>CM070508.1:7778963-8978963 GCA_036346375.1 Guadua angustifolia
TTTTTATTTTTTTAGGGTCTCCTGGTTTTTTTTTGGGAAAATAGAACAAGACGTTTTTTTTAAATCTTCGTAGGATCTGTCTATCTTTTTTTTGTTCACGAGGCCGCGAATTCTTCCACAAATAGGAAAAGTAGTATATGTGTGTGTGCGATCTTAGTCTTTGTCGAAGAGAATAGCGCAAACTAAATGTAATTATGTAATACCCTGTACTAAAGACCAATGGTTTCCAACGTGCTGACGTGCAATGCATCCCGTCTTTAGCGCCACCATTTTACACGAAGCGTCGGTGATAAACCTAAATACAAGTTGTATAAATCTAAAAGCAAATAAAAAGATAACTAATTATTATCTACCTTTTATTCATATTTTAATATTTATGTAGCTTAAAAAATATATAAAAGTACCGCTCTTGAATACCTAGGCACGATATTTATCGTAGATAGAATATATACACACATATATTTTGCCATGACGTCTAAGGTGCAATGTCTGTGTATTTTTTGAAGAAAAAACGGACCACGAAACAATTTTTTTGGAAAAACGGACCACGAAAACATTTTTCCCGGGAAAAACGAGGGAGAGCGGACCACGGAAACATTTTTTCCGGGGAAAAACGAATCTGCATTTTTTCCGGAGAAAAAACGGAAAAACGGACCATGAAAATATTTTTCCCGGGAAAAACGAGGGAGAGTGGACCACAGAAACATTTTTTCCGGGGAAAAACGAATTTGCGTTTTTTTCCGGAGAAAAAACGGAGCACAAAAACATTTTTTCCGGGAAAAACGGAGCACGAAAATATTTTTTCCGCGAAAAACGGAGAAAGGACTTGTACGTAAAGAGCGGGACCTATTTGTTATATTTTTGGACCCGACCGCTATTCCGAAAAATTAGAAAAGGGCTCGCTCGCGATTCGCATTTAACGGATGCATCTTTTCGTAAAGTAACAAATCAGGGACCCAAACGCAATCCGGGGAAATTTTTCTTCACCTCACAAAAAATCACAAATGACCATTTTGTAAATTCACAAGGACCTATTCGTAATTCGGAGGAATGGACGGACTTTTTCGTAAAATTGCCGGCTTGACACGTGGGCAGCCTCGCCTTGCCGGAACCTTGCAAGGTTTAATAGGGGGTATGATTCTGTGGCAACAGAGCAAAAGGCGACAATTCAAATGACATCAACAGCGTTTCCAACTTTCCATGACCACTGTGGCAGGTCAGATGACCGTTCGATGCTCTCAAGACGTCCCCTTGCTCAATCCTGGCCATTGATCTTCATCTAGGGAAATCGGTGAACCGTTGTATTCACTGCCGTCTTCTTACCTGAACTTCAGGAACTGCTAAATATCCTCCTCTTCAGACTTCTGAATTTCTAAGTTCTGACAATATCCCCCTGTTGACTCGGCTCTTGTCCTCAAGGCTGAAAATCTGGGAATGTCTTTCGGATGATCCGAAATGACACATCTTCCCAGGTAGCATCTGTTTCAGGCAGATTAAGCCAATGAATCAACCACTGAGCCACTACATCACCCTTCCTAGGTACAATTCTTCTATCTAAAACTTTTACTGTGAAATCAACCAGGTACATATGGATAACCTCAACAAAAACAAATAAAACGTGGTGATAACATTTTTTCCTTTACAAGAGAATTAGTCGGCAAACAGCTATATCTTTAGGAAGATCTCAGGCAATCGACATTGGTGTAAATAACCCAACTGAAAAAGTTTCAAAGTTCTGCTCATGATCAAGTTTGTTTTTTGTAACTCTTAGCACAGACAATTTGATCATGAAATTTTATATGTAGATGTGAGATGTACATCCATGATTTTTTCAGAATTTTTAAAACTTTTTCTAGTTGGGTTGCACCGTGGTTGCAGAATCGATTGCACGATATGTTCCCATATCTTTATATGCTATACGGCAAGCTCTAAAATGCATGTGATCTGAGTTTGATCATAACTGTCTTGAACCATCTGACATTCTGGCCTATAATCATATCACTGTCTATACTTTTCTCTTTAGTGACAGGTATTAAGATAAATTGAAATTTTCAACATTTATACAATGCAAATCAGATAGGACAAGATTTCCTAATGTGAGAGCCAATGCCAAACATCGTCCATCGTCGTGTGCCCACATACGGTTAAATGAACAACTAGTGATTATTTCAATCATAGTTATGGTAGTCAAAGTTCCGGTATGAATCCAACTTGGATGCTATAGCACAGCCTAATGGATCAACCGGTAATGTCTTCACACTTGTGCCCAATGCCAACACATGTCACTCAAGCACCGTTGCCTTCTTGGACCTTATTTAATTGTTAAAATAATATTTTTCCATTTTTGAAAAAAACAGATGAGTGTTATGCCAACAAATGCATCTGTTTGACTTAACTCTTAGGTCATTCTCAGTGCATAGTTTCATTTCCCAGTTTCAAAGAGTACCACATCAGATTTTATCTAGGTAACCGTGTATCTCAGGTTTCATCTAGATGAAACTCTCTCACCTCCATGAAACTTTCTCTATCTCTCTCTTCATAATTACCTTGCCATGTCACCAAATATAATGATGTGTCATGTTATTTTGAAACTCCCACTAGGAATGACCTTACTTCTAGACTTCTAGTCCCTCCATTTCACAATACAACTCCATTTTCTTTGAGGAAATCAAGTGTAGTTATTCCAACTTTTCCACCTTCTAGTCTTCTACCCTACTTCTAAAGCATTGAAAGAGGTTGAATGATTGAAGTTTTCATTTAATAGGGGTAAGTATGGTCCAATCTCATTAATTAACTATTTCTTAAACTGTCCGCCTCCTTGATCGGTGCGCACAAGGTGGTTGGACACTTGGATGTTGGATATTGTGAACTGGACTACTGGAGGGAGTAATTTTGGCTAGCGCCTTAGAGCAACTCCAACCCAAACCCTTATATTTTTCCTCTAAATCACTCATTTAGAGGTGGTGTAAAAATTAGGGTACCCTATATCAAATTTGTCTCCAACCCACACTCCATATTACTCACTCCTATTATTTATCTAAACATTATTATTACTTTGCACCCGTGAATTATTTACTAAAAATAGAATTAACAAATAAAAAAAATGTTAAAGAAAATAGTGAGGGGAAGGAGAAAGCCACTAGATGTAGGGGTGAGAAGGGGTCTCCCTAGAATAGGGGTTCTTTATAAGGGTTGGGTTAAAACTCATATTTTTTCAATTCTACTTATAATTTAGGATAGGGGGTGGGTTGGGCTTGCTATTCCTTGTTACTGGTGTTTGACATTTAGGGACAAGAATCTAGAATTAAAAGTAAAAACAAACAGACCCAAACATGTGTACTTCTAGTGTCTCTTTTCCAAATGGGAGTGTATAGCAATCTCCTGGATGTTTTTTTTTGTGAAATTCATATAAATATTGAAGTATAAATAAAAAGTAGACGAGTATTACTTATTTTTGCTTTGTTTTCAAGATTTGCGCGACTTATTTCGAGACGTGACGAATAGAAACGTGATACATTTTTTTCATGACGTGACAGAACTATCCGACTCAAGACGCGATAGCGACTAAACGAATACATACCTAACTCAACAACAAAGACATGACAGGCGTTTCTTGTTCCAACTATATTTACCGATCACGCCATGGGTGCCGACGTGGCACCGGCCGGCCGCTGCAGGACGCCGGCGTGCGAGAGCAGCGCCCACAGCTGCGTCATGAACTCGCCCCGGCGCCGAGCATCTCGGCGTGGATGTCCACGTTGTCCGACGGCGCGAGGAACAGTATGAACTCCGCCCAGAAGTCGGCCAGCACCTTCCACCGCCGCTCGTCTTCGGGCACGGCCGTCCTGAGCTGCCAGCCGAGCAGCGCCGCCTTCTCAATGATGGTGGTGCTGCCCGCTCTCTCGTCCAAGCCGCCACCCACCAGGTACCCCTCTATCTTCTCTAGCTGGGCAAGTATGTTTATCCGCTTCTTGCAGCCGCGGAGATGGTCCCGCGCCTGCTGCACCGCCGTGTCGAAGATCTGCTCGGCGTGGTAGCTAGGGTCCGGCAGCATCTCCGGCACGAAGGCCACCAGGTAGGCGCAGTAGTTGGACAGGTTCGTCGCGATGAGCCGTTGGTCGTCGCTGACGGCATCGGCACGGTGAGGACTACCATCCCAGTCGCAGCGAGTCGTGACGACGTGCCACACCAGGATCTGGTCGGTGATCTTTGGAAACGTGCAAGCCCATGCCAGCTGCGATGACAGGCCGTACCTTTGCATGGTGGAGACGCCATTGGTGAGCTGGCATTGGCTCTCCTTAAGCGAGACGAGCACAGCTCGCCTGACCTGCGGAGGCAGCTCCTTCCTCCGGCCTCGCTTCTGGCCCTGCCTCCTCGGCTCCACCAGGTACAGCGTCAGCCACGACAGCACGTTCCACGGCCGGTGGTTGAACCGCTTCAGGAACACGTACTGGCCGACCTTGTCCTCCCAGTACCTCCCCTCCGGCGGCGTGATGCTCTCCTTAAACCAGAGGTGCCGGCGCCGCCGCTTTGACCAGGGCCGCTCGTCTCGCACGCAGCGGTACACGGTCTTGACGTACCTCCAGTTGTTGGAGAAACCGAGCAGCGCCTGGCCCAGCTCGAGCGCCGCGGTGATAACGACGATCACCACCGTGACGGAGCGGTCGAGGTCTCGTACGCCGATCCGGAGACGGTGGTAGGCAGGGCCGAGCGTGCCGAAGAATGCCGTCCACATGATCAGGCCTAGCACGGCGACGGCTATGCAGATGTAGGTCTTGGCTCCCACCAGAACGGTGTTCCTGGTGTATAAGAAGTCGTAGAGGAAGGCGAGCTCTGCCTCAACGACCCGGAAGGCGGCGGGGGCCGGTGGCGTCCTCGTGGATGAGGCCGGTTAAGACGAGGTCCTGCGCCTTCTGCGAGCCGGCTTCCGCTGGAATGTACCCGTAGAACCGCCGCTTCAGCAGCTTGAACAATGCGAATGCGAGGCAGAAGTCCTTCGCCCTGTCCTTCTCAACCCCACTGTATCCCTGTTCATCGATCCACCCGTAGACTCGATCGATCGTGACGACGTCTCTGACGGATGTCTGCGCCAGCATGTCGTCCAGGGCTTGGTGGTCGTTTTCGTGGCTCACCGGCACCATGGTATCCTCGCCGTGGAACAGATACTTGTACCCTTTCATGGTCTTGGGATCAGCTGGCTGCCGGTCGGCGGCGAGGGACTCCTCGACGTCCATGTACTCGGCGACCACCTTGACGGATTGGTCGGGACGGCTGGCCTTGATCATCTCGACGATCTTGGTGGCCGTCTTGAGCACGTTGAGGCTCCAGAACGCCCAGATGGCCGCCCAGTAGCTGGCGTTGCGGCCGATCGCGTTGACGATCAGCCAGAGCACGAGGCCGGTCTGGAGGACGTGCTGCAGCAGCAGCTTTTGCGCTGGTCCACGTCGCGGCGGCTGTGCACGGGCGCCGCGTACGCGCTCGCCTGGATCAGGAGCAGCGCGGCCGCCCAGAGGACGAACGTCTCGCCGCGGAATGGCCCGTCCTGGATGAGGCCGACGGCGTAGGAGACCACCACGTAGGACAGCGAGTACGCCATCCACATGATGCCGCGGAGCAGCTTGTCGCTGCTTCTGCGGCGGGTGGAGCCGTACAGCACCAGCGCGGCGAGGATGAGCGCGCTCAGGAGGACCACCACCTCCAGCTTTAGCAGCCGGCCTTGCACCGTGCCAACGCTCTCGAAGATGGCGCCCATGGCGGCCTTGTTCACCTCCATAATGGAGGTGCTTGAACTTGACTGGACACAATAACAGTTGATGTTTGCATTACCTGAAGCAAATTAAACTCTCTATCATGGAAGGCCAATGCCTAATGGCTTAATGATTGATCCACGCGTGAAGATAAAATAAAGGATGACATGGGATAGAAGTGAGAAAACCGATGAAAAAAAGAGAAAGAAATGTGATTGAAGTGGGCTGCAAGATTACTTCTTTCGTGGGTTATGGCGGTGGCATTTGATGGAAGACAAGAATCTCTACAGAGTTTCACAAAACATTTGGCAGAAACCTTTCTTCTGTCTTGAGCCTGTCTGATATCAAATCAGCTCAAGATTCTCGGCAGCTGGTTATCGTGTTTCTGCCTAGAGCGATGAGGTGAAACTGCCGACCAAAAGAGCATGAAAAGACACCGACTGAAGTAAAGGATATATCCATGGGTAACGTATACATGCAATGGAGATGACCAGGCAGAAATGCTTTCTGCAAGAGCCGTATAGAACCAAAGGTTGGTCTCAAAGCGCGACTCATCATTTCTCAAACCACAATCACGATTTTGTAAGGTTGGGGCGTTCAAGATCAAGAGAACAAGTTACTGGATTGAGATGACATGAGTTTTTAAGTATCAGTGCATTTTCTTTAGTGTCTGGTCATGGCAGCAAATCCATCCAGCTCTTTTAAGTCAACGAGACTTGGCTCATATCATCCCTTGAATTAAAGTTTGCAAAGTTCCGGCAAAGATAGCGCCCACCTGTCACTTTGGCCATTTTGCGAAAAACCCCCTGTGTTTCTTGAAATTACGAATAGGTCCCTGCAAATTACAAATAGGTCCTTCGCGCTTTTTTGTGAGAGAAAGATTTTCTTTTCTAAATCGCATTTGGATCCCTCGTGCGCTGTTTTACAGAAAAAACCTCCCGTTAAATTCAAATCGCGAACAAGCCCTTTTCTAATTTTTCAGGATAGCGAACAGGTCCAAAAACGTAACATTCAGGTCCTTGCTCTTTACGTATAGGTCCTTTCTCCGTTTTTCTCGGGAAAAAATGTTTTCGTCACCAGAAAAATGTGTTCAGCTCTATCTCTAGACTTTTTCCCTCCGTTCTTTCCGGAAAAAAATATTTTCGTGCTCCGTTTTCCTCGTTTTTCCCAGAAAAAATGTTTTCGTGGTCCGTTTTTCCTCGTTTTTCAAAAAAAATATCGTGGTCCGTTTTTTCTCCGAGAAAAACATTCAGGTCCTTGCTCTTTACGTATAGGTCCTTTCTCCGTTTTTCTCGGGAAAAAATATTTTCGTCACCAGAAAAATATGTTCAGCTCTATCTCTAGACTTTTTCCTTCGTTCTTTCCTAAAAAATATTTTCGTGTCTCGCTTTTCCTCATTTTTCCCAAAAAATGTTTTCGTGGTCCGTTTTTCCTCGCTTTTCAAAAAAAAATCGTGGTCCGTTTTTCTCCGAGAAAACACAAATTTGTTTTTTGTTCACGCTGACGCGTGCACCGCTTAGTCCTTTCTCCATTTTTTCAAAAAATGTTTTCGTGTCTGCTTTTCCGGAAAAATGTTTTCGTGCTCGCTTTTCCTCGCTTTTTGAAAAAAAAATCGTGGTCCGTTTTTTCTCCGAGAAAAACACAAATTTGTTTTTCGTTCACGCGCGCGGAAAAATTTGTTTTCGTGATCCATTTTTCTCCAAAAAAAACATAAATTTGTTTTCCATTCACGCGCACGGCGTACGCCGCGCTTATTGTTCTAGTCTTATCTATTAAGCGTGGAAGATTTCAAGCGCTCTCGAGGCTTGCCGTACACGCGCTGGGTTTCTCTCGAGGCCCTCCGTATGTGCTGCTGCGTGGCCTCGATTTCGCCCGTCCCATTCCGTTGCTGTCGGTGTCATCGCTGGTTCTTCCTCCGTCGCCGATTCCTGCGCCGTTCGTTCGCTCCGTTCGTTCTTCACCGATTCTCCGCTTCTTACTCTCTCGGTCCCCACAGTTCTCACTCCTCCTGTTATCTATCGCTTTTGCCCTCTCCGCCCCACGCCGCACCTCGCCCCCATCCCCGCCTACCTCCTCGGCCCCCCCAGCTCGCCCGCTGTCGCCTTCCATGCGCCTTGCCTCTTCTCCTCGCTCTCATCCCATCCCGACCCCGGCTCGCCCTGAACCAAGCCGTCGCCCTTGATCTGTCCTCA
This sequence comes from Guadua angustifolia, assembly GCA_036346375.1. Taxonomy (NCBI): domain Eukaryota; kingdom Viridiplantae; phylum Streptophyta; class Magnoliopsida; order Poales; family Poaceae; genus Guadua; species Guadua angustifolia. The sequence goes on from CM070508.1 coordinate 7,786,903, forward strand.
GCCGCCGATCTGGTTAGCTCCTTGCATCCCCTGCCAGTGGCGTATCCAGGATTTTGAGTATGGGTGGTCCAACTTGGCATAAATTTTTTAAATACCGTAAATCTAACATGCCAATATACAATACAAGTATAGAATTTACCAAAAGTGCATCATGATATATTAATAAGATGTCTTACGAACATCTTAAAATCAACAACTAAGTATGAAATTTGACTTAAAGAAACTTACACGACTACAATAATTTGAAGAAGATTACAAGATTACTTTCTTGTTGGGTCTACGCTTTCTAATGGCATTAATTTGAAGAAGATTACAGCACTACTTCTTGTTGGCTAAAATCAATTTTTTGATTATTTTTGAAACACCCCAATTAACTGATTCGGATTCGACAAAAACAGATTAACCTACGTTCACTAAAACAGTAATTTCTGATGATCCTTCACCCCTGCACCCTCTCACATCGCTAGGATGCCTTCGCTCGCAGGAGGGAGCCTCCGATTCATCGTCCTCGCCTCTTCCCGTGTAGATTCCGCAGGGCAGGGGAGCCCTCGCACATTTTCCCGTCCGCCTCCCAATCGCAGCCGCTGGATTTCGTCGAGAATATCGTCGAAGACTTATCCATCCATGGACCTTGCCATCAGTCCCTACTCCTCCTGCACCCGTCTCCGGTCAGTCTTGGATCGCACCCAACCCCCCTCGCTCCCCTCAAATCTGTGCGTTGTCTGATTAAAACTTGTGTTACGCTGCTGCAGGGACATGATACGGCCGATACGCATGTGCAAGATGGCGGCAGAGGAACGGGCGGTGGTCCGACGGGAGTACGCGACGATACGAGCGGCCATCAGCGCGATCCGATTTCGGTCTCCAAGCCTCCCTCGCGCGATATTGTTAGCATGCATGAATCTGTGTATCTATATGCATGAGTTCTTGTTTGGTGCGATAATAATAGAGTAGGATATAAATTTGTTTGGTGCGAAAATGCAATTCCACATCTTTGTTGTGCCAAAAACTGAATTCTGCTTGGTACCTTTAATGTGGCCTTACTGACACAATGAGATAAAACAATGCCAGTTCCTGAAATTGAACAAGGACCTTCGGATGTCATTGAATCGAAAATTACCGCCACTTTACTCCAAATTTTATCTCGTATGGTAAGCATATACTCACTTAAAGACTCTATAACTCCGTGTTCTGCAGCTTCATTCAGGTCAGACCGAACCAATAATGTGTGGAATTCAGTTGTTAAATCAAATGCTTTACCTATATGTTGAATGCACACACGGAATGCAATCTACTATGTTTTTGAAATGGCACTTAGAGTGACTATCAATGATTTGTATCAGTAGCTCAAGCCTACTTATGAGGTTTGTTTGTCTGACCATGTGAGCTAAATTATCTATCTGCGGAGTTCCTCATACAAGCCATGTTGTGAGATCAAATTACTGCGTCATGAATATCTTCGAGGACAAAATTCCTCCTATGCAAATGATGTGTTCACTTGATTGCGGCTGATGCCTGAAATCTGAGTAGATTGATTTTGACTGCAAAGTAGATCAATTCATGGACAATTTTTTGCTTGCTACCACTTGTCCATGGACCATCAATCTGTACAAGAGTTTTGACTTGACGATGAGCTATCATCAGTATAGATCAATGTGTTACTTTTTTGGATGCATCCTATATCCTGAGTTGTGGCGGTAGTTTGATAGAAACTACACATTATTGTAGTTTCCAAGATAAAGACCTGATTTAATTGTGAAATGTATATTTTTTCGAGTAGTAAATGTTCAGAGATTGTAAAATATTCACAAACACATTATTGTAGTTTCCAAGACAACACCGATTTAATTGTGAAATGTATATTTTTTCAGATTTGTAAATGTTCAGAGATTGTAAAATATTCACAAATGTGTAAACTTTCGCACAATGTGATATGTGTAATTGTTAGTTTCGTTGTGTTCAATTATGTGATGTGTAATAGTTTTTGATCAGAGGACATTTTTGCTCGAGTTGGATATGCCTATGTGCCAAGAATGATGACAATGTGGATATTACTAACCACATTTTCCAGCCCACATACTCTGACCTTGCCAGTAATGATGATTATATAAAGCTGAACGCTCTCCTCACTTCTGATGTAACCTTCTTGTTCTGTTCTCTGTCATAACCAGATCGAGTGATTATTGTCATTGTTTGACAGACGTGGTTTATGGCTTGGTGAGAACATAGACAGGTAATTTCTTTAGTATACTTTATTATCAAGTTAATCATTTTACTTTCTCGCATGTAAGGATCCCACTTCATTATGTTTCGCAAGTCACTTTGTGCTACACAAAAATTAAACGGACAGAAGAAGAAAAGGATAGCATCGAGCAAGTTTCCTATAGTGCTATTTTCTATTTAAGCGAGGAAGATAGAAGTTTACCTGTTATAGAGTTGATGTTGCCTATTCTTATACAGGGTATTGCAGTACACCATTCTAGACTACTTCCAATAATTAAGGAGCGGATAGAATTGCTCTTCCAAGAAGGCCTTGTGAAAGCTCTCTTTGCTACTGCTACTGGGATGGTGTGTTCTTTAACCTGATTCTTCCACTCTTGTTTTCATGCCTTCACATGTGTCTAGAGTTACATTTCTCAAATGGACCTTTTTTTGTCTTTAAACTAGGGAAAGTTAGAACTGATGTTTTGCACTTTCTGCTATATACCTTGGATTCTTTAGATTGATGCATGATCTTTTTTTTCTCAGTTTCCCATGGGGCTGAATATGTCTGCAAAAACAGTTGTCTTCACATCTGTCAAAAAATGGGATGATGGTACTGACCGCTATATTGATTCTGGAGACTACATACAGGTAAATCTTAATTTATATATGAAGTGCAAGTCATGCATAAAAATAGACCTAGCAGGAGGAATAGAGCGTACAAGCCCGTCTTACTATAATTTCATATTCATTTTCATAGATGAGTGGAAGAGCTGGTCTGCGTGGCAAGGATGAACGTGGAATTTGTTTTATAATGATAGACGAGAAAGTAAAGCCCTACAGTTATCTGTTGCAGCTATATTTGTTTTCCACAGTATATTATATATATCACTCCAGATGTTCATGCCAGGAGGTTTAGTTTCTCTTTTGTAGACTCAAACAGGTTAGCGTGCTATTCTTGACACAATGAGATATCTTTGAAAAAAAATACAATAATTTGGTCCAATGCATCCTGATTCTGCAGTTTTTTGGGGTTCAGTAGGCAAAATCAAATGTGGCAAGTGGCAACTCATACCTTCTTTATTTTTGTAATGCAAATGGTTGCTACTTCACTTGTTGTCGTGGTTCTGATTGTGCTATTATCAGCTTTAATCTCTATTCTTTTTTCGATGTATACAAACGACATGCATAACTTAACTGAAGTCAGCATGAGCTAAGACATGTTTTGAATCTGCATTGAACCTTTACATTTCAAAGATGTTTGTCCTGTTCTGACTTTTGTGTAGTAGTTGTGCTAAGATTCATTTTGTGCTGCTGAAGCTGTCCTCCAAGACTTTGGTTTTGTTCCATACTCATGCTTGAATTTGCTTCTAATATCAGTAGTTTTACTAGATGTTTTTCTTCGCTAATGAAATTTTTGTTACCACATTTGTTTGCCATATTTTCGTACCTTGTGCTATGTTTCGCCGAGCGGATTAAAATGTAGCCCTTAGCTAAGCAACTTGCCAACCGACCGTCTTATTCATTAGTTAGATTTTGGTGATGCCAATGATCTGTTTTATGTTAACATGCTTTCCTTATGTCTAACTTAACTTGGCGCAGCGTAGCGCGCAATTCTACCTAGTTACTAGAGTGGCTGATAGCAAATTAACTAGATTGACTAACATGAAAGTTAAACAATTCCCAAGATAGTGACTCCGACTCACCATTCTAGCATCTCATCCGAAAGAAAACCATCATATGCAAAGCACAAGTTTGGATCAAGCAAGGCATTATCCATGCCCTTAAGTACTAAACAGCAGTAAGCAGTAGTTAACATTCATATGAAGCGCCATCAGAGGGCACTAGTCCTTTCGGAGTTGAAGGATCATTTTTATTTAGGCGAATACTACTATCCTATAATATCACTGGGCCATATGTAGCTCAAGCTTGCTAGTCACTTCATCCTTCATAGCGCCAACAACCCTGTCCTTAACTAATCCCTCCCTCATGAACAGGAATGTTGGCATTGCCTCAACACTGAATTGCTCAGCGGCTGTTTGTCACATAAAAATTTGTTAGAAAATCAGAAGAGGAAAACAACACATAAGTTGTATTACGATGCTATGTAAACAGTGCCAGAAGTTCCGCTACCTTCAGTTCATCAACACCGATCTTCAGGAAAACAGCATTTGGAAACTTCTTGGCGAGATCAGCGAAAACTGGAGCAATGACGCGGCATGGTGGGCACCATGATGCAGTGAAGTTAATCACCACCTGTTAAGAGAAAAATATAATGTTTGAGAAAAATATGCGGAACATGGCTTGATAACAGCGTTGTTAATTCAATAGCTCAAAAGCCTGCCAGATCTTGCAGTTCAAATTATAATGTTTCCGAACAAGATATAATATTACTCCATCCGGCCAAGTTTATACGGTATATATCTTCTAGGCACTTACAGCAAAAAGATACTAAAACTGACTTGATCACCCATAATTATTATCACTAAGCACTATATTCAATACATGCATATAGATAATATAAAGATAGATATTATTAAGGGTATAGAAGGAACATCCCACTAATTTTGCATATGAAATACGCTTTATATTTATAGAAAAAAGATAAGATCATTCAAAAAATACGCCTTATAAACTTGTATGGAGGGAGTAAATGATTGTGATTATTCATAAACTTCTGGATTGAAAGTCTGTTACAAAAGGCAACATATCTAATGAAAACCCCACTTACCGTGATTGAAAAAAGACAAATTCAGGTTGAATATTGATTTTCACTGTTTAACACTATTCATCTCATTGTTTGTCTTTTTTATATTTTTCAAATACGGTTGAGTTTAGTTTTCAAATTTGCAGGATTGTAGAAGCTCATCTCCCCTATGTATAGTAACTAGCCATGTGCCCGTGCGTTGCAACGAAAACTCAATTTGCGATAAAAAGTTTATTTGTAAAGAGCACTAATAGTGGTAAAGGTAGATAATTAAAGGGCAGTGGCAAAGGTGGGTAATTTTGATGAAATGGCGCGTACAAAGGTAGGTAATTAAAGAGCAATAGTAAAGGTGGGTAATTTTAATGAAGTGACACGGGCAAAGATGGGTAATTAAAGAACAATGGCAAAGGTGGGTAATTTTGATGAAGTGACGTGGGAAGAAACTCTCACTTTATATAGTAGAGATTTTTTTGAGAATTTTTGAAAACTTGTAGATGTGAGTCTCGCTGAGTTTTCATGGTAAAGAGGGGTTTTCCCTTGGATATGTTGCTGTTACAAAATTACAAACTATCAAATAACCACACTACTGATTCAACAGAACATAAATTTCATAAAATTTCATGGTTTAGGGTTCTAGCGAGTTATCGTGATCATTCTTACCATACAAACTTGAAGAGACACTATGGTCTACGAAAAATCTGTGAAGAATTTCAGCAGTACCAAATAGGGGACGATAGCACACAATAGCAGTTGTGACAATCTTAAAAGGGAACCACGAAAGTATTCTCCAGTCTCCAACTCTCCATACATGACAAATCTTCTGAAGCAACACTCCGCGTAAATAATGTCGCAACTGTTCTAAGAAGATCTATGCCATCTGCAACACAAAAGTACCATAAAGGACTTATACTACAGACCATGTGTTTACAAAATATGCACCGTTACGTGGGATCAAGCCGACAGTAAACACCTTTTTTTATCAAAAAAGAAATCGACACTTAAAACTGGTTTTGCGAGGTAGTTGAAGTTTCCTTCGCTGAAATTTCTCATATATGCTGCCATCACATTTTTTCTACCTACCGGAACCGGAAGCAGATTCTCAACCGTCCGGCCTCTACCGTACGGGTCGCTGTCGCGTGGATCCCGCGTGGCGTAGGACCCACGCACAGTGACCGTACGGCAAAGGGCCGTGATGGTAGAAGATCCTTGTCCACTGGAACCACGATTAATTAACTTGTTTAACGAGGCCCTGATCAGAAAGCCCAGTAACGAGTCCACATGGTATAGACGAAAATAAAAAAAAATTCCTGCAATCCCTCCTACGGCCAGAATTACTAGATCCCTAACGCCCCAAAAATTTCAGGAGGAGGGATGATGACTTGCTGAGGTGTATGCATGGCCTCGGCATCAGAGGCGGTACCAGGGGTGCCGGGTATGCTCTGACACCTTTAAAATTTTAAAAGTCGTATAAAATTATCTTTTTAATATGCTAAATTTATTTATTGAATTAAGTCTGATTTTAATGGTTTGAGATTTTTAAGATCTTAGAATTATTTATATTATGCTTCTAACTAATTTTAAATATATATATGTTGGATGTTACGATGGCACGATCTGTCTGATCACCGTTTCTTTCACTCTTTAAATCATGACGCGTCATGTCAGAGGGTCGAGGATACGCCTAGAGGGGGTGAATAGGCGTTTTTAAATTCGATCGCTCACTCAACAATCGCTCTAATCAACCCTATGTCAAAACCTAATCAATTATAATGCGAAGCGATAAACTCGGTTTTGACAATTAAGGCCTAAATCAACTAGGCTCACTACGCACTAACTAAATTATGTCACTATATAAGAATTACTAAATTGATCAATCAATTAATACTAAGCAATTCTAATACAATCAAGCAATTGATAAATATACAATAAACGTAAATACTTGAAAGTAAAAGAGACAACCGATATTTTTCCGTGGTGTTCGGAGACTTGCTTGGTCTCCCTAGTCCACGTTGAGGCAAACCCACACTTGGACCGGCTCCCGCCGAGCACCGCCTCTTTTCCACTAGTCGTGGTTTTTCACGCTATGCCGTAGGCTCAACCCGAACCTTCACAAACTTCGCCGGGCTTTCACACCTTGAGAGCTCCACAAGACGACGCTTACGCTGCTGTCTAGGAGTCGGCAACCTCCAAGAGTAATAAGCCGCTCCTCCGCTTGAACTTCACCGAGCACAACGAATGCGCCCCGGTGATCACCTCGTGCAACACATGCACCAAGGCCTCCTCAAGTGCAACACATGCACAAGGGGCTCTCAAACCACTCCTAATTGCACACATATGCAATTAGTGCTCACACTTAAGCTCAAGAAGCAAATGGAGAAGAGCAACACATGCAAACAACTCCCACACACACCAACCCCGCCTAAGCCCCCAAGGGTGTATTTATAGCCCCACAAAGAAAACTAGCCGTTTGGGGGCAAATGGGCGAATCAAGAAAACCCGGTCCAACCGGCCTCGGCCGTCCGATCGGCCCTCACAGGCAACGGTCGGATTTTCGACAGATTACATGGCCGTTGGACCACACTCGGCCGTCCGACCACTCGTCCGGTCCAACCGGAGGTTCCCGTCGCACCGCCTCAAATGAGCAAGAAAACACATGTTCTGGAATTTTCACATCGCCTAAGGTCCGGTCACACCGGACTGGGGCGGTCGGACCAACCTTAGGGCGGTCAGACCACTGCCACAGACTAAAACGGCCATAACTTTTACTCCGAACTCCGATTTAGGTGATCTTTGATTCTATGCGAAACTTATCACGAGGGCTACAATATCCACCCATTTTCATGATTTAAGCACCCATAGATAATTTTAAATATCACCAAAACCAAACTCTAATGGAGTCATTCAAGTCTAAATTTGATTTTCCGAAATCCTCGCATAGACTTGATGAAAGGCATGACTACAAGCTAGAAAGAGTCACTAACATCAAATATTGAGCCATGATGATCAACTCATGATCAAAATAACTTTTGCAAAACACATTTTTAAATAACCCGAAAAGTTATAAGATCAATCCTCTAGCCATGTAAGGATCAACACATGATCCCGACACTTTGCAAAACATATTTGCAAATGCCAACACATGCTCTAGGATTGAAACCCATAACCTCTAGCTTATTTACAAACTACATTTGCAAATAACAAAATCAACAGATGAGTGAAAGGGCAGTTAAAACGAGCATAACTTTTGATTCTGGACTCAATTAAGTGATTTTGGACTCTATTGAAAGCTAAGAACAAGGGCTACACAACCAACAAGGTCTCACTACCCAATTCTCAAAGGATAAATTCAGATTTCACCAAGAATCCAAGGAGACCTACAATTTTACTTTCAGTACCACCAATACCACTCTCACTCTATGTTTCACAAGGATGGATCATTTGAGCACTTGACACATCTAAAAGTCATTCAATGGAGCATCCCTCTTAATAGTACGGCAATCCTTAGACTCAAATTCAAACGAGAAATCTAAGTCTTACATTCAATCCGCATGCTTAGCCTTTCTTTCTTAATGCCGTGCATGAAGACCTTCACCATATAATTGATGACATCTTTGCCTTGTCCAACTTGACTCGATTCACCTCATGAGACTCTCGTCCTATCGACCTTGACTTGATCATCCTCTCCGACGATCTCCACGCCAAGTCGATCTTGACTTAGTCCTCAACTCTTGGTGACATCGCTGCCTTGTTGACCCCGCTTAACGATCATCCTTCAAGATACCTTGGTCATCATACACAAGGGACCTAATTCTTTTCAAGTCACTCATGAAAGACATTAGTTCCAAAAGCTCAATAGATGTGAATAAATTGATATTTGTAAGAGTTGATTACCACAAGTGTTTCATATAAAGAAGAACAATATAAATGGAAACACTTGACATAAGAAATATTCTCTACTAAGTGCATCATGATGAATATGTAATTGATCTATATGCACTAGAGAGATAATTGCCAATATGATGAATCAATTAAATCATGGCAAGGATCACAGTCTTTACTTAAATGAAGCACATGGTAGAATATACACGAATTGTACATGTGCAAATAATATTTGGAATAAGAGTAAATATGTGATCCAACTCTAGATTAAACTTCACTAAGAGAAGTGCATGAGAAGATATACAACTAAAACATGCATGCACCAAGTCAATCTATAGCAATGTGAAGTTATGAGCTCTCTACTTGCAACACATGCAAGCCTCTAGCTCCATACAAACACACAAACACCAAATCGTGCTTGAGCTCTTTCCTTTTGCAACACATGCAAAACTTAGCTCCAAGCAACCACAGATTTAGAAAGATTGTTTTGAACGAAACCAAAACATAATGCTTCAATATTTGCAACACATGCAAAAGTGAACTTCACGCAAAAGCCAACGCATTAACTTATCCTATTTGCAACACATGCAAATCAAAGCATTATGCGAAAACCAAATACACATGCTCTTCCTCTTTGCAACACATGCAAATCAGAGCATAAACCAACAACAACCAAGCATAAGTTTAACCCTTTCGCAACACATGCCAAATGGTTAACCCTCATGCAAAAACCAAATCCAAATGATTTGAGCTTGAGTGAACGCGGATTGAGATCACCAACACATGAAGCAGCTCAAACTAGGAGACAACCCCTCTTAATAGTACGGCGATAAAACCTTAGACTCAAAGACTACAAAAGTCCTTAGCCTATCTAGTTATACCTTCGCCGCCGCGCACAAGCAATCCCCTTTGGGGTCTTTATGATCTTTACTCGATACTCCCCCGGGATCATCACTCGACTCCTCTTTCAACTTCGGGATCTTCTCTTGACATCCATCACCTCATGATGCCGTCCTTGTCCCGTTCTCAAATATCTCATTCATCTTTGGACCTAACTCAATCACAACTCACAAAATGGTTAGTCCAAGATGCATGGTTGTCTCAATTATCTCTTGCACTCCATTAACACATAATGGATGCCTTTAGATCAATTGAGCACAACCTAAATCAATTTGAATGATTTATATGTGTCTTAAGTACGATAATGCAACTCATGCTTTATTATACTTAAGAGCTATTTATTTGTCCTTAATTAATCAAGGAACACCATCAACACATGATGAAATATTCTTTAATGATTAGCAAGACAAATGAACTCAATTTAAATTTTCATTTAAATTGATGTGAGTATATATTAACTACACAAGTTTTCATATACTCATGTTGATGAAAAATAATGATCCATTATGTGTAAGCTATATGGAAATGATCATTACTCTAAGTCATCAACTATAGAATAAACCCCACATGTATATGTGCATAAATATAATTGACTTGAACATAATATGCACATATTCAATTTGATCGTATTGGAGTATATCCTATATTACCATGAGTATACTTATAACTAGGCAATTCAAATATATACTCAAGGATTTAGTTTCTTTGTCTTGATCTTTATATGTGTCAATAAAGAATAGATCCATACAAAGAGACTTTCAAGTTAAACTACAAACTCCCCCTAAATATGTGCATCCATGTAATGTGTGGATTGGGAAACATGATGCACGCCAGGGTTAATATAATGGGGACATTCATACTTTAACTTGACTCCAAAGTATGCAACTAATACTAAGAATGAATACGCAAACATACCTTGGGTTTTTCATTTTTCAATGCGATAAGACTAATCAAAGATATTCTAAATAAACAAGTTAGTCTCGATATAAGATTTGTCATTAATAACAAAATCACATTAATGGATAATCTCAATATTAGATTTGTCATTAACACCAAAACTATAACTAATGAAGGTTGAACTTACAGTCGCCCGTGCGGATGGGGCGGACGGACGAGGAAAATCCCGAGGAGAGGTGAGGTTTCCGCTGACCCTTTGCGGACTTTCTGCCTTGTTGCGATAACTGGCGGTTTCTGGGATGTCTCGCACTGGTTCCGACACTTAGGCTGAGTTTGTTTAGGCTGGAGCTTGAGCTTATTTGGTCAGAGCTGTAAGAAGTCATTGAGTCGGAAGAAGTTCTTTGGAGCTGGATGAGGATGGCAATTTTTCAGTAAATAATAGTTAAGTTGTAAGGGTACCAGGAAGTGGGATTTTAGAAGCTCCAAATACACCGAGAAGTATCGTTTCCTTGTTTTCTCACAGTAGTGCAAATTGGGCTAGAAGCTTCTTCTTTCCATCTAAATTTGAAAAAATGTTTGTTTGTTTTGGCTTGTGGCTTATAGAGGTGTAGAAGCCAAATAAGCTCAAGCCTAAATAAACTGAGCCTTACACCCGTGACAAATCGCTACGTGAACACGGGCTGGGATAAAAACAAAAGGCCACAAAAGAATGATCCAGCCGACATAGGCATCTTAGTAAGAAATTAAACACAAATATTATACAATAGAGGTCCTGCTAATACTCTTAGAAACTTTGCATTAAAAACTAGGCTTAATTTAGAAATATGCACGTAGGAGATATTATGACATATATAATTATAGTGCTACTACCTCTTTGGAGGGCATATATTGCTACTTTGCTAGTACTTATGTCCGGTGATTCATTCTCATTTGATATTCTTAAGTACTACATTTGCTGTTCTGTCAAGTGTCAAATGCATGTGTTCAATGTTTTGTCGAAGATTCGGAAGCGAAACGCTACAAGATCCAATTGAATAATTCACATAAGTAACTTACAATCGGAATAGTGAAATAGTAGCATCCTTACGATTCCGTTGCCAGTATAAGCTTGGCAAGCATTACTCATCTAAATTTGCTGCAGCGCGAGATTTAGAGAGCCACACCAGACGACATTGCAGTCGGCGATAAAATCGTTCCTGTTGAAAGAGAACACCTCCAGTGAAGTGTGGGCACCTAGCAATTGCCCCTCAAAACATCAGGTGATTAACGCTATCACCGTTCGTTAAGGGCATGTATAATAGTCTATGTTAACTATTTATAAGGTTATGCTACGTAGTATTTTTGGCAATGTGAAAGAAATAGAAGGAGGAGAGAGAATGATGGTGTCTACTATTTAACAAATGGTTTTGTAACATTCCAGTGATAGCAAGTTACGCTTTTGTAGTTTTCCATTTAAGTTTCGAATTTTTCTTGGGCTGTGTGGGCCGTTTTTGGCCTGAGGTGACCCAAGGGGTGAGAGGGGCTCCTAACCCTAGCTCTTTTCTCATTTTCCCCCAGCCGATCCATCTCCCAGCCGCCTCCTCCACCCGAGCTCACCTCCTGGCGCACCCCTGCTCTCCCCATGTCACAAACCAACTCTGATACAAGCAGAACCAGTAGAACTAAGATGGAACAGAGGAGGATTCACAGGAAGAGAGGGAGAGGCGTGGGGAAGAAGAAGAGAACTGGAGAGTAGAAAACAAGCATTTGGGGAAGAACAGCCGTGGGAAGAGGAGAACTCAGGATTCGATTCTTCGATGCCTCCAGCTGCGCTGCTTCTTTGTCTTTTGTATCGCCATTGCTTCCAGCCGAGTGGGCCGTGAGCGAGCCCAGTCCAGTCGCCCAACTCCAAGGCCCAGGTCCGTGACATTCCTCCCTCCTTGAATCTCGGCTTGTCCCCAAGCCGATGATCGCAAACCTTAGACTGTACATGTTGTCACCACCAGGATCCCATGGTAACTGCAAGTACCGACTTCTGCTCCCCACTTGATCAACACATTGGTCAACAATGTAGATGAAGCTCCAATCCGCTTCTGACGATATAACCAATATCCACCAGCTACATAGATGACCACTCGATTCGCAAGAAGAAGAGCAAACCAAGAGTGCAGCATAGACGGACTATATATCCACTTCCCAAGGAAAAGATCGAACATCGCAATTCCACCGCAGTTCAGTTCTTCATTAACACCGCAGAATGGATAAAATGTCTTCTGGCACTGCCCATTTTCGTTGGAGAATAGCACCTGGTAGCCATGCCTCCCACTATCAATTCCACGTTCAATTTGTACCGTTCCCTTTGTTCCATCAAACCGCCATAATATCTTTGGTGATCTTGAATTGATTGCAACTACAAAGACCCCAAAGACATCCATTTTCCAATTGAAAAAGTGAACATATGTTATCAGGTGGTGGTAAACCCATATCCACATGGCGGGAGAGAGATGATACAGTTACTATTTCCGAACCAACAAGCATTCTTAGTCCTGCAATGACGTGCACACCCATGTCCAGTATGAAACCACCCACAAAAGTTCGTCTCCAGGAGCTATTGAAGTATGGGTTTGAACTGTTCATTGATCCTTCAATAATAACTTGAATATTCATCCTGTGACCAATATCATTCACCAACTTGCTCACTCCAAAAATGCAAGTTCAAATCTGTAGTTTTCTGCAAGAGCCCAAATTGGTTTGTATGGAAACAGGTTTGTAAATGAGTTGTAGATTGACAATGCAATTTCTGCTTCTGTTGTCGATCCAGAAGCGGGTTTCTCTTGAATCACATGCTTTCCTGCCTTGAGCATCTTTAGGGAAAGCTCACCTGGACTTGCCCAGCAAGAACAACTGCAACGCCCATAATTGAATGGTCACCCATTATCTCCTCCAGGCCTGCTTCACCCCATTTGCACTCGATCTCGGGTGCAAAATCACGAGCAAGCTCTGCAGCAGCCTCTGCGGATTCCTGTTCGATGGTGTCAAACTTGTCAGCTACACAAAATGTCAGAATGCGATCTCTCTTTTTCTTTTGTGAGGATAATGCTGTCACAAACCTTTGAACTTCCTTGTACAATGTCTGCTCAGTTTTATATGCATCCATAATATCCTTGTTGGAAGACTCAGGTTTATCAGGAAGAGGACTGGGTTCCTTTGATGGATCAGTTTGGGTAGATTGTTGACCTAAGAACTCCCAAAATTGTTCCACAACATGCACTGTCTTTGGGTCAATCAATTGTTCAGCATCTTCATTGATCTTTTCAATCACCAACACAATATTTCTGATGCCAGATTGAATGACAACAGTAGCAGACTCCACATGATCTTCTTCAGGGTCTACACTGCTTCCATCAATAAGCGAGGCGCTTCTCCCCGCTTTAGCTCAGATAATGAAATCGAAATATTTTCATTTGGCTTTTCATCAAGTTTCTCAACAACCTTTTCAGTAGGCTCCTCAATATGTTTTTCAGTTATCCTTTCAGCTGGATGTTCGATTGGCGTTTCAGTTATCTTTTCATCTTGCTGTCCAATTGACTTTTCAATTATCTGGTCAACAGGCTTCTCAATTAGCTTAGCAACAGGCTTCTCCATCGGTTTTTCATCTGATATGGCCCTGATATCCAGCCAGCAGCAATTGTCATAGATGTAACGGCCATGAAGGGCCTCTCGAGCTCGCATCGCATCATGGCATGACCGGAATAGGACGAGCACCTCCACGCGACTTGTCCTCCCAAGCACATACACCCTTTCAGCGCCAAATGTGTCAAAGACCTGGTGAAACACTTCCTCGGTCATCAATAAAGCACATGGCTCACCGTGACATGAAGAACATGGCCGATGTTTGCCTCCTGGTGGCCTGACATTTCCTCAAACACCTGGTATGCACTGATAGGGGTGGACACTGCTGCGCCAATCCATGGAGTCAGCGAGGCGGGAGAAGTGGGACTGGTCCATCTGTTCGGAGCTAGCGAGTCGGAAGTGCTTGGGGTGGACGAGGCGGACATGGGGAATGAAATTGACGTCGAACTGGGAGAAGGAGTGTTGCGATTCGGAGAACTCGAGGTCGGTGAAGAAGAGGTCAACGGAGGCGGGGTTGCGGGGTCGGGTAGGCACAGCTGGCCCTGGAGGCGATGCGGGAACATGGCAGGGAGGAGAGGAAGCGGTTGACAGGGTGTCGGTGAGGTGGATCACGCCGGAGGAGGAGCTCTCAACGAAAGCACCGGATGACGCCCTCCTCGTCTCGTCAGGCGGCTCGGTGAAGATGACGAATCGCCCAGCAGAAGACGAGCGGCGGCGGAGGTGAAGTTGAACCAGCTCTGATACCAAATATCACAAACCAACTCTGATACAAGCAGAACCAGTAGAACTGAGATGGAACAGAGGAGGATTCACAGGAAGAGAGGGAGAGGCGTGGGGAAGAAGAAGAGAACTGGAGAGTAGAAAACAAGCATTTAGGGAAGAACAAATGTGGGAAGAGGAGAACTCAGATTCGATTCTTGATGCCTCCAGTGCTTGCTTATTTGTCTTTGTATCGCCATTGCTTCCACCGAGTGGGCATGAGCGAGCCCATCCATCGCCAAATCCAAGGCCCAGTCTCAGGACACCCGATCCAAGGCGCCGCTTCCCAGCTTTTCCCCACTTCGGCGATCTTCTTGCTCCCCTGCTCCTCACCGGTCGGCCTGTCCCAGCCTGATCTCCCGGCCAACAAGCAGCCTAGCTCCCTCCTCCGCTCTAGGCCGAGGCCGAGCGCCGCCCTCCTCCTCCTTGCGCCTCCTCGGCAGCTCCCGGCCTCAAGCCGTCTCCAGCTTCAGCGTCGCCCTCTCCTCTTCCCCGCTGAGCAGAGCAAAGAAGCGATGCAGCAGATGCAGATGGCCGTGTGCCTTCCCTCCGCCAGTTCCGCCACTGCCTGCCTCCCTCCCATGACCTTCACTCACGTCAAGTGCTCCTCCCCTCTTGCCTTCTCCTTGTGGTGAATATGCAGGTATAACCAAATTGAGGATTTAGTCCATTATGCATGCTATGTGTTTGAGGAATTGCTCGCAAAGGGCATATCTCTATTTTTCCTTGTTTGATACTATGTGGGACATGAGGATGCCATATATTTGTTAATTCCTTTGAGTTGCTAAGCAGATTAATCGTGGTAACAAGGGTAGAGGTAAGATTTCTTTTTATGCATCTAGTTAGATGTCTCCTTTTGCATGAACTACATTGTTGGTGGGGTGATTGATTTATCCTAGCTTGTGAACCGAGGAGGTTGTGTGCTTGGTTGTGTATGTGACCATAACTTCCAACAAGTTGTGCATGCATACTGAATTCCTTATGAATCTGGAGTAATACATGTATGGGTCTGTGTATGGTTGTATTGTATTTATTCCTATGAGCAAATGATACAAGCTCTAGGGATTTCATTTATGTGTATGTACTGACATCTTGAGTCCTCGAAATATTGAGTAGTGCTTAAATTTGGGTTCTGCATTCATGCATTTAAGGCATAAGTAAAGGGGAGGTTTAGCTCTTGTGCATAGTGGTTTGGGAGAATGCTTGATGAGCCATGGTTATGCCAGTTTGTGTTCTCATTGGATCATGCTTGAAATAGCAAAGGGCTGAAGTCTGGTACATTCATGTTTAGAATTGAGGTGTGTTGGACTTTATATTATTTCTTTTGAGAATACATAGATGGGAGGTTAGTTATAGCTAAATAGATGTATGGCCACTACTAATAAAATTAATCTCTATGTTCTCATGTTCATTAGGGATAATTATGTGATACTGAGATAAATGTTATAATTTTAGGTATGCTTTTCACTGATTCTACTTTATGCCCAATGTTCGCCATAATGTTGCCCTTATCAAGGACTGTGAGCTTTCTCAACAATGA
The DNA here is from genome assembly GCA_036346375.1 of Guadua angustifolia. Classification (NCBI taxonomy): domain Eukaryota; kingdom Viridiplantae; phylum Streptophyta; class Magnoliopsida; order Poales; family Poaceae; genus Guadua; species Guadua angustifolia. Next base: position 7,803,399 of record CM070508.1, read on the forward strand.
CTGCAAGTTTGTAAGCTCCTGCCTTAGGAGTCAAAGAATGGAATGCTACTTGTTTTATGCAAGCTGTTTTCAGAACTTCCTATGGTATTGTTTGTTGCTATGTGATGTTTACGTGTAAATTGATTACTTCTAATGGTTGTTGGTGGTCGCTTGCTTCTTTATTGTTCTATTTAGCTCAGAGGATGAAGCAAATTCATCAGATCATCCTGTGACCATACGGTTGTAGTGACGAGAATGAATTTACTTGTGAAAATGCTCTATTGAGAATCTGATAACGATTAATATAGATATCATCAATTGTGAACTGAGCTATGTTCTGTGTTATGCATATTACTTCGAATTTCTGTGTATTCATGGGGCATCTAAAAGATCGAGGCTATTCTGGGTTGTCTCATCCTTTGTATGCGATCCAAAAGCTTAACCTCCTGAGGAATGTGATTAGTGTGTGTGTGTGTGTGTGTATATGGCTGGGTAAATGAATATCTGTCGATCGATGATGTTAGAATCTTGTATTATTGAGATAGGGAGTAATGCTGATCACTAGAGTTTTATTGCCATCTTAGTGGCATTATTCACATGAGGAATGGATTTTGAGTATTGTTTTATTTCTCTAGGGTCGGAGGTCTCTAATACCGCAAATCGGACATCAGTTATCGCCGAGGTTAAAGGCAAGTGCATCCCCTAGAGCGTTATTAGGATATTAACTGGTTGCTTGCGATAAGGGTATGAAAACTCTAATGATTTGATTATGTTTAATAGCATATCTAGAAACTGTTCTTAGCATGGTAATGAGGATGGATGAATGTTAGCAATGGGAAGGTAAGTTATTCAATTTCTATTATTGCAACGCCGTATGAATTGTACAAATGAGTATGGTTATGTTGATGCAAAGGATAAAGTGATTAAATGATAATGTGTGTGTTATATTCATGTTTGTGTTGTGCTTATAAACATGTCACTTGCATTTGCGCATTCATTACAGAAGAGACGACCCATGTTGATGTGGGCCTCTGTACTCACACGTAGTGAGTACAAAAGTCCTACCTCGTAGTCCCATCCACGGATGGGAGCGAGTCAGTAAGAGTAGGCCCCGCCACGGGATGGTTGGGATTGAGGGTGCACACCGACGGGTGTGCACTCAGCTATACCGGTATAAGCTAAAAGGTTGCATTTTGAGCATAAAAGCATTGCATTGCATTGTGTGTTAGAATTGATAAATGTTAATTGATGAAAATGGAAATAACAAGTCGAGGATTGAATCGTGGACTCATCCTGAAATAATTTATTAAGGCATGAGTAAGGATAGTTACATTTTCGAGTTGGTTGTGATAAGTGAGGGATTAGTTACTGCTTCTTTTCCTTGTTGATTTCAATTAAGTAATAGCTATATTAAGTTCTAAAGTAAATGTAAGTCGGTTGCATTCCTTACTTTCATATTTGTTGCACTTTGCTGAGTTTTGGACTCACGCTTGTTTGTTTATTGTTTTAGGTACTTTGAAGACGACTCGTCGGGATGGGAGTAGAAGCACGTGCACGACTTCGGTCACCATCTCCTTAAATTAATTCATAAAGCCTGATCGTATCTAATGTGATTGTAAAGTGTTGTTTGTTGTCGCGTAATTTATCACTTGCTAGTGGATGTGTGATTGATATCTAAGGACCTGCTAGAATGTTTCATCTTAGTTGAATGAATGATATCTATATTGCTATTGATCTCTTGACTGCTGAGTGGATGTCCTCTTTTCTAGAGAGGTCATGCCGAAATTTTGTAAATTTCGGTGGCTTAATTTTAAGCCGGTTTTAGAGTTAGTGGTTGATTTCAGACAATTTTGTAGAGGTGTCATTGAGTTGTTTAGGGTCTTGGTAGCATTCGCGGTGCGTTTGGCGCCAGGGTGTTACATGTTTTATATTATATAGACAGTTTATTAATTGTATGAAAGAACAGTTACAGACAACTATATAGACAATTCATTGTATGAGCTGTCTTTAGTATTATCTATTAATTATATTAGCTATATAGACAATCTATTATATGAGTTGTCTCTAATATTTTTTATATATAATACGTAGCTATATTAACATCTATATCATTGTATCTTTTATTTTTATATACTAATTGAAGGTTCTCTTAGTAGCCCCACAATAATTAGAAAATACTAGAAATTTTCACTTTAATCTAAAAAGAAAATTTGCTTGAAAATCTCACATTATTTTAAAAAAGAGAAAATCTTGGTCGTCCAGTCTTTTTTAATTATTTTTATCTATGGTTTAGATCTATTTATCTATTAATAAAAAATATATAGTAAATCAGATAAGTACCATGTGAAAGAAGCTTTGCTTTATTACTTGTCGAAGCTTTGCACTTGTGGATGAACTGGTATGCTCTAAGAGCATCTCCAATGGTAATAGCTATAAGAAATATTCATGTCATCTATAGATAGCATATAGATAACCTCTTCAGTGGATTAGCTATAGCATTGTCTATAAAATTAAATATCGGTCCACATGTAATAATAAGTGTCTTGGAATCAGTTATAGCCTGACTATACATTAGTAGCCGATCTATATCTCTCTCCTCATTTTCTCTCTTCCACCTAAGGGCATCTGCAATGGTTAAAGATAATTGATCTCTATAGTAAGATCCATGTCATCTATATACCATGCTATAGTAAACCCTTGCAATTGTGAATCTATATAGATGTCTATAGCTATTTTTAATTAATAGAGTGCTCTATCTCTCTTTCTTCATTTAATTAATAGACAATCTACAGTGTCTCAGTAGATAGCAGCGTTCTCTCTCTTCATTTAATTGCTTGCCACATAGGATAGATGCTTGATATGGACTTCTTATAGATAGTGATTAGGCACCATTACGGATCTGCTAAATAAAATATCGAGATAAGACTCTTATATAAATTGCAATTGTGACATTATTAAAGATGCTCTAATTGGTGTACCGACCTCACAGGCGCACACGGTTTCCTCTAATCAAACCTCTATTAAATTCCAACGCCCCGTCCCCAACCGCCGTTGTCCCCGCGTGTCGACTCGGAAGTCGGAACACGGGGAGAAAAATTCCTCGACTCCTTTCGAAGCTGTTCAGATCTCGCTTCGAGAAGCTTCCGCCCCGGCGCGGGATGACTTCGGAACCCACCGCTCCGGCGAACGGCGTCGCCACCGGTGCCCGTGCCGGTGCCGGCGGGGGCAAACGCTGGCGGCGGAGCCGGTGGGCGGTCGCCGGGGGGGCCCTCCTCGTGGCGCTCCTCGCCGTGGCCGTGAGCTCCCGCAGTTTCCCGGTCATCTCCTCCTCGTCGCGCGGCGGCGGTGGCTGCGGCTGCCCGGTAAGATTCTCGCCGTTGCTCCTGCGATTTGGTAGAAGAAATTTTGCTGGTTTGGGGTGTTTTGATTTGACGGTGTTGTTTTGGGGGTGGTGCTGTGTGTTTCATTAGGTTGCGAGGAAGTACACGGGGATGGTGGAGGACTGCTGCTGCGACTACGAGACGGTGGACATCATCAACGAGGAGGTGCTGCACCCGATCCTGCAGGAGCTCGTCACGTTGCCCTTCTTCAGGTACTTCAAGGTGAGGATTTATGGGGTTTTTTTAACGGTTTTATGTGTGATTTTAGTGCCTCATGGAAAATGTATGTCGTGATGTTGTGATAGCCAGCTAGACATGCTGTAATGTTGGAGTGATGTATGTTACATTGGAGCATTCGCTGCAAAACTATAGAGCCATTTTTGCAAATGTATGTTGTGCGATTGGAATACCGAATTGGATATGTGCTATCACTGAAAATAAACATTCAAAGTCATGATTCATTTCTTCTAAATCATTGATTCTTTGTTTCCGTTTTTAGGTTAAATTGTGGTGTGACTGCCCTTTTTGGCCTGATGATGGAATGTGTCGGCTTAGGGACTGTAGTGTCTGTGAATGCCCAGAGAATGAGTTTCCTGAACCATTCAAGAAGCCTTACAGTGGCCTTTCTCCGAATGATATGGTCTGTCAAGAAGGAAAACCAGAGGCTGCTGTTGATAGAACCCTTGACACCAAGGTTTTCAAAGGATGGGTTGAAACTGATAATCCATGGACAAATGATGATGAGACAGATAACGGTACATTGTTTCGCTTCATTTTAGTATATTGTGCTCTCTTTGTTTCTTCTTCATTATCATCCCTGATGATTATGAAACTTTTTTCCCCCATTTCAGCTGAGATGACTTACCTGAATCTTCAACTAAATCCTGAACGTTACACTGGTTATACTGGTGATTCAGCTAGAAGGATATGGGACTCTATCTACAAAGAAAATTGTCCAAAATGTAAGCATATGTGCTATCAGGTTTCTTTCTCTCATGCTCATTCTGGTGTTTCATTATGTTGACCATGCCTAATGTATAATTCTTGATGTGCAATTGAGCTGTTTCTTTTGTTCCATTTTTGTTGTTAACTTGCATTATGTATCCTATTTACTGTCTGGTTGATTGCCTTTGTGCAATTTGTACATTCTGGTGAGAGCACAGCATATTGAATGAATAATTACTGAGTTGACTGGTTGCATCCTTCTCTTGAAATGTACAACAATTAAAGTCAAGGTCACTTGTCCTCTAAAATTATCCCTCTATGTGGTGTACTTTGGTTTGTTTATTCTTATTCTATGGTATGGTATAGTGGCATGCCCTAGTCAAGTGAGATGTCAATGTCATAGTGTCCTACATGATAGATGATCATGTCTTGTGTTTACATCACCAAACTTATCTTGACACAAGTTTTTCAAATTGCCTTGTTTTCTTTCAGATCCTTCAGAAGAAATGTGCCAGGAGAAGAAGGCATTGTACAAGCTAATTTCAGGGTTGCACTCCTCAATTTCAGTACACATTGCTTACGATTATCTTCTCGACGAATCTGCTAACTTGGTATTTGTCCACTATAATACTCCTCATTTTGGTGTTTTGTTACTTTGTTATACCATTTTCATGATTGTTTTGACAATTTTCATGTAAATGACCACAGTGGGGACATAATCTTCCTTTGTTGTATGATCGTGTTCTGAAGTACCCGGAGCGTGTCCAAAATCTGTACTTCACGTACCTGTTTGTTCTACGGGCAGTGACAAAGGTTCCTATTTGTTCCTTATTTTAAATTTGACCTTCGCTTTACATTTTACTGCAGTGAAAGATTAAGTTGCAGACTTGCTTCTGTCATAAAGCTTCTAGCGGATAACGATTTAATTTGCTATCTTATAGGCAGCAGATTACCTTGAGCAGGCCGAGTACAACACTGGCAATCCTGAAGAGGACTTGAAAACACAATCTTTAGTGAAGCAACTGCTTTACAACCCCAAGTTAAGATCTGCATGCCCGTTACCCTTTGATGAAGCAAAACTCTGGCAGGGTGAAAATGGCCCTGAGCTAAAGCAGGAGATTCAGAAGCAATTTAGAAATATCAGGTCTGTGTCATAATCTGTGTTTTCAATTCATATTCTGCATTTCCATAACTTGAAATCTTACCCCATGCAATGTTCTGTTCATAGTGCAATTATGGACTGTGTTGGATGTGAGAAGTGTCGATTATGGGGAAAGCTCCAAGTTCTTGGTCTTGGAACTGCACTGAAGATTCTGTTCTTTGTTGATGGAGAGAACCATTTGAATCAACGGGTATGTAGTTCTAGTTCATTTTTCTTTACCTACTACCACTTTGCAACATAAAGTAATATGAGGTAGATACTGTGCATTTTGTTAGTCCATGCTCCAGTAAGAGACTATTTTTTGACATATTGTCCTTGTATGACCTTAGTTCCCTAGCACTTTGATGCAATACCCAGTAACTTATCTGTTTTACGCTAGTAACTATGAAAGTCACCTTTCAACATTAGAGCAAAAAAAAAAAATGATGTTTCCTCGCTGGAACTATTATGAATTTACCTTTTGAATCCGCGTAGGATGTTCACAGTGGTGATTTGTCTAACAATGTTTCTTTTCGGTAATTATTCAGTTGCAGCTGCAGCGAAATGAGGTCATTGCATTGGTAAATCTTCTGAATAGGCTGTCAGAATCTGTCAAATTTGTACATGAAAAAGGACCCTCAATTGAGGAAATCATTAAACAACAGAGCTCTTCAACTGTTAAAAAGGGTGCTTCCTAGCTGAACCTTAAACTGTAAGTGATCTCGTGCTCCACATTAGCATAGTTTTATTTTGGAGTAAATTTCACAAAACTACAAGTTTCTTGTATAAACTATCAGAAAAATACAGATTTTAGCTCATATTTCATAAAACTACAGATTTTAGGAGAACTTGTATCACAAAACTACAGATTGTGAGGCTGCTATATGGGCCCACACTATTAAACCCATTACAAGTAACGGTCAATTCTAAAACTTGTAGTTTGTGACACAAGTTTTTTTCTAAAATATGTAGTTTGTGAAATAGAGACTAAAATTTGTAGTTTTTTGATAGTTTGTAAAAAAATTGTAGTTTTGTGAAATTTACTCTTTATTTTGACTTTCATGCCACTGCCTTGTGACTTTTGCATCCTTCAATCTATTATTTCTGCAGGCGTTTCGCTGAGATGTAAGAGAGTAAGTTGCATTTACACCTCCTCTCCTTACCGGATGAGTAATGTACATGCTGGGAGCAGCTTCCTGGAGGATTTTGCAGACCCTAGACAAAAGATATACAGAACTTTTGGAGCAAACAATGGCAAAGCTTACCTAGTATTTTTCGCTTTTACTGGGTACCACACCACCCCTTTGAATTTTCCTTGTAGTGTATTTGGCAACAGAACCTCCTCCTCAAGGAATTTCACCGCTTGCGCATGCAATTTGCCATGATCAATGAGAAGTCCTAACATACATTTTCACTTCCCTGTATTAACCGTGATCATGACTGCTAACTACCAAAAGCTTTTGGTCAAGCCAATTCGATGTTATGTACGTTTGACTTAATTATGTGCTCGCTACTGTTGATTGAAACAACTCATAGGCTCACAGCAAAGCGAAGTTACAGAAGCCGGAGATTCCGGTAGCTACTCCTAAATATTCTATCTGGTGTATGTACGGAAGTGCAGAACGTTTCATGTAGTGGGTATATATTCCATTTGGGGGATCATGTGTCTTTTGATCAAGAACTTTTTGTATGTGTTTTCGCGTGTTTATCCAGACAGATAAATAGATAGGTTTGATGTTACGAGGTTGCATGTGAAATAAAGTCTGATTATATTTTTTTGGATCTGCTATGCCTCCTGTTTTTCGGTGTTTGATATTTGTCGATAATAACTGTACCGCTGAGTCTTAGCATGCCATGGCATATCTAGCCCTCCTGTGCTTTTTTTTTTTTTTCTAATATGACCTCTTTAAAATTATTTGTAGATTTGATCTCTTCCTGTAGCAAGCGCCACACACGACATATGACCCATACCAATCTTGTAGCTCGGTAGGTCGTCTACGCCTCGGTAGCCTGGTCGACTATGGCTGAAGCGGCTGGCTCACTTTGACAGCAAAGCTGCCGACAACTTCCAGCTCAGTAGGACAACTTCCAGGTCGGTAGGCACCTTTTGAGGAGCAGCTGCTTGGCAAGCTGCATTTTTTATATGGCCCAAGGCACTAATTAGCGATTAATGATTAGTAATCGAGTTATTAATTAAGCAAAGTAATTAATTATTGATTTAATCGAGTGATTAATCAACAAATTTGATTGAAAAAGGGGAGTTCAGCAAGAACATATTGCAGTCCTATTGTGCAACCGCCTAGCCTGCTGAGGTGTGTGTCATTACCATGCTGCCTAAGGCTTGCCAAAGTACCGCTGCTTCCATAGTCAAGGAATAAACCAAATTTGTAAATGATTTTAGAGAGGTCTAAATTTGAAAAAAAATAACATTCGTAAGGGACCAAATATGCCATGGCTTCTGTGTCCTAGGCATGAGCAATGAGGTGTCATCAACCGTCTGTATTATTTTATCACATAATATTTTTATAATGCTGATGTGACATAAAATCGACGTATTCTTTTTAGTTAATCAGTCTATGCCATCTCTGTCCACAAATCCTATAAGTGTGGTTGCTTTCTACACGTTAAGGTGAAGTGTTTAAGGAAGACCATATTTTGCAACTGAACTGTTGAGATATAATAGGATTCTAGATCTTAGTTATTTAAATATGTTTGAACCCTATTTCATTTTGAGCGTATCTAAATCTACCTCTTATGAGTTTCTATTATAAATATAGCATACCATTATACAAGATAATCAATTTAATAAAGAAAAGAGTTTTGCCTTTCTATAATGTGTGCTTCCTATGATTGTTCTTACTATTCTATTGGTGTATTATGTTTGATCTACGATGGTCATCATCCTTTTACAAGCTACAACACGTTATCAACATGCAGCCCCCTGAGGCCGATCAAGATCTTATGTCTTCATCAATCTACACTGCATCGAATTCGACCGGCATCGAGGATTATATCTACTATGTAAGTTGTACGAAAGTTAGAAGCATGTAATTAAATCATACATGAACAGTCCTTTAATCCTATAGATTTTTTTTTCTGATTACCAAGATTAGTCGTTCTAGATTAATCCAATCAGCAAATTAGGGTTTCTTGAGTTGCCCTGTCCATCAAAACAATAATAATAATAAAAGAAAAGAACATGTTGCAGGCCCACGCCGCATGCCTGTAGCGCACGCATCACCAACTGTGACCGCGGACAAGCTGCACATGCCCGCCGTCGTAGCGCTGGTCATGCCTCTCAATGATGGCGGTGTTGCTTGAGATTTCAAATTTCGTTTTCGGTTTACATCTCGTTACCCTTTGAAATTTGAACTTTTAGCGAAATCTTATTATTTTTGATAAAATTTAGATAAAATTGTTATGTGCGGATGGTGAATAGTGCAGTGCCGGCAACTCTGCATGTTGAGCATCGTCACGTGTGTGTGAAGCAGAGTGTGTTGGTGTTGTGTCATGTTTGGAGAGTACCTGTAGCGATTTGTATGCAGGGTCCTACCTGTAAGAGTCTTATGTGTGGCAGTATAAATACCTGTGAAAGAGTCCTATAAGAGGTGGCGAAGAACAGAATCCCCATTTCTCTTCTCCCTGGTCCCAAATACTTTTCTTGCTTCCTACTCCAATCCACCCTCTTGTTCAGATGATCACATTAGCACTTGTATACTGAGTTGATCGTCACACTTGGTATCAGAGCCAATCCTCCGCTCTCGCGCCCAAGAAGAAGCAGTTGCAGTGGGAGGAGAAGATGACTACAACCTTCACGTCGATGGAGAATCAGTTTGAGGGTATTAATGCCCTCTTGAAGCAAATCTTGGATGATGTACATGGGGTGAAGACCGAGATTGGGGAAGTGAAATCGGCGGTGGAGGTGGTGCGGGGACGAGTGGAGGTACTTGAGGCACGTCCAGGAGATGATCAAAGAACAACAACTACAGGCATCTCATCACCAGCACAAACTGCACATCCGGGGGGTGCGTTGCCGGTGGCTTCACCCTGTGAAGATGCGATCTCCGCTTCTGGTGTTCGAAGTCAAGAACAAACACGGGAGCAGATGAAGGGGGTCCTAGGAGCCCCACCCTTATCATTTGCTGGAGGTAAGCGAGAAGGAAGTTATGCAGTGCAGGTGTTTGATCCTAGAACGGCGGAAGGAAGGACGACTGGGAATGGCCAAGGTTTGGGACCAATCTGGCCACCACGTCAATCGGTGCCCAAAATCGAGTTTCCGAAAACCCCAGGTTGTGGAGAGAGCGATGTGAGACTTATTTTGAAGTTCTAGGAGTTCACCCTGGAATTCGCACAAGACTAGCGACACTGAATTTTACTGGAAACGCAGCCCTCTGATTGCAGCATGCAAAGGTCAAGGGACGTTTTGAGGATTGGTTAATGATGTGTGATGCAATTGAGAAGAGATTTGGCAGTAACTTGTACAAGCGGTATATGGGCCAATTGATAAACCTTAAACATACTGGTTCGGTGACAGAGTATGTGGAGAAGTTTGAGCAACTACAACATTACATATTGTTATACAACCCATCGCAGGATGACGTGTTTTTTGTCTCACATTTCTTGAGTGGCTTGAAAGAGGAGATTAGAACAACCATTATTCTGCATAATCCGGAAAATGTGGATACTGCAGTTTCATTGGCATTGTTACAGGAAGAGGAGCTGGAGACCAGGAAGAAGTCCTATCACAGATCCGATAGCAAGGAATTAGGTAGGGGAGGAAGTAAATATTTGGAAAGGCTCAAGTTGCCCAACAAAATGGAGGAAAACAAGAGAATGGAAGATCACAAAAGACATTTAAATGGTCATCCGGATGAAAAATTGGAAGCACTGCGAGCTTACCGAAAAGCTAATGGACTTTGTTTCACTTGTGGAGAAAAGTAGGGGAAAAATCACAAGTGTCCTGATCAAGTACCTCTACACATTATTGAAGAACTCCTAGAAGTGCTTCAAATTCAACCGGTGCCTAGCTCTAAAATTGAGGAAATGGAGGAAAAATTGGGAGAGGAATTGCTATCTGTGACAGCAGCACAGAGTAATGCAAGGCTGAAGTGTAGGACCTTGAGATTGCAGGGTCTGATCGGGAAGCAAGAAATATTGATTTTGGTGGACTCAGGCAGCACATACTCATTTGTCAATGAAGAGTTGTTGGCTAAATAGCAGCACCCAACGACTGGTATCAAACCTATGCAGCTAACCATTGCCGATGGCCGGGTTATGGAGTGCAATAAGATGGCAGTGTCTTTAGCATGGTGGATTCAAGGATACTCGCTTCAACAGGACATTCGCGTATTAGCTTTGGGGTGTTATGACATGATTTTGGGGGCTGATTGGCTGGAAGAGCATAGCCCCATGTGGGTGCATTGGAAGGACAAATGTATAAAGTTTACACATAACAATCGAAGAATAAGACTCCAAGGCATCCAGGATGAACAACTCACGAGTGAGAATATAAGTGAAAGGGAACTCAGGGGACTATTGAGAAGGGGGGCAATCACTCATCTTGTGCAACTGCACCAAATCAGGATGATAAACACCACAAGGAAGGAGGGGAAAAAGAGGAACGTATCCCAAAACCTATAATGAAGATACTGCAAGATTTTGAACACAAGTTTCAGGAACCCATGCAAATGCCCCCAAGATGCAAATATGATCACTCCATTCCTCTCATTTCTGGTGCACAACCAGTGAACATTAGACCATATCGATACTCTCCCCAACAAAAGGATGAAATAGAAAGGCAAGTTGCAGAAATGTTGAAAAAGGGAATCATCCAGCAAAGCTCTAGCCCTTTTGCTTTGCTAGTACTGTTAGTGAAGAAGAAAGATGGCACGTGGCGATTTTGCGTGGATTATCGCAAGCTCAATACTCTCATAGTTAAGAACAAGCATCCCCTACCAGTGATCGATGAGCTCTTAGATGAATTGGAAGGAGCCTGTTGGTTCACAAAACTGGATTTGAGATCAGGATATCACCAAATCTTAGTGGCTGCAGGGGAGGAACACAGAACAACGTTTTGCACCCATCAAGGGCTATATGAATTCCTGGTAATGCCTTTCGGCCTCACAAATGCTACTGCAACCTTTCAGAATGTCATGAACTAAATTTTTCGTTCATTCCTGCACCGATTTGTGTTGGTGTTCGTGGACGACATATTGATATATAGCCATACTTTGGAAGATCATGTACATCATTTAAAAGAAGTGTTCGGTGTGCTGGAACAATAACAGTTGTTTGTCAAGAGGGAGAGATGCTCATTTGGTCAACAACGGTTGTATTATCTCGGACATGTGATTACACCGGCTGGGGTTTCCACAGATTAAACCAAAGTTCAAGCGGTAATTGACTAGCCTGTGCCTAAGAATGTGAAGGAACTGAGAGGATTTCTTGGACTCACGGGTATTACGAAAATTCATACGAAATTATGGAGTAATATATATGTAAACCCTTTACAAATTTGTTGAAGAAAAAAGTGCCATACCAATGGACTTCGGTGACAAAAGCTACCTTCAGGACATTGCAACAGGCTTTGGTGCAAGCACCGGTCTTAGCCCTACCTGATTTCTCCAAGCAATTTGTGGTGGAAACTGATGCAAGTAATGAAGGCTTTGGAGCAGTGCTTATGCAAGAGGGACATCTAGTGGCCTTTCTGAGTAAGTCTCTGAGCAAGCGGAACCAAGTATTGTCGGCATATGAAAAGGAATGCATGGCAATACTGTTTGCAGTTTCAAGGTGGCGCTCTTACTTGCAACATAGAGAATTTATCATCAGAACCGACCAAAAGGCGTTGATGCATCTAACAGAACAGAGGCTAACCACTGAGATGCAACATAAAGCGTTTGTCAAATTACTCAGCTTGTAGTTTCAAATACAAAATAAAAGGAACATACAAAATGCTACGGCAGATTCTCTATCGAGGAAGCGAGACATTGCAGAAGTGCAGGCAATCTCAATGGGGGTTCCGGTGTGGATTGAAAATCTGGTTGCAGGTTATCAGAGCGACAATGAAGCCAAACAGTTACTCGCTGAGCTCAGTGTGGTGGGGCAAATGATCAAGGATACACATTACAGGATGGAGTTATTCGATTCAAAGGACGCATCTGGGTCGGCAATAATGAATTAGCCCAGCAGCACATTTTGCAGGCGTTGCATGCCTGCGGAATTGGAGGTCATTCCAGCATCCATGCCACGTATCACAAGATCAGAGCTCTGTTTGCATGGCCAAAACTGAAAGACACGGTGCAGCGGTATGTCAAAGGATGCGAAGTCTGTCAACTAGCGAAAATAGAGCATGTAAAGCTGCCTGGGTTACTTCAACCATTACCAGTTCCAACTCAAGCCTGGAATGTGATTAGTATGGATTTTATTGAAGGGTTGCCAATATCTCACAAGTTTATAACAATTTTGGTGGTAATAGATAAATTTTCCAAATATGCCCATTTCCTACCCTTGGCTCACCCATTTTCGGCACTCCAAGTAGCTCAAGTATTCTGTGATCATATCTACAAGCTACATGGACTACCACAAGCGATCATATCTGACAGGGACAAGGTATTCACAAGTACATTTTGGCAGAGTTGTTCCGACTGTCAGATACTCAATTGAACATGAGCTCGGCATATCATATGCAAACCGACGGTCAAACCGAACGCCTCAACCAGTGTTTGGAAACATATCTTCGTTGCTTTGTTCATGCGAGGCCAAAAAAATGGTCGGATTAGCTTCCTTTGGCCGAGTATTGGTACAACACCACATTTCAGACGACGGTGGGAAAAACACCATTTGAAGTGCTTTATGGTTATCCACCTCACCATTTTGGAGTCTTTAGTTTGAATGTGAGTGCGGTGACTGATGTGTAGGAGTGGTTGGACCAGAGGAAAGAGATGACTACATTACTTAAACAACATTTGGAATGAGCTTGTTTAAGGATGAAGGCACAAGCTGGGCGACAAGGTGTATCTTAAATTGCAACCTTATACTCAAAGTTCTATGGCAACTCACAGCAATCAAAAGCTGAGTTTCCGTTTTTATGGGCCATACCGTGCTGTAAAGAAGATTGGTAAGGTGGCATATAAACTCGACTTACCGGATGGCAGCAAGATTCACCCTATAGTCCATGTCTCTCAACTCAAGCAATATGTTCCTCCATCTGCAACCCTGCACATAGTTGAGTTGAATGATGGTATGCATGCGGAGAGAAGCCCAGTCCCAATGGCGATTTTGAAGAGCAGATTGATCAAACAAGGGAACCATGTTGTTCCTGCAATCTTGGTTTAGTGGTCAAATTTATCACCTCCATTAGCAACATGGGAGAATGCTTCAGCACTACGTCTGCAGTTTCCGGCAGCACCGACTTGGGACAAGCCGCATTTCGATGTAGGGGGGAATATTATGTGCCGGATGGTGAATAGTGCAGTGCCGGCAACTCTGCATGTTGAGCGTCGTCGTGTGTGTGTGAAGCAGAGTGTGTTGGTGTTGTGTCATGTTTGGAGAGTACCTGTAGCAATTTGTATGCAGGGTCCTACCTGTAAGAGTCTTATGCGTGGGAGTATAAATACCTGTGAAAGAGTCCTGTAAGAGGCGGCGAAGAACAGAATCCCCATTTCTCTTCTCCCTGGTCCCAAATACTCTTCTTGCTTCCTACTCCAATCCTCCCTCTTGTTCAGATGATCACATTAGCACTTGTATACTAAGTTGATCGTCACAAAAATCCAAAAGACAAAATTCAAAGTTAGAATTTTTTGAATTGGGATTTCTCAGATTTCGATGAAATTTCATCCGAAATGGCCAAAATCTGAGCAAATTTAAATTGAACAAAAAATAGTCCAAACGACTTCAAAAAATTATGAATTTTTTTGTATGGTCCTGACACATCATTAATCTTCCCATAAAAAATTCAGATGATGCTCAAGTCTGAGGAATTTTTAAAAATTCTGACAGTGGTACTTCCTTGATAAAAGGTGACTAACAAATTTAACCAAATGAAAAATAGAACGAAAAATGTTATAAAATTTTGAAATTTTTTTGAATGGTACTGATACATTAATAATGTTTTCATAAAATGTTCAGATAATGGTCAAGCTTAAGGCATTTTAAAAATTCTAACAATGTTATTGTCCTGATAGAAGCTTTATTGGTAAATTTCAACCGAATGAAAAAATTATACAAACTATGTTAGAAAATTTTGAAATTTTTTGTGGATGGTCTACATAATAAATGTTTTCATAAAATTTTTAGATAATGATCAAGCATCAATAATTTTCAAAAATTTTGAAAGTGCTATGCGCCGATAAAAGCCTGATAATCAATACATAAATTTGCTTGAGCAACCAGAAAAGATTTAGAATTTTTGAAAATTTTATAAAAGAGTTCTAAGGAAATTTTAATCTCTCATAAAAATTTTGGATCATGATCACACTCCAGTAAATTATAAAATTCTTACAAAAGTAATGTACCATTTATGTTCTTTTTACTTTTGATTTTTGAAATATAACAAATGAAGTTCAATGCTTCCATAGATTTGATTGAGCAAACAAAAAAGTTTAATTCTTTTTAAATTTTAGAGAATGATTATGAAGAAATTTTTAAGCTCTCATAAAAATTTTAGATCATGATCACACTCGAGAAAATTTATAAAATTCTGACACAGTTATTGTCTCATTATGTTCATTCCATTTTTGATTTTTTAAAGATAACAAATTAAGTTCAATTATTTTTAAAATATTTATTTATGATCATAGACTTTTAAAGATAGTATGTTAAATTTTTAGATCATGATCAAGCTGGTACGATTTTATAAAAATGTTACAGTGTTTGTACCAAAATTATAAAATGTCTAAAATTCAGTTTTTTCAACAAATTTTTATGGAAGATGACTTTTTAAGGGTATTGGGCCAAATTCGGTCTAATCCAGTCATAATACCTGAGAACTTGGCGAGTTTTGGTGAAACCTCATCGAAATTTCTGAGATTACTATAGAATTTTAATTTTTTATACCCTACCGAGATTTTGGATCTCTTCTCTCGCCGAAATTTGAGATCTTGGTAGATTTCCTGAAATTTCACGGATTTTTGAATCCTTGGTGCTGCACGCTCTGTCGTACACACCGCCACCCACCAGGTCAGGTAAATCTGCTGCATGGTCTCTTATCTTCTCTAGCTGGGCAAGCATGCTTCTCTGGTTCTTGCAGCCGTGGAAGCTGCGTTGCACCCGCACTTGGGAAAACTAGCTACCTGATATCCTACGCGTATCCATTAATTTTCGATTTTTTTTAAAAAAAGAAAAATTCAATACTTCCCTAATACTTTTCCAATAACCCTAAAAAAAATCCCGTTCTCAACACAGTGTGTAAGCCATTGGCACGGCGAGGACTACTAGCCCAGTCGCAGCGAGCCGTGACGACGTGCCACAACAGGATCTGGTCGGTGATCTTTGGAAACCTGCAAGCCCATGTCAACTGCGACAAGCCGTGCCTTTGCATGGTAGAGACGCCATTGGTGAGCTTGCAGCCTGGCAATGGCTCTCCTTGAGCGAGGCGAGCACGGCTTGCTTGACCTGCAGAGGCACGCAGCTCCTTCGTCCGGCCTCGCTTCTGGCCCTGCTTCCTCGGCTCCACCAGGTCCAGCCTCAGCCACGACATCACGTTCCACGGCCGGTGGTTGAACCGCCTCAGGAATCAGGAGCACGTACCGGCCGACCTTGTCCTCCCAGTACCTCGCCTCCGGCGGCGTCATGCTCTCTTTAAACCAGAGGTGGCCGCGCCGCCGCTTCGACCAGGGCCGCTCGTCGCGCACGCGGCGGTACTAGGTGTTGACGTACCTCCACTTGTTGGAGAAACAGACCAGCGCCTGGCCCAGCTCGAGCGCCACGGTGATCACGACGATCACCACAGTGACGGAGCGGTCGAGGTCTCGTGCACAGGGACCCTTTCGTATATCCACATAGAGAACCAAAAGGTTGGTCTCAAAAAACGACTCATCAATTCTCAAACCACAATCACGATTTTGTAAGGTTGGGGCGTTCAAGACCAAGAGAGTGAGGTACTGGATAGAGATAATATGAGTTTTTTCAGTATCAGAGCTTTTTCTTTAGGGTATGGTCACGGCAGCAAATTGGTTGATAGCAAATTAACTAGATTGACTAAACATGACAGATAAACAATTCCCAAGATAGTGACTCTGAGGGTGTGTTTGGTAGGAATTCAGTTTCTCTAGATTCATGAATATAGTGAAGCTGAAAATTCTAGCTTCTCCAGATTCGTGAAGCTGAAGCTGTGAGTACATTAAGAGTGTTTAGATAGATCATCTTGTTTACATTTTAGACCAAAAATATAAACTTAATTCACTTTATTTTAGCTTACAAGTTTCAGATTTCAGGAGAAACTAGAATTTGGAGCTCTACCAAACAGGCCCTGACTCACCATTCTAGCATCTCATACAAAAGGAAACCATCATATGCAAAGCACAAGCTTGGATCAAGCAAGGCATTATCCACGCACTTAAGTACTAAACAGCAGTAAGCAGTAGTTAACACTCATACGAAGCGCCATCAGAGGGCACTAGTCCTTTCAGAATTGAAGGATCATTTTATTTAGGCGAATATTACTATACTATAATATTACTGGGCCATGTGTAGCTCAAGCTTGCTCGTCAGATCATCCTTCGCAGCGCCAACAACCCTGTCCTTAACTTCTCCCTCCCTCATGAACAGGAATGTTGGCATGGCCTCAACACTGAATTGCTCAGTAATAGGCTGTTTGTCACATAATCTTTGTTAGTAAATCAGAAGACGAAAACAACACATAAGTTGTACTACGATGCTATGTAAACAGTGTCATAAGTTCCGCTACCTTCAGTTCATCAACATCGACCTTCAGGAAAACAGCATTTGGAAACTTCTTGGCAAGATCAGCGAAAACTGGAGCAATGACGCGGCATGGTGGGCACCATGATGCAGTGAAGTCAATCACCACCTGTTAAGAGAAATATATAATGTAAGAGAAAAATATAATGTTGGAGAAAAATATGCGGAACATGGCTTGATAACAGTGTTGCTAATTCAACAGCTCAAAAGCCTACCAGATCTTGAAGTTCAAATTATAATGTTTCTGAAAAAGATATACACTAAATGATTATGATTATTCCTGAACTTCTGGATTGAAAGTCTGTTACAAAATTACAAACTATCAAATAACCACATTACTGATTCAGCAGCACATAAATTTCATTAAAATTTCATGGTTTAGGGTTCTAGAGAGTTATCGTGATCGCTCTTACCATACAAACTTGAAGAGACACTCTGGTTTCTGTATGAAAAATTGGTGCAGAATTTCAGCAGTACCAAATAGGGGCTGATTGCACACAATAGCAGTTTTGACAATCTTAAAAGGGAACTACGAAAGTATTCTCCAATATCCATACATGACAAAACTTCTAAAGCAACACTATGCGTAAATAATATCGCAACAGTTAGGCCCTGTTTGTTTAGGTTTATACTTTTTGGCTTATAACTTAAAGCTAGTTTTTTTTTTGACTTAAACAGCTTAAAAGCTAATAGATTTTGTACGTGATAGAGGTGAATATTTTTATCTAATTTAGTGTTATTAGTTTAAAATCAGCTATCAATAAGCCAAAAAAACCTCTCTAGTGGCTTTTGGCTTTTAGTTATATAGAGACTTATAGCTTTTAAAAAGCCGGATAAAAAGCTACACGTTTGTTTAGACTTTAGCTTTTAAGCCAGTAAAAAAACCCAAACAAATAGGGCCTAACAAGATCTACGCCATCTGCAACACAACACTACCATAAAGGACATATACTATAGATCATGTGTTTACTAAATATGCACCATTACGTGGGATCAAGGCAACGGTACACACCTTTTTTATCAAAAAGAAATCAACACTTCACACTGATTTTGCAAGGTAGTCCCCTTCGCTACAATTTCTCATATATGCTGCCAGCACTTTTTTTTTCTACCTATTGGAACCGTGATTAACTTGTTTAACGAGGCCCTGATTAGAAAGCCCAGTAAATGAGTCCACACGGTTTAGACGAAAATAAAATGTTTTTTTTCTGCAATCCCTCCTACGGCCAGAAATACTAGATCCCTAACACCACAAAAATCGAGGGAATCTCTGAATCACCAAAAAGAAACGCAAAAAATCCAACTTGATTAGCGTAAATTCCTCATCAGGTGGCCGCTAAAAATATACAGGGAAAAAGCCCAGGTATTACGCGCGCCCCGCGGGGGGCGGGATCAGCAGATACCAGCTTCTTGGCGCTGTTGGCCTCCTCGATCTGGATGCTCCACTCCTCCAGGCTGTGGATCGCGATCACCGAACCCTCCACCTGTGCCGCTCCGGCCGCCGCCGCCGCCGACGCCGCCATCTCTCGCACTCTCTCCTCGGCAAGGACCGCTCCTCTCTCACGCGATGGCACAGACACACGCACACTCGTTCTCTCTCTCTCTCTCTCCTCGGCTCGTCTTCCGAAAGATATTGTCCTGGAATGAGGAATCAGAGCTTTATCCTTTTTTTCCTCTAGAGGAAATTACAATCAGAGCCCTCGTCCGGAACTGGGCGTCTCTGCTGTCCGATCCGGAACGGACGGCCGGACGGATGTTTTCATGACGATCTGATGTGTGAATGGCTGCGACGGTACGCCAATCTGTCGTGGAATAAGATATTTGTAATCTCGGTTGTGCTCTATTCCTTACGTGTAACGAATTCGAACTTACTTTTTACCTTTTTTTTTTAATTGGGTATCCTCCTATTAAAGACATCAATCTAATAAAGCGAGAAAAATATCTTCTTTCTACGTTGTGTGTGCTCTAGTTCTTGTGATTTCGTCAATATGCTGTTTGATTGATCGTGAATGAACGACTAAGTTTTACAATATGTTATCAGCACGAAACTCTACATAGCTAAAGTCCAGATCGATCTAAGCCGAGCGTATGCCGTTCTTTATTCTTTGCAAGTAGATCAATCTTGTTTTTTTATTCTAATGACATATATAGATTTATGATTGATTCATACGGGAGGTCATCTCAACACAACGAAGGAAGCCGCACACTCATCTAGTGAGCATACATGTACTGATCGGTAACAACTACGTACTAGCCAAGGTAACACGCCACGCTGCATCGTGCATAACGATACAACGTGTAAAATTTGAAAAATTTAGTCACGTTTTCGATTTTTGTATTTTTTTTAAAAAAAGGTTGTTAGGACTTATCGGTGAATCTATAGGCTTCTATAAACCTTCGATGAATCTATGTTTTTTTGAAAAAACCGTGGTTAAGACCCGTCGGCAATCTATAGGCTGCTATAAACTTTTGACGAATCTGTGTTTTTTTTATAAAACCGTGACTGTTTTTTTACGTAATCTAGGAAATTTGGTCGTATTTTCGGTTTTCGTTTTTTTAAAAAAAATGTGTCGTTAGGACCCACCGGCGAATCAATGGACTGCCATAAGGAAATTTGGTCGTATTTTCGGTTTTCATATTTTTTTTTAAAATGTGTCGTTAGGATCCACCGGCGAATCAATGGACTGCTATAAATCTTCAACGAATCTATGTTTTTAAAAAAACGCAGTTAGGACCCGTCAGCAAATTTATGGGCTGCTATAAACCTTCGACGAATCTGTGTGTTTTTTTAAATCGTGGATGCCTTTTTTTATGTATTTTCAGTTTTGGTGTTTTTTTTAAAAAAAAGGTCGCTACGACCCATCGATAAATCCGTGGGCTGCTATAAACCTTCGACAAATCTGTGTTTTTTTTATCGAGACATATTTTTGTTTCTAAGTTCGCTTCTCTAAAAACCACTGAGAGGAGCTAAACGTGAACCGTAGAGGAACCTAAAATAATCTATTTTTTCCTGGGGTCCGTTCCGCTAAAAACCACCAGGAGGACCTAAATGTAAATCGCGGAGGGATCTAAACATAATTTTGAATTTTTTTCGGATCTATTTTATTAAAAAACCGACTGAGGGACCTAAACGCGATTTCGCATTTTCTAATGGACCTCTTCACGAACGTGCTGATGTGGCATGGTTGGGAGGCCTTCAATCCTTAGCTCTATAATATATAGTACTAGATAGGAACCCGTGCTACGCCACCCCGCACGAAATTTGGTTCGCTGATCCTCTTCAAAAAAATAAAGCTAGAGGACACGCACGCGAATATACGAAACTATAGGGTTCTTTTTGTAAAATTAGCTGTACGACGCTTTGTATGAAATTTGGTTTGCTGGTTCTTTTCGGAAAAATAAAGTTGGAGGATCCGTACGCGAATATACGAAATTATAGGGTTTTTTTTAAACTACCGGTAGAAGGGCCTGGATGTATTTTTTTGTTTCCGCAAAACTACCCACCGGAGGGCCCAACCATGAATACAATCTACAGACGTCTGTACATGAAGCGAAACGATTTCCCATTTTTTTGAGAAAAAACAAACCGAGATGTATTTTCTATTTTTTGGAGGTTCTTTCGGTGTTTTCTTGAGAAAAACCGAGCTGGAAAACCGAGGTGGGAAAATAGCCTAGAAGAAAAAAGGCGAAAAATTATTAGAGATGACAACCTTCTTTTGTCGAGTCTAACACTCTACGCGTCCACCGAGTAATAATACATGCTTTAAAAAATATCAGAGATCGAGATGGAAAAGCGAGTTGGGAAAAAAGTTTATACCGTTAGAAGGGACTGGATGTATTTTTTTGTTTCCGCAAAACTACCCACCTGAGGGCCCAACCGTGAATACAACGGCGCACGGCGCGCGCGTGAGCGGGAAATGATTTCCCGTTTTTTTGAGAAAAAACAGACCGAGATGTGTTTCTATTTTTCTGGAGGGTCTTTCAGTGTTTTCTTAGGAAAAACGGAGTTAAAAAACCGAGGTGGGAAAATAGCATAGAAGAAAAAGGGCGAAAAATTATTAGAGATGACAGCTTTTTTTATCGAGTCTAACACTCTACACGTCCACCGAGTAATAATACATGCTTTAAAAAATATCAAAGATCGAGATGGAAAAGCGAACTGGGAAAAAAGTCTATACCGGTAGAAGGGATTGGATGTATTTTTTGTTTCATAAAACTACCCAACGGAGGGCCCAACTGAATACAATCTACAAGACGATGCACGCGTGAGCAGAAGCGATTTCCGTTTTTGAGAAAAAATAGACCGAGATGTATTTTCTATTTTTGGAGGGTCTTCGAAACAGCGTCGTCGCCATGAAATGAAACGATTTCCTATTTTTTTTGAGAAAAAACAGACCGAGATGTATTTTTTATTTTTTTGGAGGGTCTTTCGTTGTTTACTTGGGAAAACCGAGCTGGAAAACCGAGGTGGGAAAATAGCCTACAAGAAAATGGGCGAAAAATTATTAGAGATGACAACCTTCTTTCGTCGAGTCTAACACTCTACGCATCCACCGAGTAATAATACATGCTTTAAAAAATATCAGAGATCGAGATGGAAAAGCGAGCTGGGAAAAAAGTCTATACCGGTAGAAGGGACTGGATGTATTTTTTTGTTTCCGCAAAACTACCCACCGGAGGGCCCAACCGTGAATACAACGGCAAGACACAATACAGTAAGTGAAAACGATTTCCGTTTTTTGAGAAAAAATAGGGCGAGATGTATTTTCTATTTTTGTGGAGGGTCTCTCGGTGTTTTCTTGGGAAAAACCGAGTTGGGAAAATAGCATAGACGAAAAAGGGCGAAAAATTATTAGAGATGACAACCTTCTTTCGTCGAGTCTAACACTCTACGCGTCCACCGAGTAATAATACATGCTTTAAAAAATATCAGAGATCGAGATGGAAAAGCGACCTGGGGAAAAAGTCTATACCGGGTAGAAGAGATGGATGTATTTTTTGTTTCATAAAACTACCCAACGAGGGCCCAACTGAATACAACGGCAAGCCTGCAGATGAGCGGAAGCGATTTCTTTTTTGAGAAAAAACAGGCTGAGATGTATTTTCTATTTTTGTGGAGGGTCTCTCGGTGTTTTCTTGGGAAAAACCGAGCTGGAAAACCGAGGTGGGGAAAAAGTCTAGAGATAGAGATACACACATATTTCTGGTGGCGAAAATATTTTTTCCGGGAAAAACGGAGAAAGAACCTAGACGTAAACAGCAAGAGCCTGTTTGTTACGTTTCTAGACCTGTCATCTGGACGTAATATTTTATTTTCGCAAAACCACCCACCGGTGAAAAATAGTCTAGAGAAAAAAGAGCGAAAAATTATTAGAAATGACAACCTTCTTTTGTCGAGCCTAACACTCTACGCGTTCACTAAATAATAATACATGTTTCAAAAAATATCAGAGATCGAGATGGAAAATCGAGTTGGGGAAAAAGTCTAGAGATAGAGATGCACACATATTTCTGGTGGCGAAAACATTTTTTTCGAGAAAAACGGAGAAAGAACCTGTTCGCGAATATACACGCGCTACGTTTTTTTTAAATAACCGGTCGAAAGGACCCAAACGCGATTTCCAATTTTCCTGAAAGGACCTAAATGCGATTTCTGGATTTTCGGAGGGCCTTGCCCAGGCGTCGACACGTGGATGGACCTAGACGTAAATAGCAAGGGCCTGTTTGTTACGTTTTTGGACCTATCCGCTATCCTGAAAAATTAGAAAAGGGCTTGTTCGCGATTTGAACCTAACGTGAGGGCTCTTCCACAAAACAGCGCACCAGGGACCCAAATGCGAAGGGAAAAATTATCTTCCTCTCACAAAAAATTGCGAAGGACCTATTTGTAATCTACAGGGACCTATTCGTAATATGAAGAAATGGAAGGGCTTTTTCGCGAAATGCCGTCTGGTGACACGTGGACACCCTGCCCTTGCGCACTTTCTCCCAGCTTTAATAGGGTTGCTGTATGTTTGCATCTAATATATGCATAGTTTAAGAGTTGTGTGGAGTTTTGTTCATCATTCATGAAGAAAAAAAAAAAATGTCCGCAGAAGTAGAGAACCCGAACAAATAAGAATACTACTCATGACAGTGGAAGCTGCTCAACCTAATGTTGAGAAAATCTCTAAAGTGAGCCATCCTAGAGATGGTAACATCCCTGAAGTGATCCATTCTGAAGATGATAACCCCAGCGTATATTTGCATGCACAATCCAACACTAGGAAGTTAGAACACCTAGACTCCATTGTTGTGGGCAATCACGAGGAGCTGGAAGAAATTAATAAAAAGGTATCCCTGAAGCGATGCAGAAGAATTGTATGAAAGAAAGACTATATTTGTCGACATATATTTCATCTCTCAAAATTGCTAAAAGCTGGATCGGGGACCAAAATCCATGGCAGAGTGCTAGAAGCATTCAGATAGGGTTAAATAAAAGAAGCAATTGAGGCAGCGCTCGCTTAATAAGAGAACAATTTTCGGTCCCGTTGACCAAACACCTCCTAAAGTGTTCTTTGTAGGATCAAATGGGTTTTTCATCCGGAAGAAAAATTAAAATATCCAAGTGGTGAGATATAAAAGTGAGGCTTGTAGCATGAGGGTTCACACAGAGACCTGACATCGATTACGATGAAACATATTCTCCTGTAAAGAGTGGAATAACGTTCTGAAATTTAATATTAATGGCAGCCAAGCTTAAATTTAATAATGCAATTGATGGATGTAGTGACCACATATTTATATGGGTTACTGAATATGGACATTTAAATGAGAAAATTCCTGAAGGAGTTAAAATTTCAAATCCTAATAATCGCAATATATATAGCATCAAACTGAAGAGATCGCTATACGAATTAAAACAGACAGGGAGAATGTGGTATAACCAACTTAGTGAGTTCCTCCTGAAGAAGGAATATTTCCCCTGTGTGTTCATAAAAAAATCTCAGAATAGATTTTGTATCATCTCATTTTTATATCAATGATCTGAATATCATCAGAACCATAGAGGAGATAAAGAAAGCAAGTGCTTACCTCATGACGGAGTTTTGAGATGAAAGATTTGGATAAAACTAAATTTTGTTTAGGCCTACAACTAAAGCATTTTCTAGAAGGAATTTTTGTACATCAGTCTATCTACACCAAGAAGGTATTGGAAATGTTTAATATGGATAAATCATATCCTTTAAAAAAAACCCATGGTCATAAGATCACTTGAAGCGGATAAATACCCTTTCAGATCAAAGATGAAAAATGAGAAAGTCTTAGAACTTGAAGTCCCATACTGATGTATCTTGCGAATTACATAAGGCTTAATATTGTATTCGCAGTAAATTTGCTAGTAAGACACAATGTAGTCCTAACTAGAAGATAGTGGGCTAGTGTCAAAACTTTATTCAGATATCTCCAAGTTACTCGAGATCTTAGATTGTTTTTCTAGAAGAACCAAGACTTTAGCATGGTGAGATATACATATGTTGGTTATCAATCTGATCCCCATAGTACCAAATCACAAGCTGGTTTTGTATTTCTCTACAGTTGTATAACTCTTTCTTGGCAGTCTTGTAAGCAGATTTTGATAGTTACTTCTACCAACCACTCAGAGATTATAGCTTTGTATGAAGTCACACGTGAGTGTGTTTGGCTACGGCGTATTATTAACCATATCCAAAAGTCATATGGTCTTAACACTGTTGATACGTCCATAATTATCATGAAGATAATGCTGCTTGTGTTGCACAAACGCAAATGGGTTACTTGAAAAGCAATATTAAAAAGTATATTGTTCCTAAACTTTTCTATCCTCACGAATTCTAGAAGAACAGAGAGGTAAAGATTTTGAAATCTAAGTCATACGAAAATCTTGTAGATTTATTCACTAAGTTCTTACCTAAATCTATATTCCAAAGATGTGTTAACGGCATTGGAATGAGACAACTTAGAGACATGCAAAGTTCAAAGGGAGTAAATCCTTGAACCATGACCCTTATTATGATCCTGAAGATCTTAATATAAATCCAAAAGATTATAAGTTGTCATCTTTTTCCCTTAGTGAGTTTTCCAAAAGTTTTCTCATATAAAGGTTTTTAATGAGACAATTAATGCAACATAAAGTTTGAGTGCAGTGTGCTCTTTTCTCCATCTCTTTTTTCCACTGGGTTTTTGAGTGGAGTTTTTGATGAGACATTTGCATTACGCGGTATTCACGCCAAGGGGGAGTGTTATGGAATAAGAGATTTCTAATGGTATTCGGTTGAACTCTATCTCTTATGTGTGGACGAATCTGAACTCATCTCTTACTATTTTGTTTATATATTGGGCTAATATTTTTTGCATACAAAAAAATCAAAACAATACTATACTCCCTCTCTTTCTAAATACATATCATTTTACCTTTCAAATTTTGTGCCTAAATACACGTCATTCTACAATTTTAAAGTGATTTTTATCATTTTTTGCTTGTATACCCTCCTTTAGATTTTTCAATGTCATTTAATACTATGTACCGAGTAAAACACATTATCAAAAAAAAAAAAAAAACCATAAGCGATCCGATGAAGGGTAATATAATCTTTTTTGTAAACATGTCTTGGTGCAAGTGAAGATCCTAAAATGTTGTGTGCTGTGGGCCCACCCACCTGGTGTATGTTGTATTGTGTACATGTATTCCAGGTATTTGCATTTTATAAAGAGATCTGCACGACTCTTGATGCGTGCATGGACGGTGTTGATAGGGTTTGGAGTTGCAAGACAATTTCTCTAGTGAGGTTGGGCGTTTGAGTCCAGCCCATAATCGCCAGGAAGGCCACACAACCTACAACGATACCACCATTTCTACTAGATTCAATGGCGAACACATGTCCTAAACTATTTCAGGGTTGATTATATCCTGTGCCAGAAACGTATAGCCAACTTGGTTAATTAATATGACTGAGAGTGAAGGTATGTTTGTAACGCATGACTTTCACAGAAAGTAGAGGGTATAGCTAAACTGTTCCATATCTCATTATCTCAGAATGCTGCCTCCAAAGCTCAAAATCATCACATCTCGTATGTCTGAGTACAGTAAACTTGCACGGCGATCAGAAGAGGTACTTGGACAGAACGTACTTGGGGGCAGGCCTCCTGTCCCCAAGCCAGTGCTGCATGTGCACCCCAATGGCGTCCAGGTGCTGCCCGCTCCGGCCATGGAACCCGACCACCTTCCCTTCCGTCCTCGCCGACGTGAAGTACGCACCCACCTCCTCGCCGAACGGCCCGTACTTCCCTCGGTTGCTGACGAAGGTGATGGACCTCAGAACTCGGGGCCCTTCTATCCTGTTGGTGTTGTAGTAGCCGTATACGCATGTCAGGACCTCGTGTGGGCAGTCCAACTTAATCTGAAAACGCATTTAGAGAAAGCTTGTTATTTGCGCTACTGAAGAAAGACAAACAGATCCTGTATTGTCACAGAATTGCATGATGTGTTGTTCCTTGACTAAAAGAGCTTGGCAAGTGAAGAACTTGATTGATTCTACTCACCCTATGGGTTATGTGGCCACTGGTTCCATGCCTCGCAGACCAGATGGATTGGCCACCCCTGTCGTACTCGATCTGTATCGAGCCGATAAACATGCCTCTCATGATATAGACTTGCTTCACGCCGGTGTAGACACCGTCGTCCCATGGCCGGCCTCCTTCCCCACCCCATGGCCCTGGTCCCATTGGAACTGGTTCTTTCACCATGCCATATGCGACCTGCAGAATGATTCAAATGCATCACTCACCTCTGTAGCTGCGGCATATTGTAAACCTTCCATACTGACATACATGATTCGGAGTTTCAGACAAGAAAATAGTTACCTCATCGTCCATTTCAGTCTGTGCTTGCGCAAGCATGTCGTACCTCAGAGATGGGCTCGTCGCAGCCACTGGTCTGCTACTAACTCGCTGTGGTGCCACCTTGCCTTCCTGAACATGAACCCCGATGCCATCGATGTACCATCCCTCCCTGCCATGGAATCCTACTACCCTTCCATTGGTAAAACTGGTGGAGAAGTATGTGCCGTACTCATCCCCATATGGTCCATATCTCCGCCTGTTCGTGTGGAATGTGAGCGATCTGATTACCGTTGGACCCATGATCATTGTCGAACCATAGTACCCAGTTATATGAGTCAAGACCTCCGACGGAAAATCGAATACTATCTGCAAAAACAAAATTGTCATGGTATCACAATCCTCTATATAATTGTCCAGCAAATGAATTGCAGCAGTGAAGTCACACTACCTTGTCGGGTGAAACACCTCCACTGAATCCATGCTTGTTACCCCATACTGCCTGCCCATTTCGATCATACAACACCTTCATAGAAGAAATTCCCACTGCGCGTGTCAAATTGATCTGCCACACACCGGTGTATACACCATCATCAAAGATGGTTCCACCACTTCCACCCCAGGGACCATAGGTCTCAGGGCTATTCATAGTTGCAGCCCCCTTCTCTCTGTATGAGCTAGGAAAAGAAACCATCTGCAAACCAAAGTTCAGAATTTAAAGACTATGCAATTATCAGGTACAGAGAATGGACACTAGAATGCAAATGTATTAGGCTAGCTTGTGACACCTTATTCCAGTGAGCTCCATCATTGTAGTCCGAAGATGGATTTGTATACTGCTGCTTTGGGAAATTGCTAGTATAAACAGTGTAGCTGTCACCTCTATCTCGCACTGCAAGGACCATGTCATGTCTAGTATCTCCCTCAGCGAAGCTATAACCATTTCCGTTATAAACGCTTGGAAGCCTTTGACTTTGAGGCGACGCTGGAGAATTCGATGGATTTGGAGCATTCACTTGCTTCAAATAAAAGCCTATTGAGCTGAGATACGACCCGGACCTTCCATGAAAACCAATAATCTTGCCACTGCTCACTGGAAGTGAGAAAGCTGTCCCTTCTTCAGTGCCGAAAGGCCCATACTTTGAACGGTTGCTCTGAAATGTCAGTGATCTTATGATAACTGGAGTCCCGCAGACTGATCCGTAGTAGCCACTTACAGACACAAGAACTTCATCAGGAAAATCTAGCTTCACCTGTAGTTTGTACGCACGAAGTGTGAATAATTTTGTTCAGAGATGTGAAAACTAAAGGAAGACTTCTCCAAAGTAGACTTGTGTAACTGTGTTCTATAAACCTAGTTATGTTCATCTAATCAAAATAAATGTAAGCTCAGAAAGAACATAACACTATGTGCTAACAACTATCCTTTCAACTTTATCAGAATCATATATAGAAGTTCATACTTGTAGGATCAATATCATTAGTCATAGAAGCTTTCTTTTCAGATCGTGCACATAGTATGTAGTGCAGTCATGTTATAAAAACTGAAAATGTATTAGTGGGGATTTAATATACTAGACCTTATCTGTTTCAGAGCCTCCATCGGTACTCCCATGCGTCTCTGACCAGACTGAGCTTCCTTTCAGGTCATACTCAATCCTTATGGAGTCGATAGCTGCACCATGGGTGATCACGATCTGGCGTATCGTCGAATACACACCGTCATCCCAAGGGTATCCTCCTGTCCCTCCCCAAGGCCCAACCACTATGGGGTTCTTTCCATTGCCACTGTTGATACTCTATTGGACATGACCACCAAGGTTTCGTTAAAGCATGATCACGGGAATCTGAATACTAGAGATCATAATACATCAAGAAATAACGTGTTGGCATTTCACTGCCAGTCAAATAAAAGTGCTGTTACGACTTTCACTTAGGAAGCTTTGCATGGAAGAAAAAGGTATCGATGCGATGCGAATTATGTTCTGGAACCTAAGAAATTATAGGGGCCTACAACTGTCAAATTCCAAAATGGGAAAATGAAAAAAAAAATCAACTGTTTGAAATGTCACTACGATCCCACAACCGAGCAACATCTGAAGGCTGTGTAAGACTGAACATTTCTCCACAATTCCAAAAAGGTAACATGGTAACAGGGTAGCTCCTATTCTGGACAATTGTAGTACAACATTTCTGAAGAAGCTATTCATGCTTATTGCTTAGAAGCTCAATTCTCAGTTGTTGACATTTGACACACATATGTTTAGTAAAACAAACGAACAAATATGCACACAAGTTCACGAGGAAACAAAATAGTGTACCATTTTTTGTCGCGAGAATAGGTTCAAACACTTGAGAGAAGGAGAATCAAGATTGTGATGACTACTCCTACCCGTCCGCTACTACGTTCCGGGCTTACTAAGACAACAAGAAACACCCACCTGCCAATTTATAGGATGACCGGAGCAAAGAAGGGCAAGGGAAACCAGCCACTGCCGCAAGCAGGCAGCCGCGTTAACGTTTGCAGAGACCTGAAAGCAACCCAGGGGAACCCGATTCTCTGACCTACTGGAGCCAATTCGCACACAACTGAAAAAAAAACGCAATCTTTTCCCAACCTCTCATATTCTCCTTTTCCACATCTCCCTGCCTCACCGACTTTGCATGATTCCCATTTTTAATTTCACGATGGAGAATTAAAGAAGCGTGAATTTCTTTTTTTTAATATATATACACACTGTCCAACAGAATGTTGTTTCCTTTGTTTTGTTAGAATAAACTTTGCTGCGTGTGGATGGGCTGAATTGATTTCGACAAGTGGTGCGAGTGAAGAGCTGGGGCAAAAGAAAATGCAAAATCATTTTCAGAAAACCTTCGCACGATTCCTTAATCTACCTTTGTGTGATGGGCGTTTTCTTGATTGTATTCTCGACGAATTTTCTTAACAAGGGGAAAGGAAATGGGAGATTTCGCAGTGCTCACGGTCTCACACCGCACACTGAAAACTAAAACAACAAAAAGAAAATGAGATGAAACTAAAGAACTAGAGAAAAAACATGGAAGCGCCCTCTCAAAGAACTAATCCCAGATCCCTAATTCTTCAAATGGCATGGCATCGAGCTCGATGTCTTCCAAATGCTTGCATGCAAAGACGAATTTTGGTGGGTTTCGCACCTCTGTGAACTGGAAGGCACTTGGCTTCCGCGCGGTTTTTTCGCGGGGGAATCGCCAGTTACTGCCCGTGAATTCAACGCGTCCATGCGTGACACCCCAGGCGGAACTGGATGCGACCGAGCGGGGATGGTTCCGGCGGCGTTGCCGTCAGCATCAGGCAGAACCGGCCCTCCGGTTTTGCGGCTGGGATGGGTGGTTAACCGCCCTCAGCGTGTCGATGTCGCGATACGTAGTCTGATTGTGCGATGCCCCTCTGCCGGCACCGCATGGGCACGAGGAACGAGCCAGTGTTGTCTGCCGACGCGGAGCAGCAAAACGCAGAGTATTGATTTCCTCTTTCTAGGGTGGAGCCACGATCACTTTTCTGGGCTGTGATATATATTTTTAAAAATCTGATCTCTTTGCAATTTCGTTTGTAAGTGAGCCAAATTTACCAAAAAAATTCACAGTATGATTAGAAAAATGATGATTTTGATTTGATAGACAAGTAGGCGACTCTACAGACTCATTGGGAACGAGCAGTGGAACTCCACTGCAGTCTAACCACTTTTAGATACCATGAAAATCATATCTTCTCAGGCAAGCTTTTGGTCATAGCTATATTTGCCTAGATTTCCAAAATTTCATGGCACCGTCGCTGCTTTCTCTGACTCCGGGAGCAGAACATAAGGTCGTGGGAGTGAACGAAGAATGCGACAAGAGAACACTAAGAATACCGTAGGGCCGGCCCTGAGGGGGGCAGGGTGGGCGGCCGCCCCGGGCCCTCAAAGTCATAGGGCCCCCTCAAGTATGCAACTACACTATGGGCTTTTGGCCCAGGCAGGAAACGAATCGTCCGAATGATAGTGAACTTGAAGAGTGTTGCACTAAATTTGCAGACACTTTCTCTCATGATGGTTCATCTGATGTTGAGGTACATGATCTTATTTCTGAATTAAAGATTATGAAATTCACTTTGCCAGATGGCGTATTGTCTGCTATGGAGATTTTTGAGCATGTTAGAAATGTGGATTGTTATCCTAATGTCTCCATTGCTTATCGAATCTTATTTACTGTGCTGTGACTGTTACATCGGCTGAAAGAAACTTTTCAAAATTGAAATTGTTGAAGAACTATTTGAGATCAACAATGACTCAAGAAAGGTTAAATGATTGGGTCATTTGGATATTTGCCACTATTTAATTTGAAAATTAGATGGCATGTACAAAAAATGCCATAGTGGTATTTTTTGTACATGCTATCTAATTTTCAAATTGAACAGTGGATCCAATGGCATGATTTGTACATGCCATCCAATTTTCAAATTGAACAGTGGTAAATATCCAATTATTTCTAAATGATTTGGCGATTTTATGCATCGAAAAGAAGTTATTAGATGAGATTGATATCAATAGTATAATCGTTGACTTTGTATTACAAAATGTTAAAAGAAATTTTTTAAGATGATACCAAGTGCCAAGTAAGTGTTTATAATTACAATTTACATTTGTCATTTCATAAACTTTAAATTGTTCTATAGAAGTATTTTTTGTGCATCGAATATTAATTTCTTCAATGATGTGTGCTTACAAGACTATATATATATATATATATATATATATATATATATATATATGAGGAGGTGGAAGGGGCCTCCAAAATACTAGGACCGGCCCTGGAATTAGGGTTGGAAATTTGGCTCGCGGCTCACGGCTTGGCTCGGGCTCGGCCAGGCTCGGCTCGGCTCGGTCAGGCTCGCGGCTCGGAGCGAGCCCGAGCCGAGCCTATTTTTGTGGCTCGGTTTTTCAGCGAATTGCTCGTTAGCTCGGCCCAATTAGCCCATATGAGCAAAACCCTAAGCGATACCTTCTGAATTTTGAATTCTTGAACCCTTGATGATGCAATGTCAGTGTTTCTGTTTACTAATTATTCTATTGAACCTCTAGGTTTACTAATTCTGAATGCAATGTCAGTGTTTACTAATTCTGAATGCAATTTCTTGAACTCTTGATAATGAATGCAAATGCAATCCTGTTTTTTTGTTAGTAATATCTTGATTTTATTACTTGAAAGCTATGTTGTTTAGTCATTTCTGAAGTTTTATATTAAAATTTGAAAAAAAAACTCTTATTGATCTGGCTCGGCGAGCCGATCTCGAGCCGAGCCGAGCCGACTTTTTGAGCTCGTCTCAGGATCGAGCCGAGCCTGGCTCGGCTCGCCACTCGGCTCGGCTCGACTCGTTTCCAGCCCTACCTGGAATACCGTAGACATTCCTCTATGCCCCACCGCAAACTGCAATTAGTGCTAATTATCTTACTTGTGAGTTAGCCACGTGATCTGAAATTCTCATGGACATTGGATCATAGATAAGCGCCACATAGATTTGCCTCAGATAGCCTCCCTACTTCTCAGGCATACAACATGTTGCCTAAATCCTCCTCCGACCACAGTTTTCCGCCTTCACCAGCACCTGATGCCCCATCCAACTATGAAGGACCGAAACAGACTATTAGAGAGAGGTGAGTAAGAGCAAATTGAAATTTTCCTCTAAAAAATCGCTTTCTCAAAAACAGTAGTGCTATGTAAGTGAATACTAAGTAAAAAACACAAAAAATAGGATGAATAGAGCAAAAATTTCAACAACTTAAATGTCAAAAAAATGTCAAATTTGACCGTCAAGAAACATTAATAGCTATAGATCTCCTTATCTAAAATTGATGAAACTTGAAACATGATAAGATAAAGTCCTTAGGGTTATGATTTCAGAAAGAATTTCAAAACAAAACCCAAATAAAAGACTTATCTAGCACAATATCCACGTTGCACAAAAACAAGAATTTCATAAACGTGACCACAAAGAAACCTCGATAACTCATTCAAACTTATTGTAACTTGAACCACGAGTAGAAAATGGCCTTAGGGCTGTGATTCCAAAAGGAATTACAAGGACAAGTCCAAGGTCTTAACCTTTTATGCAAAAGTTCAAGGTATACTAAAAACAGTGATTTTATCTCAAAAACACGTTTCTAAGACTTGTATGGAGGCATCCCTCTACGTCTCTATTTATAGCACGCTAGGAGAAATCTCAACTCTTAGATGACCTTCTTGACCTTCAAGAAATCTCATCAAGGATTGAGATTCACTTCCTCACTTATACATGAGTTAACCCGCAACCCAACAATATAACGAGTTTTAATCATATATTTGCACACTTTTGAAAGAGTCACTTAAGTTCAAGATCCAATAACCCTTTAACACTAACTTAACCTTTACTCTATCTGCGAACCATTAATCCAACAATCCTCCTTCTTTTGAGTAGGGTTTAAGTTAGCATCTCATCCATCTACTTATTATCCTGGCTTACAACAATTCTCCGGTCTTAGTTATCTTCTGATGTCACCTTGGTTGTCTGTACCTTAGCTCTTCTAGCCTAATTTCGGTCTCTTCTGTCTCACCATAACCTAACTCAGAAGTCTTGCAACCATATCAGACAAACAAAATATCGCATAGCATTGCTCAACATAATATGTAACATATAATCAACACCAATATAAATTTCTAATTAAATGCATCGCTTAAGCTCACTGAGCAGGTCTATCCGTCAGCACAAGGCCGGTCAGACTGATAGTAGCCTAAAATTGCAAATTTAGTTTTCCTAAAATTACAAATTCAGTTTTCTAGATCCAAAACAAACTCATAAATTGACACAAGCCTAACAATTATCAAATATTTATTACACATCTACAGAGCTCCATACGCTCCCTACCTGATATGACTGCATGACAGCCGTTTTGAGACTGTGGTCATGCTTGCTGCTTGCGTCTATTCACGTCAGGTGCTTTCTGCATGTTTGTAGTAGTCAGTGCAATTTGGTCAATCTTTATCCCATATTTTTTCAATATTTAGTTGTCTTTTTTATGATCACCATACTGTAACACTAAATCATGGTACTTTACTATGGTTTGCCTTGCCAATTTGTGTGTTAGTGTCATATGGATGTTGTATCTTACCTCAAATTATGGATTCTACTCTTCCCCGCAGGTGACAGACTGACAGGTCATGTGATTCGAAGTTTAGAACTGAAGATCCATGCCATCTGCTTTTGCTGGGAAAGATGTCCAAACTGTCGTTCGTAAAACTAAATAGGTTGTAACCAGCTCTTTTTTGTTTCTCTTTTTTTTTGTTACGTATTATTGGAAATCCATTGTACGTATAATCCTAGACCTATCCTGGTCTTAGCTGCTAATCTCATGTGTTGAATGTGCAGGTTAATGGATCGACTCAACGAGGTGGTAGGCTAAACTGCCTTGAGAAGGTTCAAATAATACCTCTCCTATTTTCGGGAGAGTTGCTGTGCTCTCGTCATTTTGAGCCGAGTCGGCCGCGCGGCTCGGCTGGTCGGCAAGCTCGGCTCAAAATAATTTTTTTGCATTTAGGTCCCTTTAAAAATCTATAATTACGTATAGATCCTTTCTGCGGTTTTTTTAGAAGAGGACCTTTTGGTTCAGAAAAATCGCGTATTTTTCGTGAGAGGACCCTAAATAGATACAAAAAAACGTAGTGACGTTTGGATCATTCCGGCTATTTTACGCGAAAAGGACCTTTTGATTTAGCGCAATCGCAGATGCACTTGTGTTCTTTCAGTCGTTTCTCGCGTTTCCTTCACGATTAAAAAAAAACAGACGGAAAACCGAAATTGTTTCCGCGAAAAAAAATGCATGGCCGGTCTGTTCGGCACGCTTTTTCCTTTTCACGTGTAGGTCTCTAAAAAAATACGTAATTACGTGTAGATCCTTCATGCGGTTTTTTTACGAAGACGACCTTCTGGTTCAAAAAAATCGTGAATCTTTCGTGAAAGGACCCTAAATAAGTACGAAAAAAACGTTGTGCTGGTTGGATCATTCCAGTTATTTTTCACGAAAAGGACCTTTCGATTTACCGTAATCGCGGATGCATTTGTATCCTTTCAACCGTTTCGCACGTTTTCTTGATAATTTTTAAAAAAACGTCGACGGAAAAAAACGAAATTATTTCCGCGAAAAAAACAACGCACGCAGTGTATTACGCCGTGAAAACCATCCTAGTTTGCGCTTCCTTTCGCAAGTTTGTGTAAGAGCAGCCCAAAAATTTATGTCTACTTCTACTTCAGCTCTGTAACAGTCTTCACGTTACCTTCTCCTTTTGGCAATTATGTCAAGGTTATGCTTTGGATGATTTCAACTAATTACATTACCACAATAATTATACTACTAGCCAACTCCGCACGAACAGTTTTAGTTTTTTGGTCTGTTCTGACATATGAAGAAAACGAAATGATAATATCCAGTCAGGCAAAAATGGCACAAGGCACCCTGTGCAGTCATTCCAGTACATACTATGGATTCTTTGGGTTTGCAGCTTGCTACACTTGACGCACCCAAATAAGCGCATCTCTCTCTGATTTATACATTCTCATCACGCGGCTGAGTATTTTACCTGAGAACAACTCATTGAACCTGCATACCTTCGCGCGCTTGCCTACAAGGCGTTTTTGCTGCATAGTCTAGATAAAGTAATAGCTTATTTACCAACGGATTATCAGCCTCTCACCTTTAATATCCAGGAACCATTCTGCGCTAATTTTTTTCGTGGGTTATTGATGATATCGATCCTGTATTATGGTGGTTCGCAAGAAGACATATTGTTGCATAGATTGATCATGTAGTGTCTGTGTTATACCGGCATTTTAGGATGCATGCATACTGCTTATTTTGTTGCTTCAAATTTTTCTTGAGATGCTTCCAGTTAACTAATGATTGCAATAATTTTCCACACGCGATGGATCCATTAGCCTGCATGAAGCCAAATGCATACAAAATGGTCTGCACATGAGCTAGATTGCACATCAGTGCCCGCAGCAACGCGCAGGGAATCTATCTAGTTCCCTAGACAATTTAGATCCTATTTGGAACGATGGAATTTTTTCCTTAGGAAATATATTGTTTCTTGTGAATCTCTTGCATGACCTTAGTGGGCTATTCTTTCCTCAGGGGAAAAAAATGTCCGGTTGGGTTCGAGCCAATCAAGATTAACCAAAGAGCCAATGCTAAATCGCTAAGCATAGCTTATACAGTCCTGTAACTTTCTAGGTTTAGGATGAATAGAGCAAAAATTTCAACAACTTAAATGTCAAAAAATGTCAAATTTGACCATCAAGAAACATTAATAGCTATAGATCTCCTTATCTAAAATTGATGAAACTTGAAACATGATAAGATAAAGTCCTTAG
Organism: Guadua angustifolia; assembly: GCA_036346375.1. Lineage (NCBI taxonomy): Eukaryota > Viridiplantae > Streptophyta > Magnoliopsida > Poales > Poaceae > Guadua > Guadua angustifolia. Next base: position 7,840,042 of record CM070508.1, read on the forward strand.
GGTTATGATTTCAAAAAGAATTTTAAAACAAAACCCAAATAAAAGACTTATCTAGCACAATATCCACGTTGCACAAAAACAAGAATTTCATAAATGTGACCACAAAGAAACCTCGATAACTCATTCAAACTTTTTTGTAACTTGAACCACGAGTAGAAAATGGCCTTAGGGCTGTGATTCCAAAAGGAATTACAAGGACAAGTCTAAGGTCTTAACCTTTTATGCAAAAGTTCAAGGTATACTAAAAACAGTGATTTTATCTCAAAAACACGTTTCTAAGACTTGGTATGGAGGCATCCCTCCACGTCTATATTTATAGCACGCTAGGAGAAATCTCAACTCTTAGATGACTTTCTTGACCTTCAAGAAATCTCATCAAGGATTGAGATTCACTTCCTCACTTATACATGGGCTAACCCGCAACCCAACAATATAACGAGTTTTAATCATATATTTGCACACTTTTGAAAGAGTCACTTAAGTTCAAGATCCAATAACCCTTTAATACTAACTTAACCTCTACTCTATCTGCGAACCATTGATCCAACGATTCTTCTTCTCTTGAGTAGGGTTTAAGTTAGCATCTTATCCATCCACTTATTATCCTGGCTTACAGCAATTCCCCGGCCTTAGTCATCTTCTGGTGTCACCTTGATCGTCTGTACCTTAGCTCTTCTAGCCTAGTTCCGGTCTCCTCTGCCTCACCATGACCTAACTCGGAAATCTTGCAACCATATCAGACAAACAAAACATCACATAGCATTGCTCAACATAATATGTAACATATAATCAACACCAATATAAATTTTTAATTAAGTGCATCGCTCAAGCTCACTGGGCAAGTTTGTCCATCAGCACAAGGCCGGTTAGACCGATAGTAGCCTAAAATTGCAAATTTAGTTTTCCTAAAATTACAAATTCAGTTTTCTAGATCCAAAACAAACTCATAAATTGACACAAGTCTAACAATTATCAAATACTTATTACACATCTACGGAGGTCCATACGCTCCCCACCTGACATGACTGCATGACAGCCGTTTTGAGACTGGTGGTCATGCTTGTTGCTTGTGTCTAATCACGTTAGGTGCTTTCTGCATGTATGTATCAGTGCAATTTGTTCAATCTTTATCCCATATTTTTTTCAATATTTAGTTGTCTTTTTTATGATCACCATACTGTAACACTAAATCATGGTACTTTACTGTGGTTTGCCTTGCCAATTTGTGTGTTAGTGTCATATGGATGTTGTATCTTACCTCAAAATCCAACTTGTACCATATTTATTTTGTTATAAATGCCATGAAGTAGGACATCTAGCCAAGATTAACCAAAGAGCCAATGCTAAATCGCTAAGCATAGCTTATGTACAGTCCTAGCAACATATTCCAGATAAGGGTTTTGCAGGAGTCAGGAGATATGACTAGGAATTTTAGGACTGTTTTTCATTTGTCAGTAATAAGTTGTAAACAGTATAGAGGAAACCATCAACTTTATAAAACCAGACGCGTTGACAATCATGCTCAGCTTGTATAATAGTTGTAAAAACATGCCTGTATAACATAACCACAAAATTAGGAGAATTGTTGAACTAAGCGCATCACTCTTTTATTACGAGTGGTTCTTACATCTAACACAAATTGAGTAAAATAAACCATGCGCGAAACAGGTATGTAAGCCTATAGGCTAATTCAACATGTACAACCTTAACCCACAGTACAGTGCGAGCTGTGCGATTCACCAATACACAGTACAATTGGGACATCACTGCAAGACAACCAGAGCTGACCTAGAGCTAGAGGCTAGAGCATACAACAAGGCGGCAGGGCACTTGAAGAAGGCAGTGAACCCCACCACTGGTATGAGATCATGCATACATCTTAATCTGTTTTGGAAAAAGGATGTCCATAATGACAGTACTGGACAAAGCAAGTCGACCTGATCATACCTGTAATCCATCACTTATTACATGTTCATTAATCCAACAATTCCAACAATCCATTCCAAGAGGGTACTTTTGAGAAAGACCGCTTCCTCTCAATTACCTCTATACCAGAAAAGTTGCCATTAGCCTGAAATAAACAAGTCCTCAAATGCTCAGTCCTCAGAGTACACAACAATATGAATAAAATGAAGATAGAAGAAAATGGTAGTAGAACATTTGTCAAGCATAACCATATCTAGTTTTGAGGCAGGTGAGTTTCCAATCACAAAACATGACAAAGAATGCATAAAACCTCTGGTATGTACCTTGAAGCATTGTCTGCTAACTGTGTCACAAATAGGATAGTCGTGAGGGCAACAATAACGGTTATCCTTACAGCAAACTGCATTATCCAGTTCACAACAGCTCCAAGAAAGGCAAAATCCTAACACATGCCATGAGCAACAACAGGTGGATCCTTCAGAACAGTAGGTAAGAAGGCTGCATTTGGTTGGACCAGGTCCCGGTGAAGGAGGAGGATTCGGGATTGTTTTTGTTGGGAACGATGGCATCATGTTTATACCACAGACACCATAAGAATTACCAGTGTTTCGATGCATATGCATATAGCCCTTCATTCCCCAACTTTCACCCCAAGAATTTTTCACAATCCAATAATCCTTGCCACCTTCAGAACCATATCCCACAATTAACACAGCATGATCAAGAGATGTTGGGCATGGGCCATCGAAGATACCCTGTATAACAAAATATTAAATAGAAAGTACAATGACTAGTAACATTGAATAACATAAGTTAGTAAGTGAGCAAACAAAACATGTATTCAAATTTCAAACCTTGGAGTATAGCTGAAATGCTCTTGCGCTACCACATACCATTAGCGTCTATACTGGTTTCTTTTCTAGTACAATTCCTATGTTGGTGCTACTGGCATAGATGATGGGTTACCTGAGGTTGAGGGCATGGGAAGAGGATATGTGAATGTGTGGCTGTAGATGGTGAGAATGCTGGCAGAATGGCCTTGATCCAGAGCCTCTTAGTTCTTGGTTGCTTCCACTTACTCCTGGTGGTCTTCTTGACCTCCTGCTTCCTGGTTCCTTGCCCTCTTGCTTCCTGGCTTTGGGTGGGACGGTATGTGTGGAAGTGGCGAATGGCTGGGGCTTGGCTGGCTTGAGGCTGTCCCTTTTTAACCTTGGTGATCAACCTTTTTACCTTGCGGCTTTTTATCTTTTTACCACGGGTCATTTTGGCATTATTGATGCTATGCTATGATTACCCGACACTATAGGTTTGATTTAATGCCGAATGATGAAACTTTAAGTCGTAAGAGGTGCCGATTTAGCTCTGGATGAATTTGGTATCTTGGTGAGTGATACTAACTCATACGGGTCCAACGACAACTCTTTCTTTTTAATCTTTTGCCATTTTAATTTACTGCCTATTGGTTCTATATGCATGCATGACTGACATCTTCTAGGGATTAGCGCCGCAGATTACACAAAGCTTTGAGTTTGGAAAATTTAAACATTCTTGTAATCTTTATTTTTGGATGTAAATGAATATCCTTGTGTAATGTAATTGATACTATTGTACAATATTTGAAATGAATAAAATTTGTGATTAATCTTTTGTTGCTTAATTCAATTAATCATGTTATATATTTATGCTAGTGATCACTTATACATGGATAATAGTCCGGGTTGTTTCATATATATATGTATGTATGTTGAATCAAACCATACAAGTATATGATCATAATAGCAAATTATATATCAACCAAATCCAATAGATATCATAGAAAGAATATGTTACTCGGTGATCAATAGAATCAACTAATTATCAATATAAATGAGCTGTCATGAAAAAATGTAGCAACTTTCACCCCTAGCTACCTTGGCCACAGGCCACTTCCGCGAACTAGAGTAGAGAGTGGACCGGGCCAATGGGCAGAGAATGGGCTGAGCCAATGGGCTGCTATGGAGAATGGTTTACCATGAAAAACATGTAATGAATTGGCCAGGCTAATGGTTAAGTTTTTTTGAGCTGGGTCAATATAATTGCCAGATATCTGAATAGAAAATCCCGATGTCCGGATCACCTCCCATATTTGCTAGATATTGACTGCTTCAAATCTAATCCCGAATCCGAATTCAATTATCCGAATCTAATCCCGAATCTATCTAGATAGTCAAATCTTTTCTCGAATCGGGCAGGAAATATCCATCCTTTTACCCTAGCAGCTCGACCAATTCGAAAAGAAAGAAAAAGAAAATCTCCTTTTATTTTTCTTGATGCATCTCTCGGGACGCCAGGCTCCAATGTTCAGCCATTAAATATCCGGCCCAAGAAGCGTACGGAACCACAGCCCAAGAAGCCCAGCCCATTGAACGCAGCTCGCGCGACATGTAGTAAATAGCCGGGAGGGCTAGGGCTGGTTCCTGGTGGCTCCACGCACGTACGCGCGCCGCCGCTCTCTCCCTCTTGGGGCGATTCCTCTCCCCCCTCCGCAACAAATCCGGCGAGAGGGTTGGGTTTCTAGGGTTTACCGTCTGCTAGCCTCCCCTTTCGCTTCCCCCGAAGCGGCTTGGACTGGAATTCGATCAGAGGAGGGGGAGGAGGAAGAAGAATATGGTCAGCATAAGGGCTCCCAGGAGCCAGCGCGCCAAGCGGGAGATCCTCAAGCACGCGCCCAAGCTCGTAAACCTCTCTCTCTCTCTCTCTCTCTCTCTCTCCAAACTCCCGCGCGTGCTTCGATCTGGATTGCGGCACGCCGGCGGGCCGGCGCGGTGGCTCGGGTGTGATTAGAGTGCCAGAGGGGACCGCTAGTTCAGCATTGGTCTGTAGGAGGTTAAATCTTTGTATTTCTGAGAATGAGTTCCGTATTGATCCGTACCATCCCCGACCGGGAATTTCAGACGAAATAATTTGCAGGGTAACCTGTGTCGTGAAAGGATGAAACAATTGCCAAATCATGCCTCATACGTTTCGTCTCAACTTGCTTCTTTCATTTAAGCAGGAACATCCTTTGCTCTGTATTTGGACTTGTTTCTGTTGCTGCAGTCACTGTTCTTATTGCTTGAGCAGTTCTTCCATATGCAGGATGTGCAATAGCTACTGCAGTATGTTTTTATTTTCAATATTCCTCGTGAATGTATTTGTCTGAATAGTGAATAGAGGAGCAACCTCTTGTGGAATGGCAGGAAAATTCTGAACAAATTGTGCGATGCGTCTGGCAGCAGGCAGCAGGCAGCAGCAGCTTCACCCTTTTTGGCACAACGTGCAGCCGTGCAGCACCCTTTTTTTTATCTTTTATTTGGAACCTTCCATGTTAGGAAACTATATATAATGTGGATGAGTTTCGTTGTGACCAAGTTCTCGCATCTGACGTTTGCTCTGATACTTGTGCCAGGTTGAGACTGGCAAGAAGACTCTTATCCTCCATGGTACCAAGACTAGTGCCTTGTTGAACTCTGTGCTGCAAGACATTCACCACCTGAAGCGTGATAATGCCGTGAAGTACTCCAAGAAGAATGACAACATCAGGCCGTTTGAGAGCGGTGGAGAAACTTCTTTGGAGTTCTTCTCCCTCAAGACGGACTGCAGCCTTATAGTGGTGAGTCAAATCATTCTGACTTTATTGGAAGTTTGCCATTTGTGTGCTCACTGCTCAGTGTAATAAAAGAGCTTTTTCCTTTCTAAAAGATAGTATTCTGTATTTGGTAGGTACTATTTTTTTATATGCAGGAGAAGTAGAACAATTGGATGCACTACACGATGAATTTCTTACCACCCCTATGAAACCTATCTCAAATCTTTTCCTTGTCTGTTCTGATACTTGAGTCCTTTGCCCTTATATCTCAAATGTGTTAAAACTTGATAGCAAATAAGAAATTATGGCTGTCCTTTGTTTTGGTACTACTTTGATAGTGTGGAGCAGAAGTGAAGTAACTGAATGAGCTACACATTGAATTTTGTGCCCGTTCCATGTCTGTTCTAATGCTTGAGTCCTTTATCTTCAGTAAGTTTGGTAACTTGATCATATGCTTGAAGAGATTATATTTCTCCATTGTTTTCATTTGTAATTCTTTATTTGTGTTGCAGTATGGTTCTCATTCAAAGAAGAGGCCCAACAATCTGGTTTTGGGAAGGACGTATGACCACCACATATATGACCTTGTTGAAGTAGGAGTTGAGAACTACAAATCAATGGAATCATATGCATATGATAAGAAACTGGCACCAAAACTTGGGTCAAAACCTTTCTTTGCCTTCTTTGGGGAACACTTTGAGAGCGTTGAGGAGCTGAGGCATTTGAAGGAAGTGCTGCTTGATCTTTTCCGAGGAGAGGTGTGCATTATATATAGGTTGGTGCATAGGAAATTGATAATCTCTTGAGCTTCTAGTAACCTGTTTGTTGTTGATACAGGTGGTAGAGAATCTGAACCTCGCTGGTGTAGATCGGATATTTGTGTGCACAGCAATCTCACCCACTACTGTCTACATGATGCACTGTGCTCTCCGTCTAAAAAGGTCAGGCACATCTATTCCTAGAATGGAGCTGGTTGAAGTTGGACCTTCCATGGACCTGGTTGTTAGGCGGCACCGACTTCCAGTTGAAAGTTTGAAGAAAGAAGCTATGAAGACTGCTGATCATGCTAAGAAGGTAAACTAAATGGAACTTTCTTTTGTTAATAATGTTATTATTTTCTTGCTAATTAGGTTGGAACTTTGGTGCAATTTTCCCTAAACAAATATAACCCCATGCCCTCATGTTCTTGCTAAATTTTTTTAAATCACTATGGTATTAACAGCTATCATGAACCTTCTTGCAGGTGAAAAATGTCACAAAGGATCCAGTGCAGGGCAAGCTGGGCAAGGTCTACATTCCAGATCAGCAGGTTTGTGTCTATTTTGTTTAGCAACAATTATAAAGGTTAATCCTTAAAAAAACAGTTGTAAAGGTTAAGCTTTCCAACCCCTAATCTTTATTTTCTATTTTTTATAATTCCTCAAAAACTTTGTATATGTACCTGACTGTTGTCATTTTCGTCCCCCCTCTATGAATGCACGGCAGAGCTCCTGCCTTCCATTTCAAAAAAAAAAAAAGGTTAAGCTTGCCAATTGACATACTAATCTGATTAATGGTTTTGACTGAAAGGTTGCAAAATTGAGCTTATCTAACGACGTAAAGGGACTGAAGAGGGAGCGCCGTGAGGCCAAGAAAAACAAGGAGCACTCAAAGAAGCAAAAGATCAACCCTGAGTGAAGACCATTGAGGGTTATTCTTGTAAACTGGTCAGTCTAGGGATTTTTGTGCGTACCTGGTCACAGCTGCTGTGTTAGCCAACTGGAGTCCAACTTGCTATTAGATTGTGTGGTAAATAGTCCAGTGCCATCTTGTAGGCTAAAAACCTTTGTAGTGACTACCACAACAATATTGAGTACCAAGCTCATCTGCTAGACATAAATGTGGAATTTTTTAGCAACGATATGTTACATTTATTTTGTTCTAGAGTTGTTAGTTTTGATATCAGCTGATCAGTGATGATTGATGAGTTTCATCTGCGTAAAATGGATGACATGGTTTAGTTTGGTACCTGCATTTTCGTGTCTTTTCCTGGCCATGTACCTGTGAATCCTAAAGTAGCATTCAAACCGTAATTCTGTGTTCATGTTCCCTGTGTGCGAAAACCGTCTTATCATTGGTTGTGTGATGTCATTATATTCTAGGCGTAATCTTTACTATATAAAGTGAGAGTTTCTTCTCACGTCACTTTATTAAAATTACCTATCTTTATCACTGCTCTTTAATTACCTATATTTGCCCGTATCATTTCATCAAAATTACCCATATTTACCACTGCTCTTTAATTACCCACCTTTGCCACTATTATTGCTCTTTGTAAATAAATTTTTCATCGTAAATTGAGTTTCCGTTGCAATGTACGGGCATATGGCTATGGTTTATGGTTGTGGCACTCTGTTTTCATGATTCAGTATTGTGTAGAACAGGCTCTTCTTGAATTAAGTGAAAGCGAATGTTTTTTAATCCCGTGTTCTTTTCCATGGTCCGTAACAACAAGGACGTTCCTATTAAAATGGACGGTGCTTTTTATGAGCTTGAAAGGCACGGTAACGTTCCTTTTATGAGCTTGGAAGTTACGAAGGCACGGTAACATTCCTCTTTATGAGCTTGGAAGGCATGGTAGGCGTCACAACAAGTCGATAACATTCTTCTTTATGAGCTTGGAAGGTACGGTAAGTGTCATGGGTCACCTACCGTACCGGGAGAGCTCGGTGGCTTCCACAACAGGCTGGTTCCACGTTTGGTTGCTGTAAAAGCGATCGGGAGGCTCCTTCTGTGCTTGACTGCCGCAGAAGCAAATGGGGAGGCTTCTTCCGCACCGTGGTTCCGCCGAAGGACGGGAGATTAATTAATGAATTTGATTAATTAGCAATTTAATCAAGCGATTAATTAACAAATATGATTGAATTAGTGATTGTTTAGTGGAGTGGATTGATTTCTACCGCAGAAGGGGGGGGAGCGTGGTAGGAATTTTGGCGTGGCAGGATTGTGTTGAGCTCCCCGAGCATGACAGGTGACTCGTGGGGGATCAAATTTGCAAATGATTTTGGAGAACTATGTTTGAAAAAAATGTACGTTAGGGGACTAAAAAAGCAAAAAAATTCTTACAATCGCAACCAGATTTTCTTTAAGAACCGTTGTTTTTCTTTTGCAAATCACAGGTGTCTCAATTCCTGCTCTGTCAAACACCAATAATTTTAGCTGAATAACAAACTTTATTGAGCAAGCAACACCTTGTTACTCAGTTGTAAAAAACGCCCAATCCCTTTTTTTCTCGAATACGGAGACGAAAAACTGAGGTTTAAGTACAGCTTACACTGCTACTAGATCAGATCAGCCCTTGCCCATTGTTTCCTACTCGCTCCGTTTCTTCAGTGACGTTTTTATTTTTCGCTGTCTCGAGACCTGAATTTACTTTTTTAACTCCATTTTGTTATATATTAATAAAATTATAACATTATAAAAGTATTTTTAACGATAAATCTAATGATATAGTTTATATATGGCCAATCTAGATTCCAAAGGGTCACTTGAAACAAAAAACGGAGGTAGTATCCTCTTTGGTCGCTGAAAGCAACCTACGCGCGCTTAAAAAATATACTCCTTCCACTTATTTTTATAAGGCGTATTTTGATTTTGCACAAGGATTAAGGTTGCGTTGAAATTGAGAAATATACAAGAAAAAATGACTTAGATGCCCTCACTTAATTGCCTTGTAAGATGAAAGATATACTTTGTGTGGGTGGTAATGAATAAATGTATATAGATGAGAGAAAATAAATAGCGGTACAGAAGCAAAGGTCTCATTAAATCTACATACAAACCTTATATTTATAAATAGAACCATTCAAAAAATAGGCCTTATAAAAATAAACGGATGGAGTATTATTTTTCTTCAATCATTTCTCCCTGTCGTTATAATAGACTGTATTGGGGCAAGCAAAAGACTGTGCACGCGGCAGGTACCTCAATTCGTGCTCCTTGTCAACGCTACCTCAATTCATGCTCCTTGTCAACGCAATTGAATGACGAACTGTGTATCATCAATTCAAGTAAGAAAATAGAAAGTCTCCCCTCGCAACGGCGACGGGGGCTAGTGGCTGGGAAAACAGACGAAGGAAAAACTCGACCCTACTTGCCGATTGTTTGCCATCCTCTTTGATCGCTGACAGCAACGTGCGTGCGCTTTGACGAAATTAACGCGCTTAAAAAATGTATTATTATTGTTGTTGTTCAAGCATTTCTCCCTGTCATTATAACTAGCCCTCATGTGGGTTTGATTCTTCTTCACCATTCGAGCTGCCATGGACCTCACACTTGCATTCTCCCTTGCCTTCCTCTTCTGCCTCTGTGGCTCGAGCTCCGGCTCGCGCTGCATCACCTCGATGGTTTCCCTCGGAGACTCCTACATTGACACCGGCAACTTCGTGATCATGGCTGCTCCTGTCTTGCCTGTGTGGATCAACAAGCCTCCTTACGGCATGACCTTCTTTGGCCGCCCCACAGGCCGCCCCAGCGATGGAAGAGTCATCATCGATTTCATTGGTAGGTCGAGCCATCTGCAGATTCATAGTTAGTTTGAGTACATGTTCGATTTGGATTATGTAATATGAACCAACACTCGTCTTCCCCATGGCTGTAGCCGAGGAGCTCGGTCTCCCTTTTCTTCCAGCCTCCCTGGCGAATAGCTCGGACATCTCTCGAGGCGTAAACTTTGCTGTCGGTGGTGCGACGGCGATCGATGTCGACTTCTTTGAGAGGAACAATCTGGTTCAGTTCAAGCTTCTGAACAATTCTCTGAACGTGCAGTTGGGTTGGTTCGAGGAGCTCAGACCACGGATTTGCAACGCCACAGAGGGTCTGCGACATGCTCTCCGGTCTCCATTATATCATGATATTTTTTACCTTTAACAAATCAACGGCTACATCTGATTTCTATCATCTACTATATACTACCGATATAATCCACCATAAAATTTCTCCTTTTTTTTAACAAGCAATACTCTGCGTGTATGGTGCTTAATTTCTACCTGATAAAAACTGCGCAACTGATTGATACAGGATACAAAGATTGCTTTAGTAAAACCCTCTTCATCGTTGGGGAGTTCGGAGTGAATGATTACAACTTCATATGGATGGCGGGAAAAACCAAAGATGAAGTGAAATCTTATGTACCTAAAGTTGTGGGAACTATTGCCATGGACGTGGAGGTATATACACCAAATACATTATTACCATGAGTTTGTTTTACTATCTTAGGAGGTATCAAATTTATATCGAACAGTAACAAGTGGTACTTAAAGTTGGTATCTCCACCCTTTAAATTTTCTCTACATCTTGGTATTACCTCAATATAAATTTTGTTACATCCCAAGGATGATAAAAAGTCTCTAGAACCATATATAAAGTTGTCGAACTATTGCCATTTCTACTTTGCCACTATCTGCATATATATTCAGAACTCAGGTTCCTCAATCAAACAGTACCTACGTATACAGATCTTTATAATGCTCTCTCCGGTGCCTGCATAGATGTTTGGATCTAAGAATTCTCAAAATAAAACCATTTAAACAGCGGAATTTTGTTTCATCGTTAACTTATTTATTAGTTCTGAACTTTGCAACTCGAACACATGGTTGACTTTGCGCCACAGAGGCTTATCGACGAAGGCGCGGTTTACGTTGTCGTGCCGGGGAATCCCCCAAACGGGTGTTCACCCACCATCCTCACTCTGCGCTTGAGCCCCAACAAGGCGGACTACGACCACATCGGCTGCCTACGCGACGTCAACGACGTGGCCAGGCATCACAACGTGCTGCTCCGTGCGGCACTGAGCAATCTCAGGGCCAAGTACCCCCACGCCAGGATCATCTTCGCCGACTTCTACGGCCCGATCATTGGAATCCTCGAAAACCCCAGGCATTTCGGTAACTAAGCATGCGGTGCCGTCTTTCTGCTGCTTCAGCCTCGTAATGACCTGTACCTGCTGCAGTCACTGAGTGGTCTGAACTTTTGCAATCTGCAGGAGTCGCCGCCACTGACGTCCTCCGAGCTTGCTGTGGGGTCGGCGGCGCCTACAACTGGAACGCCAGCGCCGTCTGCGGCATGCCCGGAGTGACCGCTTGCAAGGATCCATCGGCGTACGTGAGCTGGGACGGGGTTCACTACACGGAGGCCACTAACCGCTACATTGCCAAGGGGTGGCTCCATGGTCCATACGCCCATCCGCCAATACTTAGTGCTATTCACTACTAACTTCCTGAAAATACAATTACATAATCGTAGTAGTATTTCTACCACCCTACTACGAAAGAAAGTATAAATAAATTCTGGCTAATCTGATTCATTGGAAAGAAAATATGAATGGTTCATATTGAATTTAGTACGTCAACACATCTATTGTTATTTGAATTGAAATGCGCTTTGTCATGACGGATTTCTTTGAGTCGTTAATAAGGGCTTCGGCAGGTTAATTGTGACGGACCACCCTTTTTAGGGGGTGCGTATAAATACCCTCACAGCTACCCAGGAGTTTAGCTGTGGGTAACCAAGTGCACATTGCCAGATATAAACACAAATGTGAATATTTGATAGATAAATTAAGGACCTAACGGCCAGAGTTTTACAAAAGGTGCGGCAGGCACCAGATACATTACCAAAACAACCATAGGAAAAGCTTGAGCAGATAGACCAAAACCTTTAAAACCAAATATCAACGCCATCTACGCTCTTCTTGGAATCATCAGCTTCTTTGAAATCTAAAAGGGGGATTAGGAGCAAGGGTGAGTACACAACCGTACTCAACAAACTACACGGAAATTCTGAATATTACATGCAAGGAATTTCAAGGTATTGGCACTAGTTTAGTACTTGGTGGATGCATGTACAGATAATTAGTCCTTAAACATATTACATTTGAAACACAAACCAATAAAGCAATATCCACATCGTCCACAACATCCATACCACAGAGTTATTAACAAAATCCTGGTTACGGTCAATTTATTATTAAAACTACTCAAGCTCAGTTACCGGAATCACCCGAAATTAACCCAGCTTCATTAACCGGAAGCACGGCGTATTCGAATACTATTTAGATCACTCTGCAGAGCTACTCAACTTTACCCACAAGATAATCTACGGTCGTTGGTGCCCTGCGCAATTAACATGCAACTTTAATGCATGCGTGGGATCGAGATTAACATAACCTTTCATTGATTCTCCCTCTTTAGCTCCTACCCAAGAGGTTAACTTTTATTCCCAAATTTCAGATGCCCACGGGCCAATGCGGTATTGAATCGCCAACCGAGGAATACCTACCGTTATGAGAACCAGTAATGGCGCACCATTCCGTTCCACCCCAACCCACGCGATACCACTGTAGGTATTCCAAGGGAAAAACAATATCTTAGACTCGTTGGATCAGTCAATGAATCGACCTACCAACTTGTGGTTGAAAGAGGACTAAGTTATTTACTTTGCTCAAGGGGTTGATCCTTAAATGCCGAAGACCAGTCCAACACACAAAACAACGCCGGTACCACTGTACCCAACACACATCACATTGGGCCTGGTCATCAATTGGGGGCTGGGCCGCAACCACCTTCCGTGGTCTCCCCAGGCGTTCCCCCAACTGTAGCAGTTTTTTAAATAAGCCCCAAATCGACATTCGGGGTTTTTGAGTAATTAAGTAAAAGTAGAGATTATAGTTTTAACTATCCTACGTGATTCATTTCATGGTAATCTAGGGTTGACAAATGGTTATGGCGTAATCAATAGGGTTTTAACACGGGGGTGGGATTTAACTAATCAAGTCATTCTAAATTAGCTCTTTTTTAATTTCTACCCTATTTACAAGCAAATGCAATAACTACATCTACATATACAGTAATTATACGGAATAATGGGATCAACATGTTCAAGGAGTGTGGCTTGCCTTGCGGGGTTAGAGGTTCGCCTAACGAGAAACGGTCGATGTCGTGTCTGGTCTCGTGCGGCGCTTGTTCCTGGCGCGGCTCCAAGAACTGCTCCGGCTCTGGTTTCACTCCGAGAGTTGCTTCGACGTTGGATCTAGCGCGGAAAAGCAAAACCAATAAATAAACGAATAAAAACAACAAAGGAAAAGAAACGGAAAAAGAACACAAGAGAAAATGGCCGGAACGGAGCTCAGGGGTATTTTTGGAATTTTCTGGACTTGGTTTGGCGAAACGGAGATTATTTTTGGATTCAGCGGCTCGAACTGATCAAGAATATGTATTTTGGCTATTTTGGGATTTTTGATAATTTTTGGGATTTTTGTGGAATTTTCTGGGATTTTAAACTATTTTCCGGATTTTAAATAAATCAAAATCCGAAAAAGAAAAGATAAAGAAATTAGAATGAGACACTGTGCAACGGGCTGCACAGTGAACCGCGAAGTCGGCCCATGGGTGCACGCCAAGCCGGCGCCTGACGCCTGACCACCTGACGAGCAACGGGTGGCGTCACGACGCCGAGGCGAGGTTGAGTGGCGACGCCTGGGGCCAGTGGCGGTGAGGTAGGGAGGTGGTGGTGGCGGGACCCGCTGCAGCGAGCAGCGGTTGGGGCTTACAAAGGGACCCGAGCTTGAAGAGAGAAGGGGCGAGCGGCAGTGCACGGGGATTTTGGTGCCGGCGCTGAGGAAGACAACGGTGATTTGGCATAAAGGGGGCTCGAGGGCAGGGATGGATTGGCGGAGGAGCACGAGGGAACTACTGGGAACACGGAGGTGGTTGAAAATGGCTGGGAGAGTGAGTGGAGTGGTGGAGACTGAGCGGAGCAGCGAGGAGGAAGAAGACAAGCGCGGTGCGGCGAGGAGAGGCCACCAGAGGGGAAATGAAGTGGCGAGAGAGTAAGGGAAGAGCACGGGGAGGAAGAAAATGGCACTCACCGGCTCGGGGCGAGAAGAAATGAAGCTCGGGGCGGGTTTTTATAGCCGCCGGGCGAAGAGAGAGAGAGGAGCGGGCGGCCAGCGATTTCAACGGCAAGGACGGCGAGTTGCTGGCGGAAACGACGCGATGGGAGGCGGGATTGACGGCGTGGGCAGGTGGGCGACATGACGGAGCGAGCAGGCGCACGGGCGAGCGGGAATTTGCGCGAGAAGCAAAGCTCGGTCCGGGCGGAGCGAGGGTCTTTCAATGGCGAGGACGGTGTGGGTGCGCTGAGCGGAGGCGACGTAGCATGCACGGGACTCGCGCGGAGTAGCTAAGCGACGCGACGAGGTGAGCAGTGCATTGGCGGAGGCGACGGGCGTTGAAAATAACCAGCGCTGGGGGAGAGAAGGAGCTGGCGCGGTGAGCTTGCTGCAGCGACGAGACGGCGCGGGCGTCATGGTGACGAGTGGAGCTGGTGGCGGAGGGGGACGGGAGCAGGTGGAGGCGTTGAAAATGGGGCGCTGAGGGCGACGGGACGCGGCACGATGCTCAGACCGGATCGAGCAGAGGAGCGGCTAAGGACCGGGCGGAGCGAAGAAGAAGAAGGGGAAGAAGAAGAAGCTGCGCGGAGTGGGCTGGGCTCAGGCGAGCTGCGCGCGGAGGGGGAGTGGGTCGAGCCGGAGAAAGGAGTGGAGGCCCACGGGGCGAGAGGGAAAAAGGAGCAGGTCGGGAAACGCGGGTCATGGAAATCGGCCGGGGAGAGAAAAAATGGATTTGGGGCCGAAGGGAAAAGAATCCGGGCCGGAGAAAATTGGGTCATGGGAAAAAAGAAAAGAGGCCACGAGGAAAATGAAACAGTAGGAGGATTTCAAATCGGGCTGGGGAAAAGATTGGGCCGAAGGGGAGAAGAAATGGCAAGGGAAAACGGGCCAAGGCGGAAAAAGGATTGGCCGAAAAGAGAAATGGCCAAAACGGAAAAGAATTCCCAAAAGGGAAAGAAAACCAAAAGAAGCCGAATAAAATTCAAATAAACCCAGAAAATTCGAATAAAATCCAAGTAAATAAGTAAATTCAAATTTTGAAATTTTGGGGTGTTTCATTAATTAGATGGAACATCGATTTACAATGTGTGCCGCACTTCTGTGCGCAAGCTCACGGTCTGTACTTGCCGGCAATAGTGGATGCAGGTCAAAATTTTATCCGGACAACCCTAATATGGCTAATTCGTCACAAACAAGTCGATTTATATATCATGCATATGAAGTTCACAATCACAGTCGTACTGGACTAAAATCAATCTTGAAATTAGATACACAAAGGAAGCAAATTTATTCTGTCAATTTGACTCACCCGTTAGTTTCTCAGTCAGATATTCCTCCTACTCAGATATTCATCCTCAAATAATCAAATTTAGTATGTAAAATATGTCATTTCACAATAAACATTGACATACAAAATTTCATAATGTCAATCTCTAAAATTAACATGTAAATCTTTATCTCTCTACCTCATTCTCTCTCAGAAGATGTGACCTTATACAAGAGATTGAAATTAGATTTACAAGGATCAGTGGCGGCTACCGGCACTGGAGGGTGGGCTCAAGCCCACTCAAGTCCACCTGGTGGCTACGCCCCTGCAGGTGTGTTCTAATATACATCACAAACTGACTATACGAGATGAGACTTTGTTTTGGATAATTTCTACAGTTTGCATTCTTATTTGGTCAACATTAGACTTTTTACGGAGTACCAAAATTTACATTAAGGTATTACTAAGAAGTACCAGGTATGCTGAGGTTGCACCAACCTTTCAAGGATGGTAATTACATTATATATACAACACATGCAGTTTATAAAAGAGGGCAAGTCCATAGAGAATCATTCGCTAATCCTTGGCTTTGAGTGTTACTGTCGCGGTATCAGATTCCATCAACTATAGGTTGTGATTTGCAACAATCTGATGCTCTTCCTCCATTTGCTGATCTTACATGTTTCTTCAGCTCTCAAAAGATCAACAAGGAATACGGGCAGGCATCATCTATGAAGATGCATTTGATAATTGAGGGAACTATTAATAATCTATCAGTGCGCCACTTTGTTAGACAAAGATGAATCCATGACGCTGCATGACTTGTCAATGAACTGCGAAGAAAAGGTGTGAGCACAAATTAGACAGCGAGCATGCAAAACGAGTAACTCGAATTAATGAAAGAATATAGGGGCACATTTCTTTTAGAGCAATTAGGGAACGCTACATCGTCGAAATCGATTCTAACTACTCTCACTCCTCCCTCACCTCCGTCGCCAACGCGACGGTCGCAGCTCCGCACACTTCCTTCACCGCCGACTCCCTCTCCCTGCTGGCCACACTACCCAACCGAATATTCTCAGCGTCCTCGCCTCGCTGCCCCGCCCTCCGCCACCACCGAGCCTCCACCACCCGGCCTCTCTTTACAACACGGAGAGAGCGAGTGGAGTGAGAGAGAGAGAGAGAGATCGGTAAATGGTATATTGGGGGTGTTTGAGACAACCCCAGCTCCATCAAAATCTGTGGAGTTAGCGGAGCAAGATATTTCTAACTCCAGAAGTTTATGAAGCTGGAGTTATGGGTACATTAAAAGTGTTTAGATAGATCATCTTGTTTATATTTTAGACTAAAAATATAAACTTAATTCACTTTATTTTAACCTATAAGTTTCAGATCTGAACTAGAGCTGAGATCTAGAACTCTTCCAAACAGGGCTATTGTTTCCTAGTTTTTCTCTCTTTTTTTTTTTGTTGTGTGGTGGGCGGAAAGAGACTGGCCGTTGGAGACAGTTAACATGTCAGGGGTTAATGTGCTATGGAGTGACAACGGTGGTGACTAATTCCATTTTCCCACAGCCGGTGGAAAACCTCGTAATGCTTTCTTTAGTAAAGACCAATTTTTCGGGGGAAAACCAAGTAATATATAGTACATAGATAAACCCCTGTTTTCAGTTATGTTCTATCGTATTGGAAGAGAGAAAAGAGGATGAAAATTTGTCAGGATGAAACGTCTCCTTTCTCATATAGTGTAGCTCTCGCCCAAAAGGTTCAAGAAACCCCAACTCCACATCAATAGGCCAGACCTACAGACAGGGGCGGATCTACAGGGTATGCCGGGTGGGCCACGGCATACCCTGTAGATTCGGCCCAATACAGTCTATAATGCCGTTATTATCTTATACAGTTAACTTGTAAAGGTCATAACTTTAGATCCGTAGATCTGATTGAGCTGATTCTTATTGGGTTAGTTTCAAAATTGAATCTAGTTTCTACAGTTAAAATTTCACATCAATCCAACGGTTGGATCTTCAGAAATTATTATTTTAGTTAATATGTGTCAGTCTATTTTTGCTGAAACCAAAGCAATTTTTTTATAATTTGTTTAGGGGTGATTTGAGAAGCAATAAAACTTTGTTTTAGTTTTCGCGCAATCATTTACCCCCTTTTGATTGCTATATTAGTGTATATCGATCCTACATGCGATTTGAGTGCAAGACTGCTAATTGATTTATAGAGTAGAAACAAATATAATTGCTACTTTGCTAGAGACTAAGAGAGTTGCTTGTTGATACATTGCTTTTTTTGTTTGTAGAGTTGTTGAATTTTGAAGAGGAACGGAGACATTGCATCTCTTTTCCGGAAACATGCAAAGAAAGAAGGATCTTTGTTGCTTCATCTCTTTTCCTAAACATTGCAAAACGAGAAGCAAAAAGGTTGTTGCTACTTCATCTCTTTGAGCGAGATATTTTCTTCCAAGTTGATGAAAATGATATAATCAAGAGTTTCATGGCTATTAGAAGGCGGAGGCTAGACAAAAAGGATAAGAAGTAATATTGTGTTCTTTGAACTATTATAGGTGCGTAAACTTCTTTTATGTATATTTCATACTTAAAATGTTTGAACTGTTTATATTGTAATTTATACTTGTATTATCATATTTCTAGTTATTTTATACTTGTATAGCGAATTTCTCGACAACATTTGTAGTTGTTTACGAATTGTTCATTGAATTTTACCGAATTGTATATTATAGTATTAACTTAGCATCCCTAACTTAAAATCCTAGATCCGCCATCGCTTCTGAGAAACTAACAGGTTCACTGGACAAGAAACGTGTCTCGGGCCTACCTTGAGTCCCAGCAGCCGCAGCGGCGGCGGATTCCCCGGCAGGACGAACTCCGGCCCGGCGGCCTCCGCCACCGCCTCCACCGCGAGCCCCTCCCCCACTGGATTCGGGTGCTGCAAAAGGGCATCAATTAGTTAGAACTAACTAAACAGTCCAGGCCGAGCCGTAACAAACCGCAGCGGAGCAGACCTTCATGACGGTAAGGGCGTGGTGGACGCCAGGGCGTGTCGGAGCAGGCGAGCGAGGAGCGACCGCCTGTTAGGCGCGGACGGGGACACGGGGGAGGCGGAGGCGGTGGCTGCGGGGGATGCCATGGTTGCGGCTGTTCAGCGGAGAGGACAAGGGGAGAAGGCGAGGGAATATATATAGGAGCGAGGGATCAAATCGGTTGGGGTTTCTGTCGCGAGTTGGCGGGTCGCGAAGTTGCGGGCAAGCTCTTAAAAAGAGAGAGAGAGGGAGAATTACAGTAGCTACCGTGGAAACAATCATTTATCGTATTTTTAATATTGAAAGATTTTAAAAAGATTAAATATATATATATAATATAATGAGCAGTGTTTCAGTGTTTTTCCTCTCAATATAAGTTGTATAAATCTTAAAACAAATAAAAGGATAATTAATCACCGTCTATCATTCATTTATACTTTAATGTTTGTGCATCTGTCAAAAAGAAAAGTACGGAAGAACCTCCCATAATATAAGTTGCCTCGAAATAAATAATAAAAATATAGTACTTTAGAAGGTAGTAATATTTTTATAATGAGAATATGAGTTAAGTCCAAAATCAACAAACATATTAATATATGCTCAAAAGACTATAAATAATAACTATATCATAATATTCTTAACAATAAGTACTTAATCACTAAGAAATATGGATATTAGATTAATGAAAAAGGACGAGATGATATCTTTACTAAGTTTTCTCATAGTTCAGGCTTATAAAAGATATATTTAGACCTTTTAATAAAGCTGGATATCAAAATAAACATAATATTTTAACCTATAGACACCTATGTAGGATAGCGGAGCTATCGCTAACTACAAGCTATATCAAATAGCAAAATTATCGCTAGCTATAGCGTTTGTGACTAATGTAGCAGAACATTGGCCCATAGCTTTATGTTTTAAATACAAAAAGCTATAACACTATAGCTAGCTATTTAGATCACTGAAAACCAGCGATGTCGGTACGGGCTGGTGGGGCTGGTTGTAAGAGGCACAGGTGCGTTGCCTGACAGGTGGGCCCCAAAAGGGGTATTCTGATGGCCCCACAACAACTGAACTACACGGCCTCTCCCTCGTCCAATCGTATTCCGGGGACGTGACCACCACGAGACGTCCAGGGATGATCGAGACAACAGTCCCCATCTAATATAATAAAGTTGTACAATCATCGGAATAAGGTTGTAAAGTATTTTTTGAATAATCTTATCTATAAATATATAGTTTATTTTGTATTTTAATATAAAATTAGTCTTATGTTCTATCTATACCTCTAATAAATATCTATATCTACTCCCTCCAGTCACAAATAGTCGTTGTTTTGGATATAGGTGTAGTCTTAAAACTTTAGCTATTAATATATTTTTAAATATTTAAATTGGATACATAAAAAATATATGTATAAATTTATCTCAAAAATAAGTTTTATAAACATATTACATAAATTAGTAGTCAAAGTTGAGTTTTAGAGACTGTGTTGATGTGCAAAATAATAACTATTTGTGACCAAAGTAAGTACTTTATATTCTCTCCATGCATATATTAAATATAATACTTAGTGGTGATAATTAGAGATAATCTAATTATTTTTAATATCTCGTTGATCTATGTAATAAAAAAAATATGACTTGAAAATTTAGACCGAGGGAACCCCAGTGAAGTCCTGGCCCAGCTCTCATCCAGCGGCTTAATTAATCTTGATCCATCGACGCCCGTCACGCCTGTGGGGGTGGCCCAGTCCCTAGGCTCGACAACACGGTATCCATCGCGGCCATCATAAGATTTTAGCTTCAACTGCTCTAAAGTCCTAGCCCAGCTGCATGCCATCGAGTAGCCGTCGATGCTACTCCGCGCTCGCCGGCGACGACGCGTTCGCCGCCCTCCGCGGCCAGGTAGTGGTACCACGCAGTCGGTCAAACACCACCTCCTTGCTAATCCTCCTCCGCTCCCTCCCACTCTTGCCATCGAGGCCCTAACGATTCTGTGCTTCGACTCGATTCGATTCGACATGAGTACGCCTTCGTCAGGCATTCATGGCATAGAGCCGTCAGACAATCGGCCGATTTCGTTCCTGACTCCTGCAGCTCTACGACAACACGGTATCCATCGCGGCCATCATAAGGCAAGCATGCACGAGTAGTCGTCCATGCTACTACTGGCTTCTCTAGCAAAGAGCAAGCGCCGCCTCATCGCTTCTCTCGTTTGCAAGCGCTAACCATGGAGGAAGAGCCTAACCACGGAAACACTGGTTTCGATTTCACCGAGCTAGAGCGCCACCAGCCGGTGATCGATGCCGATCCGCCGAGCTACAGCCAGGAGTCAACACCCATCGATGAGCATGGGCGGAGCTAGCACCCCCAAAAATTGAGGAATCCTAAAATTTTACCTCTTCAATAGACTAAACTTGTTGATTAAATTGGTTTTGATTTTAATAGTTTGGGATTTTTAAGACCATAGAAATACTTGTATTATGTTTTTAGTAAATTTCAAATATATATATTAGATTTATGATGGTATGAAATCATTGTAAAAGACTATAAAGTTGTATATGTGAAGTGTGCACCTCCATCAAAATTTTTTTAGTTCCGCCACCGTCGACGAGGACGATGATTAGTTAAGAGACTTTAATATTGCCCCCATGGCCATGTACTTTCTTCTTCCTCCTTGTCAGAAGGATTGTTGTTACATACTACCTCCAATTTTAAATGTTTTCACCATTGATATACAAAAATTTACCAAGAATGATACCAAGAAATTAGTATTGCTAGATCCACCATAAATATACTTTCGTAGTGTATAATTATTTTTATTTAAAATAGCATATTTTCATAGAAATTAAGATCAAAGTTTGACCTTGGAAACCGTGTTAATATCCTAAACAACTTACATTTGGATCAAAGCAATATACCATAATTATCTCAGTTCCATCCTTGTCTGTGGAAGCCGTGGCTGCACCCTTTTTTCTCTCTGTTTCTTAGTTGATCTACTAGAATCTGTGCTGTCAAACTTTCCAATAAATTTAAAACTATCTATATTGCTATAGGGAAATTATATCATTAGATTGATTGTTAAAAATGCTTTCATAATATTCTAATTTTATTAGTATATCTTAATGTAAAGTTATAAACAAAAGTAGTTGTCAAAGTCATGCCTCAAAAACCGTAAAAAGTTAAAAAAAACATCAAGTATCACACAACAGCTCATCCTTGTACCAATCAAGACATGAATGAATACATGGAAAATGACTGCATCAATACAGGATTACTTACCATGTTTGTAAATCAATATAGCTCCTTTTTATCTTGACCCGTTATGTATTCACAACCAGTTGATTCTCTCCCTTCTTTGGAAATCGTGGAGAAATATAGAGGGTGTTTGGATTAGGGATATTTTATTGAAATGTTTTAGGATGTAGTTCAAATTTAAACTAAATCTCAAAACTTTTCAAAGAATTATCACTCATCTAAACAGACCGTAGTGTGACAGAAAAACCGAGGAGATGATTCTCGATCAGATGGCGACTTGTGGCAAGTCGGAACTGTTTTGATCGCCTTGACGACGTGCTGTGCTGTGCGGCCAGGCCGCCATGCATGGCGCGACGCCCGGGCCGGCAACTGATCGACGTGTATGTGTGGCCCGGGCAACTTATATGTACGCGCGGTCGGAGCCGCTGGACCGAACCCGCGAGCGTGGCATTCCGCGTGGGCAGTGGCAATGATCACGAAGTAGTATTAATTTAAGTAAATTGATCCGGTTAAAATTCTATAAATTGTATTGCACTAAATACAAGGACCGATAAACAATTGGTGGCAACAATCTTAAATACTATTAGATTTCGTAAATACACTTCCTCTCTTGAGCTAACATCATGATTTTTTTTCCATATTCAATAAGCTAGCTTTAAAAATGTGATTTAAATATTAATTATGTCCATAGTCATCTTATCAAACAATTCAAAGATGTGCTACTTAAAAATTTTAGGATAGCTAACAAAAAAAGCAAGCTAGCATACTTAATATTAAATTATAATAAAATAGCATCAAACCGTGAGACAAAAATCACTTTAATATTAAATCATAATAAAATAGCATCAAACCGTAAGACAAAAATCACATCAATTCATAATACAACAATAAACCGTGATACAATATGAGTACTGGTGGCCAACTGTAGAAGGAGCTGGAGCCCACCTTAGCCCCTCGATTGGGTCCGCCCTCGTCAGTGGCCACAGCGGCAGGCAAAGGCAGGGCAGTAGCGGTTCGAACGCCATGCAATGCCGGCGGCGCGGAGAGTGGCGCCCGCCCTGTCGTTGGCTTCCTAGCTAGATCGCTACGCGCCGGCTGAGGTTGCCCGACTAGGTGCTCGTCACCGCGCATGCACTCCAGACGGCCAAGAGCCTGCGTTACGTACGCTCGCGTGCACAGCACCGGCGGATATATAGCTCCCTCGCGCCGCCCCGCGGCCAGCAGCCTACCACCTACTTACCCAGTCCAGCCTCGGCCTCGCAGAGCTAGCGTGGGTGCGTCCGGTCGGGTGGGCAGCGCGAGGCTCAAGCTAGGTTTAGGCTGAACCGAGCGGCGAGCTGTGCCGCACTTCCCCCAGGCTTGGCTGCTGCTCGTTTCCGAGCTCCACGCCTTCCAGCCCTTGTGAAATGATGCATGAGTGTAGTTTCGGCACGCGTGCGTGAACTTTTAAAACTTTAACTATTAATATCCTTTTAAATAAAATATTTAGGCTAGATACGTGATAAACATATGTATATATAGATTTACGTCGGAAAATATTTTTATAATATTATAATTTTATTGAGTTGTACAAATATATTTAATATAAATTAATGGCCAAAGTTTAATTTTAAGGAGTACATGATAGGGTAGGGTCCTCTGCCGTTAAGGGCATCACTTACGCGTGGACCCATGATCGTGCACGGCGGCAGAGGATCCGCGTCCGGTAGGGGCATGCATGATCGTGCACTTACATCCAACTCGGCGCATTCTTCATCACATCACATCACAATAAAAAAAACAGTCGGGAATCTCAGCCATGAAGAAATAACTAAGGTAGCTTGATTGCAGCCAGTACTAGGAAATCCCAGCCATGATGAAACAGAGGTGCCTTAACTGCTGCCAGTACTAGGAAAAGTTTCGCTCGAACTAGGCCATGTTTTAATAACGTTCGAGTAGCTTGGTAAATGAACTACTACTGGATACCAGGTCCAGAGAGATACACCAAGTTCACACAGCATGGCAACAATTTATGTTATGTACATGCGCCAATAAGGCAAAGCTAATTCTGCAACGAACTTACCACCCATCATTGCCGGCACCCTCACCCTTGCTGCTGTTCCACCCCCCATCGGCCTTGTCCCAGGAACTGCCGCCCCCTCCTTGGCTCCCGCTCCCTTCAGCTTTCTCCCACGATCCTTCTTTTTTTGGACCAGTTTTTGACCCGCCCCATGAAGGCTTCTCCGTGGTCATACCTTGGCCACCGGTTCCTCTTGACGAATTCCAGCTATCTTCGTTGCTCTTTTCCCAAGACCCTCCAATTGTGGAGTCACCAGGAGCAGCACCCAGGATAGAGGATCCATCGACAAAAGATGATTTGTTTTGACTCC
The DNA here is from genome assembly GCA_036346375.1 of Guadua angustifolia. Lineage (NCBI taxonomy): Eukaryota > Viridiplantae > Streptophyta > Magnoliopsida > Poales > Poaceae > Guadua > Guadua angustifolia. Next base: position 7,864,454 of record CM070508.1, read on the forward strand.
AGGCGTTGCTTCCATCGTTCTTTCCTGCCTGATCATCTCTACCAGATGTTTTGAGCGCTCCCCAGCTATCATTTTTGCCACTTCCCCAGCTGGAATCATCTCCACCAGATGTTTTTAGCGCTCCCCAGCTATCATTTTTGCCACTTCCCCAGCTGGACTCATCTCCACCAGATGTTTTTAGCGCTCCCCAGCTATCATTTTTGCCACTTCCCCAGCTATCATTTTTGCCACTTCCCCAGCTGGACTCATCTCCACCAGATGTTTTTAGCGCCCCCCAGCTATCATTTTTGCCATTTCCCCAGCTGGACTTCGTTCCTTTATTGGCATTCCAGTCTGAAGATTGAGACCAGCTACCACCTCGGTCTTGACTGAAGGGCCTTCTCTCATTGTTGTCATTCCAGTTTTTGAAACCCCCATCTCGGTCTCTGTTTCCCATGCCAGAGCCCCAACTACTGCCATCTCGGTCTCCTGACCCAAAGCTGCTACCTTGATTGCGATCACCTTGACCAAAGCGTCCTCTACCTCTTCCTCTGCCACCATCAAATTCCCTCCTGTTCCAGCATTCTTCAGTCCTTCCTCCACAAGATTCATCATTTCTATTACTTCCTCTACTCCATAAGGATCCACTGTCCCCAAAATTCCTTCCTCTTCCTCTGCCACGGTTCCCACGACCAAAACCACCCCTACCATATCCGTTATTATCATCGCCATACTTTGGCTTGCTCCAAGCAGGTTCTTGATCTCCACTTGAGGAACTTGGTTTACCCCAAGAAGATCCCTGATGCCCACCTGAGGAGCCAGCACTGTTCCAACCCCCGCCATTACCATCACCCCCCTTACTATTCCAGGCATCCGCTTTTTCCTCTGCTCCAGAACCAATAGATGCAGCGCTGTCCCACTTGCCCTCGCCATCCTTTGCTTTAGTGTTCCAGCCATTATTGCCATCATCAGCACCTGCAGTAGAAGTCAGCTTGCTTGCCCAAGGATCAGTATCTTGTTCTTTGCCTACAAGAGAACAAAATATAAGCATCTCAAGGAACCACATAGAAAAATGCAATCAGTTTCATTAGCTCAAAATGTAAAGCTGAACAACAAATTTGAACAATTTAATCCACGCCCTACGCACCTTTAGTTGAAGCAATCTTGCTTGCCCAAGGGTCACTTTGCCGTTCTTCACCTAAACGTGAGAATAAAAGATAAGCTTGTAGTGCATCCATCATTTAGCACAATAAGAAATTTACTGGCCTTCAAAATTACCAGATGCAGCGTTCTCCCACTTTCCCCCAGTGCTACAGGAAGAGACTTTTGCTTTGGTGCTCCAGCCATCACTGTTATCACCGGCACCTGCAGTAGATATATGTCAGTACACAACTATAGCTCAAAATAAGTAGAGTAAGAAATATGGGTAATCAAATTATCTCTTCATCACCTTTAGTAGAATTCATCTTGCTCGCCCAAGGATCATTTTGTTCACCTACACAAGAGAATAGAAATAAAAACTTTGTAGTATATCGAGCAGAGCAAGGATTTCTAGCATAGATAACAATTTTTAGCACATGATTTTAATACTCTCGGCAATCAGCACCTGCAGTAGAAACCATCTTTCTAAACAAAAGAATCAGTTGGTACTTCAACGACACAAGGGTGACAACACTCAAAGGGTAATAAATAGCCACAATATTAATCAGGCAAGAGATATGAGTAGAATATATTCATTTTGAACTCAAAATATTAATTTAGGTCTTATGGCACTATCAAATGAAACTGGGATCCAGAACTTAAAGCAGCAAATGTGTACACATACAGACAAAAGTGGACCAACCACGTACATCTAATAAAGCTGCAAATTTGAAACAGGCTACTCACCTCCAGACGGTTTTTTATCCTCCAAACTGTTCCAAGTGGAGGTCTGATTTTCATCACATGACTTAGTGCCTTCATTGCCACTCCAAGGCTGACTGCTTGATGGATTTGGGGCATTCCAATTATCTCCACCACCCCAAGAACCTTTATTGGATGCACATTTATCCCAATCTGAAGAACGTCCATCTACGAATTTTGACTGACTGTTTCCCCAGTTTGATGCGTCACCACAGCTCCTTTCCTTTCCAAACTCAGAACTGCTTTGATCTCCATTCCTCCAACCATTATCTCTCCCTCTTCCTCGTCCTCCATATTGGCCCCTTCCTCTTCCCTCCCCTAAACCCGCCAAAATCTCCAACTTCATTGTCCACCTGACTATCAGACCTCCACGAGGGCCTCCCGGAACTGTCACTACCCCATGAGCTCTTCCAGCTTCCTTGGTCATTTCTGCCACCAAAATCCCCAGATTCTCGACCCCTGCCTCTCCCTCGTCCTCGCCCAACTTCCTCCCCCTTGTTCCAGCTTGACGGGCCATCACCACCAGAAAATTTTGGTTTATCCCAATCATTGCGACCAACTTGGTCTGATGCTCCAGCTTTGTTCCAGTTCCCACTTTCATTATTTCTTTCTTCAGACTTAGCAGCTGAATCTTTTTCTTTGCCCCATGCTTCCTTGTGTCGTTCACCCACAGAAGATGATTTATTCCAGTCGGCAGCAGCAGTATCCCAACCTCCAGTGCCGCAGTTTTGGCTAGAGGTTCTAGCTTTGTTCCACCCAACTGTTCTGTCACTGTTATTATCTTTTGACTTGCCCCAGCCATCATCTTTAGCAACAGGCAAAGTATCAGATTTAACCCAGGCATCATCCCCTCTCCCTGGAACAGATGAAGATGATCCGATACAATTAGCAATAGCAGTATCCCAGGCCCCACTTTTGTCCACATCTTTTGAAATTGCGTCTTTTTCTTGGTCTTGGTTTGACTTGCCAAAAGGTTGACCCCATCCTTGACTATCATCCTCCAACTTCTTCTCTGATGGCATTGAAACCTTTTCCCAGCTAGCTGTTTCTTTCATATCTACTTCTTTGACCTTGCTGCCCCAAGGATCTGAATCACCACCAGTTCCCATGTCCGCCACCTTGCACATCTCACCCCAATTGTCACTCTTTTCACTCTCCTTGTTGATTGCAGCTCTATCCCAAGAGCTGCCACCAACATCTGATCCACCACCACCAGCTTGTTTATCCCATGCATTGTCACTGGAGCTTTCCATCTGTGTAGTACTATTGTTCCATACTTCAACAGTTGAAGATGTTGTATTCTTGCCCCATGGATCAGAATCACCCTCAGCAGAAGCAACCGTTTTCTTACACCACGGATCACATTCTGATTCTCCAACTGAAAACATAAAAGTTGCACACTCAGCAAAACTATAAGACACCTCAACTGCTAGTAAATGAACATAACAATCTCATAAAAATAGATAAACATTTCCATGCAAGACTTGTCACTTCTGTAGAAAGATGATATTTCCTACTTTCCCAGAAACTTAAATGAAAAATTATCCTACGCATGAGTGTACAACCTGAACTTCCTAAACTTCCATCAAAAGCTAAGTTTTTTAAAAAAAAAAAGCAGCATAATGCTTTAGCATTTGAAGCCATGCCTGCGATACTGATTTTGTTTTATACCACAAAGATGCGACTAAACATAATAACATAAAGAAAAAAAGGAAACAGTTCATCTGCTACTCTGCTGATGGTCAACAAAATCGTGGAGTTGTGCATAAAGCAACAACAGATTAAAGGGATAACTACAAATAGGACGTCCAGTGATTTGACACATACACAGTCCATCTGTACTTACCTAAAAGCCTCCTGTTCTTCCCTCAGAAGCAATCCCCTGTGACCTAACTCCCAATTTTTTTCATCCACTAGAGCACTGCTTTGCCATGTATGATATTTTCTAGGTTTATCATGTGAATCAAGGGCCAATAAACTCTGAATGTAAGCAGAAAGTGGTGTGGGACGTGCAACATCCATGAAAGCATAAACACTACCCTAGTGGAAAGCATTGTTGATGAGTGCGGGGTTGATGGAAGAGGAGATGAAGAGGTCATTTTAGAGTAACAATGAAAGACGTAGAATGGATATGTCACAACTAAGAACTTTCTTTGGAAATGGCTGTTGCATGGTTTGTACGAATGATTGCTTCATACACGTATAAAGTATACATTATATGACATTCTATACTTGCAGGAGAATCTAGTCCAAACCCGTGATATATAGGTTCAGACATTACAACACTAGTCAAAACTCAAGAGTTGCTTCAACATATGGCAATACCAGTTGCAACATTATGATAACATGGTCGCGACATATCTCAATAACCAAAGCAAACTTTGGGAATACTTATTACAGAAAATTAGGCTCAGTCTGTATTATTTCCCAAAAAAAAGGCCCCTATTACATGGACGACATAACTAAATGCCTTCTGCAACATTTGACAAGCATTGCCAGACCAAAAAAAACATGTAGGTGAAGGACTAGAGAAAAAAAAGTTTGAACATTTTGAGAACACTTCTACGACAAAATCAGCACCTTTTGAAACATTTTGTTACCGATCATGGCAACAATCTTCCAAAAGATACCAGAGATGCACTGTTTGTATAAACAATTTACAACAAAATCCAAAAGTTATTGTAATAAATCTTGTTTAACAGGCCATGCCCCATCTCATCCCACCTGTTAGTTCACCCCTCACTGAATTAAATGGATGTGCGTTGGAGCACTCCTAGTGGGCCCACCCAATCCCCTAGTGACATTTTGTACTAACTCAAGGCCTTTATAAGTTACGGAATGGGTAGCTGGTAAGGCATTTAATACTTCAACAAGCATTTCCAACAGATTAAGTGATGCAATACCATTATGATCAAACAGTAACAAAAATCAATGAGCTCCAAAATATGCTACCACATAGAAAGGCTCAAAACCAAAGTGCCAAATAGAAAGGCCTAAAGCTAGATATTACCTGCATTTTGTACTGGTAATGACGAACTTGAAAAAGGTTGCCAAGAATCACTGCAGCGAATCAAACAATTCAGTGAATAACTAGTGTAAATGCAGAGAACAATAATTCAGGACATTTACTCCCCTAAGTGATGTTACACACGATCTATAAGTGGAAGGGGCCCAACCAGAAAATTTTTAATGAGACAACCCATTGTTCTTTTAGGAGTTGAGAAATTTGAACCAGATAAAGCAAGAAGCAAGATAACAGACAACAGAGCAAGAAATGCAAAAGCAAAATAGAAGATATATCAGTGACATCACAGATGGGCGTAGGAACATGTATCTTAAATGGTTCTTACATACAACCTAAAGTTCTAGATTATGTACAAATAGTTAAAAGGGCACTAATTTGAGCGGCCTAGCTATGTAAGAAACTTGAAAACTGGCATTTTTACTACAAAAATTTAGATTTCAAATTTTCATATGTTCAATTAGCTGCATGCTAAAATAGAGCGCAGGTTATGTAATTTCATAAAAAAAGTAAATAAAGTGACAGATTTTAATTAGGCATTTACAAGGATAGTTAGAGAGAAAACAAGACAGGAAAATTCGTTGGTAGGAAATGCATGCCTACGAATCTCTCTTTTGTAGTGATAGTCATACAGACTTGATCTATTCCTTTTCAACTACAAAGTAGGATTAAATAGTATAGAAGAAAGAACTAGAAAGCACGATTAAATAAGTAGAGGAAAGAAATTCAGTTCATGTCACTTATCAAGCATCACACATGACTAGATATCTAACAAAAAGAAGAAATCAGATTCAACATATTCCTGGTCTCAAATTAAGGGTCATTGCCCATCTCTTTCTTCTTTCTCGCAAAAATTTTGCAGCTCAAAAGGTGAAGCAAGGGTTTCCAATGTCAACTTGTACTTTACACAAGTTTCTTTACTGAATAAATTATTCCAAATGATAAAAGATGGTAAAATATAAAATTAGGGCACTGGCATTCAAACAAACCTCTACTGCTCATTAGATGAATGAGTATCTACCAAAAGAAATATTAAAGAAGATATAAGATGCTATAGGGTCCCTCATTAATCAAAACTTGCAACTCTTTGTGACAATTAAATGAAGAATTAATTGTATATAAATGATAACAAACGGAAAATAGCATATAAGCACAGTTTGGTTTTCTAAAACCGGAGCAACTAAAGCTTGATGGTTGCCAATTAACAACAGCAATTCGTCTGGTACCATTGAAATGGTAAATTGAATCTGATTCTTCTGTTTTTTCATGGTTGGTAATTGTGCAGTAGTAGGTCATCCACACAAGTTAGTTTTGATGGGTAGCGGACACGGATGAAGTGGGTTTAATACCAAATCTGAAATCCAGGTTTAGGCCAGTTTACAGATAACCAGCAAATTAATACAAAATCACAAAACGAAACCGAAAACCATGAAACAAACCTGGCAAAAGATGGCAACCCATTGTCCCATGAGGTTTTGTCAGCTTCTGAACCTAAATTTAGAATAAATGTAAGTAACAAATCCCATGATCTACAAGACCAAACTGATAAAAGATAATAACAAAGAATTTGAGTCTTACACACTATAAACAAGATTATTAGGCAATAAGGCGTAGCGAGGCGACTCACCACCTTTTTACCATACACACATCCTAACCTAGTATAGCAGCAAATTAAATCAACAATTTTGTTATTTTTTTATTAAATTGACACCAACCGTGATCACCAGCAGTAACAGTTAGCAACCAACACAATAACACTAACAGTCCAACACAGTAACACAGTCACACACTAGAACAGCACTGTATATATATTACATCTTCATTCCTCCTCACTTCCTCAGATTGGCAGGGATAGCAGAGCAGCTGCAGCGCAACGCAGATGAAGAAGAGAGGGGCACAAGGGGAGCAGAGCAGCTGAAGAAGGGAGGGGAGGCCGGCGGGGAGATGAGGGCTTGGAGAAGAGAGGAGGAGGCAAGACCAGCGGGAAAATAAGAGAGGCATGCTGGCAGAGGAGACAAGGGGAGAAGAGATAGGCGGATCTGGAAACGAGAGGGAGGCCGACGGGGGAGACGAGAGGACAGGGGAGAGGAGAGGAAAGAGGCTGGCCGGGAAGGGGGAACCGTACCTAGAACTGGTGACCAGCAACGATGACGATGCACCAATGCAAAGGTAGCGGTGTGGCGGCTCTTGACCGCGCTAGAGCAGAGGTGGATCCCACAACAGAGCAGATGGGGGCGGGGCGGGGTGGCAGCGGGTGGTGGGCCTGGCGGTGCTAGGTTTCCCGAGACTCCTCTCGCTTTCTCTTCAAATACCAGGTCAGCGGCTGGACCCCCCCCCCCCTACCCTGAATCCCCAGCTCATCTACCAACTATGGCATCCGGCACAGCCTCCAACAACGATGTGTGACGCCTTTCCCATAAGGCGGACGCCATGCACAGCTCCCGCAAGGCAAGGCCATGGCGCAACCCCACCTGACCGCCTTACCAATGAAGCAACGCTTTGATAACCATGACTATATAAACAGTGTAAAATTATGTTTATCACATCTAAACTCTTACCAAATGGGCAGCATAATAGGCAGTAGGTCAGCAGCAAATAATTTTGGGGGAATTGAGTAACTTTTTCCCCCTTACACACTGTAGATTCCAATCAAGCTAGTAGTAACAATTGCAGTACACATGAAGATTGACACACTTACCAAATAATGGCGTATCTTGACTTCCAAAAGGACCAGATGGAGCACCAGACATGTTATCCCTGGTATTCCATATAACACAACAAAGAGCAAAAATAGAAGTGAATAGTGATATTATGCAACAATATGATGATTTATGCAGTCGCACAATACTAAAAAAACAACAAAAGAAGAGAAACTTGAAACATGCGTAGCTGCTTACCCCCTTTTAGCTGGCACTGAGAGCAATTCAGCTTGCACTGTAAACATAAACAAAGAGAAGTCAGGCATTGTCCAAAGAACAGCTCCAAGGATACTGACTTAACCAACCTGTAACAATTTTCAGCAGAGAATCTAGCTTAACAGTTATATCATTTCGAAATATTCGAACTACTCGACAAAGATAGCCCTTCAAAGGACCCTTTCGAATACGCAGCATCTGTCCAATTGAGAAAAGTTGTTCTCTGGTGCTCCTGTAAGGTCTTTCAGCTGTATGATCAAGGAAATCAGAACAAACAACTTATTTTCTGTCAACAAAGTTGTCAATCCTGATCATTTTCAAATAACAGTGCAAAAAAAAATCAACCACTTACTGTCTCGTTGCTCATTTTGCTCATATGATATGACAGGTGACTCTGAAAACATGGGAATTGGATTGTTCTCCTGAAACATCAAAAACAAAGTGACACAAAGAACAGCTCCAATTCATTTATGTGGAAATATTTTATATAGTATAAACATACCGAATTTTCAGTAGCGGAACTTGCCAGTTCTTTTCGTTTCTTAATATTTTCACATGACCCGCACTGGGCACAGAAAAATCCATTGTTGTCGCTTTCACTTTCATTATAGATAAACAGTATTCCCATGTACAAGTGTTTAACAACTCCCTGCTTACCCTGCAATATATGTTAAACAGATCAGCAAGGGTGCCAAATGGAAGGAATCAAATTCTCAAACAATTATAGAAAATGCAAAAATATAGATAATAGCTATAAAGCATGTAATTACAACAAAAATGCAACACATCATAACACTACAACATAGAATCTATACAATGTTAAACAACCACATTAGCAAATACTTGATGGAAGTGTCATGACCACATCATGTTATACTCTGATACCCCATTTTATGCACAACAACCCTTGGACCGGATCAAAGTTTTGTGAGATACGGCACAAGCGTGCACGGTCTCAACTCAAGAAAGAAAAAAAATCTCATAGAGAACCAAAATAATGACGTTGAAGCAACCATAACGAGAGAGAAGATTTGGCAAAGCTGACCACAAATTCTTTAAGCATAACCTCAAAAGGAGTACAAGGGATTGTTGCTCTCTCACAGCCTCTCAAAACATTTAGAACATTTGGATCCTTGCCCTATACAAAAATCTAATACTAAAGAATAACATATGCCCCATTCGTTTCAGCTTATAGACAGCTTCTGCTTACAATAAAAGCGGATTGGTTGCCGAACGATAGGATTATCGACAGCTTTTCCTACAATTAGAATTAGCCTTTACACAATCAAAATCAGCCTAGGGGTTAGCTTCTCTAGGAGAATCGCTGATTCTTCACGAGCACGCGAAGAGGCCGAGCACGCCCCGAGCCGCCCGTCGCCCCTCCGGCCGCCCTCCGCCTGCCGGCCCACCACCACTTCGCCGCCCCTCCGCTCGTCGGCCCTTCCGCCTGATGCCCTCCGTCAAGCTCCTCCGCCCAACGCTTGCAGCCCACTCCTCTGCCCACCTTAGCTCCTCCGCTCGCTGGCCCAAGCTCCTCTGCTCCTTCACTTGCCCGAGCCCCTCCGCCCAAGCTCTTCCGCTTGCCTGCCCGAGCTCCTCCCCCCGACACCTGCCTCGAGGCCCCTCCGCTCTCCGCCGACGCCCGACCTCCGCCCACGTCCTCCGCTCGACGCCCCTCCTGCACCACTGCCCAAAGCCGACAACAATCAGGATTGCCGAACGGGAGGATTCTCTGACCAGCGGATTCTTCAGGCAGTCGTTTCTTCAGACAGCTGGCTATAATCCATAATCTACACAATCACAAGCTGTCCCGAACTGAGCCATAGCCTCTAATCCTCTCGTGCACCTTCTCATGCACCTCTTGCTTTGGATGAGTTGGTTTGTAAGTTCCTGATTGCTTGGGATCTCCATGACCACCACCTAGATTTATATAGCCTCCCTAGTTCTCCTCCAGAGCAAACAGGAGTCCTACTCCTATTAGGATTCATCTAGCACACCTTTTCAAATCCTAAAAGTCACCATATTTAACACAACAGATATTCAAAAATATTTCAAATGAATGTTTTCTTGAAAAAGAAAAGAAGAAGCATCTACACTGCCAGCAAAATAAGAAAGACTTCACAATAGCAGACTCCTGGTAAATGGAAAATTAAAATTTCACCTGAAATGATCCTTCCAGAACTTTAACGGTGTCATTAATGGATATTATTTTCTTCTGATGGTCAACGGCTGTAAACATTTTATCTACACAGCCTTTCTTAATATCCTGCTTTCTAACCGTCACCGCAGATCCTTCGGGACCACCCTTTAATATCTACGAGAAAATCACTTCTTCTTAGGCCAAAACAAGAATGTGGAAATGAAGTGTGCATTGAAAGAATGTTACCTTAAAACCATCTTTCTCAACAGCAATGACCACACCAAAATCTTTACGACTGCAAATTAGGAAATAAAACATAAGGTTGTCATCTGATATCTAGTTGACAGTGGCAAAAGATCATATAATGGATACTCACCCAAAAAGTACGAGGTCATGGAGTTTGAATTCATCATCATCATCATCATAATTTTCATTAGAAATGGAAGCTTTAAGATTTGATTCCTTGGAGTTGGAGCATTTCTCTTTAGAAGACGATGCCTTCATATCCCGTTCTTTGGGCAGGTTCCTCTTCTTAGGACCATAGATGCTGGAGACCCAATCCAAGTCATCAGTAGAACTTCTATTGCTTGGACTAGATGAGAACTTGAGAAGCTCAGTCTCCGTTGGTTGTATTCCCCAATAAATCAAAGAACTAAGAGCAACCCTTTTATACAGAAAACCATCCTTGAACATTAAACCATCAAGCACTTCAAAAACATCACCAGTTTGACGATCACGCCTTATTTCAATATGAGGCCTGAAGAACCTAATAGGAACAATGAGATTATGGAAACAGTGTCAAATCCTGGTCAGAAACAAATGCTAATAGAAGGCTATTAGATGCAAGAAAAGGAAACACTGGAAATAGAACGAAAGTATTTACTCTAGTTCTTGTGAGCTGATTTGTCGCGGAGCAGGAACTGCAGCTTCTTTTAGTGAAATTGCACCACCCTACAAGGGGCAATCCGTTACATAAGTTATGTCGTGGCAATTCAAACTGTTAGTCGGACAAGAATTATGCGCAGGGTGGTTGTGTGTTTGGGGGGGTGGGGGGTAAAATAATGGTTGTTAACAAGCACATGGATGAGCCAAACAATAGTATAGTCTAGGTAAACCAACAATGTAACATAATTAGTTACTCAGTCCATGATATTACACTTGAACAGAATGGAAACAGGCACCACAGGGTTTCACACATGCCATATTCCACGGTAGCACACAACAATAGTGGCATATCAGGTTTCTGTGACAAAGATGTAGCTCCAAGCTTGATGCAAAATCCCCCAAAAAATACTAACTTAGACGTAATCCCTAGTTTTCATTGTAGGAAAATTGCATGGAAGAATTTTGAAAAGTACAGACAAATACATAGACAAAAGTCATCTTAGTTCCTGATTTAATGACTGACAGGCAGTAGAGTTCCACAGGACAGATATGAAGCAACTTTAAATATTATAATAGCTTTAGATGATATCAGCAAAGCAAGTGCAAATTTAACTCAAGCCAATCATAAATATTAGGCAGCTTTTACTGCCAAAAAAGTTAAAGAATATTCAGAAAAAAGATGTAAGAGTATTACAAATTTTTTTGAAATAGCTTGGAGATCAACTCTTGGTATAAGCTTTATCATCACTCTCTTCCGGCCATCATCTGCACTAACAACCTACAAACTCACATGGGCATTCTGATGTAAGAACAAAGAAATTAAGAAAACATGAAAATGCTCGATGCCCCCCAAAAGAGAAGTGATAAACCCAGTTTACCATACCTGTGCTAGATCTCCTTTATAATTTCCACTCTTCATGCGCACCCATGTACCTGGAGAGATTTCAAATGGTTTGGCACGACTGGATAGCAAGCTAGGAACTTCAGATGCAGGAACAGAACTAATTCTGCTTGCATAAACACTGCAAAATCCTTTGCATGCCTGCAGCAAGAGATGCCCAATTGGTCAGTGGGTCATTTTACAACCCGGATACAAAGTACAGGAAGGGAAGAAAATGTTGTCAACTAGAAAAATTCTGTTTTCTTAATATACATTGAAAAGCTACTCTCCTTTCCAAACTTTCAAGTTATTGAGTTACACAGAAGAGTGAATTGATGTGTGAGAAATGACAAAAATCATTGCTCATTTATACCACAGATAAAAGAACAGGTTTTCAACCTTTTAACAGAGCATGATGTTAAATCATTACCCGATATTATCCAAAACCACATAATATAATGGATAAATGGACATACCGCATGTCATGTTATTTGATTTGTTCTCCCCAGCATGTGTGTGTGTGTGTGTTACAATGAAAGGATCAAATTATATACCTCTGTAACATCACAGGCCTTCTCAGCTTCAACAAAAACAAATCCTCTTACATGATCAAGTGCAAATGCCGAGATAATTGGCACTTTGATACCGAATTTTTGCAGATCAACAAACTTCTGCATGAAGCAGAAAGCCATTTGGCGCTCACGCCCAACCTGAAATGCCCTTAAACAAATCAGCATCATATTCTAGCTATCAAATGCTATATCAACATTGTAGAGACAAACATTTGTCAATCACAAACCATGCATTTGACCCTCCAAATAGTAGGCTCTTTCAATTCACCATCCAAGGTAAACTCTTCATCATAATCTTTAGTAGAGCCACCATATGCAGCATATTTAACACGATTAGAGTAACTGTCCTTGATGAATTCCTCAAGTTCGTCACCGCTCAGCTCCTCTTCCTTTACCTTTCCAAGAAATGGAAGAGGGTGTGACCTTTCAGTTCTTTTGAGATTGGCAGTTTCTGTCTTTTCCTCAGTAAAGAAACCTGCAGTGTTCACCAGAAAGATTATGTTATCACAAGATTCAAATAATCATCAGGTATAATAAGCTTTTGTCCAAATGGTGCAAGATAAATTGATCATTGGTGCCTATAAAGCACAAGAACATACAATGTACTGATAATTGTTAAAAACAGTTAGTACAAAATACAACAACAATTTGATAGCAAGTATAATCAGTCAGCAGCGTAGACAGAAGATCCGAACGTAGAAAATTTTGTAGATTGGAATCCTACCTAGAAAAATGAAGCAGCAAACCAACAAAAGAAAAGAATGGGCGAAAAGGAAGGGTCAACTTAAGTCCTCACTATACTGTATACACCACAACAGCCAGCAGATGATACTAATTATGGACATTATGTATTCCTTGTTTATTTAATCCTACTTATTAAAAAAACTTTTCTGTTACAATAAAATAATGACAAGACCGCATACAGGAATAGATTATTTTTGCCCGATGTGTCCTGGACAAATGTTACCATATGGCAAATGTTCTGAATGTTGATGTGTGCCCCAAAATGCATTTCATCCTTGTAAAAAATTTCCAATGATTGATTAACCATGTTATAATTGATAACTCCCATCAAACTTCGTAGAAAAGGTTGATTAGGACCCACACCCACTATGGCTGAAGTGGTGCAAGCTAAATGATATATACACTTTACAACCAGTGTAAATAATATCTAGAAAAATGTAAGACCCAACATTCCCGTTGCAGCCTACCAGTTCATGTCAAATTCAAACTACTACGCAAATCATCAGTTCCCCGGCACACAAGACAAGCTTTATCCGTAATGCAATGATCACTGACCACATGCCGCATAGAAGCAAGCAAATGTATGTTAATTTGGCGTCCTAACAGGTGGTTTAAACAAAAAGAGACGGCATTACAGCAGCAAAGCACAACCCTCTCGAGTCCTACTTTGCCACTAACATATATCATGGCAATATATGATCCTGACAAATCAATCATCAGCCATGGTGTAGGTCAGGTCGGTATTTGACGATTGTAAGGCATGGAGGGCGGACCTTCTTCGTCTTAATAGAATGCCAGCAGTTCTGCTTCCACTTCAAAAAACAAAAACAAATAAATCAGCACGCCGAATCACTTACTAGAAACTTGTGAACCATATTCCATTGAAAGAAAGACTAAAATGTAGCTATTGCTGCTACTGCTTGGTTGGCTCCTCGTCCAAGCACTTCTATATGCATCGTAACAACTTAAAAATGAAAACCTTCGGACTTCTATTCGTTAGGATCGTGGATTCTACAACTTAGAAGTCCAACTTTTTCGGGGATAAGTAAAATTTTGAGACTGCTATACAAGGGTTTCTACCGAAAGGGGGGAAACAAATCCAACCAAGACAACAACGTAAAACTACAGCCCCCAAATAAGAGACCCGCAGGAGCCGCATTGCTCAGAACCCGAACCCCAACCAACCGATCCGTGCGCGAGGCCACCGAACCGTCGTCTAGGAAATCGAAGGCGATCCGTACCGTCGTCGAGGTCGTCCTCGGACTCTGGCTCATCCTCCACCTCCTCCTCGTACTCGCCGGTGACGCCGGTGGCATCATCGAAGAACTGGAGCACGCCGGAGCGGCGGCGGCGCTTCGCGGCGGCGGAGGAGGACGAAGGCTCCGCGCCGCCGGTGCCCTTCCGCCGCTTGGCGCCGGGGCCGGAGCGGGAGGGGTCGGAGGAGCGTGGGGTGTCGGCGGCCACCTGCTTGCCCTTCCCCTTCACCGCCATGGGGGTGAGGAAGGGAGCGGGAGAGCGGGCGGGCCGGGAGGAGATTGGAGAATGGGGACTGGGAGAGGAAGTGTTGCGACCTGCTCGAGGAGGGGGCCTCTAACCCTAGACCACCTTCCGTTTCCGAGGCGTGGTCATTTTCAGGTGCCCCCCTCGAATGATCTGTAATTGCGCTATATTCTATCTGGAGTTTGTAGGTTGAAATAAATAAATTAAATTTATATTTTTAGTTTAAAATATAAATAAGATAACTCATCTAAACATTCTAATGTATCATAGTTCTAGCTCTATAGATTTTTAGAATTAGAAATACACTACTATATTAATTTCATAAAATTTAATGGTGCTAGAGCTGTGCAATACCTATCTGGTGGGCCAAAGTGCCATACAGAAAACCATAAAATGTAATGGGCCAAAATCACACTGTAATAGAAGCAGTCCCAACGATCGAGGCATTGCATGGTCAGGATCTATAAAACAAAATAGGTAAATAGTTTTGATACAGTACCATAAATGATATTATTTTTTATAGTAAAAGATCTTTATAGTAGTTTTTGCCAATTTGGACAGTCTAAATTTGAGCGAACGGTCCCTTGAGGACGGTTTAAATTGCAGACCGGATCTGCTTTCAAGCAATGCTGGGTTTGGATTGAAAAAAAAAATGTAATGGTCCAACTGCTCCACAGTCATTCCCTCGAAAAAGAAAAAAAAATGCTTCTCCACAACCAAATATTGGGGTATGGTATAAATTTAGGACCAAACGTGGGAATTTCACATAATTTTTGCAGGAAATTTCACAGGAGACTTTAGGGCCATTGTGTAGCAAACAAAATAGATCGTTCAACACCTATCAGTCCTCCGAGCATGGACTCTTAGGGGGTGTTTGGGATAGCTCCAGCTCCACCAAAATCTGTGGAGTTGGTGGAGCAGGGTATTTCTAGCTCCAGAAATTTGTGGATCTGGAGCTGTGGGTACATTAAGAGTATTTAGGTAGATCATCTTGTTTACATTTTAGACTAAAAATATAAACTTAATTCACTTTATTTTAGCCTATAAGTTTCAGCTCTGAGCTGGAGTTGGGATCTGGAGCTCTCCCAAACAGGGCCTTATTTGGGAAACAATCGAGTGAAACTTCACTACCCTACCCTAATAAAAAAGGCAGATATTTTCGAATATGATTCTATCGAGTCGGATATTTGTTAGATAGTATTAGATCGAATACGAATACGGATTCGACAGCTCACTATCCGTCGGATACAGATTTGGAATTTGGATATTGATAAGTCAGATATCTGGATATACGTGCGAGCTGGGCCAAGATTACTCTTTTGGTCCAAAATGTTTCTTAATTTCAAAATTGTTTTCTTATTTAATTAATCCATAAAGCAAGTTTTAATTATTAAAATTAGCAAACCAACTTTAAAAATTATAAAAAAAATTTGAGAAGGTTTCAAACACAATATAATATTAAAAAATTATTTTTAAGATTTTATCAGATCTTAAATTTTCTCAAAAATTCAAACACTGCTATTCTTAATAGGAAAATATCTAAAATAAGTAGCTAAAATGCATAAAAACACATAAATACATAATTTATTATTTTAAACATAATTCAATAAAGAATATAAATCTTAGGTCATTACATGTAAGTGTTAATACTTTTCTAAAGACACAGTATCTAAGTATTATCAAATTTGTATTGTTTATGTGTTTGCTTGAGAGATTTTGAAATTTGACACCCTTTAAACACGAATTTTTCAATATTTGACACCTTCTATTGACTCAGATGGACCCACATGTCATACAGGCTAAAGGCATGCGAATTGGGTGTCAAATATCGAAATACCCCGTTTGCTTCTATTTGTATCTCTGAATAAGGATTACCTTTATTTGTGTTTTGATCTACGTTTATGATAAACTAATTGTATATGTGTGATAAACTAAACCTTATATAATTTTGTTTGCGACATGGTATCTAAGTATTGTCTAAATGAATGAAAATGCTTATATTTATTCAATTTTCAATAATGTTTTGATCAAATCAACTAGTTATGTGTTTTTGTTGATTTTTTATGTACAATCTAAGAGATTATCATATTCTGATAAATATTCAATCCGTATCTGTATTCGACATTATCCGTATTCGTATTTGAACTATCTGTATCTATATCCGTATGTAAGAAAAAATATGAAAATAAATATGGTAGAGCTATTATTCATCCGTATCCATCCATTTTCACCCCTAGTTAGAGCATCTCCATTGCTTGTTCAGTTATCCCTACATGAAGTGATTATTTTACTAGTCCTTCTTATCTCATTTTTTCCTAGGTGAAATTGTAAAACTAGCTTCCTCCCCACCACCAAATGAGCGACACGTGCCTGTCGCACACAAGAAGCACTGGTGCGGGCAAGTACGGTGCACGTCCAGCGAGCGTAGGGGCACATTCCATGGTGAGGAGGAGCTAGAACTGCAATTTCAATCAAGAGAGTTAGATTAAAAAAAGAGATAAAAAGATAAAACATTGTCACTCCTCATTGTACCATGTGGCATTACCGTTGAGACGAAAGGGAGAGAGCCCGGGGAATAGCAAAAGTGGTCCACATGTAGAGGAGGGTCACCCTTGCAGCCCTGCCTCTTTAAGGTCGTTCGTTTCAACTTCTGATTGTACATATTGTAAATTATAGCCAATTATCTAGAGAAGCAGCTGCTGGCTAGAAAATCCTCTCGTTCAGCAATCCTTATTGTTGACAGCTTCAGGTGACGTCGCAGGAGGGGTGTTGGGCGGAGAACGACAGTGCGGATGTCGGGCGGAAGATGGAGGGATGTTGGGGCGTCGGCGGAGGTGCGTCGGAGCCACTTGATGCAAGCGAAGGGGCCTCAGGCAGAGGGCGGTGGAGCTCGAGCAAAGGTCGAAGGGGCCTTGGACACGTAGAGGAGCAAGCGGCGGGCGTCGGGGGGAGGAGCTTGGGCGGAGGGGCCTCAAGCGGTGGGCAGAGGAGCGAAGTGAACTCGAGCGGGCATAGGAGCGAGTGTTGAGTTTCGGGGAGGGGGGAGGAGCTCAAGCGAGCGGAGGAACGAGCGGTGGAGGGGTGACGGGCCGACTGCCAAAGGGGCGGAGGAGCTTGGGCATGTGTGGCTCTAGTGGAGAATTGCTGATTCCATGGGAGAAGCGGGGCAATGGATGATTTTGATTTTATGTGTAAAGATTGATTCTGATTGTGGGAGAAACTGTCCACAATCTTATCGTTTGACAAACAATCCTCTTTCATTTTAAATAGAAGCTACCATAAGCTAAAACGAACGACCTAAGCCCCTGACAACCAAGGTGATAACATACCTGGTGTTACCGTGTTACAACATGTACAATAGTACATGTCAATTGTTTTGTAAGACTATGCCACGTAAGATTTTAGATGATGTGGAGGAGAGAGAAAGCTGTTGTCTACTATTTAACAAACGGTCTTATATACAGTTTTCTATTTTGTGCCCCATTAAATAGACAGCCTGTTAATTAAATGAGAGACCATCATAGACAGCTATATAGACGATCTATTGTTTGAGTTATTTTTAGAACTGTCTATAGATGATATAGAAATATATTATAGACAGTTGTCGTTTATACCACTGTATATGCTTAGAAATGAAAGGCTACAAAAAACACTGGGTGGTTCTTCATTCTTGATCCCCCTCACACAACCAAGGTTCGCTTTGCCGATGAAAACTGGTCAATTTTCGTGCAAACCGACCTTGCCGAGTTAGTTCGGCATTTCAAAACGAGCGGTAAACCGTAGAGTTCAAATGTAAATTTTAAAATTTTGTAGAAATTTATAAAAAAAGTGTTAAAATTTTTTGAAAATTTTTGTGTGAGGTCCTGAGGCAATGCTAATGACGATATAAAAATTTTAAATTATTATCAGACCTGCGCATTTTTAAAAAATTCTGACAGTGATACTTTCAGAATATATGCTATGTAGTTTTTTATTTTCTAGGGGCACAAAATGAAGTCTAATATTTCTTAAACTTTTTGTGTGATGTTATGATGTTTTAAAATTTTTAGATGACGATCAGATATATGCATTTTTTAAAAATTCTTAAAGTGCTATTATCATTGTATATGCTCTTCCATTTTTATTTTATATAGGTACTAAATGAAGTATAATATTTATAAAAATTTAGTACATAATCCTTTGACACTAGTTATAATTACATTAAAATTTCAGAATATAATAAATCTCTTAAATATTTATAAAAATCTAACAATGTCTTTATTCCTTTTCATTAATTGGTTTTAGATTTTTAGAAGAAATAAATGATTTTAAAAATATTAAATTTATCTGTTTTTGATGGATTAATTGGATTTTGTAATTTTTCTTGTATTTTTACCATTTTTCCTTCTGTCGTCGATTTTCAATGAGAACTGACCGGTTTTCGACAAAAAAACTAACCGATTTTTGGTTTTTTGAATCGGTTTGACCATTGATTTTCGCAAACCATTGGTTTATACCAAATTTCGATTGAATTTCACGAAAAAAATCGGTTTGACCATTGATTTTCGCAAACCATTGGTTTATACCAAATTTTGATTGAATTTCACGAAAAATCGGTGTCGACCATGTACTGGTTTTTGAATGCAAAAGGAAAATGTGAACCTTCCCACAACCACAATCCCTGTCCGCGCACAACAATGGAGCACTTCGAGAACGGGCGGTCCGTGCGGCTCAAGAGCCACCTGGGCATGTACTGCGCCGTGGACGACGACGGCGGGGAGGCCGCCTCCCACGGCTACCACCGCAACTCCGGCGGCACCGTACGGGCCACCAACCTCCCCGTCGCCCTCGACGGCGGGCACGTCACCGGGGCCTGCTGCAGGGTCATTCAGGGCGTGCCGTTCACCCCAACGACAACGCCTTCCTATGGACGCCGCGTTTCATGGGGTGAAAAACAATGCTAATTTGGTTGATTATGAATTGTCAATCTTTATTGGAAAAAATATCTGTTCGTGTTCGTTTGGTCCTAATGAGTTGCTGTCTGATGAACTGTTCTTGTGAAGGAAGGAATTTTCTTGTATTCGTCCATTACATTTGATTGCATTAAACTACAGGTTTCGATTAGTACTTGTTAATTTTTATGTGAGCTAACACGATTATGTGATTCATAATGCTTACTAGGAACCGAAAAGGAAGCTTGAGGATCCACCAATGGCGAGGAGCCCCTGTACATGCCGGCGCCACGCACAATCTTCTACAACACCGCCAGGGAGGACGGCAGCGTGGATGACTTCGACTAGGGGACCTGCAAGTACTTCACGCTGTAGGCTGCAAGTGGAGACCCAGCGCGAGGACTTCATCATCTGCCGCCGCTGCGCCGAGGCTTCTCCCCGTCGTTCTCGAGTCTGGACCTGCCGCTGCTAATTTTTTGTTCTTGTTTAGCTTCTGAACTTCTGCCATGCGGCTGCTATAAGTTCCTCCGTGTCCTTGCTGTTTCTGAACTTCTTGACGTCTGTGGAGCAGTTTACTGATGTAATTGTTCTTGTGCGTTTGCAGTGGCAAATGGTCTTCGATGCATACGGACGTGGCCCAGCATCAACGTAGGAAGAACTAATGCAGAGTACTTCAGTGCTGCAATGTGCGCTTTGTAGCGTCTATTCTTTAGAACTGAAAATTGTGCAAAGAACTGAATATTCTTATGCCTGCCGTAAAATGTAACGGATCGTTCTTTTTAGGGGGTGTATTTAAATATCTCAATAGCTATTCGGATTTTAGCTATCGGTAACCAAGTGTACATTGTCAGACATAAAAACAAAATTCAACAGTTTTATAGAGAATTATGGTCTAACGGCCAGAGTTTTACAAAACAGGTGCGGCTGGCACTAGATATGTTATAGAAACACCCACAGGAAAGTTTGAACAAATAGACCAAGGCCTCAAAACCAGATGCTATCGCCATCTACAGACTCCAGGAAGTCGCCGTCTTCTTGAAAATCTAAGGGGGAATAGGAGGCAAGAGTGAGTACACAAAATACTCAACAAACCACATAGGAATCTCTGAATACTACATGCAAGGAATATCAAGGGTTGGCATAGGTTTTTAGTATTTGTGGATGCAATTGATAAATTCCAGTTTGATATTACATTTGAAACACAAACCAAATAACAGATAGTACCATAGGGATTATTTGCAAAGTTCAGATTTACGGCAAGTTCAATTTTTGAAAACTACTTGAGCGCAGTTACAGGAATCACTCTAAATTAACTCAGCTTCATTAACCGAAAGCACGGCGTATTCGAATACCATTGATATCACTCTGCAGAGCTGCTCAGCTTTACCCACAAGATATCTACGGCCGTTAGTGCCACGCGATTAACATGCAACTCAAATGCATGCAACCGGACAGAGATGATCATAGCCTTTCGTTGGATTTCCCCTCTTTAGCCCCTACCCAGTAGGTCTCGAGAATCCATAGTCTCAAGGACCCACTAGCCAAGGCGGGAGATGCAATCTGGTCGTTGCAGATGCCTACTGTTGCGAGAACCGGTGAATGGCTACCCCATTCCCATTCCACCCGATCGCTCTGCTATCCATTCTTCTAAGCGAGAATGGCAACTACCACCCGTAGGTATTCCAAGGGGAAATACAAGGTCTGCAAGACTACGTTGAGATAGGTCAATGAGGTTGGCCGGCTCATCTTCTGATTGATGAAGCGAAGTTATTTACTCTGCCCAAGAGGGTCGGTCCTTAAGTGCCTGAGACTCAGCCCATTCCACACCACGAATCATGGTACCGAGCATACCACTCACCAAACCAACACGCGGGCTTTGTCGTTCGGTCGAGAGTCGAATTGACATCGACCTTCCGTGGGTAGCCATCGCTGTCCCCCTGATCGTAGCAGTTTTAGAAAAGCGCTTCGAGTCATTACTCGAAAATTTTTAAGTAAAAGATCTAAAAGCGAAAGATTATTAATAGCTAAGCTACGACGATTCATTAATTATAGCCTAGGGTTAAAATGTTATAGGATGCAACAATAGGTTTAACAAGGGGGTGGGTTTTAATTAATCAAGTCATTCCAAATTATCGCCTTTTTAGTTTTCTAAAATATAAGAAAATAATGCGGTAATGGAAATACATAGTACTATACTAAAAACTGGGATCAACATGTTCAAGGGTGTGGTTTGCCTTGAAGGGTCGAGGGTCTCCTAGTTGGAAGTAGCCGAAATCGTGGCTAGTCCCAAACGGCTCCTGCTCCTAGTACAACTCCACGTGCTTTTTGCTCTGAGAACTGCTCCAGGGGCTGCTCCAACGTTGAATCTAGCGTGAGAAAATGAAACCAATAAATAAACGAATAAAAACATTCAAAAAGGAGAAAACAGATCGGAGAGAAAATGGCCGGAATTGGGTTGGAGGGGCATTTTGGGAATTTTGGAGATTTGGTTTTCTGAAACAGAGATCATTTTTGAACTCAACAGCTCGAACCGGTCAAGAAGATATATTTTTTGGGGTATTTTTGGATTTTTGGGATTTTTCTGGAATTTTTGGAAACTTTCTCGATTTTTAATGTTTTTTTGAATTTTAATTAAAAATTAAAATAAAAAATTTGGAAATTCAAAAGAAAACCGGGTTGAACAGTGATCGCGAAATCGGCCCGTGCGACCCACGGGCACGTGGCCCATGGACGCGACGTGCGTGCACGCGACCCACCTGCCCAATTAGGCTTACCAGCGAGCTCTGAAATGAATGGAGAAGACAGAGCGCACGGCCGAGAGAGGGCGCTAGAGAAGGGAAGAAGGAGCGGGAGGAGCGCCTCACCTCGGCGAGTTCGGTCTTGAGGCGAGCTGGGTCGGAAGGGTATAAATAGGGAGCGGAGGAGAGAGCGGGGAGGCGAACTCGCAGCGGCGGTGGCGTGGGAGGGTTCGAGCACGATCGGGGGGGAGGCGAAGTGAGACATGGGAGGTGGTGGTGGCGTGATGCAAGCGTCGGCAGCAAGCAGCGTCTTGCCTGCAGAGTTAAGGGAAGGGCTGTTGTCGGGGGTGGGTTGGTAGGAGGGGCGATAGGAGGCTAAGGTGGGGCACCTGGAGAGAGGAGAAAGGTGGCTGTCGGGGAGGGGAAGGGGGAGCAGGCCGGGCCAAAGGCCAACGGGCCGAGGGAGGGGAGGCGGATTCCCAATAAGGAAAGCGAGAAATGAGGGGAAGTTTCCCAAAAGGGAAACTCCCTAAAAAAATCTGAAAGAATTCGAAAAAAATCCGGAAAAATAAAAAAAATCTCAAATAAAATTATTTGAAATTTTGGGTTATTTCATAAAATTTCACGCAACAAGGGCGTAGCTTTGTGCTCTAGTCCTGGACAATATACGAGTAGATAGGTTGAAAAGAACTGGTTGACGTAGACAGAAATTTCAGAAAGGTATATGCAAATTTGGGGAAGATTGATGTTGAATGGTGTTCACGAATGACATTTAAGTTCCTTTCAGTCATCCAACTCTTGGGAGCTTTTCTTTGTTCTAGTAGTCTACATGATGCATGTTTATGTGTACCGCTCTTTTTCTTATCAACCATTCCGTATCATGTGTTTCTGCTAGTAGCGAATATCTGATGCTGATCTGACTGGCTGCTTTGTTCTTTTCCTTCTCGCCCTGAACATTTGGCTCTGCCTTATATGAAATTTCAGTCGTTAGATATTACTCTGTGGTGTAGCTTTGAAGCAAAAACCATTTCGACTTTGGTTCAAACAAGCCAGGAAGTGAACAGTACACTTGGCCATTGTATATCCTGAGCAAGTTCAGAACGTACTTCAAGAGAACATCAGCATCATAGAACGTGAAGAAAACCCGTACTATTCCTTTAAGGAACGATTTGCATCGACCCCAGCTATATGATATCCATCATCTCTCATTCACACTGTAACATCCACAGCACTTCCTATATATATATGCACATAAACTTCTAAGGTAACACACGCACATGCACGCTAAAAGAACAAAAACCTCACGAAGTAAGCCATCAACAAGCCATTTGATCCCTTAAGGTGGCTATCTCCTCAAATACAGGCAGCCTCCTCGACCTGAACGGCGTCCACTCATTCATCATAAGGTCTAGGCTCTCCATGATCTCTTCACTGACACTCAGCCCGACATCTAACGGCGATGGAACACGCGTTACCGGGCCGAGCTCATGGAGCAGCTGTTCAGCTCGGCCGACCACCTTGTCATCGTTCGATCCGGAGATTCTGCGTAGTAGGACACCCTCAAGTACTTGCCTTGTCTCCTCATGCCTGCCCTGCTTGATTAGGCACAGGCCAAGGTTGCACGCCCTGTTGGCATCAGGCTCAATAGTTTGTGCCTTGCGATACACCAATTCAGCGGCTTCATAGTTGTTCTGCTGCATGTAAGCCCAGCCAAGATTGCCCTGTAAATGTACATCTGAAAGTTTCAGCAACTTAGGTACAACTGAATACCGCAGGCATGGAAAATTACCAATCAATAGGAGTAACATGGGAGCAGTAATCTATACCAGAATGCGAGACGTCTCCTGCTGGATCGAGACCTGGAATTTCTTGCCATGGGAGCGTGCTGTCTTGGTCGCCTTCCCATTGAAGGCCTCGCCGAGGTATATCATCTTCAGCTTCTGTTTCAGTAGCTCTATCTGCTCCTCGACTTTTCCGCATTTCTGAATACCAAGATCGACATCGCATTAGAATGCAGGAATTAATCGTTGTGCAGTTTTGCAAGATGCGCAACGAAATGCACCTTGTAGAGGTCGATGAGGAGGTTGTCGAGGGACTCCTGAGCCTGCCTGGAGCACAGGTGCCTGAATGATCTGACGGCTTCTATTGCCTCTTCGGCGCGGTCCTGCTGCTTCATCACCACGACCATGTCCTTCAGTGCACTGTCCACCCTGTCCCCGGAGTTGATTGCCTTCCAGAACCACACAATCGCCATCTCGGAATCCTTCTCGACAAGCTGATCCATCCAATGGAGTCGTTTGACCCAAGTTAGCGATTAAGGTTGCATGGAGAACTTCAGCAAAAATCATGTTCAACTATTAATCCTGAATTAAAGTATGTAATTGAGAGTTTAATTAGTTTAAGCCATTTAAAATTAATCTATCGCCAAGAACTTCTTGACTGCACCAGCGATCACTCATTCCGCCCGTTGGATCATTATCCATTTCTGGTACTAACCATGTCCACGTGCCCCGTTATGAACAGATGTCTTAGTAGTACAGTGAATGATCCAGTCAGTGAACAGTATTCCTCAAAGTACAATACCAGAACAGTAATAAGAACAATCTTTCAGTACACAGCTAATTTCAATCCTTCCAACAAGGACACGGTAGTTAAGTTGTCACCGCCAAAAGTATATAAATTCGCTGTAATTTCATGGATAGTAAAATATGTGCTTCTCTAGAATCACGAAGATGATCTAGTAATACACGAGGGAATTTCTTTCAGAACTAGAGCAAAGGCGAATTGACATAGAAAGCATCCCAAGAGGCACCCGGAAACATACGGAAGGTGCTTGCTTTGATGCTGGTGCTGCAACCGAACACTCCTAGCTACACGATGAAGCTACTTATGATTCAAATTGCCAATCCAATGTTACCGCAATTTACGTACTCAAGAAAATGTAGAGAGAGAGAGAGAGAGAGAGAGAGAGAATTCGCAAGAAGAGAAAAGAATTTCAACCTGGAGGTGCTTAGCTCTGACGTACGGGCTGTCCCCGGCGGGCACCTTGTGGACGACATGGAACAGATCTTTCTTCTCCCCGCCTCCGCCTCTCCTCTTAGAGGAAGAGAAGGAAGAAGGAGGCGGCATGGTTGAACAGAACCTGATTCCACTGCAAGAAACTGAGAGATGGGAGCACGGATAGGTAGTTTGTTTCGCGGTCTGCGGGATCTGGGGGTGGGGCGGGGCGGAGGAAGATGACAAGGGGGGTTGTGGCGTGAATCCGGACGGGAAGGCGTCCAGGTTCCAGAGCGGGGGTTGGATGGGGACCCGGGGGCCGGGGGGAGGCGGGTGGCGGGGCGGCGGCTCTGATCGAGCGGGCCGGAGCGCTGCACGTGGCAGGATCTGCGCGGGCGCAATGACGTGCCCGCGGCGCCTTGGGAGAGAAGTAGTGTGAGCTGTGAGTGTTGAGCGTCTTCCAGATGCTTGTCTTTAATTAACCACCATCTTTACAAAGTACAGTAATAAAAACCTTATCCTGCACGCAAAAAAAAAAAAACTTGAGCTTGTTACCATATGACCCATATCATACTATCCAGATTTAAAGAACCATATCACACTTTCCAAAAATAAAGGAACCACGGACCTTGATAGACCCATCGCATCTCATCTATTCCCTCGCATCCAACCAAACGCCCCATCTGCCCTCATCTACCAAACAAAACAACATCTTATTTGTGTGTCAGCTTGTATGGCTAGAGGGTACTCTTGAATGGTAAATTGATACTCTAGATCGAGTGAGAAAAAATAGAGAATAGAAGGCTAGTTTAGAACGTGCAAACATAATTTTTTTGTATTTCAAACAAATCCTAAGTAAAGTGTAGGATAGTATTTCTTTTAAGAGTGGCTATTTTCTTTTTAAAAAAAACACATCCCACAACTTAAAAGAAAACGTGCTAAAAGAGAGAGAGAGAAATTACCAAATAAATAGAAACCAAATATCTAAATTTTTTCGAGTTGAATATTAATTTTTTCCTATTTTTGAAACTTCCAGAGTTATCTTTTTTCTTTTTAATTCTTCAGTTTTGCTGGAAGGATTTATGTGTGACAGGTGGGAGTAGAAGCTCAGGAATGGAGCCATGGAGAGGGAGGTTGGAGATGATAGAGGGATGACACGTGTCATGCTACAAAGGATGCCGGTGCATAACTCACGATGGTGAGTTTGATCGTGGAATAGTCGTTCCCATAAAAGATAGTAAGTCCTACGCGTGACCAAGATAACCTACACACACAAAAAAAACATATCGGCAACCATCATGCAACAACTAAAAAAGTTTCAAAAATTCTCAAAAATTACCATATGTAGGGGAGGTGAGCTTCTACAATCGTGCAAAATTTGAAGACCAAACCCAATCGCATTTGAAAGATATAAAAAACAAACAGCAAAACGAATAGTGATGAACAGTAAAAATCACTGTTCATGCTGAATTTGTCTTTTGTAACTGCTAGTATAGGATGAATTTGATCATGAAATTTTATATGTAGGTGGGGTAAGTTGAGATGTACATCCATGATTTTTTCAGAATTTTTGAAACTTTTTAGTTCAGTTGCATGGTGGTTTCACCGAGGGTGATTACCTGAGATATTTTCCCACAAAAAAAGGGCAACAATATGTTCCATACAAAATTGTTATTTTGTACAAAGATCTATGAACTAAATTTAATAAAATTCAGTTAATGTCATTGAATAAAAGTTAATGTCATTGAATCGTACATACGTCTATTAAATGATATACTATGAGTCTGTTTGGAAGAGTTGTAGTTTTATAAAAAGTGATTTTGGCTTTTTGAAATTTTGAAAAGCTATATAGCTTTTATAAGAAATTTTAATAAATAGTTAATTTTCTCAAGATAAAATTATAAAAAATGAGTCTAGTCCAATTTTTAATTTTTGGCTTTTATTAGCTATATATGGCTTTTTGGTTATATAAAAAACAACTTAAAATCTAAATTGTTTGGGGCTTACTGGCTTTTCAAAAGTTGAAATTGGTTTTAAGCCTCCCAAATAGGGTCTATAACTACTCATACACTTTTTCAGCATTAAATAATGGATATATAGTGAAAATACTACAATAACAACACATTTCATCTCCACAACAAATAATCACTGTATTATACGCGGAAGATTCTGAGCGCATACAAACCCCAAGGTACATTTTTTTTTGCAAAAAAGCCCTTCAAGAATTCCAAAATCGCAAATAGGTCCTTCCACTGGTATTTTGCAAAAAGGATCTCAAAAATTCTAAAATTGTGAATAGATCCTTCCACCGATGCTTTTGCAAAAGGACTCTAGAAATTCTAAAATTACGAACAGGTCCTTTTACTGGCTATTTTGCAAAAAAAACCATAATTCCGCAAAATAGTCCCGGATGTTAGTTCTTTTGACCCGAAAGATTCCAAAATCGCGAACAAGTCCTTTCGGTGGTTATTTTACAAAAAAGACCCCTTAGTTCCGCAAATTCATCGCGAGCGCCGGTTCTTTCGACACAAAAGATTGGAATTACGTTATGCAGAATCACCGATGGCTCCTAACCAACCAATTTAAAAAAAACACCATTAAGAAAAATGAAATTGCATCTTTTACATAAAAATTTGGGCCAAATTTTTTCACCAGACACAGCATCACGTGCCTTTATGTCATTGAGGATAAGGTGTATGCCTTCTATTCAGCCGATCATGGCTTCAAGTCCACCAGCCATGAATATTCTTTGTTTCAATTTCTCGGTTATTACTCAGACACGCGTGCACCCTCACACGGCGTTGCTACGCGTACACGCATCTGGTAACTCCTTTCCTAATGTCAAAGGATGGCCGGCCTCTCAGGCGTTTGCTCGGCTCAAATTTTTTTTGCGTTTTGATCCTTTTACAAATTACGAATAGGTCTTTTGCGATTTTTTGTGAGGGGAAGATATTTTCCTTAAAAATCGCGTTTAGGTCCCTCGTGCGCCATTTTACGGAAAAAACCTCCTGTTAAATTAAAATCGTGAACAAGCCCTTTTCTAATTTTTCAGGATAGCGTACAGGTTCAAAAACGTAGCATTCAAGTCCTTGCTCCTTACGTCTAGATCCTTTCTCCGTTTTTCCCTAGAAAAAATATTTTCGTCATTAGAAATATGTGTGCAGGTCTATCTCTAGACTTTTTTCCCAACTCGTTTTCCCATCTCGATCTCTAATATTTTTTAAAACATGTATTATTGCTCGGTGAACGCGTAGAGTGTTAGACTCGGCAAAAGAAGGTTGTCATCTCTAATAATTTTTCACCCTTTTTCCTCTAGATTTTTCCTCATCGTGGTTCTCCAGCTCGGTCTCCAATATTTTCCAAATAATTCATCGAAACAGATATTTTTATAACTCTATCTCTTTATTTTTCCCCGTTTCGCTCATTATTTTGACGATTTAGGAAATAAGACGCCGCCAGAAAAAAAATTCCTCGAAAACGACACTTGTGTGCGTATTCTATCGAAAAAATTTTGTGGTCTTTCAACCGTTTCGCTCGTTATTTCGACGATTCAAAAAATAAAAATGCCGTCGGGAAAAAAATTTCTATGGAAAAACGTCACGCGCGGCGTGTTACGCCCATCTCGATCTCTAATATTTTTTAAAACATGTATTATTACTCGGTGAACACGTAGAGTGTTAGACTCAGCAAGAGAAGGTTGTCATCTCTAATAATTTTCACCCTTTTTCCTCTAGACTTTTTCCCCACCACGGTTCTCCAGCTCGGTCTCCAATATTTTCCAAATAATTCATCGAAATAGATATTTTTACAACTCTATCTCTCTATTTTTCCCCGTTTCGCTCATTATTTCGACGATTTAGGAAATAAGACGCCGCAAAAAAAAAAGAAAATTTTCCTAAAAAAACGCAAGCCAGAAAATATTACGCCGTAAAATTTTGTATTCTTTAGCCGTTTACCATTATTTCGATGATTCAAAAAATAAAAACACCGCCAGAAAAAAAATTCTACGAAAAAACGTTACACGTGGCGTGTTACGCCGCGAAAATTTACTAGTTTATATTATAAGACTATGAGTCCAAGAATAAGGACTTACATAGTAGGAGCAATGGAGCAGTTAGTACTAGCGGTAGACTTGATGATCTGTACTGGGAGTAGGTCGGCTTCTAAATAATACCCCTCCTAAAGATGGAAAAGCTCTAGGCACGGCAGCGATTTGAGTCGAGCCGACCGGTCAGCTCGGCTCAAATTTTTTTTTTTGCGATTTGGTCTTTTTGTAAATTACGAATAGGTCCTTCGCGATTTTTTGTGAGAGGAAGATTTTCCCCTCTAAATTCGCGTTCGGGTACCTCGTGCGCCATTTTACTTAAAAGAGCCTCCGTTAAATTCAAATAGCGAACAAGCCCTTTTCTAATTTTTAAGGATAGCTGACGGGTCCAAAACGTAACATTGTGTCCTTGCTCTTACGTTTAGATCCTTTCTCCGCTTTTTCTCGGGAAAAATATTTTGTCACTAGAAATATATGTGCATTTCTATCTAGACTTTTTCCCCACCTTGATTTCCCATCTCGATCTCTATATTTTTTTAGAGCATGTATTATTACTCCACCAGACGCGTCGGTCTCGATGTTTTTTAAAACGTGTATTATTACTCCGTGAACGCGTAGATTGTTAAGCTCGACAAAAGAAGGTTGTCATCTCTAATAATTTTTCGCCCTTTTCCCTCTAGACTTTTTCCCTACCTCGGTTTTCTAGCTCGGTCTCCAATATTTTCCAAATAATTCGTCGAAAGAGATATTTCTATAGCTCTATCCCTCTACTTTTTTCGCCGTTTCGCTCATTATTTCGACGATTTAAAAAATAAAACGTCAAAAAAAGAAATCCTCTGAAAAAAATTCATACACATGTGGCATGTTACGCCATGAGTCTCTAATATTTGTTGAAACATGTCCTTTCTCCGTTTTCCCGAAAAAACAAGATTTTGTCGCTAGAAATATTTGTGCAGCTCTATCTCTAGACTTTTTTCTCAGCTCGATTTCCCATCTTGTTCTCTGATATTTTTTAAAACATGTATTATTACTCCTCGAACGCGTAGAGTGTTAAGCTCGACAAAAAAGGTTGTCATCTCTAATAATTTTTCACCCTTTTCCTCTAGACTTTTTCCCCATAGCTTTTCCAAATTTCGACCTCCAATATTTTCCAAATAATTCATCAAAAGAGAAATTGTACAACTCTATCTATCTATTTTTCTCCATTTCAACGATTTAAAAAATAAAACGCCGAGAAAAAAAAAAATTCCCTCTGAAAAAACGACACGCCAGTGGTTATATTACGCCATGAGTTTTTAATATTTTAAAAACATGTATTATTACTCGTAACGCGTAGAGTATTAAACTCGACAAAAAAGGTTGACATCTCTAATAATTTTTCACCCTTTTCCTCTAGACTTTTCCCCCGCGGTTTTCCATTTCGGTCTCCAATATTTTCAAATAATTAAATTAAAGAGATATTTCTACAACTCTATCTCTATTTTTCCCGTTTAAGCTTATTATTTCGACGATTTAGAAAATTAAACGCCATCGAAAAAAATATTTTTCTTCGAAAAAACGACATGTGCGTGTTACGCCATGAAAATTTCCTAGTTATGCTCCATTGGGCGAAGAAAATAGGGGAGTTATGCTAAAACTCCACCGCTAAGGGCTTGTTTAGATGGCTCAGGCTCCACAGATCCGTGGATCCGTGGAGCTGGTTTTCTAGCTCCACAGATCCGTGAAGTCGAGCCGTGAGTACATTAAGAATGTTTAGATGGATCATTTTGTTTATATTTTAGGCCAAAAATATAAACTTAATTTACTTTATTTTAGCCTACAAGTTTCGAGATCTCGGGAGAAGCCGATCTGGAGCTCTACCAAAGGCCCTAAGTGCAGTCACCGAGTAGTTGAATGGAGTAATCAACTGCAGAGACAAAGATTGAAGTGATCATTTTTTTAGTCTTTTTTTTCTCAGTTTTTGCAAATTTAACCTCTTTCCAAACGGAATTGCAGGTTTAACTTCATCCGATCGCGGGACATGCCTCTAGCACTCATCGATCGTAATAGGCCATTGCTGCGCTCGCCAGCCACGGCAGCGTGCCGCTTCCATGCTCCTCGTCGGCTGTTGCCACACTCTTCGAACGCTTCTCACCGGCTCCTATACTCTTCGGGCGTGACAAGCGATAGGTGTGGCCTGTCGTGCTTTCCGCGGTGGGGAGGAGACTAAATCTGTAGTTTTGTTTAGGAGAGAGCTAGATTTAAAAAAAAGAAAATAAGGGAGGAGTTAAAAAACTGATCACTTCACAAAGATTTGGTGCAAAGTTCATTGACAACAAAGACACCAAGGTGGCCAGTGTGGAAATTTTTTATCCTTTTTTTTAACTTTTGAGACAAGATACAAAATCCATACGAACCAATCGTACGCATTGCTCCAAAAAATTGTGCCAATTAACGGTGATACCTAGCTGTTACATTGTTGTTTGAGTAGGGTGAGCGTGCGTACGCGCGCGCGAGGGAACTTTTAATCTACTAGATTGAGTTTGCGCGCGTTGCCGCGCCGCGATAAAAAAAGCATAAACATAATTTCCAATTCAGTTATAAACCCTCGACGAATCTGCATTTTCTAAGAAAGCCGTTTTTTCCTTTTTTTAGAAAACCGTGTGAAAAAAAATCGATGAAAGGACCTAAACGCGATTTTCAATTTAGTTATAAACCGCGTGTAGGGACCTAAACGGAATTTCGAAATTTATCGGGTCTATCTTACTAAAAAAGGAGAAAGGACCTAGACGTAAGGAGTAAGGACCTGTTTGTTACGTTTTTGGACCTGTCCGCTATCCTAAAAAATTAGAAAAGGGCTTGCTCACGATTTGAACATAACGGGAGGTATTTTCTGCAAAACAGCACGCGAGGGACCCAAACGCGATTCAAAAAAAATATCTTCCCCTCACAAAAAAATTGCGAAGGATCTATTTGTAATTTACAGGGACCTATCCGTAATTTAAAGAAGCGAAGGGGCTTTTTCGCAAAAATGGCAAGCTGCCACCTAGGTGCCCTGGGAGGCCAGCAATCCCAGCGCATATTATATATAGTGTATTCTCTAAAACGATGATCTATGGTCATTACCTTGTTGTTTCTATCGCGGATGAGCTAGGGAGAAAGGTCCATGCTAACGATCAAAGGCCAATCTTGTCCTCAGTAAAGTGCGCCTTGTGCGGAATATGGGAATTTTATGTCAATTTTAAAGTAAAAAGAAAAACATTACAATCATACTAGACATAAAGTTTTCTACTAGCTTAACTGTGGTGACTCGTATATAGTATTTTAGGATTTAAAAAGTTGCGCTAGGTAAATCTTAATAGGATTAGGATTCTAATCCTAATAGGAGTAGGAATCCTACTTATTTTGAAGGAGAAATAAGAAGGCTGTATAAACCTAGAGGTGGTTGTAGGGAATCCAAATAACAAATAAACCACAAATCAACTCATACAAAATAAAAGTTGCACGAGAGGATTACATGCTAAGTTATTCTTTAGCATTGTATTTTTTATAGGACAATGATCCAAAGGTCTTAAAAGGTTCAAGAGATTATAAGAGAGCAACAATCCTTTGTACTCTTTTAAGATTGTGTTTAAAGAATTTATAGTCGGCTTTGACAAATCTTTTATCTCTCGTCATGGTTGTTTCAATGTAGTTATTTTGGTTCTCTTTACTAGATCCATGTTTTTCGTTTTTTAGACCATGCATGCTTATGACTTATCTCACAAAACTATGATCGTATCTAGGATCTGCTGTACATAAAAAGGGGTATTGGAGTGTAACAAGTGGTATTAAAATCAAGATAGGATTAGTCAGATTGGTGAAAAGGTCGGTAAAGCGTCAGGTGGCACAAAATCAAGATTGACGTCGACGATATGGAATCAAGTAGAGAAATTTGAGGCTAGAAAAAACTTCATCGTGTGGCAATGTGTGGTGAAAGATGTCTGCGTTCAGCAAAAGTTAATCACTGCTCTTGGAGGGGATAAACCAAAAAGACATTTGCTAAAGGCTGGAAGGTGATGAAGTAGAAAGCTATCAGTACAATTCGTTTATATCTCTCCGACAATTGTATGGACTTACAAGAATTGTATATGGAGAAGTCGCTAATAAACCGATAGGTGCTGAAGTGATAACTGTATAGGTTGTGTATGGAGGAAGTTACATAGTTTGTTGGCCATCTCAATATCTTCAACATGCTTATCATATAGCTGGTTAGTGTGGATGAAAAAATTGAAGAGAATGATAAAATCGTCATAGTAGCATCATCTCTATCACCATTATGAGAGCAACTAGTGTTGAATATTCTCATAAAAAAGTACCCTCAACTTCAATGAAACAGTTACATATTTATTGGAGGCAAAGTTCTTGAAAAAGCTATCAGAATCTTCTCTCTCAAGTGATCAAGCGTCGACTGTAGTAGCTGATGCAAGCAAAAAACACGAATTAAAGGAATAAAAGGGCAAGAGTAAGGACACATGTATATGCTATCCATGCGATGAGGAAGCTCATATAATAAAGGACTGTTCGAGTTTGAAGCAAATGAAAGGTGCATGCTCAATGTGGTAGCAAAAGATGATTCGAGCGTACTTATCGTCAGCTTATCAGGCACCATTGTTGTGAAAAACGATCGATTAGTGTGTCAATTAATCCATGACGGCGACTAAACAGTTATGAATAGTTTAATTAGAGATCAATTAACGCAATCGAACTATTTATTGACCGTATAATCCGATTAGTCGGCCATTTTCCGATTAACCATCTGTTTCCCTGTTTAATTGCATAATTAGATTATTTTTATTCAATAAGTATAATAAATTAGTTTATAATATTGTGTCATAGTGTTCGTAATCTGTACCTTTTGGATAAAGTATAAACAATTAAATATAAAAATGTTTTATAGAGTGATAATTTACAATAACTTTGAGTAACTAAAATATTTCTAATTAATTTTAAATGTAAATAAATATGTTAATATGAACGCATAATCGTCAGTTAAATTTTGATTAATGGGTTGTATTGTGATTAATCGCTTACTGGTACCACATCGTCCGTCAAGCGCATATTGTTTTCACAATATTGTTAGGTACTTCTCATAGATGAATATTAGATTCAGGTTTTTGCTTCCATATATGTTCAACGAGAGATATTTAACGAAGGATCACTATGCTCAAAGCGTGAAACTGTTCACTTGGCTAATTGTAAGGATTATGCAATTACTGAGGTGAAAACAATTATATTGAACATTTATAATGGAGCTCATCATACATTAATAGGAGTTCAGTATGTTTTCGACTTAAAGAAAAATCGCGAAAATTCGTAGGATGTGGGGTATCATTTTGAGGTGGAGTCACACGAGTTACTTGCAAAGGGCATGTGATCATAAAAAATATCTAAAGCAATGAAGGATACTGATTGATGGATAAACCTAAATGAAGGGCAATTAATGGGAGATCCGATAAAATCTTGATCAGGAGAAGAAAACTATGTCGTCAACGATAGGTAATCAGATCTCAACTACAGTTATGTGTGAAACTACAAAGACGACTATAGAATCTAGCAGATGCAAAGACAAAGATGCGGGCTGTTAGAAGAAGAAAGATATGGCGGGACCAACCATGAAGTTTCATCGAGCAGATAGAGCTCGGAGGCGGTACAAACCTATGATATGGAGGACTATTGGAAAAGAAGGTCTCTTAAGTGGAGGGTTCAGAAGGCTAAGTTCGAACACCAACACATATATTGCGGTGATGTGCATGAGCCCCTGTGGTGGGTATACTCCCAATGGTGGGAGGGAAAAAAATGCGGAGCCGACTTGGAGCTAGCTCTTGAAGGAGTATAATGACTTTAGCAAATGAGAGTGAAGGTGAAGATTGTTAATTATGGTGGCTATATAGTTTTTTAGATTTTTGAAAGGTGTGCTAATTCACTACTACAAAAAGACTTATATTAGATGCTTTATCATAGGCGGTTTTGAAAAACCGTTTGTATTATATATAATCATATACGGTTTTTGTAAAACAGTATGCGATAATTGAATATCACATATGGTTTTTGCAAAAAAAACCCGTCAATGATGTGAATAGAAGTCATCACTTACGGTTTTTAAATAGAGTTGTCTGTGATATTAGATTATCACATACGATTTTTAATAGAACCAAATGTGATAACACTCCCTAAGTATATATATTGTTCTAGGTTTTGTGCTCTCCGCACTTCTCAGCCAAACGAAATTGAAAACCATTCGCCTCCATCCTCACTCGTTCGGTTGCACCCCTCGGCGTCCTCCCCTATAGCGACCTCCCTGTCGGTGACCTCCTGTCGACGTCCTCCCCGCCGGCATCCTCCCCTGCAGCATCCTCCCCATCGGTCGTT
The DNA here is from genome assembly GCA_036346375.1 of Guadua angustifolia. NCBI lineage: Eukaryota > Viridiplantae > Streptophyta > Magnoliopsida > Poales > Poaceae > Guadua > Guadua angustifolia. The sequence goes on from CM070508.1 coordinate 7,900,094, forward strand.
CGCCTCCTTCCTTGCCTATTTGGTAGCACCCCTCGACGTCCTCCCTTGCGAAGACCTCCCCGTTGGTGTCCTCCCTCTTGGCATCCTCCCCCATAGCGACCTCTACCCCATCGCCCCTTAGCCTCCCAGCTGATTCGTCGAATTAAGGTATAACTCTATGTTGTTTAGGGGGTTTTGGTTCCTGTGTAAGGGCTGCGATCAAATCGTTTCTTATATCATGGCTACGATCGAGTCGTTACCTGAGATGGTGCTGTGATTTATATTGGTTAGAGTAAACTCTGATTGTAGGTAATCTCTAGACTCGAGCAGTGCTGACTACGTTTTTAAGGCAACGTTTCATGGCACTTTTGGTTAATTTTAGAGGGTTGGATGTTTTAAAAATTGTAGATTATTGTCTTAAATTTCATTAGAAATCATGAACATAAAATTTGGTTAGCGGTTTAAAAGTTATGGCCATTTAAAGCACTGCTATCTAGAATCTGTTTTTGTTGAATGCAACCGCAATAAATTACATAGTAGGGCTATTTAAAGGCTGAATTAAATTATTTTAATAACTAGAGAGCTAGAAAATTTTCTGTAGATTTCAAAATATCATCGTTTGCTTAATTTGGAGTTGTATAGAAATAGTTATGAAATTGTGAATTCTGCTATCCTAGGTGATGACAGATCGGTTTTCTGGGCTTAATTCAAGGGATTAGATATAGTAATTAAAAAAGATGGATGATTAGAAAATTATAGATATTCTTGTGTAGTTTTTATAAAGTATATAGATTCTTATATTTAGGATTTTAAGCTAAAAATTATAGTATTCCGACTATAGGACAGCAAGAGATTGGTTGGTTATCAAGAAGGATAGTGTACCTCGGGGTTTGGTGCATAGTTGCGATATGATTTTATTTGTTTTATATACTGTTGGCTTCTCCTTTTTTCGTACAACCCATGGGTATACCGCTTAAGAAGTCCAACCCTTTTGTATTACATATCACTACTTAAGTACATGTTGTATGAAGTAATCCCAAAGACAAGCAAAACTTAGATCATATACCACATCTTGTTGATATGATAGTTTTCTATTATATGGTGCATATCCTCTTGTTGTTAGTTACGTTAAGAATAGATGAACGCTAGTTAAAACATTCGTATATAGTATAATACCAGATAGTATATGTTTGTTGTAGCTGGGTGCTATCTTTATTCATATATATTTTTGATATAAATTAATTGAAATCTGATTTAATAAAATAAACAAAATAGAAAAGTTGTCGGATGCAAAACAAAAACTTGAGATGGAGATAGAACAACTGAAGAGAAAGTCTGAGTTAACCGAAAAGATTTATGAGATGAAAGAAAAACTAAAAGACATAGATAACAATTACAAGATATTCAATATCTTAACACGGCACTCATCATTGAGGACCGCAGAGCGAATGCAGAGTTGGAAGAAGCCAAAGCTGAGTTTATAGAGGTAATATAAATGTTTCCAGCATTTAATTTGATATGGTTACTGATAATATACCAAGACACCATTTTCACAACAACATGATGACTTTTGTAGGGATTAAAAGATAAGACTAGAAGTCAATCGATTATTGGTATCAAACAAATAGGCACTATGCCGGAGTTGTGGATACCCATACATGAATGGTTGGTTTGCTATGATTATGATGGTCAGATACTCATACGCTAGAAGAACACTAGCGTAGTGGAGATATGTTTTTTCCCTACATCTTTTGTCAGAACTTGCATGATTAGTATCTGTTGTTCAAAAATTTCTTCTCTTTAGATGTTTTTGTAACGACATTTACAAGACGCAACCAGTTATAGATTTTGTAATTGAATATCAAAACATCCTAGATGCATTGAAACAACAGCTTATCTGATGAGGATAGTTTTAGAATATGAACAGTAGCACTTTCATCACTTTTCTTATTCTAATGGTCTCATTCAAGGATGAGGATGAAGTGAGAGCGATAAATCAGAGCATAACAAATTTCAGGATGAACTCGGATGGAATTAGATTTTGCCTTACAATCCATCAATATTACAATAAGAAAGGGGATGAAAGTGCTACAAATATTCTTGTTCTAAAACTATTTTCATTAGACAAGTTGTTGCCTCCATGTATCTAGGATATTTTAATATTCAATTGCAAAGTCTATGACTGATTGTGGCTTGTAAATGTCATTGTGGAAATATCTAAGGAGAATAAAATTTTGAACAATAGATACTAATTATGGAAGTTTTACCAAGAGAGTTAGAAAAAAATATATCACGAACGGTTTTATTTAAAAATCGTGAACCGTCTGTGATATGCGTTTTCATTGTCGGTAGAGAAACCGTCTGTGATATGTGTTGTATTATCACTAATATATGCTTGTAGATGGTTCAAAAAACCGTCCGTGATGAGATCTTTGAACCGTCTGTAATAACCTTCTCTGTAGTAGTGTAAATGAATCCTAATGGAATTAGGATATTGCTAATTCTAATAGAAGTAGAATTTCTACTTACTTTAGAGAAGTAAGGAGGCTATGTAAACTTAACGAGTTATGGAGAATTCGAGCAAATAAAAAGCCACAAATCAACTCATCTAAAGTAAGAGGCGCATAAGAGATTTAGATGCTAAGTTATTTTTTAGTAGTGAATTCTTGTATAGGACAATGATATAAATGTTCTAAAAGATTTGAGAAGTTGTGAGAGAGGAACAATCCCTTATACTCTTTTGAAATTGTGTTTAAAAATTTGTGGTCAACTTCGTCAGATCTATTCTCCCTTGGCATGGTTATTTCAACGTCATTGTTTTGGTTATCTTTATCAGATTCATCTTCTTCGTTTTTAGACCGTGTATGCTTTATAATTTATCTCGCAAAATTCTGATCAAGTAAAATAGTGTAACACAAGGATCATGCATTCCATGCGAATTAAACCTAAGTGCCGAGTAGGTACGGTGGGGCCTATTTATCCAAACACGAACGGATTCAGCTCAGTCAAGGATCGGTACCTTGAGAAGATACATTAACTGTTAATGGAGCTGAAAACAATTTCCACTCCATAGTCTTTTCTAAACTCTACATCAAGAAAAGTTCGATGATGCATCCCCAGCATCTACGCCCTCGTGGGGCAGGTACCGGAGAAGGGTTTATACGGCAGTGGTGTATGAATGTTAACAGTGCGACGTCTTAAAGACTACGAAATTCAGACTGCGAGAATAAGTGAGTACCAGTAGCATGACGATGCTCCAGTCCCTTGGTGCCCTCTCCTTCCGTGCGTCACTGTATATACGGCTATATGCTCTTTTAACGAAAGATTGGAATAATCTTCATCATCGTCTCAAAGTGCGTAGAAGGGAAGAGAGAGAGAGAGAGAGAAAAAGAAAGACAGCTGATTCGTAGATCGATTCCATGCATCTGCCAGGATATACGCGCTTTTTAAAGGATCTACATGCATGAGCAATGAGTAGATTACTACGCGAACGAGATCAAAGACGGCCGGCCGTATTTGACCGGGGCTTTCCGCCGGGAAGATGCAGGATGGATTGATGGCTCCTCGAGGCCGTGCCGTCTGGGAAAGAAGGAAAGTGGAGGGGCACTTTTGCAAAATCTCTCTGATTAATCAGAGAGAGAGAGAGAGAGAGAGGGAGAGAGGGAGCCTCTGCTACTAACCTTACACGTTTAAACGCCATCCGTGGCTAAAGCGAAGCGAATCCAATCGTGGTGGCATTATGCGGTTTCAGGTCACTGCGACCGGACCTCGTAAAGAAGTAGCCCGCCAATGGGAATTTTAATTGGGAAGAATTAGGGCTCGGACGTCCGATACTGTTTATTCCATTAGACGCCATTTGCAACATTTTTTTCAACGTTTGAAACATTTTTTTTCGACACATACAACATTTTTTTTCAACGCTTGCAACATCCGTTTACTGTGCCGCATTTCACTGTTTGTCAAAGAAAAATGTTGCACACGTTGGAAAAAAATGTTACACACGTAGAATAAAAATATTGTAATGCGCCCGAAAAATTCAGACATCTGAACTGTAGCAATTCCGATTTTAATTTGTTGTGTTTTCTGTAAAGGAAAATGTTGAAGTTCGAATAGATAGATTGTGTTTAGTTAGCATCCACTCTTTTTATCCAAATTTATAAGGCATATTTTTTACATAGACCAATAAGATATTAAAATAATTAAATTATCCTTAATTATTGTCACTAAACATTATACTCATTGTATGCATATAACAAATATAAATTAAGGATGTATATTTATTTGAGGTATAGAAAACATCACACTAATTTTGTATTGGAATGTGAAATACGCTCTATATTTATAGATAAAACCATTCAAATAATACGCCTTAAGGACGAGAAAGAACTTGAGTTCTAATACGTTCACGCGTAAAAATACTAGGGACGTTATCGAGTCTACCCCATTGGGCTGGTCTAATGATCATATCGAAACATCTCCATCAATTTGAAAATAACATCGTAACAAAATGGATAACTAAAGATGAGAGAGAGAGAGAGAAAGCTCGAACAACCTTTCAAAATCTGCGCGTACATTGTTGGCTGCAGTGTTGTGTTGATCCATTTCAGGAGATGAATCTCTTTTCTACCGGCTTCTGAGTAAAAGGCCTTTTGTTCTGTGTTTGGCATAACCTCTCTCCTAATTTCCTTGTCAGTAAGCTAAAGAGGTGAACATCCAAAAGAGAAAAAAGCGAACCGAAGAAGTGAAATGATTGTGTGCATGTGCAAGTACAAATATTCCTTCAAAATTTTCGTAACCCGGTGTTGAGGTCATGTACTTGGACCTTCGTGTCATTTGTTGGGAGAGGCTTCTACGCATCACAGTTTAGAAGCTGCATAGATATTAAAGCATAAATGAGGATGTATCATGATTATTTATCCTCATGGTTTGCTTCAAGATTTTTTGTACAAATTGTATTAGGAGGGTGATGTATAGAAACACTGTTCGTCATTTTTGCTCTGAAATTGCATATTGATATATCCGGAAATCCCACCATGGAATGAATGCTCCATGTTGGCTTCTTGGCTCTCTGTTCATTTTCTTGCTGCACTTTTGCCAAAAACACTGGTTGCCAATCTAATAATGACCGAAATCTGTTGTGCTAAAATTTTGGCAAAAATAGGTGAGGTAAGTTTCTCATCAAACTAAACATGTCTGGTTCCTATTCCTACTTCCCAACGGCTTGTGAACGAAAGAAGCAATTAATCTCATCTGAAACTCTGTTACAAATCTCAACGAGCATCTGACAGATGCCACCATGCATTGTGCCATGCATGTAGCCGCACACAGGCATCTCGAACGGGAAAGAAAGAAAGAACGTACTCACGAACTCAGGTTCGGGTTTTAAATTTTACCCCTATATTCTTTAGATTGGGTACCCGAAATGGATCGAATCGGGTTCGGGTTCTAATTTTCACCAGCGGGTACCCATCGGGTATCCGAAATACCGCACATACCCATCGGGTACCCGCCGGATTTGGGGTCGGGTTTCGAGTACCCGCCGGGTTCGGGTTTCTTGTCGGGTAGGGTTTTGCAAAACTCACACCCGATCTAACCTATTGCCACCCATACTACAGAAACCTGTCGGATTTCGGGTACCCACCGGGTTCGGGTATAGTTTTTTACCCGATAGGGTATTCGGGTTCTGGTCGGGTTTTTCAATTCGAGTTTTAGATCGGGTCGGATTTTGTAAAACCCACACTTAACCCGACCTATTGCCATCCCTACTACTAGGGAGAGCGAGCGAGAGAGGAAACAGGAGGCAAGAGAGTGGTGCTGTGTGGGCCAGGCGGCCCAGGCCCCATCAACTTCCAAAGATACAGAAGTCTGGGAAGCCTGTGTTTAACTAGTCCTCTTACTAGGGCTAAAAATTAAGCTCGAGGCTCGCAGCTCGGCTCGATGCGACAGTGAGCCGAGTCTAAGCCTACTACTTGGCTCGCTCAGCCAACGAGCCGAGCCCGAGCTGGCTCGCGAGCGGCTCGTTGGCTCGTGGTGAAGTAATGAAACATATAACAATGCCATCATTCCATCAATGGTCCATCAACAAGAATGAACAAAAATCAAATTCCTAGCTGAACAAAAATCAACAAGAATGAACAAAAGTCATCCATCCAGGCATTCATTCCAATCAAGGCCACCAAATCTCTCAAACTTTGGAGCCGTGACCCGTGGGGGAGGCGACGACGGGGTGGAGCCATGGGGGAGGCGGCGAGACGACGACGGGGTGGCCGATAGAGTCGCAGAGTCGGAGACAAGGAGCCAGGGAGGCACCGGGCCGCCGGCGCCAAAGGCCCGCCCGAACCCTAGCTCTCCTTCTCTTCGATGGTTGATGGATTTGGGAACTGGGCGACCGTTTGGTTTGGCGTTTGAGGGAGGAGTACTCGATCGATTTCGGTGGCACGGTACTGGCCCAGGTGGCTCGCGAGCCTCACCGAGCCGGCTCGAGGCTCGAACGAGCCCGAGCCGAGCCGAGCTCGACTCAATTTCACCCCTATCTCTTATATATTGTTTTCTAAATCTGATTCTGTACAAATAAAATTCTAGAAATAGCTCATTCTTCACCCACGGGTGACGGAAGAAGTGGCAGCAGCTCAGTCCTATCGTGGCAGGAGAGGTGCCAGTACTCTAGCGCGGCAGTAGGTTCCTGTTGGGGGTAGCGTTACGTTGCTGCTAAACTGGGGAGCGTGACACCTCTCCATCTATAGTATATGGATAGTTGGATACTGCATGTGACACTGTTTTCGTGGTTAGAGAGATGATCATATTTAAAAACACAAAAAATGCAAAGGCGCCGGAAAAAAAGCGCTAATTCTTCCAAAGAAAGGAGCTCGAAATGGAACAACTCACGTTCCGAGCCAGCTCAGCTCTGCTCCCCATGCATGGTCCTACAAAAGCGCGGCAGATTTGCTTTGAACTCGCAAAGACAGAGAACAAAGAGGAAAGCTAGCTGCTAGGACGAGGCAGCAAGAGGGCAAGAAAGAACAAAGCAAGCTAGCAAAGCAAAGCGCCCTGAAGGCATCAAAGAAGAAGCAAATAAAAGAAGATGGGAGAAGGGGGGTGATAAGATCAGTGTTTGGCGAGAGTAAACCCAGCAGGATCACAGATTCTCATCCCATCGCGTAAAGAAAAGGCGCATTTGCGCGATCTAAATGCGCATTACCCGTGCACTTGTGCTGTACTGCTGCCGTCTTTCCATAAGATCACTGATCTCGCCTGCCTCGGCATTGTCGCTGTCATCATACAACTCTGGCCTCCTCTTCTTCTCATCATCCTTGCCTCACTTTGCTTTTCTTTGTTGCACTGTACTATCGATCGGCTTCATATAGCGGCTGCTATCTAGGCCTCGTGCCTCTGCTTCCCCTATAGCTCTCAAGAACGTCGTCGCTAGCTTCATCCTCTCCCCTGTGAAGTGGGGGAAAAAATAGGGTCTTGGACTCTTGGTGCAGAGATAGAAGAAGAAAGCTAGGCAAAGGAAGATCTCTACATGGGGCGACGACCAGATAGGTCGCTAGGGGCATTGGTGTATTGCAGGCTAGCGGTCGTCTTCTTCCTCTGCGTTTGCCTTCTGGTGCTGACGGTGGCGACAGATGTTGTGAACTTAGGGCCGAATGCCGCAGCACCAGCCGGGGGTGGGATCGCCGGGGGCGGGCCGACTTGCCGACGGGCTTCCCGGCCGGTGCAGACGCGTTCCGAAGCAGCAAGAGGAGGATCCCCAAGGGGCCCGACCCTATTCACAACAGGTACATCATGCATGCGCTCGTCGTTTCTACTTAGCATGCATTTCGCCGCTCTACCGCACTGTCATTTTTGGCAATGTTTATAGCAGTTACTAGCTCAAGAAAGAATACATTTACATCGACAAATTAAAGCACCGATAATTCCAGCCTGGAGCGAATGGGCTGGACTGAAGAAATGTCACGACGCAAAATACTCTGCTCGTTGCCACTCTGCTGCTGTTCTGTTCGTTGTAAACATACAAGTGCTCTGCTCATTGTCAGTTGAGCCATGCAATTAACAACAAGAGAAGTGTTCCTATTATTTCAGACAGCAAAAGGCTGCATATATTTCAAAGAAAATAGCAATTGATTTGCACATAATCCTTATAAAATGAACTGTTTTTCCTTTGCTTTTTTTTTCTCTCTGTGGAAGCAGAGAATGCCTACCCCACAAGGGACCTGATAAAATCCTAGTTTGTTGCATTCAATAGTTCTTGGTTCTTAGGTACATTTTGGCATTTTGCAAGAAGGAAAAAAGAAGGAACAAATCAACTGTACTTCTGAGCTAAGCAAAGCATTCAGAAGTCGCTTTACTTGACAAGAAAAGTAGCACAGTAGTTAACTTAATGCCCATTCGGGACACGTAAGCTTCCATTACTGTGCTTCCATTTAGCTAGGCCAACTAAGAAAGTATCACTGTATCACTGCCCATTAGCCCAATGATCGGCAAGGTAGTATAATTGTCACCTCGTAAGAAAAGAACTGAATATGTTAGTGGGTCTCACGGATCAGTACATAAGAGTGCCATAGTTCTAACCAAAACTAAGCAATCCACTAGCCAATCAGATATAATCATGTAGCACATTAGCTTCAGCTTACATGAACGCTTGGCACTCGCCTTATGGTAGGACGGTATCTCCATGTCTGACAGAGATGTGGTTTCAGGCGTGCCGGCAAGACGACAATCGCGCAGCGGCGGAGAGACTAGCTAGCTGGAGGCCGGCGGCGACGACTGAAGCATGCATCCATCGGTGCTCTTCTTGGCTTCTTCCAGTGAGCGTTTGGATGGGGAGGAGGAGTTATATGATGACATGCGGTGGCTAGCTTAGGTAGCTAGCCATGCAAACCATGAATTCCTTGGCTTTGTGCAGAGCTAGCGAGCTAGCTCTCCTTTAATGGGAATTTTGGTAGTGGGGGTTTGTACAAAGTTGCAATCTTTCCTCAAAAGAGATCTGTCCATTTTTTTTGACCAAGATGGTGACTGAAGATTTGATCAACCTACCTTTCGCATATTCTTCCAGGATTTGATTTGAATCTATGGTGTGTTTTTTTTTCTTTTAACTTTTGCATGTGTGTGTGTATCAGTGTATCAAACCAAAGAAGCCGAATTGGCCGTCCTTGCCTTGCCCAGAGCTTTTCTCCAGTTGTAATCGCTCCTCTCGTGTGCAGCTTGCTCTGCTAAGTTGTTAGTAGGTCAGAGTGCTCTGACAATATGTATATGCAACCCACTGTATGTAAATCATGCGTTATGTTTTGCAATAGCTGTGCAACAAAAAATTACGAAACATGTATACATTGCATGGCATGGCATGGGAAAAGAATCTTGAATTGTCTTGACAGATTCGGGAAAGCAGAAGAGAGAGATTACGAGAGAGACGGACAGAGAGAAGTAAAGCTAGCATCGATGCGTACGGCTTGTGCTTGTGAGAGCGGCGCTTTCCCTTTTTACCTCTTTTGTTGCAGCTGTATATATTTTGAAGTAATCGAGGCGACGAGTAGTAAGAAAAGAAACATGTTCTCGTTTGAGCTTGGACAAGCCAGCTTGGTTAACAGTACGTAACAGCTCAGTGGCGAAGTGAATTTTTTAAAGCCTAGACAATTCTAAGTACGACAAGAGTTTGTCCAGCCAAATATGCTGAGTCACGTTGTGAAGAAATCCTTCAATCTATATTCTTAACAAACAAGAAAAATAAGAATAAAATTGATACAACTCCTGCACATATATGAGTGAGGGCTTTCTTAGTCGTTAGCTCGCTATGCATAGACCATGTTGTACCCTAACTAGCAGAAACCCCTGGCTGTGTGTCGCCCCACACCTGATCACCTCGCCGTGTATCTGAACATGAGCCTAAACACCTTTGTCACATGCCTCGCAACCCCCACCTAAACCCTGCCTCCTGACTCGTGCCTATCTTGATGGCAAGAAACCAATCAATGACATCATTTGATATTTCTTTCGAGTCAATTGTAAATGGGCTGAGTATGTATACTCTATAAATGTGCTGGGTTGTTGGCCTTTAGGTTTTAATTATTAAGCTAACTAGACCATCAAATAATACATGACTCAATTCACAAAACAGATTAACAGCTCCATCTTCTTTCCGCTGCTGCACAGATCTGCTGACCTCTCCCTCTCCCTTCTTCAATGGCAGTCGGTCTCACGCACAAACGTACGCACACTGGTTAGTCCAGTAAAGCTGTGACATGCCAGAAAAACATCACAAATGTCATCTTATTAAATATACCCCCTCCCCCCTCTAAAAGACTAGTGAATGAAAATGTTTGCAAGAACAGCGTAGCGCTTGTATGCTCGCCTAGGTATCTGCCGGGAGTGTGCATATGATCTGCGACCAGGGCCCTTAAAAAAAAAGCTCGTTAATGCTCAATTCAAAATTGCTTTGATTAAAGTAGCCAATAGGTTTAAAATTGAGGTGAGTTCATTTCAAACAAAAAAATATTAACGAGACTCAGCTCGATAGTAGCTTGTTACCTCGAATTTGAAATAGCCACTTACATAATAAATAAAATACTGTTATGCCAAACTATATCAATTTTAAAAAGCTTGATAATAATCCGTTAAGCCCGATAGCTTGTCCTGTTTGCATGCACGTACAGTGAGAACGGGCGCGCTACATTAAACAGTAAGCAGCATCGGACAAAGCATCCTTGAAACTGTCCGTACAGATACAAGAACCGGATTTTCTTAAAACGGCTTCATCGCCGGCCATAATTCTTCTGCTTCCTCTTTTTTTCTGAAATAATACTGAAATCAAAACAAAGTGCGACAGCCCGTTGCCGCCAGGAAATTCCCGACAGTAGCACCGCATCCCTGTATTGCGGCTATATAGGAAAATGTTTCATACTCCTAGCAGTATGCAGGGCAGATCTACCTAGCTAGCACCTTCAAAAATTAAAAAAACACTACAATATCATCTTTTTAATATATTAAATTTGTTGATTGAATTAGTTTCGATTTTGGTGGTTTGGAATTTTTATGACCCTAGAACTATTTGTATGGCAATTTTAGCAGATTTCAAATATATGTGTTGGATTTATAACATACAAGAGTTGTACGTATGAAGTGTACACGCTATAGAAAAATTTCTAGTTTTTCCATTGAGAGTACGTCCTCCCATCTCTCGTATACCATTTTAACAGAAAAAGTTATACCTCTTTATCCTTTTGAGTATACTCTAATAATAATTATAAGGCACTCCAAAGTGAGTTTTATAAAAAATTTCATAAAAGCCACTTTTTATAGCATAATTTACGTATATACATCTTTTAAATATGAAAAGTTTATATAGCAGAAATAAAATGCTCCGATGAAAATTTTTCAACTATATCGTATTAATGTATCTTAGAATTAGTATTTAAATCTACCAAATGTGATAAAAAGGTATAACATGTTTGTTTAAGTACTATATTGGAAAGAGGGAGTATGCATTCTTAGAAGGAAAAATATCCAGTGCAATCACATATGTTGGTGCAATCTTGGTGCAACTCAACTAACAAAAGTTTCAAAAATTCTGAAAAAAATCCTGGATATACATCTCAGACAATCTTGATCTGAACAAGAATACATCGCTCATGATCAACTTTGTCTTTTTTGTAACTTCTAGCACATGACGAATTTGATCATGAAATTTTATATGTAGATGGAGTAAGCTGAGATGTACATCCATGATTTTTTTCAGAATTTTTTGAAACTTTTTCTAGTTGGGTTGCACCGTGGTTTCACCAACTCTCTGGTTGCACCATATATGTTCCCTTCTTAGAAGTATGAAAAATCACATACATGGCAGCACAAGCACACAAGCACACACACACACACACATATATATATATAGGAAAATGGTTCTATACTCCTGGGAGTACGTACTCCCACATCTAGTATACCGCTTAAACGATGTTGTTATACCTCTTTATCCTATTGAGTATACTCTAATACTAATTATAAGATACTTAAAGGTGAGTTCCACAAAAAAAATCATCAAAATCCCCTCTTTTATAGCATAATTTGTGTATATATTCCTTTTAATATGAAAACGGGTATATAGCAAAAAATGAAGGGTCTCGATGCTTTTTTTTTCAACTATGTCGATTAAGTATCTTAGAATTATTGTTGAAATATACCTAAAGTGATAAATGAGTATAACATGTTTATTTAAGTGGTATATTGAATGGGGAGTATGTACTCTAGAGTCTGAAAAAGCTTCCTATATATATATATATATATATATATATATATATATATATATATATATATATATATATATATATAGGTGGTATGCACATTTTTCAGAGGAGTTACATACATTTTTTAGACATACTTCTTTTTATGTGCGTATATGAAGGTATTTACAAAATACACTAAAACCCATAGACTCTCTTGCAATTTTTCATGTGGTTCATATTGTAGTAAATTATAATTAGTATATGAGTGTAATCAAAGTGATAAAGAAATATTTCAAGTTCGTTTTGGTGTTGTATATATCAAAGATGAGAGTAACTACTTTCAAGAATATAATGTATTTTTCATATACACACATATGCTAATATGCACCCAAGAATAGAATAACCTATTCTATGTTCCACCGCCTTTCGTAGGTCAAAAGCCACTCCCACCTTTATTAAAGACCGGTTAAAGAAAACACACTAACTCCCACTTTTGTTAAAGACTGGTTAAAGAAAACCCACTAACTCCCACCTTCGTCAACTACCTATATTTTTTGTACTAAAATAATGTAGTAATTGTCTGGCTTAGATACAATAAATTTAAACTTTTGACCGGTGTTTGAATTTACTGTACCTAAGCTAGAAAATTACTGCATCATTTTAATACCAAAAATATAGGTGGATGACCCAGGTGGGAGGTAGTGGGTTTTCTATGACCAGTGTTTGACAAAAGTGGGACGTGGGTTTTGACATGTGGAAAATGATGCAGCGTATAATAGGTTATTCTACTCTCGGGTGCATATTAGCATACATACATACGGAAGCACTAATTTGTGTCTGCACATAGAATGACTATTCGGCGCGCGTGCTGTAGCCTCGGATGATGATTAACGAAGTGGTAGCATACTATTCAGGATGTGTAAACTTTTAATCACTAGTAGCACGTCGCTGGTTGTACAATAAAATATGAAACAATTTACGTACAGACTGTGGGCAACGTGAGAGCAATGTCAGTGAACTAAAAACAGAAAGAAATAAAAACGTTTCTTTCTTGTTCGATATATATGAAACCACTTATAGCCCCTGGAATTGCCGGCCAGGCAGCCGGCCACCTGTCACCCTAGGCTTTTTTGCGAAAAACCCCTTATGTTTCTCCAAATTACGGATAGGTCCCTCAAAATTACGAATAGGTCCTTCGCGATTTTTTGTGAGGGGAAGATTTTAATTTTTTTTCACGTTCGGGTCCCTCGCTCGGTACTTTACGGAAAAAGCCCCCGTTAAATTCAAATCGCGGATATGCCCTTTTCTAATTTTTCAGAATAGCGGATAGGTCCAAAAACGTAACAAATAGATCCTCGCTTCTTGCGTCTAGGTCCTTTCTCCGTTTTTCATGGAAAAAATGTTTTCGTCACCAGAAATATGTGTGCAACTCAAAAAAATTTGTCGTCGCTAATAATTTCTCCGTTTTTCATGGAAAAAATGTTTTCGTCACCAGAAATATGTGTGCAACTCAAAAAAATTTGTCGTCGCTAATAATTTTTCGCCGTTTTCCCTCTAGATTTTTTCCCACCTCGTTTGTCCACCTCGGTCTCCGATATTTCCCAAATAATTCGTCGAAAGAGATATTTCTACAGCTGTGTGCATCTCTAAGAAGGTTGTCATCACGTCGCGTTTAGGTCCTTTCGTCGTTTTTTTTCAGACTAAACCCGAAAAAATTCGAAATGATGTTTAGGCCCCTCCACGTGTTTTTCTAAGAAAAAACGCAGATTCGTCGAAGGTTTATGCTGTCCCATAGATTCGCCGACGGGGGTCCTTCCACCGGTTATTTTGCAACAAAAAAAAACACCGGTTCTTTCGACCGGAAGATTTAAAAAAAAACGGAATCGTAAATAGATCCTTCCGCCTGTTATTTTGAAAAAAAAAGAGCCGTGGTTCCGTAAATTCGATTTACAAAAAACTCGTGCCAGATTTTTTTCTTTGCGGTGCGGCATGACGCGCTACTCAACCTAGTAGTAAAAACGCCCAGACCAGAATTTTCATCCTGGTAGAATTTACATATGTTTTGACTATGACACATATGTAACGATTCAGCCGAATCTATTCGTTGATAAAAATATGGCAAGACAATCAAATAATGCGATTATCTACATTTACTGCTCCACCTATATAACGATGCTATCTACGGCATTGCCGCTATCTACACAGCTAGTTTTAAGAGCATCTCCAGCAGAACCCCTAAACCAGCCTTTAAACCTTAAAATAGGAGTTTAGTGAAAAAAAAATACAGCAGGCCCCTAATCCAGCCCCTAAACCTTAAAATAGGGAGTTCTTAGGGCTGTTTTGTTTTAACCGATTCGGATTACGGCCTAAAAGTAGAATCGAAACAAACAACTGATTCTAGAATCGATTCTCACAATCCTACCCATCCATATACACTAAAATCTACAATCCACTTCATATATGCTTTTGGATTCCGAATCGACTTTTCTACGACCACAATCGAGAATCGACTTTTAGAGAATCCAAAATTTGAAACAAACAGCCCTTAAAGATACATCAGAGATTGAAGATAGAGAAATACATGAGAGGTTTCGAGATGATCTTATTGAGCATTTGTGGGCAATTCACAGCGCTTCATAATTTGATTCATTGTTCGGAGTTTCTATTTATCTATTTATCATATTTTGAAAATTTTAAATTTAAATTTTAAATATCATGTTTTTAAATTGCAAATGTTAATATGCTTATGTTTTATGTATTACAAATATTTTTGATTGAATTTTAGTGGTGTCAAATGAAGATTATACATAGCGGATATGTCAAAATAGGAGAAAAAGTAAAATAGGGCTTGAGATTTAGGGATGTTGTTGGACTTGTGCTTTGAAAAAGTGAGCCAAAAAATAGGAGGAGTCCCTATATCCAAAATAGAGGCCCTATTTTAGGGGCCCTTGCTGGAGATGCTCTTGCTATGATACATATGTAATTACTGAAACTGTAATAGTGTGACCGAATATCGTTAAAAAACAACTTCCGAAGGAAAAATAATTTACGGACATAAATTTAAAAATAGCAAGGAATCGAACCGTCGAGGAAAAAATGTCAACCTCATCAAAATCATGCGATTATCTGCATTTACTATTCACTATGTATAACATTACTGTATGTACAAGATGTTTTTTACTATTTAGTTTCTATGACATTATTGTATTTACAAATATGTATTTACAATGACACGTATGTAATGACTCGATCAAATCTATCCGTCGACAAAAAGGGGCAAGACAATCAAATAATAAGGCCATGTTTGAATGGACTAGAGCTAATTGTTAGCTAGCTAATTGATAAAGCTAATTGTTAGCCAGCTAATAATTAGTCCATCTATAATTAACCCAGAGCTGTTTGGATACATAGCTAATGGTTAGGCTAATTTCTTAAAAAAGTCATGTCTGCTTCTCATAATATGTATGCCCCTCATAATGGCGAGGTATTTCAGATTTTTTCCAGTGTGTTACATGTTTTTAGTCCAAATTAGCTCCCACCTACCAACTAATGGACTAATTGTTAGTTGAGGGGTTGGCTAAAAATTAGCCCACCTATTAGTCTTCTGTTAGAATAGACTAGAACTAATTTTTAGCCAACTAACAATTAGTCCAGAGATCCAAATATGGCCTAAGATTATCCATATTTACTATTCCATCTATATAACAGTGGTGTCTGCATAGCTTATTTTTACTATGATACATATGTAATTACCGAAACTACAAATGTGTGATCGAATAGGGTTAAAAAAACAACTTCCGAAGGAAAAATAATTTACGGACATAAATTTAAAAATAGCAAGAAATCGAACCATAAAAAAAAACTTCCACCTCATCAAAACCACGTGATTATACGTTTACTATTTAGGAAATCGAACTATCAAGAAAGTGTCCATGGTTCTTTTATATAGTAAAAGCTATTGAAGTATGTAGTAAAAACGACCGCCGAAACCACTCTTGGTCCAGAACCCGCGCGCGAAGTCAGGCGAAAGAATTGCAAATGGCTTTTATAACTACATAACTACGCACTTTCCCATCCTCTCATCAGATGTAGACTACGGGCCTGTTTAGAGAAGTTGTGTTTTAGCTTTGAGTCAAAAGCTCATTTAAACAGTATGGCTACAAAATAACTGAGAAGTTAAACCACAGCAGAAGCACCCTTAAAAGTTAAATTTCTGCCGAGAAGAAGTTTTTAAGCGTGGCTTCGCTGACTACCTCCTACCTCGGCCGCTGGCCTTCTCGACCTCTGCCACCCGTCTCGTCGCTTCCACGCCACCTCCCCACTCGGATGTTCTTTGACTTATTTATGTTGTTACTTCGCCTCGGTTGACCCCCAAAAGCTACAATCGCAATGCTTAGCTTGCTTAAACAATATAATAAGAAAAGCATATACCGCCACCACAATCGCTTCTACTGCTAACAAACCAAATACAGCTTTTCAATCTAACCGTAGTTCCTCTAAACAGGGCCTACGTCTGGTATTTTCCTGTGCTTAGCCGAAAACGACCAATTCGCTGGCAATAAGATGGATCGGAGTCCTTTGATCAGCGAGCACCCATCGAAAGGACCATCGATGCAACCAACCACACTAGTGGTAGATGCTATACTGTTGGCTCTAAGTCCTCCCACTATCTGAGGACTGAGATCCTCTTCCGCGCCCGTCGATAATAACAACACCACCATCGGTTTGTACATCCAATTTGGGGACTCCAAACATCGTCTCTACATACATTCACATAAGTTCTTTTACCATCAGCGTGATGTCAATCACACATAACTTTACTTTTTTATGTGCATGGTTTTACTTCCACACAAACTGATGTTTTAATTTGGTGCATTCATTGAAAAGTTATGCCTATTACATTAACATTTTACTATTCTTTTTGTATAAATTTACTTACTTAGCAGTGCTTCAATACTTTCCTCCTAATGCAAGTTATACAAATTTTGAAGTAAAAGAAGTGGTAAGTAATCACCATTTACCATTCATTCAAAGGGATCTTGGATCGGCTCCCTATTTATCCTGGATGAAGAGGTAGCAATCGTTCTTCAAAAGGGATATCATGTAACGGTGTCTTCTCGTCGAATGGTGCCTTTTTCAGAGATAAATTCTAGATGGTTAGGTATACCTGTTAGTCTACTGTCCACATAGAGATGTATGCGGGGATAACTGCTTGTTACTGACCAGTTTATTGGTCGGGGTGGCTATTTCACTAGTCGGTCATGACCAGTGTGAAGCAAGATGTTTGTTATCTTTGATGAACTTGTCGGAAATCTAACCATTCAGATAGGATTTGCTTAATATTATGGGCTTTATATTTCACGGCCCATTAACATTATATAGTCACGAATAATTTTGAGGACCAATTAAAAGACAGTCGTTTAATTCTCGTCGGCTAGCCCTAAGTCTTGAGAAATAAGAGTTTATTACTCGAGGCTTTTCGTCTTTTGTGACTTTATAGGGTTATGTGCCAATTATTTGACCAATTTAAGTGTTGATAAATAGGAAATCCTTGTATTTCTCTTGATAACTGAAACAACGCTGGTCATTTTTTAATGTGTGAGGTATATAAAGGGACGAAAACCTCCTTCTAAATCAAGAAAGGATTGCTTTCAAACTCTTTTAGTTGTTTCAACTTTTCACCATCTTCCTTTATTTCTACTTCATCAATTATAATGAGGGGTATGATCAAGGAAAGATGGTGAGAAGCTGAAATATCTAAAGTAGTTTAAGGATAACATTTAATTCCTTCACACTTTCAGGCTTTTGAATAGTAGATTACTTTCAAACTTTTTTAGTTATATGTGCTTCTCATCATCCTTTTTATTTCTTCTATGATGAAGGATATGATCGAGGGAAGGTGATGAAAAGTACATATTTTTGAGAAAGTTTGAGGAAAATATATGTTTCCTTTGTGTTGCTCGAGAATAAAATCTCTTGATTTCTCTGAAAAAGGTATTTCGAGAAGATCAATTTGGTGTGTTACCATTTATTAAAAAGGTAGTTTTACTCTTTCTTTGGAACCGAAACGGTGTCTGAAACTATCGCATGTACAGTGGTATAGACGGTAGCTGTCTATAATATATCTCCACATTATCTATAGACATCACTAAAAATAACTCATACAATGGATCGTCTATATAGTTATTCAATAATAGTCTCTCATCCAAATAATGGATAGGTTATACAATGGTACATAAAATAGAAAACTGATGTCTCTATAAGGCCGTCTGTTAAATAGTAGACATGAAGCCGCTTTCTCTCTCTCCTTCTCTTTCCCTCCACATCACCTAAAATCTTAGGTGGCATAGTTTTTGGTGTGACACTATGAGATATGTACCATTGTACATGCCTTAGGCTATAAAAGAGGGTAAATCCTTTCAGATTTCTCACGTCTTTACTGCTTTTAAGCTTCTTCTAAATAGTAAAATTTCTTAAGCCCTTTATTTTAAGCTCCAGCTCTGAACTTTTGTCTTCAATCCATTTCTTCTTTCCAAACCAAATGGCCATAGATAAGTGGATCCTCACTGAGAGGAGAATCATGGAATTAGAAGACCAAGGTTTGATGTCTCCTTGCGAAATGCTGTGATAATTCGGCAATATTCTCCATTACCGACCTCTTATCTTTTTTTATTGATGAAACTTGTGTTTGTGGGCATTTCTCCTATCAGTTCTGACCGCCGAAGAGGCATGGTCAAGAGCTGCATCTATGCTGCGCATTTCTCCTGACGGGTCTGACCTGGCTTCCTTGGACAGGTAGCCATCCAGTCTAATTGGGCAAACAGATGAGTTTATTAATGAACACATTATGGTAAACACCAAAAAACTTCTTTGGTTGTTTTTGTTCTAATTGTCTTTTGTACTTAACAATTGTATTTATTTTCTTAGATGCATGGTTGGAAGTGACCTGCCGAATAATCCGAGGTCTCAGCCCCCGGTCCCTCCGACCAAGAAAATGAAGACCAGAGGTGCTTCAAAGGTGGTGGTGCACCTCAAAAAATAGTTCTTCCGCAATTGGGATCATCCATATAGACATCTCCCGATCCTCGCATTTGTTCAGGGTGAGAGTGAGGACTCAAAGGACAATATTTCTCTGATTATAAGGAGGAGGAAAAAGATCTCTGATTTGGATGTTGGAACATCTTCACTCATGCTGTCCTGGGAAATTGACTCAGGACTTCAGTGCAGGTACGTAATTTTCTTTGCATATACCTTTATTTTTGAGTACTTGTCTTTAGAATTTAAGAATTTTTGTTATTTGTTCTTAGCCCCCAGGCAACTACTCCTAGTCCCTCTTTGGATCAGGATGTGGCTGTCTAGGTCGGTGCTGATGCTAACCCATTGGTCACCTTGGTGACAACCAATGGGGAACAGGCCTTGGTTCTGACTAAAGAGGCTCCTTCGACCAGTGGGCAAGTAAACCCACTCAGCGTCGAAGGTGAAAAATCTATGATTGCTGGTGGTGACCCGCTGGTCGGTTAGGGTCTGCTGACCACGGAGGAGGTTGATCCTTCTTCTATGATGATAACCAAGGTGGTTGGGACGACCACCACCACTGAGGAGGCTTATGTCGCCGGGGAGATTGAAGACTTCCCTGCTGCAGAGAAGGAGACATTAATCGTTCCGACCAGTGAAGATAAAGGGATGGAAGTAGTGTTTGAAAAGGCAATAACTATTGACATTATCCATCCAATAGTTTTACCATTGGTCTCTTCCTCTGGTCAACCTGACCAAAGGGATTTCAAGCAAGTTTTTGATAACTTACATACAAAGTTATTCATTTTATTCTCTTCTTCTTATTTTTTGAGAAAAGGTAATATTTAATTCATTTACTCTTTTGCTCTTCTTATTTTTTGAGGAAAGGAACCTTAAATTGGAGCTCCTACCAAGACACCAATAGTACCAATAAGGCTAGCACCTTGTGAAGCAATGACAAAACATGATTCTCACCGAGCATACAAATCACAAAGCTTTAAGCTGGCTATCAACAAGGAGCTGCAGAGGCTAAGGAATTGCTTTCTCTTGCAAGGCCTTGAAGTGGAGCTTATCAACACCAAGTTGCACACCACAACACATCCAAAGGACTGTGTCAGCACTAGCACCAACGCCACAACAACAACCATGCACTAACACTACCAGCCACAACAAGGGCACGGCGAACAACAACAAACGCAACCACCAGAGGACGGCTAATAGGCAGCTTTGGAAAGAAAATGATGAGAAGCCGACACCCCTCCGCTCTTACCGTTGTGAAGAGGACATCGCAAGAAATTGCATGCGAGAAAGATATTTTGCTCTTGATAAAAAGAAAAGAAAAGAAAAGAGACACTTTACATGCCTTCAGCTAAACAATAGTTCGGCAACAGCAGCAACTAATCCATCACAAAGTTCAGAACCAGCGGCCAAAAAACTCAACATACATTATTGGCAAACTAACAGACCATAACACAGTCAGTACAGAAGCAAAATCAGCCAGAAATCTCCTGATAATTTCCAACTCTGGTCGACCTGCTGAAATGCAAAACACTGGTCTCACTACTGGCCGTCGGAACAAATGTGGAATCTGATAGTGGATCCCGAACCTTCAGCCTTGTGGAGCTACGAAGCCGCAAAGCGCTCACCGAAGCAGCCATGTAGATTCCACGGGTTGCCATGCCCACATCGAGTAGCACGCAGCTATCCCAACAGTACCTTTGATTGCTCACAGAGCGCCATGGAAAAGCCGAGTGCGCCATGGGCCTCCTTTTTCAGCTCAAAAAATCGTACTCCTTGTTTAGGTGTGCACACGAATAGATTGTTAAAAGAGTATGCTTGTCTAATGAAGAGCATGGCTTTGAGCCTTGAGGCTGCGAGAGTTGGCTTCAAAGCCCAAAAGGGAACAGATCGTTACCATCACACGAAGACCGTTTGACGTGTGGATTACATGCACGCGCACGCACTACGGTTTTGTTTTCATCCTCAGAGATCGGAGAACCGAACAGGACCGTTGACATGCAGAGGCTTAGCCGGACACATGAAGCTGATTGAGCTATATTGAGCGAACATGAGGTTAAGGGACAATTTTGTCTGAAGCCAATTTTTGTAGTTTATCATATTTTTTTGTGACTTGTCATACTTTTTGTGATAACAAAATTCAGTGTAATAAGCGTGGCGAAGTTTGATAAAAAAAATTGAGCCTACAACATGTAAGAACACGAGACTAAGAAATTATGATAAATCATAGTTGTGGTAACGTACTAAATAACTGTCTACGGGTTTGTAGCTTGTCTTAAACTTAGTGGTGATAAAGTTATCTCCAAACCAAACAAACACTTGTTTCATCTTTCCGTCCAGAAGTACAATGTTCTACTCAAGGTCCTATAGGGTGAATTGCGCCAGTTAGCAAGCATGGGGACAACGCCTTCTGCCCGCTGCCGAAGTCACGGCGCGAGGAAGGACATGTTTCGCTTATCCAGCTCCAACTCAAATTCCCAATGCATCCCATCCGCAATAGATTTCACCATCGGGACACCAGCGGCACTCCACATGCTCGCCGTCGTTGCACTCCGGCCTCTGCCCACATTCTTCCCTCAGCAGCTAGCTGAGGAAGATGGCCAGGCATACCTCTACTACAATTTCGAGTATTGAATTCTTGCTAAAATGGAAACGTCACTTATAGAGACAGGGCGTGTGTGCACGGGGTATCTCGCACTTCACCAGCTTCATCAAGCGTCACCTACCAGGCTAGCAGCTGGCCGGCTATTACTCTTGTGAGTACTGTCGTTGTTAAAAGAGAACTGACATCTAGGCTGAAGTACACATTTACAAATGGTGCTTGGAGGCTCAGTTCGCTTGTAGGTGAGAGACCATCCGGTAGTCTATTCATGTTTGTAACGAGTAATCGATTATATTTGAGTATATGTAGTATTCAGGTTTGAGTTTGATTTGAGCTTGCTTTGTCATGAGTAATTTGGTTTGAGAGATCTTGGTGTTGCCTAAAATGATCCTCCTGAGAGAGATCGTTCCACCACAGGAAAACGTTGTTGATTCGTCGGCCAATAGCAATTTCGTCAGCCTAAATAAAACCGTCGAAAATGTCTACATAATTTCGTCGGCCAATGGAAGCCGTCGAAAATGTCTACATAATTTCGTCGGCTATTATGTAGCCGTCGAAAATAAGTTTGCGATTTCATTATCCGGGAAAGCCTTCGGAAAAGCTGGTTAATTTCGTCGGTATTTTTTGAAAGCCGTCGAAATCAAGTATTTAATTTCGTCGGCCAAATAAATTTGTCGAAAATATGTTGATAATTTCATCGGCTAGAAATGGCCGTCGAAAATATGTGGATAGTTTCGTCGGCCAAACTCTGCCGTCGAAAATAAGTCGAGCCCTAAAAACCCTTGGCCGGCCAAAAATCTCCTCACTCGCGTAGCCTTCATACGCTCCACGCCTGCGCCACGCCACGCCACGCCGCCCACGCCACGCCACCACACCTCGCGCCGCCTCACGCGACGTCGCTCCGCCCACACGCCCACGCCACGCCGCCTCACGCGACTGCCTCATTGACGCCTCGCCTCACCCCACGCCTTGCCGCCCGCATACCGCCACCGCCACCCTGTGTTCTTCACTCAGTGAGTTCTTTTTGGTACTCTTTTGTAGATATTCAGTCAGTTGATTGCGTCCTGGAACAGAATATGCAATTTCATCTAGTAGTATTTTTACTTCTTATATTGTGTATTCTTTTGTGCCTTATGAATATTACTGGTTTTGATGGCTTTGATTTTCTAATTATCCAAGATAAATCACGGCACATGCTTGGCAATATTTGTTGAACTTGTGAATTTTTTTTGCAATAATAATAATAATAACAGCTTATAATGTGGCAGGTAGATAAATTTATTCATATTTTTTTTACTAATGTAACCTAATCTGCAGAACTATTGTAGCCCTCTTAGTAGAAATTATCTATGAAAGCTTAAAAGATACAATATCTTAAACCGGCTAAGTATCCTTGTAGCTGCTGACTTTCTTAGGAAGTAGAAAAGCTCAATCTTTCTGGATGGAACAAAATATATACATGTCAGGAAGGTCTTAGGCTATTTCCAGGATATTCCAGTTGATATGTGCTTTGTATATGAGCTTTTAGATTGCTGTTTGCCTGTTTGGTAATTTCTTGGATGATCCAGTTAGAAAATCACTAAGGGGAAGAAGCCTGGCAAGGGGGGCAACAGGTTCTGGAAGAATATTGGCCTTGGTTTCGAGACTCCCAAGGAAGCCATTGAAGGTATGTTCTGGAGCTCTTTTCTCCCACTAATCCTATAGTTTAGATGCTGTGTTGCTTTTGCCATTTTGTAACGTTATTGATTAGCGTCATACACTCTGCATATTGTTCGTTTTTCGGTACTTTTCTACTTGTATCCATATGCTATTTGGCTATATACACCATGAAAGCTTAGTAAGCTTGTATCCATGAAAGCTCGTCTATAATGAAAACATTCTAGCGAGGTCTTCTGAGTTTAAGGTTCCATCTAATTACTTCCCTTGCTTTGACAGTCAACTACATATAAACTAGTGACAGCCAAATTTCATTTCAATAACAAAGAATGGACATATTGCTGCAGCTCTCTCTCTCTCTCTCTCTCTCTCTCTCTTGCTAGTACAATTAGATGTAATATATCCTGTGGGCATCTAAATAGTAATACACTACCAGAAATTAGTGATTAGTAAATTCAAGATGTTGTGGGCGACAGTGACAACAAATTGTTGTTGTTTACATTAGTTTGGTTGTGTTCAAATTTTCGGTTGTAAAATGGGATTAATGGTGATTCTAACATCTCTTTTAGTTTAGCAGCTTGAGATTTTTGAATTTATATATTTGTAAATCATGTTTGATGTCTTGATACCCATGTGGAATTTATAAAACCGATATTTCCGTTTTACGCTTTATATTGTCTAGCTTTCTTGTATATGTTCACTTCAATTGGATCTACAAGCAATAATTTCAACATCATGAGTTCCCTTTTAATATATTTTGCAGGGATGGTGAAGCTCCAAAGTTAACTAAGAATGGCTTCCAGCTTTTGGTGTGTGCTTGGCACGGTTGATCCGATTATCTGACAGACTTCCACCTTTGATTCTCATTCTTTTTCTAATTAACCAGTTGATGGAGACAAATGCACAACTTTGGTACATAATACGAGAATACATCTCATCGGAGGTATTGGTGGCATGTCTTTTAGATTGCCTTTTTAGATTGCCAAGCCATTATTTAGCAAGTGATATGTAGTCATTCTCACCGACCATTGACGTTTTTGAGATTTTAAGTATGTCATTGTGGATTTGCCTATTCACCGTCACTATCCAAAATGATCGTTACACTTTGCATGTGATGATATCATTGCTGAAAATATAGATGAATCTTCTGTTATTTTCTAGGATTTTTTGGTGAATTTTATGGGATTTTATATGTTTTTTTAATTTTTTTTGAAATGAAAATATTATTTTTGTTGGCTTGGCCGACGAAAATAAATATTGGCCGACGAAAATAACAATTTTTCCGACGAAATTTCTGCATTTTTTGGCGGTTAGGCCGATTTAAAATAGCTAAAAACCGACGAAAAAAGTTAATTTATTTCGGCTAAACCGATAAAAAATACATATGCCACGTCAAGACCGAGCGTAGTTCGGTGCATCGACTAGTAATTTCGACTGACACGTAAGTCGTCGAAAATAATTTATTTTCGCTTGCTTCTTATTTAAATTCATCATATTTTCATCGTTTTTTCCGTAAATGTCGATTGAAAATACTGAAAACCCATTTAAAATAGCTATTTTGCGAAAAACCTATTTAAAATAGCTTTTGGCCGACGAAAATAACGCAGATTCCTGTAGTGTTCATAGAATGGTTGTGACTACTATGAAAATGGTTGTAACCTCCTAAGAAGTGGTTGGGACCTTTATGACCATTAGGGAGGTCGTCTCAGTGGTCGTGATCACAGGGTTAACAAAACCGTACCGCGTAAGCTAGTTCGGTTTTCGCGGCACGGTTTTCGCAAAAACTGCTCAAAAACCGTCAAAAACCAAAGGGTTAAAAAAACAAAAAAAATTGTAAAAAATCGAAAACCATTCAGTTTTTCATGAAAAGCCACGCGGTTTTTCATGAAAAACCAACCCGACCAATTGAATGTTCTTCAAAAATGGTTTTGAGCGGTTTTTCAACAAAAACCACGGTTTTTCAAAGGTTTTCGAACACATAAAATTTTTCAATTTTTTATTTTTTTAATTTTTTTAATTAGACCGTTTTACCGAGCGGTTTTAGATCTCGAACCGGAGCGGTAAGGTCGTCGAGCGGTTTTCGCTGGTTTTGCTAACCCTGGTCGTGACTACACTCTCTTGGTTCTTTTGATCCTTCTTGGCTGATCTTGAGCTAAGGATGAGTGATTGATGGATGGTGTATTTTTGGAACACATTAATCATCTAGGACCTCAACAACTCATTTCTCTTAGTTCTTATCATAAACCGATCTGCTATAGCAAGAAAAAAATGACCTCAATAAATCGTGTTTTCTTTGTTTTGGGAGTTGAACGTGCCTTAATCCAGCTTGCTAGGACGTGTAGGAGTTAATTCAAGATCACGTTGATCGTTAAGATCCCACGAGCAAGAACAGATCAAGATTCTCAGCCTATTAAAGGCTATCTCCATTCTTATTTTTGAGATCGTATGTTTATTTGGAGCATTAGATATCTATCCAGTAATGCCTTGGCTGAGCTCTTTAGTTAATTCTTTAGGTAAAGTGACCAGAATACTCTTTTGTTGATTTGTTGTTTCTCTTTGTTGGATTTACAGAAGAGATGATCCAATATTTTTGAAGAGAGAAAGTTTTTATTTGATTTCTATTCACCCCCTCTAGTCTAGTCGTCGTTGCAATCATCAGTAGGATGGCATATGGCGCGAGGACTTTATTTGGTAGGCACAACTAGTTTGATGATAATTATTTTCCGGCAACTACGATTTTGTCTAGGTGTTAGTTGAGCTCGAGAAAGAAATTTTTGCATGTGGCAAACCAAATCCGGCAACTGCAAGCAACAACTAGTCAATCAAAAGTTCAGACACAGCCACGCAGACAACCAAATATTGCTGGCAAACCAGCCTAAAATGCCATCGAATTGAAGTACCTGCCAGAAACCTATGGTTGTTAATTATTTTCCAACTCCGGATGATACACACACGCACACAATAAAGTCAGACTAAACCCCAAATCTATGTATAAATCAGTAGTCGTCGAAACAATTTTGAAACAAGCTGTCGAGCGTCCAAGGCTCTGAGCCAGTTCTGCAAAGTTAGCAACACACATCAATGTGTTCGTATTATAGTAGTAAGTTTCATTTAACAACAGTGAGTAGTTCTTCTCCAACTCACTCAAATTCCTGGTGCATCACATACCCAGCAGAGCTCACCCTCGAATCGCCGATGCAGTTTACACGCCCTCATCGCCCTCTCTTCAGTTGTCCATCCTCCACCCCAGTAGCAACTGCGATTCTGGGTGTTGGTTTACATGGAAAAGCCACGGTTCAACCACTCGAATCTCCCATGCTCTCACTTGGTGGTGAAACCATGTGCAGCAGCATGGACGGACCCAACAGGTCAGTCAGGGCTGGCGTACCCCTACCTTCGGTTGGATAACACACCCGGTGCAAGTACACAACTTCAATTGTAGAGCGCCTAATTGCTGATACTGTTCAGATGTATATATAATCTCTAGTGGAACAACCAGCTGGTGTAAACCACGGCGGGATCACCAAAATTCATATGCGGCCAACAAACTCAAAACACAAGAATAACAAAACCAAACAGTTTTTTTTTCTTTCTTTTCTTTGAAATGAAGACAGAAGTTCTGACGACCAATTAAAGAAGGATAAGAGTTTCACAACCAGAACAAAGGGGGAAAGAGCCCTCGCAAGGAACAAAACAACACTAGCCACAAAACCAGACAGTTGTCTGCGATAATATTTTAAGAGATTTATATCATTTTACTCCACATGATCCCTTCTCATGTCTTGTGGATGAATGGGTAAAGTACATACATGTGTGCACTGCTGACAACATATGCTCCTTTTTCAGTACAGTTAACTGAATATGATGGAGACAATAGCATATGAAGCAAAGAAAAATAAATATTTATCTGCAAACTTGGACATAATTGAGGTCAGGCGTGTATTTTTAATTTTTTTTTTCAATAATCTTGCACCTAATTAAACATGGCATGTATGTCAGCCACGAGAATATGGCAGTAATAGCCAACCACAGCTCCCAAACTTAGTAAGAACTAGCTAGAGCCTCGCACTATGTTGTGTTGGATGAATTTTGGTAAAGCGCACGATGGCAAAACCAATTTCAATGGTAGATGCCATTTTTTCTTTGGTGAAAAACTAAAAAATCGGCGAAAACCGAAATAATATGAATTTAAGAATTTGCAGGGGCCTTTTGGCATAAACAGAGAATGAGAACAAGATTTTAGGGAACTATGAGTCCTTTTTGCAAAAGTGGCAGCACAGGATCCTACACAAATTTTCAGAACTATGAGCCTTTTTTTGCAAAAGTGCCGGCCAAGGAATCTTTGTAATTTTTTTTAAACTAGAGGGTATTGCAAAAGTGCCAAATCAAGTCTTTTCTTCCTCTGAATTAATCAGGGGACGCACATGCACTCGTTGAAGAAATCAACGTACCATGATCAGTGGAAATCTGAAAGGCTAAATCCAATATTTCTGACAGTGCAAAACAATCAATATATATGTTTATGTACTCATTACAAGATTTGTAAAAAAGATGAACATGTAGTGTATACTGATACATCAACAAGAGCAGAAGACCTGAACAAGATATAACAAATGGCACGGTGCACGCCCATGGGCTCAGAAGAAGTAGGCAAAGACAAGTGCGGTCAAGGACGCAGCGGCGACGGCCGGACCAGCCACCGACGCATCGGACATCGGGGCAGGAGCCGGCGCGTGGCCGTGGCCGTGGGCCGCGGAGGCCGTGCCGACCAGGGACGATGCCACGACGACGGCAGCCGCGGCCATGGTGAGGAGCCTGAGCTTCAGAGTCGCCGCCATTTGCTTGCTCTTGATGATGCTGATGCCTGATTGGCTGGCAAAGATTAATTTGGTGGAGCAAGAAAGCTAAAGATATTGTGAAGCTTGTGTGCTCTTGGGTGGAGAAGAGATCGCTTGGGGGCTGTACACACACACACACATATATAGCCCCCAAGTGATCGGATAGAGCACTAGCTGGAAGGAGGGGGAGGGTCTCAACTTGCTTACATGTGTGGGGTAAGAGAAGCTGGCCTTGGAAACAAAGGTTTCTGCTGGAACCCTTCTGGCCTTGCTTGGATGATTGGCAGCTGGGTTGGTTGGTTGCTCTGCTAGCTGGTTATTGCTTTCGTTGGCTTAAAATAGGCAGAGAACTCGGCTGGTGTGGCCATTGCCTAGCTGTTGGGTCCCCGTTTGTACTGACTGCATGTGCTTCGTGAATCATCTGTTGTGTAATCAGCTGGTGGTGTTCAGTGGACAGCCTGCGTGTCGTCTTGGACACATTATTCGGATAAAAAAACTAGGTCCGATACGACAAACGGCCCGGTTATACTAGCTTCGTTTAGTCGTTTGGTTTTGTCGTGGATTCTGGATTTAAGTTTTAAAAACTAAATAAAAAATAAATAATCTCATTCTAAAAATCGATTCTCATAATCTAGTCCAGTCGCACTAGAATCCACAATTCATTTCATGTGTGCTTGTGTGGGTTCTGAGAAATACAAATATAAAAATTACACTAAAAGATCCAAGTAATTACTTATGAAATACCATCGTAGAATCCAGAATCAACTTCTATATAAACACGATCCAAAATCAATTTCTAAAAAAATCCACATGAAAACAAATAGGCCCTAAAATTCTAGCCAGCCACCGGCCCACTGTTTCTTTTCGAGTTAGTACAGGCTTCCACTGGTTGGGCCGACATGTGCCAAAATGACCCATGGTTTAAGCGACTAAGCCGAACATTCTTCCGCGATCCATCCGCCCGCCGAGACAGAAAATTGCACCGCTCAGGAGCCGACGGCACGTAAGGCACTCTCGCGCCGCCGTCCGCGGCCCAGCGAACTCCGGCGGCATGGGAGACGTTCGCCTGCCTGTACAGATCTCCTTGCCGAGATTGTGACGTCGACACTTCTTGACAACACCGGTGCACCTCACGGGGAAAAAAAAAGGATGCAGATACGGAGCTTTTGCCCATCGAATGTCAGCAGTATGTGTATCCCTGTATTCAGCCGCAATGCCCGCGACTATGGTATTTTTCGCGCAGAGAAGTCGCACTGCTGCTACGAATTTTCTTTGTTAGCGTCGTGGCTCAACACCGGCTAAGCAACGAGACCGGATACTTACCGTCCGACCGACCGACCGGATAGATTCGGATCGGATTCGGATATTTTTTTCGGATAATTTTCGGATTCGGATTCGGTTTCGGATAGTTTGTTTCGGATTCGGATTCGGATTCGGAAGATTACTATCCGTCGGATCGGTATATCCCGAGAATATTTTCGGATATATCCGGTCAAACATATTCGGATATCCGATTGCTTCCAAATGCGTTTGGGCGTTTTACATGCGTTCGGATATCCGATTCCCACTTCATCTTCCGGTTGGCCATCAGCTGTCGGCCCCAGGCAAGCCCCGCACCCTGGCGCCTTCCAGGCCCTTCGTTCGGCCTGTCCTCCCGAATCCCGATCTGCATGCGCCCGAGGAGCATCACCGAGTCCTCTGCCGTTTGGCCCATTTGGACGAAGTTTCCACTCATTAATGTTTTGGTTAGCTGGACTCCATCCTGAAGTCCTGATCGGAAGTAATAGATTGGACTTGAACTCAATCAAAACCGGATTGGATTTCTTTTTGGAGTCACGCGGCTTCAACTCACTACGGCTCCAGATTCAAACGAGAACATTCTAAGTGGTTAATCAGTGTTGAATCCATGTTAGACTGTGATAATCTTATTGCATGTTGAATCCATACAGTTGGTTAATCAGCGTTATATGTGTGCTTTATGCGTATCTGTTTTCATGCGTTATCCGATAAAAATTATTCGATACCGTACCGATTTCGTTCCATATTCGATTCGAATCCGTGACCGATATTATCCGTCCCGTATTCGTATCCGGTACTATCCGAATCCGATTTCGAATCCGACAAAAAATACGGTTTAGAATATAGAAAGAGCGATACCCGACCGAATCCGAGCCGATTGCACCCCTAGCAACGAGGGCAGGAGCCACGGACAGAGGATTGTCTTTGATCTCATTTTCTGGCCTCACTTCATGCGAGGTAGGGGAAGAGTCCTGTCTTGTCAGGCGCTGCTGTAGGATTTTTAGAATAAATATTCAAAGTTATAAAAACATTGTTAATGTATAACATAAAGGTTCTTGGTAGGACAAATGTAAAGCATATATTGTTCTTTTACTAGAGACAACACATAAAATAATTGACAGAGATTACAAAATAATTAAAAAAAATTACAATAATTGTGAACACATCTCTGCGTCAATATTTATAAGAGTATGTAAATGAAGTCATTATATTTCATCCTTTGTAAAGCTAAAGCATCAGCGGTCACTGTGAACACTATCATCCCTTTGACTTTCATTTTTCCATAAAAAGATAAACAAATTTGCTGGCTAGAGTTGTCCCATTGTTAATAGGCAATACAAATGCTCCCAGTGAGAGAAACTAACTAAAGGAAAAAATATACCCTGCAAGCAATTAGATTGGCACGGATGCAGCAAGAATCTCTAGGTAGTAGTTTCAAAGCAATACAAGATACTTTAGATGACAAAATCAAACGTTGCACAAACCACAGCATGCTACAAATATCTCTCTCACATCGAATTTTATTTTCATATAGCCATACCTAACTAGTAACTAATGTACTGATGTAATGGCAGAACAGAGGCATAGATCATTGAAAAGTCAGATGGAATTTTGTGATGACTTGCTGCTAACATTTCAAAGCACATCAATACGAGATTACCCGGACAATGAAGGCAAGAAGCTTGCTGGAGCCTGAAGTTGGTTGCCTAGTTTTGGGTCCATCAATGGCACCATTGGAGTCTAGAGAGCCACACTGCCGCAGAGGCCTGCCTAGCTGCCTCGCAGGCACGCAGTGCCCTACACTGCCTCCTAGTCTCCGCCTCCACTGATTCCACCACAAGGGGCAGTGGCAGCGGTGGATTTTGACCTCGGTGCCCGATGCCACCCCCAGCCTCCACTAGTCCGCTACGACGCTGCTCTTCGCCATCACAAGAGAGGAAAATGGAAGGGGAGACCTGGAGGGAGCTATGCAGTGGCAGATCTGAACCTCGGTGCCCGGTGTCGCCTCCAGTCCCAGCCTCCGCCTTTGTGGCACGCGACGCGTGGTTGCCACAGTTGTCAGGCTGGCATGAGGGTCGCCACAGTGGTTCCCGTCTTCCCCCTCACTCGCATCTCCGTCTCTCCCTAGGCCCTAGCCGATTCCATCTCTGGCGATGTCAACGGCGATGGGGGTGCTGAGTTCCGTAGGTTTTAGGGAGCGGCGCATCTCCTGAGGTGGCGGATGCTCGAAAAGCCGCTCAAGGTGGCGCTGCCCGCGGCGTCCCTGGCTGGCAACGGTAGGGGACCGTCCGCGGCCAGCACACGGGCCGTGCCCACGGTGAGTCCTGTGGTGGTAGTCGTCGTCATTGTATCTAGGGTTTTCTCTCTTGTGGGAGAGAATTACAGGTTCTAGCGCCCAGGGTGGAATCATTGTTAAACGGGGTTCAAGTGATAGTGGTTTGTCGAAAATGATGCGGTGAAATGTCATGTGATGTGTTCTTAACCTGTGGATTTTGGTGTGGTTAACCAGTGGAAAATTTAACCCCTTGTTTACCTGCAGATGAATTTGCCAAGTGGTGAACTGGTAATTGATCAACAGTGAACTGTTGATTCTATTGGCCTGTAACTGTAATATTCTAGTTCAAAAGTATAGAAGAGATAGCTTTTGTTCAAATCAGTTCCCCTTTTTAGTGTTGATTTTAAAATTTTGGGAGAGAGAGATAACTGGCTGCCCTAACGCATGCGCTAGAACGTACATGGCAGAGGTTTGTTTTGTCGGTGATAGCCCAAACATTTACCAGGTATAAGAGATATTGAATTATTTTGTACGTCATTTGGCTTCCTATTTTGTTCCTTTTACCTCGTTTGGTCTGGATTCTTTTATCATTTTTGTTCCATTTACGTTAGATCTTCCATTGGTTATCCTTCTTTTTGGTTTACTCATCAGTCGGTATCTTTTATTGCTCTATATACTTTTCATGATTACCTGCCCTTTACAATTAACTCGTGGATGATACCTCACAACCTTAAAGTTCAAGCGACCACACATACATTAGATTCTTCTTTATGTTGATAATGTACCGAACTCTTGTCAATATGTGATGTGCTTTATTATACATTATACATCTCCAATATAACTGTTCCACTTCAGTAATTGCATACTTCTTACAATCAGTTAAATGAACTGTTTAATACTCCAGGCGTAGAGATCATTCGTTAAACTTCTCCCTCACCAAACATATATGGAAGCAACAACCTATATCTAATATCTAACCATGAGAAGTACCTTAATAGACTGATTACAAGTACGTCCGAATCACCTTTTGCTACCGTCATTGAGCATGCACCTTTCATTTGCTTCAAACTCGGACAATCTTTTATCATATAGCGTTCCCCATTACATAGATAGCATACACATGTGCCCTTTACTCTTGCCCTTCTTTTTCATATAACTCTTGCTTTTGCCTGTAACACCTACTGCAGCCAATGCTTGATTGCCCGATGACGAAGATTCAAATGATTTTTTTTCAAGTACTCTGTCTTCAATAGATATGCAACTACCTTGTTGGAGTTGAGAGTGTTTTTCCGATGAAAATATTCATCACCAATTGCTCTTATAATAGTGGTAGAAATGATATCAGTGTAACAACTTTATCGTTCTCCCCAATTTTCTCGTCCACACTAATCAATTTTATGATAAGCTCATTGAAGACATTGAGTTGGTCAATGAACTGTGTATCTTCCTCCATGTGCAACCTATACAGTTGTCGCTTCAGCACTTACGGGTTTGTCAGCGACTTTGCCGCACACAATTCTTCTAAGTCCTTATATTATTTCTTCAGTGAAATCTCCTTAATCACCAAGTATCTTACTTCATCGGAAAGAGATAAACGGATTATACCGACAGCCTTTTGTTTTGTCACCTTCCAGTTTTCGACGGACGTCTTTTCTAGTTTGCCCCCTTCAAAACTAGTGATTAACTCTTCACCGCATATTGCTACATACTGAAATTTCCTATGCCGCCAAATTTCTCTACTTGATTCCACATCGTCGATATCAATCTTGATTTTGTATACCTAATGCTTTACCGGCCTTAATCCGATTATACTTTGATACCCTTCTTATAAGTAATAGCCCCGATATATATATATATATATATATATATATATATATATATATATATATATATATATATATATATATATATATATATATATATAGGATTTATAATGTTACAAAAATATTTAGGATTTATGATGTTACAAAAAATATTATAAGACTATAAAATTATATCTGTGAAATGTTATATGAAAAGTTATGCACGTGAAATATATTACGGTATTGTCACATATCAAATACAGCTCCTAAACTAGTTACTCCCTAGTCTAGTCTCCTAGCTAACTATGGAATGGAGTGGTTACTAGCTGAAAGGTGTAAGTTCAACCTTCATTAGTTATGGTTTTGGTGTTAATGACAAATCTAATCTTGTGTTAATGACAAATCCAATATTGAGTTTATCCTCTAATGCGATAGTGTTATTAATGACAATCTTATATCGAGACTAACATGTTTGTTTAGAATATCTTTGTTTAGTCTCATCGCATTGAAAAATGGAAAACCCGAGGTATGTATGCATATTCATTATAGTATTAATTACATACTTTGGATTCAAGTTAAAGTATGAATGTCCCTCATACATTTACCACAAAA
Organism: Guadua angustifolia; assembly: GCA_036346375.1. NCBI lineage: Eukaryota > Viridiplantae > Streptophyta > Magnoliopsida > Poales > Poaceae > Guadua > Guadua angustifolia. The sequence continues at coordinate 7,934,401 of CM070508.1, forward strand.
TGTGCATCATGTTTCCCAATCCATATATTACATGGATGCACATATTTAGGGGGAGTTTGTAGTTTAACTTGAAAGTCTCTTTGTATTGATCAATTCGTTATTGACACATATAAGGATCAAGACAAAGAAACTAAATCCTTGAGTATATGTTTGAATTGCCTAGTTATAAGTATACTCGTGGAAATATAGGATATGCTCCAATACAATCAAATTGAATATGTGCATATTATATCCAAGTCAATCATACTTATGCACATATACATGTGGGGTGTATTCTATAGTTGATGATTTAGAGTAATGATCATTTCCATATAGTTTACATATAATGGATCATTACTTTTCATCAACATGAGTATATGAAAACTTGTGTAGTTAATATATACTCATATCAATTTAAATGATAATTTAAATTGAGTTCATTTGTCTTGTTAATCATTAAAGAACACTTCATCATGTGTTGATGGTGTTTTGTGATTAATTGAGGACAATGAATAGTTCTTAAGTATAATAAAGCATGAGTTGCATTATTGTACTTAAGACACAATTAAATCATTTTAATTGATTTAGGTTGTGCTCAATTGATCTAAAGGCATCCATTATGTGTTAATGAAGTGCAAGAGATAATTGAGACAACCATGCATCTTGGACTAACTATTTGTATGAGTTGTGATTAAGTTAGGTCCAAAGATTGATGAGATGATGAGAACGGGACAAGGACGGCATCATGAGTTGATGGGCGCCAAGAGTGGATCCCAAGATAAAGAGGAGTCGAGTAACGATCCTGGGAGTATCAAAGTGATGATCATAAAGACCCCAAAGGATTGCTTGTCTTGCCGTGCGAAGGTATAATTAGATAGTCTAAGGACTTTGTAGTCTTTGAGTCTAAGGTTTTAATCGCCGTGCTATTAAGAGGGTTGTCTCTTTTGCTTGAGCTTCATCATGTGTTGGTGATCTCATTCGCGCTCACTCGAGCTCAAACCATTTGGATTTGGTTTTTGCATTTGGTTAACCATTTGGCATGTGTTGCGTAATGGGTTAAACTTATGCTTGGTTTCTTTTGGTTTTCGTGATTATGCTTTGATTTGCATGTGTTGCAAGAAGTGATAAGTCGGTGCGTTGGCTTTTGCGTGAAGTTCACTTTTGCATGTGTTGCATTAGTTGAAGCTTCATGTTTTGGTTTCATAAAACAATCTTTCTTAAAACTGTGTGTTTGCTTGGAGCTAAGTTTTGCATGTGTTGCAAAAGGAGAGAGCTCAAGCTTGGTTTTGGTGTTTATGGTTGTGTATGTGCTAGAGGCTCGCATGTGTTGTGAGTAGAGAGCACATATGGTTGATTTGGTATTTGTGTGTTTGTATGGAGCTAGAGGCTTGCATGTGTTGCAGTAAAGAGCTCATACGCAGTGATTTGGTTTTAGTTGAAGTTTGGTTTTGGTGTTGCATGGAACTAGAGAATTGCATGTGTTGCAATTAGAGAGTTCATGCATCTTGATTTGATGTTGCTTAGAGCTAGACTTTTGCATGAGTTGCAAAGAGTAGTGCTCAAGCATGAAATGTGTTTATTATGTTATTTGTAAGTTCACAGCGAATAAACCGAGGTTTATGAGTCCGAATTCGAGAGCATGTGAGTGGGGCTTGCAACGGGTGTTGGCAAGTTGACCGGTCTTGTGTTGACCTTCACATGGCTAGAGGGATTAATCTCATAAACTCGAGTTTGATTTGCTTAATACGCTTTTGCAAATAGTTCTTGAGTTGATTGCGAAATGTGTTTTTGCAATTTGGTTGAAATTCTTTGAGCATGAGCTATGTTGGTGCAAATGTGTTTTGCACGTGTGTATGATCATGTGTCGATCATCTTTGTGGCTCAAAGAACAAGTTTGGTTTTTGGAGAAATGGATTTGGAGGTTGAAATCTGGATTTTCTCTCAGGGCCTAGACTACCAAGATGTCCGGGGCGGTAGTACTGCTCAAGGTACTACCGCCATTGATTGGCAATAGGTATTTTCCGAAGGTTGTATTGTTGTTTTGTGTTGGCTTTGACTACCGGGCTTGAGGGCGGTAGTGTTTTGTCGGGTTCGGTGGGGCCAAGACTACCGCTTCAGTGGGAGCTGTAGTCAAGAAGTCGGTACTACTGCGCCGAGGGCGGTAGTACCTGATATATGGTCGCGTTGCTGACCGTTGAGGTCGGGGTCGATACTACTGCCCTTAGAGGGCTGTAGTATCAAGATTTCCGATTTTGCCCGTTTTGCCCCCAAACGGCTAGTTTTCTTGGTGGGGGCTATATATACCCCCTTGGGGGGCTTGGGGCTGTTGTTGCTAGTGTTGTTGCTGTGTGTGGGAGTTGTGTGCATGTGTTGCTCTTCTCCATTTGCCTCTTGAGCTTAAGAGTGAGACTAATTGCATGTGTTGCAATTAGGAAGTGATTTGAGAGCCTCTTGTGCATGTGTTGCACTTGAGTGAGGTCTTGTGCATGTGTTGCACTTGGTGATCACCGAGGAGCGCATTTGTTGTGTCCGGTGAGGTTCAAGCGAAGGAGCGGCTTATTACTCTTGGAGGTTGCCGACTTCTAGACGGCGTGGTCGTCGCTTGGGAGCTCTCAAGGTTGTGAGAAGCCCCGCGAAGTTTGTGAAGGTTCGGGTTGAGCCTACGCAAGCGTGAAAACCACGACTAGTGGAAAGAGGCGGTGCTCGAGCGGAGCCGGCCCAAGTGTGGGCTAGCCTCAACGTGGACTAGGGAGACCTGCAAGTCTCCGAACACCACTAAAAAATATCGGTTGTCTCTTTTACTTTCAAGTATTTACATTTATTGTATATTGTCCAATTGCTTGATTGTAATTAGAATTGCTTAGTGTTATTTGATTGATCAATTTAGCAATTCTAGTTTAGAGACATAATTTAGTTAGTGCACTAGTGAGCCTAGTTGATTTAGGCTTTAATTGTCAAAACCTATTTATCGCTCAGCATATATATTTGATTAGGTTTTGACATAGGGTTGATTAGAGCTAATTGTTTAGTGAGCGATCGAATTTCTTAAAACGCCTATTCACCCCCCTCTAGGCGCATCCTCGACCCTACAAAAGGGCAGAGGGTAGAATTAGCACTACAAAAAGATGAAGCATTCCATGGCCACGAAGGGGTTCTCCAAGGACTCCACACCCTCGCCGTCGCCAGCCGCAATGCCTCATGCGCCCACTGCGTGTATGGCGGAGAGGCACAATGCGAGGACAAGGGGGTCGTGATAGACGGCGCGAGAGCTGGGAGGCGCCTCCTGCATGCGGTGATGCGCGCCGCACGGCCTCGCTGGACAGTGGCTTCCACAGCGAGGGAGGAGGAGGCGGAGCCGCGACGGAGCCGATCTCGCTGCTGCCACGGCGACGGCGATCTCCGACCGCCGCCACTGGTCGCGCCATGGTGGCGGGGCGACGGAGATGCGCGCCTTCCAGACGCCGGCCGCCGGGACGGCTGGCTTGTCCTCACTGGCGCGCTTCGAAGCTCGCCGGACACGGCCCGCTTCGCCGGGCATCGCCGGGACCGCTGGGGCCCCGCCGCCGTGGTAGCGGCCGACGACTCCGACGCCGCCTCCGACTTCTCGTCTGCTGCATGCGCCACCCCCACCACCCTACGGACCCTACCGTCACCATCCTTCACCCTGGCATTGCCAGCCTTCGCCTTGGCCTTCTCCCCTCCTCGCTCCACCGACGGCGCCATAGCGCCAGGAACTCGCCTAGGCTTGGTGTTCGGGGTTTCCGAGAGGACCTCCTTGACCATCTCCTCCTCCGGTGGAGGCGAGTCTCGGGCCTCCGACCGCCGCCGGGAAGCTTCCGCTGCCGTAGCCGGCAGCTCGCGGCGCTTCTTGCTGACGCAGCAGCCCATGTCTCCCCCTGTCGTCTTCCTTCCTTCTTGCCGAGCTAAAGCTAGGCGTTTCCCTCCGTTGTGCTTTGATTTGTGCGAGAAGCAGCAGTCGTGGCTGGAGACCGGAAGTCAAAAGGGCTGAGCTAGTGAGCACTGAGCAGGGTTTGTGATGTGATATGTGTGCTTAAAATATAATCTGCTCCATCACTGCAACTCTGCAAGGGATTTATAGAGTAATGAGCTGTTTAGCACTGTGTAAAATACTGTCATCTACTCCTAGTTCTATACAGTGTCGTGGTAAATGGTATTCGGACGGACGGACGTGGTACGGTGAACCTGGAATGGCTAAGCGATTAATGGCGATATGACTGATTTATTAGAAATTAACGGTAGATTATGCATACTTACTATTATATTTATTTATATTTAGAATTAATCAGAAAATATTTTATTTATCTAAATTTATTGTAAATTATCACTCTACAAACACATGTTTTAGATTTCATTGTTTACCTTTCATTCAGTAGGTGAACCCTATGACACAATATTATAAATTAATTTACCATAATTAGTGAATAAAAATAAACTGTTTTCATGATTGAATAAAAAGCTAGACGATCAATCAAAACAACAGCTGATTAATCAATTACATGATCAATTAATTATTTAATTGTATTAATTATACTCTGATTACACTATCTATAACGGTTTAGTCATCGTCACCGGATAATCAGCCAGCAATTTTTCACGCCACTGGTTCTAAATACTGCTACTACTAGCTCTGCACTCTTGTTGATCGACTTGTGGTGTCCAGCCGTCCAGGTCTGAATGTCTGATACTCTGAACAGCTCTTTTCAGCCACCATGAAACAGTTTGCCGAATGGCTTCAAAAATCAAAAAATGATTGTTCGGTTATCCGTAACTGGAGTTCAATTGAGATATTTTTCTCCGTGTCCAGAGTCGTGCGGGGACTTCAAAAAACGAATTTCTCAAGTAGTCGCATGGCTAGATATTACAATAGGTATGTTTATATCGGAACACAGATTTATACTTTATAAACTGTAATACGATGGAAGCCCAGAGCGCTGGATGCCGTTCGCAACACCTTCCTCACGGCCGCGCTACGGAGTATTTGGGAAATCCAAGAATGACAAGGTTTTCAACAACGAAGATACTGTTAGAGTTAATCGTGTAACAAGAGTACGAATCAAATAAGAAAATGAGCTATATTCTGATTCGGTTATTTAAATCTTTTTTATTCTTATAATCGTGGCTTAATAATATATATTTCTAGGTATTCCTCATGTTTGTAAGTAAGAGAGTAAGAAAAAACAAAATATGCTAATTATGTCGCACCGTCAAAATACTAGTGTTCTCGAGATCTTGTGCTTGATTTTGTGCCATTGTATGTGTATGCTGATCCAGACTAAAACCAACAGATACATTTCGCGTTTGAATGACTCATTGCTGTCCTGAATATCTCATACTCTGGGCTCATCAGAAACAATCATTTTTCTAGCCTCTTTACTTTTTTTTTTTTTAAATCTAGCTCGAATTGCAAATCTAGCTCTCTTCTACCCGTCCGCCGTGGCTCTGCGCAGGCCTCCACCGCCGCGCCCTACGGCGCCATCAGAGCACATACTTGGGAGTTTTTTCGATCTGCGCCGCCGGCTTCATTGTGCGTCTTCATCATTCTCTGCGCGCTCCAGATCCGCGGCCATCTCCGGTCGCGCTGTCTTCGTCATCGTCTTCGGCTACCAGATCCTCACGGTTCCTTGGCGTCCGCGCCGCCGCGCTGTGCGGCTTCTACGCCTCCATCCATGCGTCGAGCGCCACGCGCCCGGCCTCCTCCGTGCTGACCAGCAGGCTTTCGGTGCGCCGACGCCCCTCTGCGACGAGCGCATCTCCTCGTCGCGTGCGTCCGCGCCGCCCGCCATCTTTGGCCGCATCTGCTCCGGCCGTGACCCTGCAATTGCTTGTGACAAGACACAGCTGGATTTCTACCGAATCACAAACTTCAGCTTCTGATTTCCATCAGGCTACCTCCACGACGGCCGGCCTCCTACCACCCGTGAGAATCTCGCCCGAGCACCTCCTACCTGCCGCCTCCGCCCTTCCGATCTGTTAGCACCGGCCGCAGCTCCGGCCCGGCCTGCCACCAGTCGGACCCATCATTGGCTACCGTTGCCTGGCCTGGCCCCCGTCGGCTCGTCAGCTTTCTCGGCGGACCACACGTCGTCGCCGACTGGCTGGCCGGGCCCCCACCGTGTGCCCGTGAAGCAACCGCGCGCCCGTGAGAGCCTAAGTCACCTGACCGAACATGTTGTTTGAGGTTTACTTTGGCCTATTGAGTATTGATCGTTTGATCTTGCTACATACGCTTTGGCCTTCACGGATGACAAGCAAGGTATTGGATTTCAATCGGATCCAAAGTTGGATTTCACTTCAATTGCATCCCGGCTTCTAAGAGGCTGTTGGCTCCGCAGCTTCTCACTTGGATCCACTCCAATCGAGAATCTAGAGTCTTCAAGAAAGTGTTTGGCTACGAGGTTGACTCGATCTAAGAATGAGAGAATTGTGTGCAAAAAGACTAGACTACCCTATTCCTTGGTATGTACCTTTTCATTCTAAGAAATTGCAGGAAGGACAACTAATTAAAACCCATGTATCGTGATTTTTCATTGTGTACAATATATGACATCATTTGATGACGTTATATGCATGCATGCCGAAACGGAAAGAAAGAATGTGCTTAATCAATAATCAATAATCAAAGCACCGATTTCGTTGCTAGCTTCATGTGCTTAATCAATAATCAAAGCACCGATTTTTTCATTGTGTAAATCATGAGACGCCATTTCAAAGATGCTTCCTTCTCTTTGCTTTCCTTGCTAGCTTCATGTGCTTAATCAATAATCAAAGCAATCGGTTTTTTATTGTGTAAATCATGAGACCTCATTTCAATGTGCTTCGAATAAAACTCAACTATTGTGAGAAAATATAAAAGTGAAACACAATTTCAAATGCTAACAAGATCATTAGATAAACTATTCCACATCAACCGTCATAATTAATTTGTTTAACTTAACAACGCTTTGCAACACAAATATCCATCATATTATCTCGAGATCTACCACTTTGAAAATGTCACCAAGAAAGAGCAATAGCGGTTGCAAGCTCATCACGAAAACTATCCATTGACCGATCATTTGGTTGTGATGTTGAGCCATCTGATGCATGTTGAGAAATTGAACTACCTTGATATCTTGATGGAATGGTAGGCACATAATCTGATCGCGATCGCACCTATGGAAATGCCAATCTCCGCTAGCATGCTCACGATAAAGTTGTGAAGCGCCATAGTAGCAAATAATCATTTTTTGCTTGATCATTGGATAATTCGGATCTTGAGCAAAATTTGCCATTTCATCTTTCATAGCTTGCCGCCTCAAAGATCATACGCTTCTTGAATTCATATTCTTCAACATAATCATTGTTTGTCATCACTATCACTTTCCGATGACATCTGTACATACATCACAAAAGAGACAACAAGCAATAATAAGTACAACTACCAATACTATGAACAACAATAAATCATACGAACAAACAACAAATCAAATATCACACAAAACATATGGATAGCAAGCAAATAAGGTTCATAACTCAACAATCTAACATGGTTCACAAAGATAGGTACAAGTCTTAAAAGCAAGCGTACATAAAGGTATATTCTTAAAATTATTACATCACAACACAACATCTACGACCCATATTTAGCATTGTACTTCCTCTTTAGCCGCTTGAAACGAACTTGTGAGGGCATTGTAACAAACATTTCCTTTGCTCCTTTTCACAAACAACTCTATGGCAATAAAATGCTCGTTGCTATCCCATGCCGCCCACATTCAACCACCATGTCCATAACAAGTTTAATGGAACAAGGATCATCTTTATTGGCAAAAGACTCAAATGTTGGATCGAGACTTCTCGCTTAGATCACCCATCCTTGTAATCGATCTTGTATGCCTTGTGTTAACCCAATCTTAGGCTTTTTCCCTTTTTAGTAACTACCCGGCCGCTTCTCTTGCTGTAATACTAGGAGAGTCCTCATGCTCGCTTTCATCCACCTCCTGAATGTCATCCTCAAGATCTACATCGATTGTCGGAGTCTCCGGGTGGTTGAGGCAACTTGCCCCCGCAGAGACCAATGGTCAAGATTCATCATTGGTGATGTCTTGAACATCACCCTAAGCAAGTCTCGACTCAATGCCTTGTTTATGAACTTGGCACAACCTCGAATATCCTGTTAAAACCAAAAGGAGACCAATCATGATTAATGGGATTTTTGGAACATTAGTTCATAAATAAAAAAGTTCAATACGTAACTTATCGCCTTTGCCTTAGTCCACCAATCGTTGTCCATCTTGATGGTACCCTTATCATTGTCCCAACCAAATTTCCTCTCTCATGAGTAATCTATTCCAAGTGGTCCATTCATTCTTCAATTTGTCCCATTTGTTCTTGAATTGCCTCTTGTTGTACTCGAGGCCGATCCCTCTCCTTAAACCTCTTTTCTACTTCAACATAGCCTACATGGCTTAAATGGGTATTTGGCCGATTTCCAATGCTAACTTGTTCGCAAACAATTCACAAACTATTCTAGTATTATCATCATTCCACTCTAAGAAAAGACTCGCCATCTAAAATCAGCATACAAAAATTACAAAAATTATATGAACACAAGCAACATTAACTGAGAGGGTCCTCTTCTGTTCACAAATATAACAGAAGACAATAACAAAGTAGAAACAAGCTATGTCAAAACTGAATTTTTATATCCTTATCTTTTGGTCCAAGTCACTAGAGGCTCTTGATCTGCTCTGGAACTTTTACGTAAGTGTCCAAACAAAGAGACAATGCTTATTCCTACCAGTCAGCAACAATCAATGATACAGGATTGGAGTGATTATTCTTGAGTAGGTTCCATTTTTTTATTTTTAAGGTGGAATGGACCTACTCATTTTTAGCGTAAGCTAATGTTGTAATGTCTCTTATCATGATGAATGAACAGTACTTTAAACATGAATGATCAATAACTCCATTAAAAAAGTTGGAAAAAAGAAAGGAAACTCATGCAGTGATAGCTATCGCTGAGGATCACACATCCAGATTAACATATCGGTGCACACCTTATGAAACTTTTTGCCCAAAAGCTAGCTATCAATAAATATATCCGATCATTTGTTTTGCCTAGGTGCTAGCTATTGATAAATATATCCAAATCAATCGAGGCAAAGAACTGAATCACTCATCAAGCCCAAAGCAGATTCTTCTTGTGATTATTCAGATGTCGCCCATGCTACAATTGTCGAAGAGGATTGCTCATGTTTCCGGACAAACGAAAATACTTGACGAGCTAGTCGACATCGTCGATGTATGAATTTAGCGTAGTGCCTGGGTTCAATGTCCCAGTTCAAACTTGCTAAACATCTTAATCTTTTTTGCTTCGGCCACTAGTGAGTTAATGTATGTGAAAATGCTCAAAATCAAAAGGAATTCGCTCATATATATCCATCCATCTTCAAACATCATCCAATAACCCAACTAGGGTTCCACCGAATTGCTGTGGCCTTCGAGGAACTAATCAGAATCCAAAATTTGTGCAGAGACTTGACTAGAAAACGACCTCTCCTCGTTCTCAATTCTGGTCATTGCTTCAATCACCGACGCTGGCTTCGATCACGGCCGGGAATATCGCGACGGAATCGACGCAGATCGCGGACGCGGGCTTGATCATTGTCGGCCGCTTTGGCTATCGCAGACGCCATGGATTTGGGTCGCCGACGCCAGGCTTGGGTCAGGACGCGCGTGCGGGAGGCGAAGCGATGAACCGAGGGCGAAGCGACGAAGCGAGGAAACGAGGGGTTTTGTTGAGGGTATTTTATGTTATTTTACCCTAACTCCAAGGGTAGTTTGGTAACGTAGGTTGGCTCGGTGGGGAGCACCTTTTGCTGCTCCATAAAATGAACTACAACTTCCAGATTCATCAACTCCAGATTCAATTTTTTGGAGCTAGACCGCTTGGCATGACTCCATCTACTCCGCACGAGAATCTAGAATCTTGCCAAACAGGCCTAAGAGGTCATGGTCTCGGCCTCCTTTCATGCTTATTATTAGCGGTATTTCATACCTATTATTTTGTCCTTATCATTAACGGAGTGTCATGCGGATTTCATCCATTACAATTAATGCTTTTATGCATAATCTTGGCGGATATTTCATTGCAATTCAGGCGGGATTTATTCATGGCAATTCATTTGATGTTTCATCCTCTACTTTGGAGACTTTGGTGAAAAAATTATATATCAGTTGAGGACAACTGGTTTTGGTGTTTCATCACCGTTCATTGGAACTTGGTGTTTCATCACCGTTATTCTGGTGTTTTATTGACCATTCATTTGGAATTCAACGACACCCTGATGGTAGCATTATACTCTTCGGAGTTTTTCTAGTGAAGGTTTTGCTCCAATGTCAGTTTGATATGAAGATTTGAAGTGCAAGAAGGAGTTGTTTCTGCGTGTATACTACAACATTCCTTTTGTTGTCTTTGCTCGATATGAGAGGTCTACTGCAATTTATACTCCATTGATGGCACAAGAAATTTTCTTCATATTGACATTTTTTTAGCAGCTACAACCATGTTATGGATTTTCAGTAGGCAGTTTGCCGAATTTTATGTTCCACGTGGAGCATACCAAAAGTCTATGATATGTGTTCTTCACTATTTATTCAGCACCACATGTGATGTCTTCTTGGCTCATGCCGTTTGATGATTGAGTGTTTGTTTCAGGAGGTCAGTTGCACAGACTCAAACTTTACTGGGGTTATGAATCATTGAAGACCCAGATTCTTCGTCTGCTTCATTATATCTGTGTTGGATTGACTGTTCCAGTCTTTCTCTCGACCTACTGGTGGTTTGCTCAATCTCGCTTCATCGGAAGCATTTGGACAAGACTGTTCTAGTCTTTTTATACCCTTAGTGGTTTTTCGCACTACAAGTGTTTGGCTTGACTGTTCCAGTCTTCCTCGTTCAGTAGTCCTTTGGACTTTTAACTCACTTGTATTCTTCGTGCTTAATTACCTTTCAGGGTTTTCCAGAAACAATTTTGTTATAGATTTTGAGTTAAAGGGAGGTTTGTTGGAGATAACTCAATATCTCTAACTGCCATATCTATTTGTTCTATCCAAATAGGTTGTTAGTCCAAGTCGTTTACAACTAGGACTCTTTGGCTATATAAGGCAACCCCCTGCACTTGTAATCTTGAAGCGATATAGTGAATTGTTTCCGTGGTTTTTTCCCGCAAGGGTTTTTCCACGTTAAATCTTTGTCTCCAGTATTATACCGTGCTGCTATCCCTAACACAACACGCATAAAAAAAGGCGAACTAGACATTTTTTCCATAAAGAAACGAAAACGGTGATATGATGATATCTCAGTGATCCAACTAAATGGCGTGGTCAATCGACCACAACATCTGGATAAACTCGAAGTAGACCCTGCACAAAGGGCTGGCTAGCAAGCCGAGTTTTATCGAGATTCATTCAATATTAACTTATTTTGATTTAGTGTTATTTATTTATAGTTTAGAAGTAATTTTGTTATCGAGCTAACGAACATGGTTTGAACCAAGTCCACGAGCGCAATAACGAGCTTTTTTGCTAGCAGACTAGCGGTGGCAGCGGTTGCAGGGGTGAGGCAGCAACGGCATTGTTGGTTTGAGTGTAGTGGCCATGGAGATCTGACTTGGATCCTTCGCTTATCCAGCCTCGTGTTCTTTTTTTTTAAATCTAGCCTTCTTTCAGTGCATATATTTATAAATTTGGTCTCCTCCTTCACCACAGAAGTAGCAGCAAGCAACAACTGTCACCTACCGTGTGACCGGAGCCATAGCAAGGCAAGGGACTGCAGGAAAGGGCGCTAGAGCGTGGAAGGAGGGTGATGCCACCGCGAGAGTGTACCCCAACGCGATAGCCGGTTCCGGGGCCCCACCTGCCACGCTACCACAACTCAGTAACGCCCTCCTCCCGCGCTCCACCGCCTGCTCCCGCGATCCCTCGCCCTGTCATAGCACCGGTCATCTTTCGCACTTCTAGGGCACAGTAGATGATAGGTGTTGCTTGCCGCGCCTTCCACTATAGGGAAGGAGGCTAAATTTGTAAATCCATGAATAAAGGGCTAGATTTGCAAAAAACAAATATAGAGGACCGAATAAGCGAAGGCTTCACCTAACTTGACGCAAGTAGTGCCCTATCATTTTTTGAGGCCATATTGCCCTGTCAATTTGGTAGCAACAATAAATGAGAAGGTCTTGTTAAATAATCGATAACCACTAAATATTGAGCCCGATGTAGATCTTCCAATGTAGAGATTACCCAAGGTAATCACAACATAGATAAACACCGAAGATAGGGGAATTGGACTTTCTTCTCATTATTTTTTCTTTTTTACAATGGAGTGCTATATTTGTAGCCTAAACCCTTTAGGGTAATTTCGAGATTGGCCCACAAAACCCTAGATTAGATATTTCTTAACACTCCTCCTTAGACGAACACCGCAAAATGCATATACTGATAAAAAACTCCTTCCAAAAACCTAGTGAGAAAAAAAGATGGAAAATAGTACACTGCATCTACAAATTCTATTATATTTGTTGTCTCGTTAAAAACTTTTATGTGAGAAAAATTCTATAAAACTCACTAAGGAAAAGAGTGCAACTTGCAAACTTCTGGATTAGGGTAAAATCTTCACGATTGTACTAATGTTTACGATTCAAGGATTCACTCCCCTTAAACTTTGCATCACTCTAAATCGTCTCATTCTAATATCACGAACACATATTTGAAAACTAGATATCGGCAAAGACTTAGATAATAAATCGGCTAGATTTTCACATGACTTAGTTTGCAGAATCTTTACCTTACCATTGTTTTGGGGTTCATGAGGATAAAAAAGTTTGGAGGCAATATGTATTGTGATATTGCTCTTAACATAACCTATTTGCATTTATACAACACAAGCGATGTTATCTTTATAGATAATTGTGGGGTTTAGATAATTGTGGGGTTACCAACGGTGTTAATGCCACAAGATTTCTAGATATGGCTACTCACATACCTTAGCCAAGCACATTCACGTGAGGCTTCATATCTCTACTATTATAAAACATGAGTTGGTGGCAACGGTCCGTTCTTCCGTGGGCCCCACTCCTCAGCCTCCAACCCCTCTCTCACTCCACACATACACAACGCCGATACAGACTCAGACGCAATCTCCTCGAGCCACCCCCCACTCCCCAGCTCCGACTCCTTGGCTCCTCGCCCTAATCACCTCACGCCCCCACCATGATCTCCGCCCAAATCTCCACACTGCCTCCGCGATCCTCACTCCCCCCGCCGCCTCCTCGATCCCCGTCCCAGCCACGACATCCCCATCACACGCCTCCGATCGATCCCGTGCGGAATCCTCGCCTCCCGATCGAGGGCGCCCACCATCGTTGTCTCCGATTCGGCTCCTGATCCCCTGAAAGTGCATCTAGGCCCCTCAAAGTGTTTTGGTGATTTATGGCAACATAATTACGTATGCTAACGGTGTAAGTGAGATTCTTTACAGTTATCAAGGAGATATCATTATTGGAAAGGCGATTGGAGATCCCCACTATATTCAAAATGTGAAAAGGCGACATCAAGACTTCGATTGTACATCTTTTACTTTATTGAGTCTAAGGATAGCCGTACTATAAAGGGGATCTGACGGAAAATCGCTTCTAGGATATACTTGTGCTCATAGGATGAAAAATACATCTCAAAAGATCTGTTAAAACCTTGCATTTCCTTTAAAAGGATACTCTGGCGAGGAGGTCATCCGAGTATCCGGACATTTAATCCGGACACTCAGGAAAATGTCCAGAGTATCAAGGGATTAAATCCGGATACTCGAGCTAGGGTCCTCGGTTGGTTTTTCTCTCGATAAGTCAGAGTATCCGGACATTTAGTCCGACACTCAGGAAATTGTCCGAGTATCAGAAGAAAATGTCCGGAATGTCTGCTAGAGCACTTGTAATCGTTGGATTTTGGGAGAGCTATTTAAGCCCTCACTCCAAATCTAACCTTGCCCACCTCATTCATTGTCAAGATTCATTTCCCAAGCTCACTCTCTCACTCTCTTGAGCCCTAGCCTCTTCTCCCCACTTGAATCTTTGATTTGGCTTGAATCTTTTGGGAGAAAAGAGGCATTTAAGTGATTTGAGCTTGCATTGTTGATTCTTGAGCACAAGTTCATCCTCCAAGTTGATTTAGCGGCGTATTTGTTACTCTTGGAGTTTGAAGGGCTCCTAGGCGGCAAGGAGTCACCGGAGCCTCCAAGTCTTCGTGTGGAGAGCCCCGGTCGTTTGTGAAGGAGCCTCGCCTCCGAAAGGAAAGAGGCAAGAAGTGAAGAACCCATGAGTGCTTCGTGCAACACCGGAGGAAAGGGGTCAAGAGGGACCCGGCTTTGTGCCTCCTCAACGAGACGAGGATTCCTTCAAGAATCCGAACTTGCAACAAATTCATTGTCTTTGTGTTCTTCACTTGCTTGTGCTAGGGTTTGTAGTTCTTGAAACTTGTGGTGCCCGATCTACTTTATCTCCGTGTTTGGCTCTAGATCCTTATTTTTCTAAGGTACCGAGATCATTTAGAACCTTTGTATTCACTAGATTGTTGAAAATTTGCAAGGATTTAAAATTCTCATTTCGAGGTCACTTGTCCCACACTCGACATTTAATCCGGACTATCCGGATATTAACTCCGGACTATCCGGACATTAAGTCCGGACACTCGGATTTTGGCCATCGGGTGATTTTATTTAATTGCAAATTTTAATTACGCCTATTCACCCCTCTAGGCGACATATCGGTCCTTTCAATTGGTATCGAGCCAAATCTCCTTAGTTTGGCTTAACCGCTGGAGAATCAATATGTCGCAAAAGGAAATCTGTCGAAGATCTTACCGCACCTCTGCACGGGACGATCTTAGGATGGGTATTCCGCAATTACAATTCTCTCGGCTCTTCATCGTATGTTTCGCTGCGTTCTCCTCCGAGCGGCGCCTCACTTCGATGGCACTCACTATGCCGCGTGGAAACATAAGATGAAGATGCACTTGAGATCACTTCACCCGTCTATTTGGAAGATTGTGCAAACAGGTTTCAAGCCTAATGATCCCGAGAATCTTACTCCCGAAGAAGATAAAGATCAACACTTCAATGACTTGGCCGTCAATGCCTTGTTTAATGCTTTGAGTGATTCCGAGTTCAACCGTGTGGATGGACTTGAGGAAGCAAAGGCCATTTGGGATAGACTCCTAGTGAGTCATGAAGGGATTTCAAGTGTCCGTGAATCAAAGATAGAGCTCATCATTGGTGAGCTAAGCGGTTCACTTTGGAAGAAGGAGAATCCTACAACAAGATGTTTGGCCAGGCTAATGGTGCTCGTGAATCAAGCCAAAGGTCTCGGGTGCACCGATCTTTCTCGACAAGGCCGTTGTGAAGATCATTCTCCGCAGAATCACTCCTACCAACCGCAACCTTGTTCGGTTGATCCGAGACCGCCCAACTCGACACGTTGACACCTCATGGCGTCATTGGCGGCTCATGATGGACGAGATGATGGTGAAGGAGGCCGAGGTAGTTGAAGAACTCAAGTCCGCAAAAGAAAGGCATTGCCCTCAAGGTCACAAGGTAGCACGCCAAGCGGAAGAGAACTCAAGTGAAGATGAAGAGTCTAGTGGTCCGCTGGCGAATGAGGATATGGCCCTATTTGTGCGAAGGTTCAACAAGTTCTTCAAGAAGAAGAATTTCAAACAAGGAGGTCGTCGAAGAGCTTTGGAAGAAAGTCAAAGGGTAGGCATTCTACGAAGATGCTATGAATGCGGTGAAACCGCCACTTCATTGCCCGTGGTCCGCACAAGGAAAGCAAAGATGAGAAGTCTCACAAGAAAGACAAATATCGAGGCAAAGACAAAGAAAAGAGCAAGAAATTCAAGCACTACAAGCACAAGGGTCAAGCGCATATTGGAGAAGAGGGGATTCAAACTCCGATTCCGACTCAAGCTCCGAGTCCGACGAGGAAGGAGGAATTGCCTCCGTCGCTATCGCTGCGTTTACCACCTCAACAATGTCGAAGAGCCTCTTCGACAACTTGAGCGATAGCGACGACAACACTCCTATGTGCCTTATGGCAAAAGGGCATAAGGTATCATCAAAGACTCCACTCCTCCATTGCTAATGAATGTCTAGATGAGCACGATAGCGATAGTGATGATGATGATGTTAACACCGTGCTTAAATCTATGAAGAATTTTGACATTCATAAATTAAACTTGCTTTTAAAAAATATTGAAAAGTTGGAGGAAGTTGTAGAACAAAAGGAAGCTACTCTTGAGGCTCAAGAGGATTTGCTCATCCTCGAAAAGGAGAAAAACCGTGAGCTAGAGAAGAGCTTGTCTTTTGAAAAAGAGAAAAAATGAGAAATTAGTTGAGAATTCAAAATTAATCGGATCCGAGGTGACTAGTCTCGAGATCACCAACGCTTCACTCAAAGAGGAACTTGCTAAGGCAAAGGATGCTTGCAAGGCTCTTGAGTTGAAGCTTGTTGATCTCAAGAATAGCCCTCCGGTTACCTCAACTATTAACTCCAATTCTTCATTACCATCAACTAGCAATGGATGCGCTTAGGTGCTATAATGTCAATATTGATATTTGTACCACTAACCTTGAGACTTTGCAAGTACTTGCTAATGAAAATGAGAAGCTCAAGGAATGCTCAAGATGGACTACAAAAGTCCTATAAGGCTAGCAAGGGACTAGAGGAGTTCCTCGGTAAGCAGAAGGTAACCCCATGAAGCATGGGCTTGGTTATGTCCTCCCAAGGGCAAAGGAAACCATATTGTGGTTGCGCTTTGAACATGCCCATTCACTTCGTAAAGGGGAAGCAAACTTTAAATATAAAGCTCAATCCACTTTCTTTGCTTCATATGTGCTTAAGAGGACTAGCCTTGGTAGAGTAGTTGCTCATCATATTGGGGTAAGCCCAAGAATGCTTCTAGTGTGCGATCTATTTGGGTCTCCAAATCACTTGTCACTAACGTCATGGGACCTAAACAAGTTTGGGTACCAAAGAGCAAAAACTAAATTTCATTTTGTAGGCCTACATCTCGGTGGAACAAGTTGGATCTTGGATAGCGGATGTCGCATCATATGACCGGAGAAAGGGCAATGTTCGCACATCTAGAAGCCAATGGATCAAATAGTGAAAGCATCATCTTTGGCGATAATGGAAAAGGTGAAGTGGTAGGTTTAGGTAAGATATTGATTACCAATGATTTTCATATAAACAATGTTTTACTCGTTGAATCTTTAAGCTACAATTTATTGTCCGCTGCACAATTATGTGAAGCGGGCTATAATTGTGTGTTTAGTGAGAAGGGTGTGGATGTCATTAAGAGGGTTGATGGTTCAATAGCCGTTAAGGGTCGTTTAAAGGGTAATCTCTATCTTATAGATTTTTCTACGGATAGAGTTAACCTTGAAATGTGCTTAATGGCTAAATCTAGCATGGGTTGGTTATGGCATCGCCGACTTGCCCATGTTGGTATGAGGAATCTTCACAAACTCATTAAGGGCAATCACATCCTTGGACTAACCAATATCGCTTTTGAGAAAGATAGGGTGTGTAGCGCATGTCGCCGAAAGCAAGTTGGAGCTTAGACCGCCAAGAATGTGATGACCACCACAAGACCCTTAGAGATCTTTGCACATGGATTTCTTCTACCGATCGCCTACATAAGCATTGGAGGAAACAAGTATGGGTTAGTCATTGTAGATGATTTTTCTCGATTTACTTGGGTGTTCTTTTTGTATGATAAAAGTGAAGCTCAAGGATCTCTTAAGAAGTTCATGAGAAGGGCTCAAAATGAGTTCGAAGTGAAGATAAAGAAAATTCGGAGTGATAACGGCACCAAATTCAAGAATACCGGCGTTGAAGAGTTTCTCGATGAAGAAGGCATCAAGCATGAGTTCTCGGCTCCCTATTCACCTCAACAGAATGGGGTAGCCGAGAGGAAGAATCGAACCCTCATCGAGATGGCGCGCACGATGCTCGACGAGTACAAGGTTTCCGACATATTTTGGGCGGAGGTCAAATCAACACCGCGTGCCACAGCTCCAACCGATTATATCTTCACAAGTTGTTAAAGAAGACGGCGTCTGAGCTCCTCACCGGAAAAAGCCAAATGTATCCTATTTGAGTATTTGGGAGTAAATGTTACATCCTCAACAAAAAGCTAAGTCTTCTAAATTTGCTCCTAAAGTAGATGAAGGATTTTTACTTGGTTATGGATCAAATGCTTACGCATATCGGGTTTTCAATAACACCACCGTGTAGTTGAAATCTCGCGTGATTTAACATTTGATGAAACTAACAGTTCTCAAGTAGAACAAGTTAATTGTGATGAAATTAATAGGAAGAACCTCTATGTGAAGCAATCAAGAAATTGGCCATTGGGGAGGTAAAACCGGTGGAGCAGGATGCAATCCGAGCACCTCAACCCGGAGTGTCCGGATAATGTTCGAGTATCAGGACAAAATCTCGAGTGTCCTGACTTAACCGGACATTAGGACATCGATTCTCAAAATGTTGATCCTCCTCATCCATTCAAACTCAAGATGGTTCCAACACTTCTCAAGGCGACGGAAGTCCTATTCAGCGTATAAACGCAACAACCCTCATCCGAGAGTTCATCAAAGCATACAACGCGATCACCGTACGACAACATACTTGGAGACATTAACAAGGAGTATCCACTAGATCTCGACTTGCAAATTTTGTGAATTTTACTCTTTTGTGTCTTCTCTTGAACCACTAAAGGTAGAAGAAGCACTCAAAGATCCGGATTGGGTGGTGGCGATGCAAGAGGAGTTGAACAACTTCGAACGGAACCAAGTGTGGAAGCTTGTCGAGCGGCCCAAGCAAAAGCGTGATTGGAACCAAATGGGTCTTCGGAACAAGCAAGACGAAAACGGTATAGTGACTAGAAACAAAGCACGGTTGGTTGCTCAAGGCTTCACGCAAGTCGAAGGTTTGGATTCGATGAAACATACGCTCTGTAGCTAGGCTTGAATCTATTAGAATATTACTTGCCTTTGCTACTCACCATGATTTCAAGTTATACCAAATGGACGTGAAAAGCGCCTTCTTGAATGGACCACTCTCAAAATGGTCTCGTTGAGCAACCACCCAAGACCGAACCATCCGGACCACGTATACTTCCTTCACAAGGCTCTTTATGGGCTTAAGCAAGCACCGAGGCGTGGTTTGAGTGTCTTCGCGATTTTCTCATCGAACAAGGTTTTGTAGTGGAAAGGCCGACCCTACACTCTTCACTAAACATATCGATGATGATTTATTTGTGTGCTAAATATATGTCGATGACATTATATTTGGATCTACTAATGAACATTTGTGCAAGGATTTTAGCAGATAATGACTAAAAGATTTGAGATGTCCATGATGGGTGAGTTAAAGTTCTTCCTCGGTTTCAAGTCAAACAACTGAAAGAAGGAACTTTTATATGCCAAACGGTACATCAAGGACATGCTCAAGAAGTTCGGCATGGAGAACATGCCAAACCAATCAAAACGCCGATGCAAGCCAGCGGGCATCTAGACCTCGACAAAGAAGGTAAACCGGTCATCCAAAAGGTATATCGCTCGATGATCGGCTCTTTACTCTATCTTTGTGCATCTAGGCCCGATATTATGCTTAGTGTATGCATGTGTGCACGTTTTCAAGCCCCAAAGAGTGCCACATGGTGGCCGTAAAAGAATCTTGAGATATTTAGTGCACACTCCTCATTTCGGACTTTGGTATCCTAAAGGGTCCTCTTTTGAATTAGTTGGCTATTCCGATGCGGATTATCTGGGATGTAAGGTGGATAGGAAGAGTACCTCGGGTACTTGTCGGTTCTTAGGTAGATCCCTTATTTCTTGGTCTTCCAAGAAGCAAAATTCGTAGCCTTATCCACACCGGCCAGAATATATAGCCAAGAGTTGTTGTGCGTAATTGCTTTGGATGAGGCAAACTCTAAATGATTATGGCCTAACCTATAACCGTGTACCACTTTTGTGTGACAATGAGGCGCCATAAAATTGCCAACAACCCCGTCCAACATTCCTGTACAAAGCATATTGATATTCGCTATCATTTTCTAAGGGATCATTCCACTAAAGGCGATATCGATATCCAACATGTGAGCACAAATGACCAATTAGCCGATATATTTACCAAGCCTCTTGATGAGAAGAGATTTTGTGATTTGAGGAGTGGGCTAAATATTCTTGATTCTCGCAACTTGGCTTGAAGCGTGAACGCTTTTGATTGATGCTTGCAAAATATGTTCAAAAAGCTTATTTGGTCTTTTTCTCTAATCTTTTTGTGTTGGTTGAAATATTTGATCTTCGGATCGTGCCCAATGACATGTGACTATGGATTGTCTGATTTTGTGTTCGCTAGTCACATTGTGCAAAGGGTCCTTAAGGATTTCTTTTCTCAATTCTTCAAGTCATTCATTTCCCTCAAATCCTTGAAATTCCTAATCCGATCCCGAGCTGTCAGTTCGGACAGTCCGGACAAATTGTCCGGAGTATCCGGACTAAATGTCCGGAGTGTCCGGACTGGGATGGCTGTGGGTATTTAAGCCCGTGCGGGGGGTTTTTCTTCTCTCTCTTCTCTCATTTGTTTCAACCCCTCCTCCTCAAAACTTTGCCCTAGCCGCCGCCCTCCGGTTCCCCTCCATCTCCGGCGTGTTTCTCACCCTCCGGAGCCTCCGGATCTTCCTTGGTGGGCGTGGGGAAGGATCTCCCTCAAGTTTTCTTCGTTTTTGGTGGTTCATCCTTGTGGTATGTCATCTTTAGCCCTAATCTTCTTTTGATCCTTGAAATTCTTAGGATTAGGGTTCCCTTGCTAAAGTACATTCATATTCTTATTGAAATCCTAGAATGTGCCTTTAGAAATCCATCATTGTTTGCAATTTAGGGTTTTGGGTTTGAATCTGTTAAGCCCGGAGTCTCCGGATATTTTATCCGGAGCATCCGGACAAAACCCCGGACACTCCGGACTAAATCCCCGGAGTATCCGGAGAAATTGTCCGGACAGTCCGGACAAAATGTCCGGAGTATCCGAGCTGCCTCTCGCCCAAAATTTTAAATTGTGAAATCTGCTTTAGTGCAACTCTTTTTCACTCCAATCTTTGTTCCTCTTAGATGTCTTCTTCCCAAGGAGGTTACGGTGCCGAAGCGCCCAGGTTGAGTCGCCTCCTTCCTCTCCTCGGCGCTCAAAGAAGAAGGCAAGGTGTGAAGAAGATCCCTCAAGGTCGTGCAAACCTCCTCACCAAGCCTCCCGTTGCTCCATCTCCTACTCTGCTCGAGAATAATCCAGGAAATTCTGCCAAGAGCATCCCGCGGATGAGCATGCTAGGCGTCGGAGCGAGAAAAAAAGCGATATCAAGAGTCAAGGTTGGCGATTGGTCCCCTTGAGAAGCTTCACCTTAGTGGAGATATCCAGGCGATGATGCCGCCGTGTGGTCGACTATCGTGGGAAGATGCAGAAAGGGCAAGGCCATAGTTATGCGAGAAACAAAGATCCGCCGAGTTCCACCAAGATCGATATGTCGACAAGCGGTTACAGAGCAGTTCCACTCGACTTTTATGAAACAGTTCTTACGCCTATGGAGCGTCCGTGATGAAGATGAAGAGGATTGATTGGCTATATGTCCGAGGCTCGAATCCCATCTTCGACGAGGTCATCGAGATTTGTGGCGGCATAAAGTGAAGGACATTATGAGTTTCATGCATTCTTGGAATGATGAGGTAATCATGCAATTTTATGCCACTCTTTACTTTGATAAAAAGCAAGATGCCATTTGGTGGATGACCGATAAACTCGGTATGTGGTGACCAAGAGGACATTTGCTAGAATATTGCATCCGAGATCGGCGGATGGGGATGCCAAGTCGCATGATAAGAAGGTCATGGCTCTGGCGGCTTGGAGATTTATATGACTCGTCTCGGCATGTTGTGATGGGCACTATCAAGGGTCCGAAGCGATGCCACCGTTCTTCTTGATTGCTTGGTCTCTCTTTGGCCCAAGGAGGAGATCGTCAATCATCGGTTCTTATGTTAGAAATTTGCTATTTCATTTGGTTGGCGCACTCATGGATTTGATGTGGTTGACTTCATCCGGGAGGCCATCCGCTACAACTCTTTGAGCAACTCCAAAGTATGTGTGGATATCGCCGTTTATTATGGCGTGATTGAGCACGCCACGGGCTTGACTTGTGAAGGATGTGGAGCATGTGCCTTACAAGGTCCGTCCTCGGTCGATTCCTGCGGCTCCTGTGGACAAGCGTCCCAGAGGTCGTCCTCCTGTCACTCGATCTTTTGCTCTGTTACTCCTCCACCGGCTCCGGCTTCATGAGGTTCCTCCTCTAGCTCCATTTCTCCCTCGGGAGAAGGTTCTCCTCGCACTAGCCGCGACACCATCAAGAGAATGCTCAAATGCTGTTTTGCTTATGCCAAGATGTGTCGGGCAAGTAAAGGAGACCGTCGTGAGTCGCGTGAGCACCGCCGTGAGTTTCGCGCCTCGCCGCCAAGCAGGTGAGGATCTTCCACCGAGAGCGAGTCCGAGGAGTCAACTCATGTATCTGCGGTGGATTCCGCTACCCGCGACTCTTGATCTTCCACCTTCGCTCCTCGGGCGGCGTCGATGGCGATGGCGACGATAGCGAGGAGGAGGACTACGAGCCTTCCGGCGACGACGAGTAGTTCTTTGCCGTAGCCCCTTCCTTTTTGGTGTCTTGATGCCAAAGGGGGAGAAGGAGCTAGAGTTTATTTCCTTGCCGTGCCTGCTTTTGCTTCGTTTAACTATCGCTTCGTTGAATTTTGAGTTGTGGTTATGTTTGTGATTGTGTTTGATTGGATGTCGAACTATTTGCTTAATATCAATTTCCTTTTCGTTATGCATTTGTGTGATATCATGTCATATTGATTACTTGTGCAAAATTACTTATTGATTATCATGACTTATTCTATCTTAAGTATAAATTTAGGGGGAGCTCATGCACCTTTTTTCTCTTAAGTATGTGCATTTCAAGAATCTACTCAATCTTCTCTAATGCATATATTTAGGGGGAGCTCCAACCCCATGTATTTGGTCCTTCAAATACTATATCCTCTCAAATTCTATCTAAACTCAATTGTGTTGTCATCAATTCACCAAAAAGGGGGAGATTGAAAGTGCATCTAGGCCCCTCAAAGTGTTTTGGTGATTTATGGCAACACAATTACGTATGCTAATCTGCAAGTGAGATTCTATGCGATTATCAAGGAGATATCATTATTGGAAAGGCGATTGGAGATCCCCACTATATTCAAAATGTGAAAAGGCGGCATCAAGACTTGATTGTACATCTTTTACTTTATTGAGTCTAAGGATAGCCGTACTATAAAGGGGATACTGACGGAAAATCACTTCTAGGATATACTTGTGCTCATAAGATGAAAAATGCATCTCAAAAGATCTGTTAAAACCTTGCATTTCCTTTAAAAGGATACTCTGGCGAGGAGGTCGGTCCGAGTATCCGGACATTTAATCCGGACACTCAGGAAAATCCGAGTATCCAGGGATTAAATCCGGATACTCGAGCTAGGGTCCTCGGTTGGTTTTTCTCGATAAGTCCGAGTATCCGGACATTTAGTCCGGACACTCAGGAAATTGTCCGAGTATCCAAGAAAATGTCCTGACTGTCGTGCTAGAGCACTTATAACAGTTGGATTTTGGGAGAGCTATTTAAGCCCTCACTCCAAATCTAACTGCTGCCCACCTCATTCATTCTTTGCATTCATTTCCCAAGCTCACTCTCTCACTCTCTTGAGCCCTAGCCTCTTCTCCCCACTTGAATATTTGATTTGGCTTGAATCTTTTGGGAGAAAAGAGGGCATTTAAGTGATTTGAGCTTGCATTGTTGATTCTTGAGTACAAGTTCATCCTCCAAGTTGATTTAGCGGCGTATTTGTTACTCTTGGAGTTTGAAGGGCTCCTAGATCGGCAGGAGTCACCGGAGCCTCCAAGTCTTCGTGTGGAGAGCCCCGCTGCTTTGTGAAGGCGAGCCTCGCCTCCGAAAGGAAAGAGGCAAGAAGTGAAGAACCACCGAGTGCTTCGTGCAACACCGGAGGAAAGGGGTCAAGAGGACCGGGCTTTGTGCCTCCTCAGCGGAGACGTAGGATTCCTTCAAGAATCCGAACTTGATAACAAATTCATTGTCTTTGTGTTCTTCACTTGCTTGTGCTAGGGTTTGTAGTTCTTGAAACTTGTGGTGCCCCGATCTACTTTATCTCTGTGTTTGGCTCTAGATCCTTATTTTTCTAAGGTACCTGAGATCATTTAGAACCTTTGTATTCAGCTAGATTGTTGAAAATTTGCAAGGATTTAAAATTCTCATTTCGAGGTCACTTGTCCGGACACTCCGGAC
This sequence comes from Guadua angustifolia, assembly GCA_036346375.1. Lineage (NCBI taxonomy): Eukaryota > Viridiplantae > Streptophyta > Magnoliopsida > Poales > Poaceae > Guadua > Guadua angustifolia. The sequence continues at coordinate 7,958,869 of CM070508.1, forward strand.
ATTTAATCCGGACTATCCGGATATTAACTCCGGACTATCCGGACATTAAGTCCGGACACTCCGGATTTTAGCCATCGGGTGATTTTATTTAATTGCAAATTTTAATTACGCCTATTCACATCCCCTCTAGGCGACATATCGGTCCTTTCATCCCCGCCCCCTTCCAAATCCTGCTCCCGATCCCCCGCCCGGGCGCCCGCGATGCACAATCCTCGCTCCGCCCGTCCCCTTCCAGATCGATTTGCCCCCCTCTCCGCCCCCACGCCGCTTGGGCTTGCTCGCGATCCTCGCCTCCCGATCTGGATCCCCCCATGTCCCCCACGCCGCTCGCAATCCCCGCTTGCTCCCAGTGATTTCCTTCCTTGCCTTGCTCCCGATGCTTTCCTTCCTCCTTGGTGCTTTCCTTCCTCGCCTTGATTCTTCCCTGTTTCTGCTCTATTTAGCCACCTTCTTGGATGGAGCAAGAACAACAGCTTGAGGAGACAGCAGGGATCCTTGGTGATCACAGAGGGAGACGTGGAGTCCACAGCCACCGGTGCTATTTACCTTGCTGCGCTCTATGTGTCTGACGGAGGAGGACCTGGAGGAGCTCAAGGGCTGCCTCGATCTCGGCTTCGGGTTCGCGTACCACAAGATCCCCGAGCTCTGCGGATGCCGCCTGCTCGAGCTGGCTACTCCATGACGCGGAGGTTCCTCGATGAGCGAGGGCGCTGGGGAGAGCCCTACGCATGCCGCCTCCCGAACCGGAGAATCTCTGCCCCGTATATTTTTTCCTCTCTGTGTTTCAATTTTGGTAAAGTTTTAGTTTTGGGATGATGTGAATACTTTTTTGCGGTAAAGGTGGGGTTTTTTTCTGTCGTTTTGGTGGGAGCTCTCTGATTTTGGGAGAATTAGATGTGGATTTGGGTACAGAGAATGGGATCTTTGGGTTCAGTTAGGTGGGGAGTGGTCGAGAGGTTTGATATTGAGATGCATGTGGCAAACTATGCTTCATTGTGCGCGAAAGATTTGATTCTATTGTGTTTTGCCCAGGCAGCATGAGAGTATGTTTGCAATATACCATCAGGTGCGTTCCTCCCATTAGCTCGCATGTTGAATTCCGTGTAGATTACATTGCGGTTTAATTTTGTCGAATTTTGTCAGCGAACTGATGAACCATAGAATGCTAATACTACGGCAGTATGTTGAATTCTGAATTTCTGATGCTTGTCGGATGAATTGTTACGAATGAAGGACACCCGATATTCATGCTGAATAGTTTGTATCAAACAATATGCATCCAGGTTGTTGTAGAACGGGCTTTTTTTAAGGAATATTAAGCACCTTTTGGTGGATTAGTGTATGGCTGGATGTATAATTTCGATTGTCCTAGGTGCTGGACAATATTTTCTACTGAAGCTTGCTCGTGTAGTTATTAACAATGGTTTGCTCAATTCGTTCGATGCACCAGCTGTATTTATTATAAACATACAAAGTTACAATAATAATTTTGTTAGAAAAGAACTGTACATGTGTTGTGGATAGCTAATGAGTGTATCCCTTTAAGGAAATCAATTGAAAATTTATTAATTCATACTGATTTGCTCTGAGTTCTGATTGCTTTCTTCAACTCTCGGTCTTAGGATATTGATTCAATCCTTTTATTGTTTTATGGATTTCTGTTTTACCTTTTGTCTTGGTGCCGCTTGCATGTTGTATCAGATAAGATGCTCGGATGGAGCATCGTAAACCTTTCCTTTTACTTTGTTCATAAAAGGAATGAGCATGATAAACGCTCCAATATTCTACCAACCTTTTTTGTTGTCGTCCATTGTATGATTTTGGTTATATGTAAATGATACGAAATGAAAAGATAGGAAATTATCATCATGGTGAAGGAAGGAAAACAATACTTGTATTCTCAATTATATCACTTAACAGAAGCTCAAAGAACTCGACGTGTGCTTTCTTCGTTGATGTCACTTTTCTTAGAAGTGCCAACTGTCATCTCCAAGACAAACTTCATAATAAAGTAAAGCAAGAGTAGTCCCTACAGGGGATTATGCTTCTCTCCTTTTTCAACACATATTTCCTCTTCAAAACCAAATGCACAAATTTGAAGAAATGCTGTTCTTCCTATCCCGACGTCTTTTAGAAAAAAAATTAGCAGCACAATGTGTTCTCCATAGCTATTACCTGGATTGTTTGTTTAATCTGGAGATCCTGTTCCCTTTGTGATGGATTTATTCTATAAAAGAACTATTGTACTTTGTTGATCAATATTGGCTCTGGCAGGTGATAATCCAGAAGAAGTGAAGGCTAGGCTAAAATATTGGGCTCAGACAGTTGCTTGCACTGTCAAACTCTGCATCTAATAGAGGTTGGCAGTCTGCAGGTACATCTCATAACGTGTACGGTATGACGGGCTGAACTGGGGGTGGTCGAAGTTGAAGAATCTGCTTATAATGGTTTTGAGATCTGGTGAGCAAAGACTGAGGAGGAGCTTGTGCTTCGTGGCATCGAGGCAAAAACACAACTGATCAATGCTTTTGCAAAACTTCAGAGGGAGGGGGCTCGTGACACCGTGGAACAACAAGGAAACTCGAGGTGATCCGTGGTCTGAGCTTTTCTGAAAGCATAAGAAGCTTGTCCTTCCTCATGGGGGCTCTGCATGGTGCAGCGTTTGCTCCAGTTGTTGTACTGTACCTGGTGGCTAATCCATTGTTGGATTAGTTCCAGTATGGCTGGTTCCTCTGTTCCCTTTTAACTTTGATTTGTTTTCAAGTAGTAAACATTGTAGGGATTTGCATGAATAGATTTGTAGATTCTGCTATGTTGCAACTGCAAGGGTTCATAAACCAGTGCTCTGAAAAAAAGATTTATTCATGCACTTAACAACAAATCATGCAATGCGACATTGTGTATATCATGTGATCCTACTGAACTGAATCTGTGGTTTCTGACTGAAAAAAGGTACTGCAGGGGATCCAATCACCGATTGAGCACAGATCATATGTCACTTTGTCGAAATTACCCAGCTTTACCACTGATATTTAATTACCCACCTTTGCACGCGTCACTTCATCAAAATTACCCACCTTTGCTACTTCTCTTTAATTACCCACCTTTGCCACTACTCTTTAATTATCCATCTTTGCCATTGTTATTGCTCTTTGCAAATAAATTTTTTATCACAAATTGAGTTTTCGTTGCAACGCACGGGCACATAGCTAGTAGTGCTATAATATTTGAGTGGTTGGTAGAGGTAGCTATTAAGGTCCACTAAAAGGACCACCATAAAATGGTTGTACCACCATAGAGAAATACAAATTTAGTGTGAGACTTGGCACTATAGGGATTAAACAGATAATCAACATTTGTATATCCCACTATGGTTGAGTCTTGACCCTTCCAGTAAAATAAGTTAAGATCATGTGTACCTTAGAGGTATTTGAGTGGAGCCTTAACACCAGCCCAATGCCTTTTAGTTAGAGCTACGCTATGTCTAGCTAATAAATTGATTGTGAATGCAATATCAGTCCTGGTGCAATTTGTAAGATATATAAGTGCTCCTTTAGCGTTTAAATGTGGAACCTCAAGTCCTAAGATTTTCTTATTTTTCATCCTTGGTTTAAATGGGTTTTTATCCATATCAAGGGATTTGACTACCATAGGGGTCTTTAAAAGATGAGTTTTATCCATGTTGAATTTTTTCGATATCTTTTTGGTATAGGTAAACTGGTACATAAAGATTCTTTGGAAGATATGCTCTAACTGTAGGTCTAAGCAATATTTGGTTTTATCTAAATTTTCATCTCAAACTCAGTCACAAGGTAGGAACTTGATTCCTTTATATTCCTCGTGGTTTAATGATATTTAGATCATTGACATAAATAAAGATGATATAGAATCTATTCTACAGCTTCTTTATGAATACGTAAGGACAATCATTATTATTAGAGTAGCCTTTCTTTAGGAGGAAGTCACTAAGTCAGTTGTACCATATTCTCCCTTACTGTTTTAATCCTACACGACCTCTGTAGTTTGATGCTATATATGTTGTGATTGATTTTATTATGCTCCTAAATATTTGATTCCTTCAGGAACTCTCATCTAAATATTTGTATCTAGTGACCAATATAAATATGCGACCACTATATCCATCAATTGCATTGTTAAGTTCATATTAGCTATCATTGATATCAAATATCAATACGTTGTTCCACTCATTATAGAGAGTAGGTTCTATCATAATCGATGTCGGGTCTATGTGTGAACCATTGTGTTGCAAGCCTTATATTGTATCTCATCACTTAGTTGTTCTTATTTCACTTTCGTAAGAAAATCCATTTGGTTCCTACATGAAACACTTTAGGAGGTGTTTGGACAACGAAACCAAATACTTTCTTTTTGTTAAGTAGATGTAATTATGCCTCAATTACTTCTTTTTATTTGACACAATCTAAGCGGTTTTAACACTATACTATGGAATTTGGTTCTAGATACAAATAAAGAGTTTTGGTAATTTTTGAGGTAAAATATATGTTGACAATTGTAGTATTTCTTTTATAAACCTCTCTTGAATACACATAATTTATGGATATTTCTTTATTAATTTCTTCTAACTCCTCATGATTTTCCACAATGATGTAGTATGTGTGATCTAAATTCCCAGTGTTAGGTTATGCACGAAAATGTTCGCTGGGGTTTCTATCCTTAGGATGTCTCACTTCAGAAATTTTTTCAACATGAGGTTAAGTTTCTTCCACTAACTGGGGGGTAGTTTGTCTTGATCAGTTCTTTGTTTTTGCGGTGCGTCTTAGTGGAATTGAGTCCCGTGCACCCAGAGGTCTCCCCCTCTTCTTCCCATGAGGGTAAGAGTGGATTCAATATCTATTTGGGGTATTTTTCACTCCCTTCAGTGTATTTACTACATGTATTTAAGATTTTATCACTATCTTATGATCAGTGAAGGCATCTAGCATGTTATTAGCTCTTTGTTGCACGCTTATTATCCTTTGAACTTCAAGTTTAGATTTTCTAGTATGTGGGTCTTAGAATTGGATGTCCGTGACATTCCAATCTATTTCATAGCATTGTCTAAAGTGGTACTTTCCTCACCGTAATGCTAGAAAATTGTCCTCATCAAAGATACAATCGACATTTTGAGTTGTATGCAAATCCCATGTCATAGGCTCAAAGTATTTAATGATTGATGGAGATTTATAAGCTACATAAATCCCTAACCTACAGTGAAGGCCCATAGATATACGCTGTGGTGGTGAAAACAACACTTAAAAACCTAGAACTCGTTAAGATCTGGCATGCTCGATTATGGTGGTTAAAAAACTTCCTTCTCCTCCTTAGGATTAAAAAACTTAAAAACTTAGAACTCTTTAAGATCTAGCATGATCCATCTTCCCCATTGATGCCATTGGTCTTTTCTACATCCATAGCTATTGCTAGCCTGTTGAGTACTGCCATGCGCTTTAGACATTGCATGTGTCCTATTGGGAAGAATGTGATGATTCTTCATCAGGAATTCATCATTTTTCTTTGCCTCTAGCAAAGTGTGGATAAGCTCATAGTACTTCTGGTATTTGGCATGACTATATTGTTATCGAAGTATCCTCAAATTGGAGTGAAAGGTGCACAATGTATTGTCTATTATCTCAACATCTATAACTTTCTGGTTCTAGAAATGTAGTTTAGAGACAAGCTTGTGCATGCCCGAGTTGTATGCTGCCATGATTTTGAAGTCCTGAAAGCGTAAGAGGGTACATATATGCTGTGCTTCTAGTGACAGGATAGATATTTGCTAGTTGTAGTGTTTCTTTAGGGATTTCCATAATACGAGCAAGTCCTCCTCCTGTCCTCCATAAAATACTCAACATCTAGGTTCTCACGAAGATAGTGCCCCAGTAAGTATAGAGCAGCACCCTTATCAATTTCAAGAAGAGCAGGGGTGCCAGCTTCAAGCTATATGGGAGTAGCTCTAAGTGAACGAGCTATTAGGTTGTTCTTGGTATCCATTGCACAGGTTAGGCAATTGCTTCCATTCAAGGTGAGCTCAACAAATTTCCTTTTTGCATTGCCCAACATATCCTATGTTGTATTCATGCAAAAACGAATTTTATTACTGGCAAAATAAATATATTTCATGCTCATACTTGAATTAGTAAAGATAGGTCTGTATTTATTCAGTAGATAATTATCTAAAATTTCACAAAAAATTAGTAGCATTTTTTCATAGTTTTTTGTTATTTACAAGAGCAATTTTTCAGAATTACGAAATAATCGAAAATAATTTCAACATAAATAAACATGGGACTTTGCTAGGAAAAATAAACTCAGTGATATGAAGTTTCTATATATGCTTGGTCTAAGGTTAAATAAATTATGGAAGCCCATATATCCAAAAATTCAGAATCTATGATTTAATGTAAATTTTTAGAATTTACGAATTAGTTCTTAGGATTACTAAAAACCTAAAGGTTAAAATGCAAAATATCATGGCTGAGAAAAAATTGGCCTTCAGGTCGAAAATTAATAGACCGAACGGCCCACGGGCCACTTTGGCTATGGGTCGCGTGCATTCCCGTGAAGTCGGTCCACGAGCCACCTCGACCACGTTTTGCAGCAAGGTAGGGTTAAAACCCTAGTCACTCGATTGGCAAAGATCTCAGTGGGCAGTGGTCCGCCGAGTGGGGTGGCGTAGGGATGGCATCGCGGTGGGTACGGTAGTACTCACCCATACCCATACCAAACAAAATCTCCCCACGGTATACCTGAAGGTCATGATAAAAATCTCGCCCATACAGTTACATGGTACCGATATACCGGTATACCGCACCGTCACCATCAACAATCTTTCCAACCAAATGGTACTATAAGCTAATGAGTTATGATACTAATACAATCTTTTGATGAAGTTATTGGTATTAGCAACATTCTATGGATTAAAGATGATTATCAATGATTCAAAATTTCAAATGTACATAAGAATAAAATTAAAATAATATATGCGGACAAATAATACACATATGGTCAAGTTCAACAATTCAAATGAGATACTACAAATTGGGGATCAAGGGCCAATTGGCGCTGTTTTAGCGTATGTCAATAGGAGGTGGCGGGTATCGAAATCAGCACGGTGAAGCTCCCCATACCCATACAGTTGCCGTCTGGTAGAGTTTGGCCTTGTAAACATACCCGGGTAATAAAAGAGAACATACCCACCTCCATTAGGGTTTTACCATGGCACACTGTAATCGATAAGATTGCCATCCCTAGGTGGCGGGCTCGGTTGCAACGGGGCTTGAAGCGGCACCAACTCGATGTGAGTAAGGTGGCGAGGCTCGGCGGGAGAGTGATGGCACTTGATGAGAGCAAGGTGGCGGCAAGATCGATCCAATCTGCTTGATGTAAGTATCGGTCATGGCAAGGCGCACAATGGGAGCGCGGTGGCTGCCATGAGTGTTTGGCGGGTGTATGGCTCCAACTTCGGTGATGCGTCGGAATGCTAGCCATTGCATAGGTATGAATAGTAGCCCTATTTAGGATATGATTAAATCAATCTAACCTAGCGTACAATAATTGATTTACAAGATTAATCTAATAGCATGGGGATTGAAAAAAGAGCTTTATGTTGATAATGTCGATCTCCTAATGTAGAGAATAGTCACTAAAGATTGAACCCGTTGTCGATAGTCATTAAAGATTGAACCCGATGCCGATCTCCCAACGTAGTGAATACCTAAGAACAATTATAAAATAGATGAACACCAGATATTGTGGAATTGGACTTTGTACTTTTTTTTCTCTTATACAATGAGACGTTATATTTATAGCCTAAAATGCTTAGAGTTGATTTGGAGATTTACCCACAAACGGTTTTCTTGCTGCCGAAAGGGACACCACACTAGGGTTTCAAAAACCATTTTTTTGAAAAACCGTTCAAAAATCGAAATTCAAAAACCACAAAAACCGCTCGAAAATGTGAGAAACCGAAGGGTTAAGAAATCAAAAAAGTTTGAAAAAATTCAAAAAAATCGAAAACCATTTAGTTTTTGATGAGAAACTGCTCGGTTTTTCGCGAAAAAACCAACAAGCCAATTGAATATTCCTAAAAATGGTTTTCGAGCGGTTTTCAGTGAAAACCGCGGTTTTTCAACGGTTTTCAACGCATAATTTTTATTTTTTTTATTTTTAAAATTAAATCAGTTTACCGAACAGTTTTGAATCTCAAATCGCAACAGCACACTCGAAAATCAAACCGTACGGTCAGAATGTCCTTCTACATTCCTGGCCCCAGTCCACAGCCTCACCTGACCCCACCTGTCATGCACTACCACTCCCGGTCTCCACTCCCGGAGCCACCTCGTTTCTCTTTCCCCCATAACACGCAAGTAGAGGGGAGGCAGCGCGCTAGTACAGCAGCACGTTGGCCACCAACCACCACGTCCATCGCCTCGCCGCCGTCGGAGGAGGAGGGGGCGGCCATGGCGGGGAAGCACGGCCGCAACGGCTTCGACGACGACAACGTCAACCCCTTCGCGGTGAGTGCCCCTCGCGCTACGTGCCCACCACGTCCCGCGCCGTCGGTGCTACACCAGCCTTCGGGAAACTTTCCGCTATCTGCGTAGATCTCGGGCCTGCCTTCTCTGATCTGATCCGTGTCGGCTATGCTCGCGTTTGGGATCCTTCATTGCTTGGTTCCTGGCGCGCTGGATCTGACCATGGGAGGGGGATGCTATGACGAGATGCGGATTTGCGCACTTTGAGTTGGCAATTACGCTGTGTAGGTAGTGTAGGTTAATTGCTCTTCGAGTGGTTGGTTAGCTCTGTATCTGTGTTCGTGTGAGGGACTAAACTGCGAAGTGGATGATTGGTAGCTTGTGTTGCGTGAATGGAAGGGAGATACGTGGTAGTACAATTTAGCATAGTTGTAGGAACTTGGGATTTGGTGTTGTAGCTTACTAACGCAATGCGGGCCTTTGGTGTGATGCAAGAGTATCTTGCACCTTCCCTGGTCTGGACAAGGTTTGTTTGGTATTGAGTTTACTCTGATTGCAATTGTTTGAGCTCGGTTTGCCATGCTATATAATTGAATCTTTTAGTTACGTTATGTCAGATGGATCTCCAACTTTGTTGTCTTAGCCTGTTTTTGTTGGTTGTGTTTGCCAGGTAGAGGATGTCCCACTTTCTTCTGGTTTGGGAAATTCAATATGATGATATTTTTTATCCATTTTTGTGGCATTTTATGACTGTACTAATTTTATACTCATTCTTGTGTCTTCACTTAATCAAATGGTTTCTAAAAGAAATCTTCTTCTAAATTCTCTATGGTACTACAAGCTACTTATGTGTTAGAAGTTGGTTAATGTGACACCAAATGTATAGGTCATGGATAAAAATCGGGTGTGGGATTTCTTCAATCTAGGTGGTTGGTTTAATGTTCTCTACGAAAAACTAAATGGAAGTGTGCATGACACAATTTTTTGTAGTAACTTTATGTTTTTTTGTATCACTTATTGAGTTTATTTGTTGGTAAGTGGTGACATCGTCTAGTTGACTTAGATAAGAGCATGTTCGATGGTAATTAACTTAAAAAATGCACTCTGTGGCAACACACATATTGTGGCCAATTGTGTGGGTGATCGTAGGCAAAACTAAGCATGCATGTGCATACGCCAAAGAATGCATCTATACATTTAACAGATCATGTCTAGCCACATATAAAATATTTTAGGTTTTATCATGCATATTTATAATTTATTGATTGTTGGGTAAGTCAGCCCAAAATTTCTATTAAGAATCAAGCAATAATGCAGGTGTGCAACAATTCATTTGCCCATCTTCTATCAAAATTGTTAGTGTTTTTGTAAAGTCACTTTTTTACTGTTCATTTTATGTTATGACATGTTGATATCTCTATTTTATGTGGAACATTGTTACTGAGGAGCAGGTTAGTTGTATCTAGTAAAAAATCATGTGATTACTGAGTTGTGCGGAAGCTTCTAATTCTGGAGTTATTGTTTGTAACTATGTGATTGATTTATCTTCCAAATGCCTCCTGTTCTGCAGGGAGGAAGTGTACCTCCTGCCTCCAATTCTCGGCTCTCACCTCTGTCCCATGAACCAGCTGATTTTTATAACGTGGACATTCCTCTGGACTCAACTAAGGTACCTGCAACTCCGTCGAATGTTAACTAGTGTATCAAATTCTAGTTTCGAGAAGTTCTTCACCACTCAAGAAAATAGTGTTAACTTAGCCTCTTACCGTAACTGAGTAGATGCTCTCTTCACGATGAGCTTTTTTGTCATGGTTATTGTTTGATGCATTATCATGTACATGAAATATATCATGCTGTTCCTTTATTTGTACTGTTTGTGCGCCGAGTTAGTTTTGGTTAGTCTGCAATTAGTTTGTTTATGATTCCTAATGCCATGCATCCATTTATCTGCATTTAGGATCTGAAGAAAAAGGAGAAAGAACTCCAGGCAATGGAATCTGAGCTAAACAAAAGAGAAAAGGTATGTGCCTTACAAATGCGGAGTGATTCAACTTTTCCTGTGCTCGTTGCCTGTTACTGTAATATTGATAAACTAACTGTAAGTTGTTTCATAAGTGGTCTTCAAAAGCAATATATTTCATAATGTGAAGCTAGAAGCTACAACTCTGTCATGTTGTATTATTTTCTATGCTAACTGAAGCATTGCCTTATTCAGCATTATAAGCATGATTTATACAGATTTCCAGAGCATTGCTACTGAATTTAGTAGCTGCCCTAGTCCTAGAATCCTGACAGTTTCCTAGATGCTACCTATTAATTATCTGCTGATCTGTCTATAACAATGTGGTAAATATGTAGGGTTATGTAGTCCACAGAAGTTGTGTACCCTTAACTTGCCAAAACTAACTGTAGTTGACCATAATGAGTATTGGTACCACTGAACAGGTAGTGTATGTTGACGGAAGTCGTTGGAGATATGTGGACTACTGGAACTGCCTACCTGTCGATGATTCAATTTCAGTCCTAAAGTAATTATGAGCAAAAACAGGACCTGCTTGCACATAGATGTTCTGCTACAAAGTAAAGGGTGTCTTTGCTCAACTCGTTAGCCGGATAGAGAATCTTATCTCGACTTTTTGATAAGTTGGTAGGTTACGATGTTGTATATCCAAGCGGTGAATTCAGGTATCCTATCCAGACAAAAAGGTTCATTTGAGAGAATCATGTAAGATGTTGCTTGAGCTTGATATTTAATATGTTGAATTTGAGAGTGAGATGTGAGAGCATCTTAAATCAGAGAAGAAAATTGTCTGTTTCCACTGTGTTCCATGTGTTTGATCCATGTTCCATATGTTGTATTTACTGTATACGCTGTTCCCTCTCTCAATGCTGATCTGATTCCCGTTTTTTTTTGGTCTCCCTGCACTAGGAATTGAAAAGGAAGGAAGAGGCTGCATCCCAAGGTACAATTTGTATTCTTTCATTTTTCAGAATAGCTTTGAGCCTTTAATTGTTTCCTTTTGGGTACATTTGCTAGCATAAAGTTTTGAAGACAGAAGCAGGATTGGCATAGGCAATTTGTTCATGAGGAAATGTACTGATAAACTGCTGTTTGCCTAGTCAAGTTGAGTGGAGTTTGCAGTTTGTTGTTGGTTTTGTTATAGAGAGAACAGCATAAATAAATATTTTACTCTTTAGCACGGGACATCAGGGTTATCTCCATGTATGGTTGTTGGCGATATTTGATTTGCTGTTGCAACTCTTTGGGAATTACCAAAAATAAACAGTTGTTGTTTCTTCTCACAAGAGCAAATTTGATTTGGTAATTTTGCATTGCCTGTTAGAGTGGGTTTGGACTGTTCATGGCTAAATGCTCTTAAGAGCATTTGCTGCTCTTTGTTTTTCCTAACTTTGTCTCTTCTTTGTTTCTTTTGCAGCTGGCATTGTCATAGAAGAGAAAAACTGGCCACCCTTTTTCCCTCTCATTCACCATAATATTTCAAATGAGATACCCATCCATCTACAAAGAATGCAGTACCTTGCATTTTCGTCATTTTTGGGTAAGCCGTGATAATGCTTGAATCGTATTATTCAATTCGAGTGTATGCTGTGCTGCTTGCTTTTTCGCTTGAGTGTGTTCCCTTTTTTTTGGGCATATTCTGCACCAGTAATGTAATAATTAACAGGAAGCGAAGGCAGTAGGTCTGGATTCCTTGATGCATAGCAAATGTACCTATTGTTTTCATTTAATTGGTGGACTGAGACATTTTCCAGAAAAGAACTTTGGTAGATAGGGGACCAATTTATGGTTTTTTTTGTAACACAGCTAAATTGACGTGCTTATTTGTGCAAAACTGGGATTTCATGCAGGATTGGCAGCATGCCTCTTTTGGAATATCATAGCAACTACAACAGCATGGATCAAAGGGGAAGGTATAGTGGAAGTGTACCTTATTGTTTACACTCCATACATCAGCTGTCATCAACGCTGATTATCTCACTGACGAAAATGATTGGACCTCTTTGTTTCAACAGGTGTTATCATCTGGCTGCTTGCCATTATATACTTCATTTCTGGTGTCCCTGGGGCTTATGTGTTATGGTATCGTCCTCTTTATAACGCAATGAGGTTGAGTATATGCTTTGATCCTTTATTAGCAATTCAAAAAACTCACCTTTCCAACTATTTCACATGACTCTATCTTGTTTTATTTCAACGTCTGTCACAGAACTGAGAGTGCTTTGAAGTTTGGGTGGTTTTTTCTGTTTTACCTGGTAAGATACGCTAAATTAAAGGCTTTGCACAGCGACATCTTAGCATTAAATTAAAGGCTCCACATCCACAACCACATCAATTGCTCATACTGCATGCCCTACTGACTACTAACAATCTTTGCCCATTTCCAGATTCATATAATCTTCTGCGTGTGGTCAGCTGTGGCTCCTCCATTTCCCTTCAAAGGAAAGTCTTTGGCGTAAGTCTCCTATCCTTTACTTGTGTACCTACTGCCTGGGAGGTCATGTAGGTATAAGTTGTAAACGAGGTTAGTTGTAGATTGTAAGTTACATTTCTTTGGCCATAATTTGCGTTTCTTATTCCATAAAAAAATAAATTGTTGTTTCTTTGAACGATTAGTGTGAAGCTGGTGCATACTTGAGGTCAAGCAACAAGTTCCTGAACCCATTTTTGCCTTCTCCCTGAGCTGTGGTCAATGTTGACCTCTGCAAGGAATTATTGCATAAACAATGGTAGATCTAAAATCTCTTTTTCAAAACATCAAAAGCACATAATGTGTGATCCTGGAACTGGATGTATCGGAAGTTAGGTACAGAAATGTAAAAGCAGGCACATGTTAACAAAAACTAGGATGGTTATGTTTCTTGTAAACCATGCCATTCAAAGTTTTGCTGGCATTGACTGATAGACTTGTACCACTTGGTCTAGAAGAACCATGACCGCACCAGTGCTAAACTGAAGTCACAGTCCCACAAGGTACTAGACCACTGGTGGTGTTGATAAATTTCGGTACCACAACCTACCAAGTCTCGGTATCTTCATCTAAATTGCTTGGGGAAAAATAGCTCTGCTTCAGACTGTCATGTTATTATATTCAGATTTTAGACTTCTCCACTGTGGCATTGTCTCTTTGCTTAGAAGGCATTCAAGTTTTCTATTTCTAAATTTCGTTGCTGTTTTATTGCTGTAGTGGGATTTTGCCCGCCATTGATGTAATAGGCAAGAGTGCTATTGTGGGGGTAAGTCTACATTAATCATTTATCCTTATTACATACGGGGCTACTAAGCATATTGTCAGGACTTATTTTGCTCTCACGTTTGCTCTACTCAGTTCATGTGCTAAGAATTTATTTACCAATGGATCAGCTGCATGTTGCTGCTGCTGCAGAGTCCATTACTAGACTGGAAAATCCTTGCATTTTGCAACAGACTGCTTGCACCATACCTCACACACACATGAGCACCTGATACTTTGCTTTCTGGCTTACTTGGTTCTTAAACCTGCATGTTTGATCAAACATCTCATCCTTTGAAAGTCATGCACTAGATTTGCGAATCTTGTTTAATTCCTTACTAATGTACATAATTATTTGCATTCTCATCTGGCAGATATTTTACTTTGTTGGATTTGGAATGTTCTGCCTTGAATCATTGCTGAGCATTGGTGTCATTCAGGTGGGTATTGTTTCCCTCTCGTTTTCTGTATTGGTTGGATCTTCAGCCTTTTCTATTTCAAAACCTTAACCTGCATATGGTCTTATTACATATTAACTGTTTGGATGATGCTAGACAACACTATCCCCTTGCAATAAGATAGCTCCACCAGCGCCGGCCTGCATCAGCCTCCGGTGCCGCCGCCCTCCTCGCCTTCTTCTCGCATTGGCCGCAGCTCCACACTCCCCCCTCTCTCTCCTCCTCCACTGGCAGTCAGCAGCTAGGCGGTGCACCGCCGTCTCCCCCTCCCCCAGTGTCCCCACCCCGCCCAACCTAACATTCACCTCATTTTCGCCTCGCTGTGCCGCTCTCCACCGCCGGACCATCACTTCCCCGGCCACCCTCTACATCCGGGGGGTGCGGTGAACCTGTCGGCAGTGCCCCCCTGTCAGCCAGAGAGATAGAGAGAGAGAGGTGGGAGAAGCTATCCCGTTGCAACGCGTTGTCTAATTTTTCTCTAACTGTTTTCTCTCTCTTCCAATGATGACTACGGGTTTACCGCTTGACTAATAGCCAAAGACAAATGAATGGTTTGGTTCTCCTCGCTACGAATTTATGACTATGGAGTATGGACTGTGGACCTCTCTTGCTACTGATGAGCAGCTTCATATGGAATGCATATCCTCATGGGATGAAATGTTGTTATATTTGCATTAGAGAGATTTTACACAGACCAGAGATCTTTACATTGCAGTCATTTCACAAATCTATTTGTATTTTGCCTTGAAAGGAAAATTATCATTCTTTTCCTGTCTCTTGATCATCGAACTCTTTCACTCAACCTGCAGCAAGTATACATGTACTTCCGTGGAAGTGGAAAAGCCGCAGAGATGAAACGTGAGGCTGCACGTAGTGCTCTGAGTTCTGCGTTCTGATAAAAACAAGCAGCACAGTTATAGCTACTTGGTGAGTGGAAGGAAAAATGTTGTGCCAATTGAGCATGGCCTCTTGTACATCCCTGCAGCGTGCGGATTTGGAGGATCGAAGCATACAGCTAAATGTCGTTTTGCTCTTTTGTAATATAAGAACCTTTCTTGCATTGGATATCATAAGGTGTTCTTTTTTGCCATTCGTTATCAAGGTTTTAGATGTGATTGATAGGGGAAAGTGATGCATTTTCTTGGAGTAGAATTGCATATGCCTGGGAGTGAAATTACTTGGTTTATTTTCTTGCAACATGGATGCAGCCTGCCGTGTTTGTGAGCTGACGGTTCACTTGTATGATACAGGATGATTGATGCTCTGCGTTCTTCGTGTGACGTTATTCTCTTCCTTTGCGATGATATCCAATATATCCAGCTAAGTAATTCTGATTTACCTAGCCTTTCATTGGGCAGGGTTTCTGTACAAGCATGGCTGTTAGTAGAACTTTGAAAGAGGTTTCAAAAGGCTTGTTGGTCGCTTCATCAAGCTACGGTCCTTGCCCTGCTGAGAGCTTTGGAGAGAAAAAAAATCAGCTTTTCTAAAAAGTTTTTTTTTTGGTTGAAAAATAGCTGTAGTTTTTTTTTTTTGCAAGAGATCGTTAAATAAATAATTAACTTTTTTTAGCAATAAGCTTTCAAAGCAGATCTACCTTAATTTTCAGTTTATAGCTTTTGCTATTTATATATCGTTTTTAGCTTGCGCTAAAAGTCGCTCAAAAACCCAAATGTTAGGAGGAGGGGTGGTTCGCTGACTTTTGAAACTAAAGCTAGTTTAGAAAGGCCCTCCAAACAGGGTCTACAGCTCCCCTTGTGGACTCAAGCTGAAAGCCTGAAATGGATTGGCGTGCGTGTTTTCTTTTATAGCTTAGCTTTAGGTGATGACACTTTTTGCGAAAGTAATATATTTAGAGTGGTGTTTCTATATATTATCCTCCTTATACAGGTTGTCTACAAATTTTAAAACAAGCTGACAAGTAATCATCATTCACCTTTAATTTGTATTTTAATATTTATACAACTTTTAAACTGTGACATATAGAAGCACCTCGAAAAACTTATTGGTGCATTAAAGACACTCCCATCCCTCTCCAAACCTGCCCTCACTTTTCCGAGGCTGCCCCAGGACGCTTAATCCCGCCGCCTCCGCACCCTAATATGGTTGTCGTTGACCATTGGCAACTAGGGTCGTAAAAAAAGCTCGAGGCCCGCGAGCTCGGCTCGAGCTCCGAACGAGCCGAACTCGAGCTCGCGAGTTTAAATGAGCCGAGTTCAAATAGTTCACGAGCCTATTCGAGTCTGAACCGAGCTTCGTTAAGTCGACCTTTCTCGAATTTGTTATCGAGCTTTCTCGAGCCGAGTTTACTCAAACTTATTACTAAGCCTGCCGAGCTTACCAGAATAACCGAGCTTACTCGAACTGAGCTCGAGCCTACTTGAGCTTGGATCGAGTCAAGCTCGAGCTTAGGTCGAGACTTGAATCTCAACTCGAGCGCAGCTCGAGTTCGGTTCAAGTCTTACCGAGCTCGAGTCCGGTTCGAATCTTACCGAGCTCAAGTTTAGAGAGCCAGCCTCGCTCGAGCTCGACTCGTTTACAGTCCTGCTGGCAGCCTATTGTTAGCATCTCTAGGCCTGCGACGGCGACCCTAGCAGTCCGAGCTCTTTCGGCCGCGACTGTCGCTCTGCGTCCGCCGATCAAGTCCCAATTTCTCCCGATTGGCCAATAGGCAGACAGCCATACACGCGGCGCTGAGATTCGTGCATGGTGCACCTTCCCACGTGTAGCCTCATGATTCGTGGATGATGGCACTTTCCCAACCGACACCGACGTCTTTCGCGCTATCCCTCTCCTCCCTGCCCCCGCCGCGAGCCCGCGCGCAACCTAAAACCCTACCGCCGAGCGAGAGATAAGGCAAGCATGGGGGCGCAGCACCACCTCCCTACCCAGAACCCTCGCCCACCGTCCCCCACCCATGGCGCGGCATCCTAGGCACCCCCCCCCCTCCCCATCGCCGCCGCGCGCGCCCTCGGACTCCGACGCCGCCTTCGACCCCATCGAGGAGTGGCTCGTCGACTTCGACCAGGCCATGGCGAGCGAGCTGGCCAAGGGCCTCGGTTTTGCCGAGGAGGCGGCGGTTCCGGATGCGACGGAGCATACAAGCCTCGACGTGGTCTCGGTGGATCATTCGGCGTCCGAAAGCCGCGGATTTAGTGTGTAGGAGGTCGTGGAGGAGAAGGACGGGTTGCTCGGCCGGTTCGGCACTTCTTGCGGCGGCGAATTCGATGTCAAGGAGGAGCCTGAGATGATGAGCTGTGGATTGGGCTGGCAACTATCAGGTTCCATTGTCGGAGATTGGTGGTGATTTGGCTGCAAAAGAGGATATTTCGGAGGGGGTGGTGGATGCCGAGATGAGTACTGTAGCTGCTGATGCTGATGCTGATGCTGGTATGAACACTGCTGTCTCGTTGAAATCGGAAGTGGTAGGTGAAGGAGGCAAGGAGGAGAGCTGAGGAAGTGTTGGAGTTGGAGAGTAGTGAGGACGAGGAGGATGATGAGAAATCAAGTGAGACTTCGTCGAGCAGTGAGGAGGGCGAAGAGCAGAGGGCCAAGAAAGATGAGGAGTCAAGTGAAGCCTCGTCGAGCAGTGACGAGGAAGAGCAGAGGGCCAAGAAATATGGTGGAGGCGTTCACGTGGAGGCCCTCCTTGAAGAGGGCGAATTGATGATTGGGAGCGACGCTGATGATTACGAGGAAGCGCCGAAGGGTCGTACCAAGTCCAAACATGAAGCAGAGGTATTGAGTTGTATCTTGTGCTGTCTTTACTCATTACTTATTTGGTGCTTTTTCTTGCGTGTTGTGGAGTGTTAATCTTTTGCTAGCGAGTTGCAATTCGGTTTCTAATTAGTACAATTGACTGTCAACGAATAGTAGCCCATCCTTGGTAAACTAGAAGTTTATGCTCAATTATCCATTTGTTATTGTGGAAATCTTTCACTGTCTTTAGCTCTATAGCGTCAAACTATTCTGTGTTGCTATGAAATTGCTACAGCTTCTGTAGTCAATTGATAAAAACCACACATAGAGTTGCTACAATAATATATAATGCATGTAGCCTGACGTTCTTGATTTTTTCAAGGTCCTGTTGTTAGTATGTCTATTCTAAAGTACATATACACCTTTCCTTCCTCCAGTGCCAAAGATTGAAATAGAGTTGGAACCACATCATAAGACTCTCCCGGTGGGAACAATTTCAGCTGTACGTCTTATATTTTTCCTCTAAACTTTTATTTTCGTTTATCATGAACAGAAAAAAATGTCTTTAGTCTTTTTGTCAGCACTTTATAAGTAGCAGCTTTTTTTTATTTGACATTTGATGAAGATTCTATCAGTTCCCATTATATGTGTATGTGTTAAAAGCAGTAGATAGTTTGCATATAAGAACTATAAATCTTTTGAACTTGTATCCCTGAGATATGTTTGTAGCTATTATGAAATTTACAAGTGACTGGATGGTAGTGGTTATATGTTTCAGCTACTTCAGCTATCATTTTCTGTATCATACTTCTCCAGTGTGGTGTTTTGAGTTTTTTGTAAATAAATGGTGCTTCTCATTTAGTCCTAGACTGATAAAATAAACAGTATACTTCCTATGAGATCCATACCCTGACCGTTTGCCTGTTTGCTGTCCATCCAGATCATGCTGTCCATCCAGTGATTGTTGAAGGGTCAGTGCAACACAATCCCCTGAATGAGGGTTCTATACTCTGGATA
This sequence comes from Guadua angustifolia, assembly GCA_036346375.1. Taxonomy (NCBI): domain Eukaryota; kingdom Viridiplantae; phylum Streptophyta; class Magnoliopsida; order Poales; family Poaceae; genus Guadua; species Guadua angustifolia. The sequence continues at coordinate 7,977,787 of CM070508.1, forward strand.
ACTGAAAGCAGGACGCCACTTGGTATTGTCGATGAATTGTTTGGACCTGTAAAAAACCTGTACTATCTTGTGTGGTACAACCCTGCAGAAGAAGTGCCTGCTGGGATCAGTGCAGGAACTGCTGTCTCTTTTGTTACGGAGTTTGCAGATGACATCCTAAATATGAAGGAGCTATACTCCAAAGGCTATGACGCATCAGGAGACAATGATGAGGACCAAGCTGATGAACCTGAATTCTCTGATGACGAGGAGGAGGCTGAGTACAAAAGATCGTTACGGCTGGCAAAAAGGCTGGAGGAAAAGTACAAGGGCTTAAGGCAGCCAAGCGTATCCTCCTTGCTGAAGAACCGGAAGAAGATTCACAATAGGGGCTCCTCCACTAGTCCAAATCTAAATGGTACTTCACAACAATTACACTGCCTCATTTATAGTTCTCAGCCTTTACAGCAATTTCCTACTATTAAAAATGTCGACAGATTCAGAAATAATACTCCTCTCATATCTATAAATGCTATCCAGAAAATAGGAATGGAGAAGTGCGGGCTTTCCCCTGAGGAGGTGGCCGTGGATGCTCTATTAAAAGAAGATGTTTCCGAATGAGGTTCTTTTGCAAAGTTGGTGGTCGCAGTAGAGAGTCTCATCTTCCTTTTGATCTCACCTTTTGTAATAGGAGTAATTCCAATGACTCGGAATACATGTATGGCTTGACTATAGACGATGTTTTCTGCTGCTACTTTCCTACTCTCATGATGCGGTCTTATATGGGTATTATATCTGAATTGTGGACTTGGCTCTTTATGTGGTCCTTTATGATTTTGTTGGTGATGTCTGCTTCTTTCTATCTTGCTACTTTATCCTGTGATTGGTTTGATTCCTTGAGATCTTCTTACCTGGACCGTCTTTGGAACTATGGAAGTTTGTCTTTATCCCCAAATAGAATGTCCTGGTCATGGGCTGACCCCTTGTCTTTTTGCTATTGCGAAATTTCTTGTTTCGCTGTTGCGATGTTTTTCTGCTCCTCGAATACTTCCCTCTATTTCCATGGCACATAATAATTCTTGGCAAAATTGGATTGTGCTCAATTGGAATGTCAGGGGTTTGCATGACCTTAATAAATGCAATCTGCTCAGAGCAAAGATTCAGGAGGTAGGCTGTTAAATTATATGTATTCAAGAAACCAAAAGATCCATGATTAATCACACCATCCTTAAAAGCTTTGCCCCTAAGAGATTTAACTAGTTTGCTTTCTATCTCTCTAATGGAACCTTAGGTGGTATTTTTATTGCTTGGATGGGTTCTATTCACTCGGGTGAAGTCATTTTCAGTTCATCCTTTGCCTTGACGATTAAATTCACATCAAGATTTAATGGCAAAGTTTGGACGTTAACTTCGGTTTATGGCCCTTGCAGGGTAGGGTAAAATTGATTTCTTAAACTGACTGTCCAACCTTTGTATCCAAGATGACGAAGACTTGATTTTGATGGGAGACTTCAACCTTTATAGGTCTACTCAAGACAGGAATAAACATGGCGGGAGATCTGTTGATGCTCAATTATTTGATGATATTATTAATTCTCTTGGCCTTATTGAAATTCCCTTTAAAGGTAGAAAATTCACTTAGAGTAACATGCAAAAGAATCCATTATTAGAGCAACTGGATTGGTGTTTCACTTCAGTTCATTGGACCCTATCTTTTCCTGGAACCCTTTGGCTGCCTCTGTCAAGAACCATGTCGGATCATATCCCTTGTGTGGCATAGATCCAAACTCATATTCCAAAGGCTTCTATCTTTAGATTTGAAAGTTTTTGGCTAGAGTGATCTGATTTCCTTTGATTTCCAGGATATTGTGGAAAAATTCTGGTGCTGTTCTCCCAATTTTGGTTCTTGTGCTGCAAATAATATCAAATCTAAGCTTCGAAGTCTCCAGCTTGATCCAAAAATGGAAGATAAACATGTCTCGTATTAAAGATCAAATTCATCACTGCAGCTCCTCAATTCATGTTCTTGACATAATTGGAGAATTTAGACATTTATTCATCCAAGAAAGAAACTTTAGGAGAATCATTAAAGCTCAGCTGATCCATCTTTTAGCTATTCAAAATGTTTATCGAAGAACCGGTGCTCAATTCATTGGATTCAACTTGGAGATGAAAATACCAAAATTTTTCATGCCAAAGCCACTGAAAGATATAGGCACAACTTAATCACTTCTCTTATCACAGAAAATGGAGATATTCTCTATGATCATAATGCCAAAACTGGTTTGCTTTTCAACACCTTCTTTTCACGAATGGGGCTCTCAGAAAATCCTGCAATGATTTTTGATCTTTAGAATCTAGTTCATCAAGTCGATGGCTTGGACTGGCTTGTTTCTCCCTTCTCTAATCATGAGATTGATGAAGACATGAAGTGGTGTCTCTCTTTCATCCAAATAGTGCTCCTGGTCCAGATAGTTTCAACGGGCAATTTTATTAGAAATGCTGGCACATTATTAAGGAAGACTTCTACAAGCTTTGCTCGGACTTTCAGAAAGGGTAATTATCCATTTCTACCATCAATCAATCTTTCATCATTCTAATTCCAAAAAACAACAACCTTGAATCGCCCAGTGACTTCAGGCCAATCTCATTACTTAATCAGTGTGAAAATTATCACAAAGCCGCTAGCCTCCAGGCTTAACTCGTCATCACTTCAATAATTCACAAGAATCAATATGGTTTTATAAAAGGAAATCCATTCAAGACTGTCTAGCATGGACCTTTGAGTATATTCATCTATGCCAATGCTCCAGAGAGAAAATTGCGCTTATCAAACTGGACTTTGCCAAGGCCTTTGACACAATTGAACACAATGCCATCATAAGCATGTTTAAAGCTTTAGGCTTTCACGACAAATGGCTCCTCCGGATAGCTCAAATTTTAGGCTCGCTTCCACCTCGATTTTACTCAATGGGGTTCCCGGTCTTTTCTTTAAATGCGGAGAGGTGTTACACAAGGGGCCCTCTTTCTCGCTTTTTTTCGCAGATGGTCAGCCGCTCTTCTTCAACATATCCTTAATAGAGCTATGCAAATGGGTATCTTATCTCTTCCTTGGACTTGGGCCCTCATGCCAAATTCCCTGATTCAATATGTCGATGATAAGATCATCTTCATCAAGGATGCCGAAGGAGGTCTTCAAGCTCAAATGTCTTTTGCAATCATTTGCTGACCATTGGACTCAAAATTAATTATCGCAAATCGCATGTCGCCCATCAATTTGTTAGACAACGACATCGATCTTCCGGCCGGTACTTTTGGTTGTAAGAAGGAAAATTTCCTTTCACTTATCTCGGGTCTCCCTATGGATTCCTCTAGGCCTCGCATAAAAGATTTTGAGAACTTGGTCAACAAGATTAACAGACGAATTACTTCCTTCTCATCTTTACTATCTTATGGTGACAGACATGATGGTGAATTCAGTTTTATCCTCGATGGCTTCTATGTGCACATTGAGAGTTCCTTCATGGTGATTAACAAAATTTACAGTATTAGGAAAATTTGCCTCTGGGGCAAAAAAAAACTAAATCAACGGTAGAAGTAAATCTTTAGTGTCTTGGCGAGGTAAAGTGTGCTTGCCTAAAAACAAAGGTGGTTTGGGTGTGATTAATCTGAGATCGATAATATCTCGCTATTGCTCAAGTTCTTGCACAAATTCTTCAATAAAAAGATATTCCTTGGGTTCATATGATTTGGTCCTCTTATTACCAAACTCAAATCCTCGCACTTCTTTGCACAAGGGTTCTTTTTGGTGGAAATATGTCTTAGCGCTTCGATTGCTTTAAGGAAATTGCCTGCTGTCGCATTGGTCGGGGTGATACTGCTCTTTTTTGGGATGATGTTTTGAATGATATGCATATGAGGTCTAAATACCAACATCTAGTCTCTTTTGCTAAGGATGAAAAGATCAGCGTTGCTTCTTGCCTTAATCATCTAGGAATATCTAGGCTATTTCATTTGCCGCTCTCTGATCAGGCTTTTCAAGAGCTTCAAGATCTGCACTCCATTATTTCTACATTATCGATGGCTAATGACACTAGTGATGAATGGCACTACAAATGGAATTCAAAGGATTATGCCTCCACAAAGTTTTATAAAGTTGATCTTCAATAATATCACAGTTTCAAGACCAATTCTTTAGATTTGGAAGGCTAAATGTTCTCCAAAGCTCAAAATTTTCACATGGCTGATGTGTTTGGATCGCTTAAACACAAGAAATCTACTTAAGTGGAAAAATTGCCCCATTCAAGGAAATAATTACAATTGTGTGCTTTGTGATCTTAACACCGAAGAGACAAGGGATCATCTCTTCTTCACCTGCCCCTTCGCCATTAGTTGCTGGAATGCCTTGAGCATCTTCTGGGATCATGAAGTGGATTTCCTTCAAAGGATAAATGACACTTCCCTGGTTATTGGAGATCCTTTCTTCTTCGATGTCTTCATGATCGTGTCTTGGGGCTTCTGGAAGTTCAGAAACAATATGATCTTTAGATCCATGCCTGCCGGTTTTGCATGGAAAGAGTAGTTTTCTTTGAAATTCATCTTCAATCTTTTAGGGTTAAAGATTCTTGTAAATCTGGTCTATTAGCTTGGGGCTCTAAGCTAGCTTAATCTTTTCTTTTCTTTTGTTGGGTTGGCTTCACCGGCTCTTTTTTTTTTCCTTTTCTGCTTGTTTCCTTTCTTGTTTAATAAATTATCAATAGGGCTTCCCTTGTTTTCGCCCAAAAAAAGGCGATCGATAGGCGCAGGAGTGTAAGAAACTTTCTGGTGATAAGAAGAGGGCACAGACCAGGGGGTACTGGATTTCGAACGGACATGCCACCTAGGATTCGTGATACATCGACACCTGGTTACCAATCAAAACCTCATTTTCACCGGCCCGATATGTCTCACGTGGTTGGTGACAATGCAACACTTCGTTTGGGCCTCAAACTTTCCAATGAGTGCACGAACAACGCCAGCCAGTTCCAATGAATCTGCTATGCCATCAGCTGTTCAGCGCACAAATCAGATGAGAAGTTGCTTCATCAATCCATCACAGCAGTCCTTACCGCAGCTGCCAAATGTGGTTTGGCCTGGCGAGCTTCCACCTCCACCACACCCAAACAAGGGTGTTGAAGGAGCTGCTGTGGCAGCTAATATTGTGCAAAACATACTTATTGGAGCCAACCAATACCAAAGAATAGCCGAACCAAAATTTTGGTGGCTTCCAACCAAATGCCTATGCCCCCCACTGTAGTTTTTCTCCCGAGCGGAATGCTCAAATCCAATGTCGCCTGTATGTACCGTAAATCCAACATTTGGTCCAAGACTCCATTGCCTATGGGGCAAGGCAACTTTGGCCATCCTCCTCACATGTCCGATGAGCAAGTGTCTGCCTCTGGATTTTCCAACGCCAGGATTTGGGCACCTCCCAACACCACATGGATTTGGAGAAGAGCCTCATATGCGCTTCAATTTCGCGCTTTAACAGAATCATCTATTCCGTGTGGCGTAAAGTCGCAGCAACAGGAGGTCAAGATTCATCCGGGAGAGGTGGTGGGCGGCATTCGCCCGGGATCGCAATAGGTAATCATGGGCTTCGCCCCAAAGTAATTTTGACACTCTGTTGAATGAACTTGGTTATATTCAAGATGCGTGCTCCCATGTATTCACAAAAGAGAGATGCGACGGTTTCTTGTAATATGCAACCTGCTTTTGTAATAGTAGTGTATCTATGCATCACTCTTTCAATATAAGTTGTAAAATTTTAAAGTAAGTGAAGAGCTAAGTAATCACAATTTTCCTTTTGATTCTGCTACCCAACGCGACATCATGGAAGTGCTACTAATGGTATAGCAAAGTTTCATACATTTCAGCAGTTCAAATAGAACATTTGAAAAGTTTTATGTTTCATGAGTTTGCGTGTTTCTAGAAGATTTCAAGCCAAAAGTTTCAATAAGTTTTTGACTTTGGAACTTAAGTTTCGATCGTTGAGTTTCAACAAGTTTCACTAAGTTTCAAATAAAAGTTTCAATAAGTGTCAATAGATTTGGAATAAGTTTTCAAAAAGTCGGTGAGCTCACCTAGCTACGATGGTTTACCACGTTGCCGAGGGCTGCCCGATATTGTTCATTGCCGACACACCCTCTTCTCTAGCTCCAGTCCTGACTATCCGACATATATGAAGGTCACAAATTCATCGTCCTTTGTCCCTACCGTTGTTCGATCCTACCGCTTGTTCGTCATGAGATTGATGAAGACATGAAGTGGTGTCTCTCTTTCATCCAAATAGTGCTCTGGTCCAGATAGTTTCAACGGGCAATTTTATTAGAAATGTTTGCACATTATTAAGGAAGACTTCTACAAGCTTTGCTCGGACTTTCGTAAAGGGTAATTATCCATTTCTACCATCAATCAATCTTTCATCATTCTAATTCCAAAAACAACAACCTTGAATCGCCCAAAGACTTCGTGCCAATCTCATTACTTAATCGATGTGAAAATTATCACAAAGTCGCTAGCCTCCGTGCTTAACTCGTCATCACTTCAATAATTCACAAGAATCAATATGGTTTTATAAAAGGAAATCCATTCAAGACTGTCTAGCATGGACCTTTGAGTATATTCATCTATGCCAATGCTCCAGAGAGAAAATTGCGCTTATCAAACTGGACTTTGCCAAGGCCTTTGACACAATTGAACACAATGCCATCATAAGCATGTTTAAAGCTTTAGGCTTTCTCGACAAATGGCTCCTCCGGATAGCTCAAATTTTAGGCTCTGCTTCCACCTCGATTTTACTCAATGGGGTTCCTGGTCTTTTCTTTAAATGCAGGAGAGGTGTTACACAAGGGGGCCCTCTTTCTCCGCTTTTTTTTCGCAGTGGCTGCTGCTCTTCTTCAACATATCCTTAATAGAGCTATGCAAATGGGTATCTTATCTCTTCCCTTGGACTTGGGCCCTCATGCCAAATTCCCGGTGATTCAATATGCTGATGATAAGATCATCTTCATCAAGGGATGCCAGAAGGAGGTCTTCAAGCTCAAATGTCTTTTGCAATCATTTGCTACAGCCATTGGACTCAAAATTAATTACTGCAAATCTGGCATGCTGCCCATCAATTTGTTAGACAACGACATCGATCTTCTGGCTGGTACTTTTGGTTGTAAGAAGGAAAATTTCCCTTTCACTTATCTGGGTCTCCCTATGGATTCCTCTAGGCCTCGCATAAAAGATTTTGAGAACTTGGTCAACAAGATTAACAGACGAATTACTTCCTTCTCATCTTTACTATCTTATGGTGACAGATTACAGATGGTGAATTCAGTTTTATCCTCGATGGCTTCTCTATGTGCACATTGAGAGTTCCTTCTGCGGTGATTAACAAAATTTACAGGGCTAGGAAAATTTGCCTCTGGGGCAAAAAAACGAAATCAACGGTAGAAGTAAATCTTTAGTGTCTTGGCAGAAAGTGTGCTTGCCTAAAAACAAAGGTGGTTTGGGTGTGATTAATCTGAGACTGCATAATATCTCGCTATTGCTCAAGTTCTTGCACAAATTCTTCAATAAAAAAGATATTCCTTGGGTTCATATGATTTGGTCCTCTTATTACCAAACTCAAATCCCTCAGACCTCTTTGCACAAGGGTTCTTTTTGGTGGAAATATGTCTTAGCGCTTCTGGATTGCTTTAAGGAAATTGCCTGCTATCGCATTGGTCGGAGTGATACTGCTCTTTTTTGGGATGATGTTTGGAATGATATGCATATGAGGTCTAAATACCAACATCTAGTCTCTTTTGCTAAGGATGAAAAGATCAGCGTTGCTTCTTTCTTTAACCATCCAAGAATATCTAGGCTATTTCATTTGCCGCTCTCTGATTAGGCTTTTCAAGAGCTTCAAGATCTGCACTCTATTATTTCTACATTATCGATGGCTAATGACACTAGTGATGAATGGCACTACAAATGGAATTCAAAGGATTATGCCTCCACAAAGTTTTATAAGTTGATCTTCAATAATATCACAGTTTCAAGACCAATTCTTTAGATTTGGAAGGCTAAATGTTCTCCAAAGCTCAAAATTTTCACATGGCTGATGTGTTTGGATCGCTTAAACACAAGAAATCTACTTAAGTGGAAAAATTGCCCCATTCAAGGAAATAATTACAATTGTGTGCTTTGTGATCTTAACAAGAAGAGACAAGGATCATCTCTTCTTCACCGCCTTTCGCCATTAGTTCTTTGGAATGCCTTGAGCATCTTCGGGATCATGAAGTGGATTTCCTTCAAAGGATAAATGACACTTCCTCGGTTATTGGAGATCCTTTCTTCTTGATGTCTTCATGATCGTGTCTTGGGGCTTCTGGAAGTTCAGAAACAATATGATCTTTAGATCCATGCCTGCTGGTTTTCGGGCATGGAAAGAGTAGTTTCTTGCTGAAATTCATCTTCAATCTTTTAGGGTTAAAGATTCTTGTAAATCTGGTCTATTAGCTTGGGGCTCTAAGCTAGCTTAATCTTTTCTTTTCTTTTGTTGGGTTGGCTTCTCCGGCTCTTTTTTTTTTTCCTTTTCCTGTCTTGTTTCCTTCTTTCTTGTTTAATAAATTATCAATAGGGCTTCCCTTGTTTTCGCCCAAAAAAAAGGCGATGATAGGCGCAGAGGAGTGTAAGAAACTTTCTGGTGATAAGAAGAGGGCACAGCCCAGGGGTACTGGATTTCGAACGGACATGCCACCTAGGATTCGTGATACATCGACACCTGGTTACCAATCAAAACCTCATTTTCACCGGTCTGATATGTCTCACGTGGTTGGTGACAATGCAACACTTCTGTTTGGGCCTCAAACTTTCCAATGAGTGCACGAACAACGCTGCCAGCAGTCCCAATGAATCCTGCTATGCCATCAGCTGTTTAGCGCACAAATCAGATGAGAAGTTGCTTCATCAATCCATCACAATGAGCCTTACCGCAATGCCAAATGTGGTTTGGCTCAAGGGCTTCCACCTCCACCACACCCAAACAAGGGGTTGAAGGAGCTGCTGTGGCAGCTAATATTATGCAAAACATACTTATTGGAGCCAACCAATACCAGCAACAGTTCCAGAACCAAAATTTTGGTGGCTTCCCGAACCAAATGCCTATGCCCCCACCGTAGTTTTTGCTCCCAGAGCGGAATGCCTGCAAATCCAATGCTGCCCGGTGTACCGCCGGTAAATCCAACATTTGGTCCAGCACCTCCATTGCCTATGGGGCAAGGCAACTTTGGCCATCCTCCTCACATGTCCGATGAGCAAGTGCCGCCTCCTGGATTTTCCAACGCCCAAGGATTTGGGCACCTCCCAACACCACATGGATTTGGAGAAGAGCCTCATATGCAGTTCAATTCTGGGCAGTTTAACAGGAATCCGTCATTCCGTGGCAGAAAGCTGCAGCAACGGGGAGGTCAGCATTCATCCGGGAGAGGTGGTGGGCGGCATTCGCCCGGGACTGCAAATAGGTAATCAGGGGCTTCTGCCCCCAGTGTAATTTTGACACTCCTGTTGAATGAACTTGGTTATATTCAGTATGCGTGCTCCCATGTATTCACAAAAGAGAGATGCGACCGGTTTCTTGTAATATGCAACCTGTTTCTTGTAATAGTAGTGTATCTATGCATCACTCTTTCAATATAAGTTGCGCAAATTTTAAAGTAAGTGAAGAGCTAAGTAATCACAATTTTCCTTTTGATTCTGCTACCCAACGCGATACTGTTGGAAGTGCTACTAATGGTATAGCAAAGTTTCATACAATTTCAGCAGTTCAAATAGAACATTTGAAAAGTTTTATGTTTCAGTGAGTTTGCGTGTTTCTAGAAGATTTCAAGCCAAAAGTTTCAATAAGTTTTTGACTTTGGAACTTAAGTTTCGATCGTTGAGTTTCAACAAGTTTCACTAAGTTTCAAATAAAAGTTTCAATAAGTGTCAATAGATTTGGAATAAGTTTTCAAAAAGTCGGTGAGCTCACCTAGCTACGATGGTTTACCACGCTCGAGGGCTGCCGATATTGTTCATTCCGACACACCCTCTTCTCTAGCTCCACCTTGACTATCCGACATATATGAAGGTCACAAATTCATCGTCCTTTGTCCCTACCGTTGTTCGATCCTACCTGCTTGCCCTAGGTGTGCGCAATCCCCCTCCCCTTGACCTCCGACACCAAGGGAGGCTGGATCCGACAAATCTAAGGTCATTGCTGCAACGCGATCTCGTCATCTCAGTAGCTTGATGTGGCGGCGATAATGGATGATGATGATGGTGATTTGTTTTGGACAGCAAGGACTAGGTGTCCTGACAATACTAAGAGGGGATGTGACCTCAATGAATGGTGAGCGGCAACAATAGGAGCGGCGTGCCTTGTGGTGGTGGCCAAAGAGGTGGATGGTGTGGTGGTTGTAGTGGAAATGAAGGTGGGGAGCAACTGGAAACGGGGTACTCGAAGGGCAAGGCCCATGAGATCCATGTTAATGTGGGTTGTGGTCGTTTGTTCGATGGTTCTGATCCAGACGAAAGGAAGCTATCTGTAGGATTCGAAGAAAACAGCATACCATTTTCTAGATTTTTTGTTACCTTTTATTCATGCTTTATCCCGTGAGTTCTTAGTTGGATTTTCTTTATACATGATGGGTTTTATCAAACTGACTAACCTGGGCGACGATAGTAATATCTACGTCGTATATTGACATCGAGACGAGTTGGGTATAGATAAATCGTTTTTTATTTTCTTTCGATGAACAACACTGCTACCAAGGCGTACATCCTACACATCAATAGAGATCGTCAACATTCTACTTACGTCGTCATGATTGTTGATAATCATGACACCATTGCAAGATGCAAAATCTACGACGAGGAAGTAAAAAAGTCCAACATGTTCATCGACTCAAGGACTCGATGTTAACAAATTGCTTAGCTAGAATCTTCAATGTAAATGTTGGGTACTCATGTACTTTACTTAAGTCGTTAATATAAATATGAGGTGTTTTATCACCTTTAAAAAAACTATATATGGACCCCATCGATTTGCTTTGTGATTTACACTTCAACGGTATTTTTGGCGATTATCTTTTGGCTCCAACAATCAGTTTTAAGGTTCACTGGTCCTCAATCTTAATCTCTGCCAGTGAGTGACCATAGTGGGCGGTGGGCGGCAACCAGTGAGCGAAATGGTGATGAGATGAGAGTGGGGCAAAATTTGACTAGGGGCCAATGGTTTATAGCAATAGCGGGGCAAGACAAGGAGGAGCGTGGTGTCAGGAGGATAAGGAGATGCTTGGATGAAGAGAGGCGGTGGAGGTGGAAGCTAGTGGCTCTCACTGGCTATTGCAGCTGGGCTTTCGAGGAGGTGAAGAGAAGAAAATGATTATATAGGAGGCAATAGGAGTGGTAAAGTCTACAACATCATTACTAAATGTTCAAATTTTTTTGATGCTTTCTATGGAAAAACATGTGATTTTTCTAGACACCACCAATTTTTAAACATAGGCTAATCCTATTCTTTTAGAAATGTTCGAGTACTTACAAGAACGGAATCCCTAAATCTCAGTCGATTGTCTAACTTTGGATCTTGCCTTGAGATTCATGTGCTGTCGTCTCCCACCGTTGTGGGGTTAGGGCTCGGGTTCACTGGTTTGGGTTTTGGTTCACCAGAGCCCAACCTTAGAGGGAGGAGAGGGCGACAAAAGCATGTCGGTGGTGGGCGGCAATGGCGACACATCGAGGAGGCGATGTCGTTGTGGGTGGAGGGCGCTAGAAGTCGGTGGGGTGACGAGGATGGGAGTGGTTAGAGGCGGTAGCCACGGAGAAAAAGAAAGAGGGTGGCATGAGGGAATTTCATTGAAGAGGAGGAAGAACAATAGGGTGGGGATGGCTCGCTCAGAGATGATGATGAAGGTGGCGGCTAGTGGGGGGATGACGAGGAGGTGGGCGATGGAGGAGGACCTCAGCGCTGGTGATGGTGCGGCGAGGTGGTGGGGAGCAGCAGGTAGAGGAAGTGTGGAGGCAGTAGCTGGAGGGAGGAGGTAGTGAGGTTAGGGTGAAATTTCAATAGGTGGATGAGATGACGAGGATGGTTAGATCAAAGGCTAGAAAAGGTGACTGAAAATTTAGAGAAAAACAGATGATCGAGGAATAGATAGTGTCTTAAAAGAATTAGTTTTAAAAGCAGATTTAGGATATTCTATTGCTGCCTATATTGCCTGGATGCAAATTTACAATCCATTTGGGTTGGTACTACTAAGTACCAAAATAATTGTATTTACTATCCAAACCATAGTGCTAACTGCTAGATGCAGATTTACAAAACTGTTCAATTCAAGTTGTATACTCGTATCTTTCAGATTATCGTACCTGGAAAATTACCAGTGTAGACTTCTCTTTCTGGGTTTCAAACTCATCCATCCCGTCCAAATCCCTGCAGTTTCACCACAAAAATTGTGAAAAAAACAAATCCAACGGGAAAAAAATCCAAATTAGTTGCAATTATAGTTTGTGACTAGTCTGTTTGTTTGGATGAGAAATGTTTGGAATTAAATTTTGTATTGGTTGTTTGGTTTATGTTAGCTCTGAATTGATAGGTATTTTCAGAATGCAATCTCTTGTGGTAAACTAGGCACCTCAAGTTGATCCCAGGAATTGATTCTCTCCATGTATTTCAATATGACTTTGCAATCCGTGTTCTACTAGCTTCTTAGCTGACTTCAATTATTCCATACAGTTTTGTATTTTTGTTTTTGCCAAACATGTTACTTAGTAGGACTAAATATTTACTTGATAGTCCATTCCATACTATTTAATTGACTTAGGGTTTGTTTGGGAGGCAAATTGATTTGAAAAGTGCTTTTGATTTGTCGAAATAAAACAGTTGTAGCTAACAGCTGTGACTTTTCTTGAGATGTTTGGCAAATCGGCTTTTTGTTGGCTTTTCTTGAGATGCCGACTCGGGAGGAGACCAAGCGTGGTGGAGGCAAGCTGGGGAGGAGGTCGATTGGGGAGGATGACGAGCGGGGCAAAGGCGAGCCGCCGGAGCGAAGGTGAGCTGAGCGAGGTCGAGGCGGAGGCGCGGCGGAGCAGACGGCAGCAAGGAGGACGGCTGGACCGAGCGGCTGGGAGGACAAGGAGGTGGAGCGGCGGCGAGGTTGGGGATGATGTCGGGGTGGGGGCAAGCCAAGCGAGAAGGTGCGGGAGCGAAGCATAGCCAAAGCTCCTTCCCGCCCATTGTGGCTTTTCGGGGGGGCTTCAGCTATGGCTTCACCCCACAGCCGAAGGAAAGCAGCGCCGCTTAGGGGGAGCTGCCAGCCACAGCCGAAGCACAAAAAACAGGGCCTTATTTGTGCATATGTGCATACTTCTCCAGCATGAGCATTTCTGTTCCACATAAACTTACAAAATGGAAATATTTGTGTATGTTTCTGCAACATGAGCATTTGGATTCCACAGTAACCTAGAATCAGAAAATAGCAACCTTGGTTTAGTTCGCTGTCTGGTGCTAATAACATAGATAAGCTTATGTGAATAAGAATTTGGATTTTGCCTACCATGAAACAATGCTATCTAATCTTCATATCTTTTATCTCTTTGATCATTTTACATTAATTAAATTGGCATGACAATCTTACTATACATTTCTACATCTCATGTGACAACAGCTCCTTACAATACTGTTGCCTATTCTGGGTCTGGGTGCATTTTTCTTCTTTGCAGGATAGATATACTTGAAAGAAATGTAAGTTTCCCACATAAATGTAGTATTCAGTCACTTCCTATTTCAGAAAAATTGCTTCTTAAAGTCACTGTAGGATAGTTGATGAAGGTAGATGTCTGTTAATGTTATTACACTAACTTATTCCTTCCAAAGTTAAAAGTAAAACTTTGTTGTTTGTGTGCACATTTTTTCGAATACTCTCACATTCATGTTCTAATCTCAATCTTTTTTCTTTTGTTGGCAGTGCCCCAAATTATGTGAAATTTCTACTACTGCGTGGATATGTAGTAATTAAGGTGAACTTGGATCTGTTCTATGTCCCTATTGCACTCAACCTTTCTATGGTAAGAACATTGCCCTTTTCTATTTCCAGTTTACAACTTTTTACATTGCTGTTTTCCTATTTGTCTGCATGCTTTCTATGTCTTACTAGAACTATATCCTGGCTGCATAGGAATTGGTCTTATAATAGTAGAAATGCTGCTACGAGAATCATATACTAGGAAATTTAGCACGTAGCTACGTAAAGTTTGTATTAGACAAACACTTTCAATTGTGATGTGCTACTGCTGTTCTGCTAGAAAGTTGCGCAACTAAATTAATTTCTCTATTAATGTTACAACATATGTTCACTTAGTTCACCTCCTCAAATACTTCCATGCTTCTGATTTCTTTGTGTTGGTAATAACTTTAAATTTGAGCTTATATTGAGTGCTATGGTTCAGAACTTGCACCGACCGCTCACCGACGTGCACAGGCTCGGTTGTGTGTCGCGTGTGCATGTATATATGTGCATGGCAGATCTCACCGGACCGTGGCCGTCGAGACTACAGAAAACACCTGGCACCTACGCAGTCCGCACGAAGGAACTCGCACGCCGCCCGCCCGCCGCCGTGTTAGTCCGCCGCCACGTCCCCGGCCGGCCTGTCACTGTGCCTGTTGTCCTATCCCTTTTGACATTACGTACCGATCGCTCACCGGCCGGCCAGCATCACGCACGCAGCCGCGTCGAGTTGCCGACGGCGGTCGTCCAAAACATGGTGGCTTGCCGCGCCGGACATAGGCGAGGAACGAGGACGCAGATCGACGTCGGTTTGTAGTCCCATGCCGCGCGCGTTCGCGACGGAGTTTTGCGGCGCCGCTGATTCAGGCAAGGCAGCCAACAACCAGCACCAAATTCGTCCCTCCCAGCCGCGTGCATGGGGCTGCAGGTCACGCGCTCAACATCTCCGGTTCTCCACACACGTCGCTCCCCACTCCTTGCGACCTTGCCGGTTGGCCCACGCCCATGCCGCCGGCTTGGGAATGGAATCACTTAACTCTCTCTTCTAATCTCTCTCATACGAGTGCCTCACGCGCACACACTTGATATAAGAAAGGAACGAGCGAGAACACAGAAGCAAAACACACACTCTATTTGCTTGCATTACAATAGACTGAAACTGAGTACATATAGCACCAACGGCGAGCAACAACTTGCTCATAACTCACGCCACGTTCCCATTACTTAAACTACTTGCTGCTAATTACCATGCAAAGTATCAATCACACAACTCGCTAACAGCCACGATGGGCGAGTCTCTCGCCACACTTTCCAGCTGCATGCATAACACGCAGATATCCATGCATGAGCCAGTCACCAGGACCTATTCTCCTGGCACAAACTCACTTCACGGCCTTTGACCCAGACCGCAGCTCTACAGGTACCTCCACACGTTTACGTGCACAACTAGCTCCTGATCTTGTGTATCCTATGTAATTCACAATAACTCACACACACACGCACTGGCCGTTTCACATGGCACGACATCTCGCCGATCATGCGTTCCGGTTCAAGGTAGCAACCTTCACGTCTCACACGCCAAGCTCTTTTTGATCTATTAGCTCCTGTATTGCTACAGTGCAAAAGACTACACACATACTTATTTGCTACATGCAAATTAGTTTAATTAACATGCATATGCACCAATGACAAGATTACAGCTAACACCGGCCGTCCTGCCATGGCTACACCTCTACGTACCGCGCCACCGCGCGTGCCTGCGCCGCGCGCCCCAAGGCACCTCCCTGGCGTTGTACCACCCTATGTTACTCCGATAATTTAAAAAAATTGTGTATCTGTTTCAGATATATATCTGATATATACGGCCGGATGCCATATTCTACCCGTATCAGTGAATTTCCAGTTTTCAAAAAAAAATTCCAAATACTTATCTGATACTTCCTAATACCTCTCAAACATAATACCTCTACCAACTTAGAAGGAGAGTCTATAATCGTTTATTCTCATCCCATAGTCTCGTATAGAAAACCTGAAAGTTTAAACCATAAACCTTGGAACCGATTTTTCTAGAGGGAAATTCTCTACCAAGCATGGGGGTTCACGCTTCCTACACCACCACCCCTACTCCTCTCTTTCCTTGCGTTCTCACGCTAACATTCCTTTCCCTCTATAGGCAGTGGCACATGGCACCCTAGCTTCTCCCTACCAACGCGACGACACCAATGTTTCCTCACGCACAATGAGCCCTCCATCTAGTATTCTTCTTCTCTTGACTATAGTAGTGTGATATACTCCCAAACAGCTAGAACAGCCAGAAGCTAGTGAGGGTAGTGACGGCTAGAAACCAAAGCATTTGGTTACAGCTAGCTGGAATAGAAGTGCACAATTATAAAGATATTTGAGACAACAGTAGACTAAATGCCCTAAGCCTCTTACTATAGGCTAATTGGCCTTCGAGATGATCTAACCCATTAGCTAGCTCCCCACTCCTTGCGACCTTGCCGATTGGCCCACGCCCATGCCGCCGGCTGTTGGGAATGGAATCACTTAACTCTCTCTTCCAATCTCATTGCAATCGGATAATTCCTTGCGGTGTCACGAGCCAAGAATCAAGATAAATAGTGTCCTGAATGTCAAGCCACATGAAGTTTCAACGACAAATTCCATTGCGTATATACACATACGCAGCAATGATGGCAAAAGTAGGGTCCAGGCACTAGATATCTTTCTGCTGATATACAGCTTTCAATTGCAAGTTACACCAATCCGTTCAAGATTTCTTGGCATGGGTACCAGCCTCCGGGTAACATATTAGCTGGGGCAGATGTATAGAGTAGTAGGTAGCCAACGTAAGGAAAGCGCAGCTAAATGCTACGAAAATCTTGAACAATACAGATGAAAACAGGGTTAGGTACACGAGGATGCTCGTTATGCTAATCACCGCTACAAAATTTGCGAGGCACTTAAGTGTGGACAGATCCCCTTCAGTCCCTTCATTAGGGAAGTGGCCCAGTGTCGAAAAATCAGACAGAAGTTTGTCCTTCAGTCTAAACCTCTCTGTCAGCCAATCAGCTATTTCATCTTCTGATATGGGTATGTCAGAGACTCGAATGATTTCAGTATGGATGTGAACTTCGGAAGGATCAATGCCATAAACATTGTCCAGAAAACTTGGTAGGCGATGTTTATAAGCGATTGTGATATCATAAACTGCATTAATCAGAGGCTATAAGTCATGCAACCAAAATAGCAAAGTATGGCAGACTACACACAGTCAACCACACCAAAGTATAATTTTATAAAAATATCTATTTCAAGTAAGGCACACCTTTCAATGGAAAAAAAAGTTAACAGACCTATGTTTTAGGACTTCAAAGTAAACTGCACATGTGACTTTAGCTTCATCTACTACAGCAAAATTCCAGGATACTGCAAGAGTGTTATTTGAACCGGATTACAAAGTTCAGGGTGTCAAATGTCTAATTTCATAGTTTGGGTGCTGGATGGACTTCCAATCAAAGTTCGGGGTGTTATATGGACTACTTCCTACTTGGAATGTTGTTTGACAATTAGTACTAACAGAATTTTTGGGCAAAGCAGCCAGGTTGGTCTGGCTAATAATAATTTGAACCAGCCAAAAAAGTTCAGTGTAAGGTGTTAACTTCTGATGAATGCAAAAATACCAACATTCAGAGCATTGCTGCCACACACACACACACAAACTGCAAATGCTGTTGTAAGCAGATATCTATCCACAAATGGCACAATAACGAAGTGCAGTACAGTATGAGAGGGGGGAGGGGGGGTGTTTACCAGCATCAATGGAACTCCTCAGCTCTTGCAGACAGCAATTGAAACCCTTTGTCTTGGGAAGGAGCACATTTTTTAGAATAGGCAAACCATGCTCTGCCGCAAACTCTTGACTTTTGATACATTTCTTCTCACTGAGACATTAGCATCAAGATAAAGAAAAAAAGGTAGAAGTAAAGTGCATTAAATTTTCTATACATAATGTTATTATAGAAGCAAGTATGTACAGAATGCCAAGTGGTTTTTTAATAGATCACTTGTGCTACCCAAAAAAAAAAGTTATGGAAACTCAACAAAGCTTTCAGAAAACTGGAATGCATACCCAGATCATGCAGGTGGGCTATACAAACATGTAGCAATAAACTGAACGGGAAGAGAACTTACGTATAATCGGTGCCCTCAGGGAAAACAGCCAGCCAAAGGGGATCCTTGGGGTTCTTCAATTCTGATAGCCTGCTTCGGATTAATGGTTCATCAATTTCCCACTTCCGCTCTACTGGGATAAACTCAATAATGTGAAATGCCCAGCTAAAAACAGGCAATTTCATCAAGCTTTTCTTGAGGATATACTTGATACACTGCAAACGGCCTTTTCTCAATGCAAGATCCCACAAGTACATCCAATCAACCTCAGTTCTGTGGTTAGCAAATAACAATACACGCTCTTTTGGGGGTACATTTTCACCGGAGAAAACAAACCTGGTCTTGTTAATCTTTTCAAATAGAAAAGGCCACATGGCTAACCACATCCCAAACAGAAAGCATGTCAACTTTCTGCTGTAGTGCACACTGAACAACCGTATAAGAAAAGCAGTTACAGGGGATAGGTAAACCATCATCATAAATGCTGTCAACAGCATAATCATCAAACATAATACACCACGGCATCGCCTCATTGGAGTCAATGGGTGGTGTCTTAGTCCATTGTTCAGAATGGAAGGACCAGGCGGATCAACACTTTTCACTTGCTTTCCATTTACATGATACCCTTGAGAACCAGTTGAACCATTCATCGTGTATGACTAAAATGTGAACCCTTGTTCCTTTCTGAAATTCACATCCCCAGCAACAACGAGACTATCTAAACTTCACTTATGACAGGAGCAATGAGAGCTGCACAGAGTTAAAAATATTAAACTTAAGCATGCTAATATCAGTTAGGGGCTTGCACCATCAACTTGAAAGTGCACCTATCTTTTGCTGCTTCATGCAAATCTATAACAAAAATAAGCAAAGACAATAAAAAACAGGTCTATCAAAAGCTCACATGCCTTATGCAAGAATTTTGGAACATACACCAAAGTCTATCAATGTATCATAAACCCTCAGTCCAAGATAGAATTGACACAATGGTGCCTACACCTGACAATAACTATAAGAAGATAGGTTAGCACTTGACCGATTAGCTGTTGGAGTGACATCCCCATTTTGCCTTTTTATGAACATCTGCCAGTGCCAACAAGCACAAAAAAATCAATCAGGAATCTCTGTTTGTATCCATGTACGCAGCTGTTTGTGATGGCATCTGATGATTGCCCTTTCAATTATGGCAGTCAACAAATCTGAAAAGGGCCATTCATAAGACTTACACCCTTAACTGACCCGTAGAAAGTAACCTAGCAATTGTGTGATGCTAGAGCATCTACATACGCATTGCAACCATGGCATTAACCAAATCTGAAAATGGCCAGTCATGGTACTTAAACACCTAGTCGACAGGTTTACACTAGTCCAACGCGGCAAGACCATGCAGCTCACTTACACCTAGCTAAGCCATTTCGGAACTTGACATGCCGCATGTTCGTGTTTGCTGGGCAAGTGCAACTCTAACCAAACCTAAATTACTCATAGAACCAAAATTTCTTATGGTCTCATCGAACTTAAGGTACCATTGTCTAGATGCTTGTTTTAATCCATAGATGGATTTCTTAAGTCTATATCCCATATGTTCCTTGCCTTCCACGACAAAACCTTCCGGTTGAGCTATGTAAACATTCTCATGCAGGTCACCATTAAGGAATGCAGTTTTAACATCCATCTGATGTAGCTCTAAATTATAATGAGCAATAAGCGCCATGACAATTCTTAGTGAATCTTTCTTTGAGACAGGAGAGAAAGTATCAACATAATCAATCCCTTCTCTTTGTGTAAACCCTTTTGCTACAAGTCTTGCCTTGAATCTTTCGACGTTTTCCTTAGAGTCATGCTTAGTTTTGTAGACCCATCTACAACCTACTGTTTTGACTCCATCAAAAATGTCTACTAGATCCCAGACATCACTAATGCCACTACTATTTGGATCTGACGATAGGGGAGCTTTACGTGCAAACTCGGTTTGGTTTCGCTTTATTGCCACTACTATTTGGATCTGACGATGCTGTCCGAAGTATACTTCTGGAGTTGTTGGCATTTATCAGCGTGTCCTTGTGCCTCGGGGCAACAATGGGAAAGCTTTCAGCCTGTCTATGATACTGCTCCATGTTGGGTGGATGAATTTATCTTTAGGTTCTATGAGTAATTTAGGTTTGGTTAGAGTTGCACTTGCCCAGCAAACACGGACATGCAGCATGTCAAGTTCCGAAATGGCTTAGCTAAGTGTAAGTGAGTTGCGTGGTCTTGCCGCAATTTGATTTCAGGAATCAACGCGGTTCGCGGCACGAATTATTTTTCTAGCCTCCCCCCCCCCCCCCCCTCTCTATTTCTTCCCTACTTTCTTTTCTTGTCCTTCCCTACCTTCTCTTTCTCTTCTGGCCTTTCGGCCGAACTGCCCGACAGCCATTTCTTTTTGGCTCTCCTCGGTTGCATCGGCCTTCTGCTCTCTTCTACGGCCTCCTCTCATCTCCCTCTCGTGCCTCCCTGTCCTACTCTCCTCCTGCCGACTCCTCTGCACCTCCTGCTGCGCCACTACTCCCTCTTGCCGGCCTCCTTCCTCGCTGCTCCGGCTTGCGCCAGCCCGATTCTACTCCTGCACGATGCCTCGGCTCGGCCTGAGCTAGTCCCACGACTTCCGCACGTGGCTCACCTCAGCCCGGCCGACCTCAGCTCCGGCAGCTCGGCACCGGCCGAAGCCATGGCGCACGGCCCTACCCTGCCGCCTCCCCCTGCTGCCTCCTCTACCCGACTTCTACTGAGCTAAGCTAGGGCTTCTACCCCTCTACTACTACCCACATTTTATCTTGATGCTTTACTTTGCACATTTTACTGATTACTAGAGGAGATGAGACATCCAAGGTCTATGATGTCCGTTGGGAGGGTTGATCTATCTCATGAAAAGAACAGATGCTAGCCTCCCACTACCATAATGGCTATCCCCCAACCGCTGAGACCACTAGGGTCGGCCGATCTACTGGCTACCCTACCCCCTTGCCTAGCTTCTACCTCGATCTACCCTCTGTACATGGTATCCCGCACTGTAGCTACTCTGGTACTACGGGCATGTGCACCTGGGGGTCTGGTCGGGTGATGAGCTAGATGAAGAGGAGGTTGGAGTTGAGGAAGAGGAAGCGGAGCTGCTCTTCTTGCTTCAGGCACTTCCTCCTTGCCACTTCTTCTGGATGTTCCTCCCCTTCACTTCTGGATGTTCCTCCCCTTCACTTCTTGCTTCGGCTGGAAGCTTGTTCTTGGTGTTCTTGGGCAAATGGGGAGAATGGGGAATGCTGGCTGTGGTGCTTCGGTTTGTGGGTGAGGCTGGCTGAAAACGAGTTGGCTTGGGTTGGCTTGGGGCTGATGAAAGCTAGCTTTATTTACCTCTCTTAGTGTGGCAAAGGACCATATTGCCCTTGGGCTCCTATCGTTGGCTGTTGGCTTTAAGGGCATTACAGTCATAACTCACTCAAAACCTTAACGGCACCCGCAACCGTAGATATAAAATGCGAATGATGAACCCGAAAACTAGCTAGAGGCATCTGTCTGGGTCCCGGACAGGTCGAGTAGCTCAATAAGCGATACATTTTACTGCAGGACTGACGACATCTCTCTATACCTTACATTTTATTATCTTGCCTAATCACATTTTACAGTTTAATTTAGCTTTTAATTAAACTGATAACCCCTGGGTTATCACAAGTGCTAACTGCTAGATGCAGATTTACAAAACTGTTCAGTTCAAGCTATATACTCGTATCTTTCAGATTATCGTACCTGAAAATTACCAATGTACAAAGACTTCACTTTCTGGGTTTCAAACTCCATCCCATCCAAATCCCTGCAGTTTCACCACAAAAATTGTGGAAAAACAAATCCAACGGGAAAAAATCCAAATCAGTTGCAATTATAGTTTGTGAGTAGTCTGTTTGTTTGGATGAGAAATGTTTGGAATTAAATTTTGTATTGGTTGTTTGGTTTATGTTAGCTCTGAATTGATAGGTATTTTCAGAATGCGGATCTCTTTGGTAAACTAGGTACCTCAGGTTGATTCCGGGAATTGATTACTCTCCATGTATTTCAATATGATTTTGCAATCCGTGTTGGCGTGTTGTACTAGCTTCTTAGCTGACTTCAATTATTACATACAGTTTTGTATTTTTGGTTTTGCCAAACATGGTACTTAGTAGGACGAAATATGCATTACTATTTGCTTGATAGTCCATTCCATACTGTTTAATTGACTTAGGGTTTGTTTGAAAGGCAGTGACTGCGATGAAAAGCTGCTTTTGATTTGCTGAGCTAAAAAATAACTGTAGCTGACGGCTGTGGCTTTTCTTGAGATGTTTGGCAAACCGGCTTTTTGTTGGCTTTTCTTGAGATGCCGACCGGGGAGGAGACCGAGCAGGGTGGAGGTATGACAATCTTACTATACATTTCTACATCTCACGTGACAACAACTCCTTACAATACCGTTGCCTATTCTGGTTCTGGGTGCATTTTTCTTCTTTGCAGGACAAGATATACTTGAAAGAAATGTAAGTTTCCCACATAAATGTAGTATTCAGTCACTTCCTATTTCAGAAAAATTGCTTCTTAAACTTACTGTAGGATAGTTGATGAAGGTAGATGTCTGTTAATGTTATTACACTAACTTATTCCTACCAAAGTTAAAAGTAAAACTTTGTTGTTTGTGTGCACATTTTTTCGAATACTCTCACTTTCTCTGGTAAGAACATTGCCCTTTTCTATTTCCAGTTTACAACTTTACATTGCTGTTTTCCTATTTTTCTGCATGCTTTCTATGCCACTTCCATGCTTCTGATTTCTTTGTGTTGGTAATAACTTTAAATTTGAGCTTATATTTAGTGCTATGGTTCAGAACTTGCACGTCTGTTAATACATCTCGTATCACAAGTTTGCTGTAGAGTTCTCTTGAATTTATGGTGCAAACTTCTTAGCCATTGCTTATCTTTGTATTGAAACTTTCCAATTAAAAATAAAATAAAATCACAAGCCTTGATGATGGCATGAACTATTTGTTCTCTGCCGATTTATGCTACTATCAGTCAAACTAGAACAATAAGCGCGGCGCATGCTGCGCGCGTGAACGGAAAACAAATTTATGTTTTTTCGGAGAAAAACGGATCACGAAAAAAAATTTTGCCGCGCGCGTGAACGAAAAACAAATTTGTGTTTTTCTCAGAGAAAAAACGGACCACGAATTTTTTTTTTTGGAAAAGCGAGGAAAAAGGAGCATGAAAACATTTTTTCCGGGAAAAACGGAGCACAAAAACATTTTTTCGGAAAAAATGGAGAAAGGACTAAGCGCGGCGCACGTCGTGCGCGTGAACGAAAAACAAATTTGTGTTTTTCTCAGAGAAAAAACGGACCACGTTTTTTTTTTGGAAAAACGAGGAAAAACGAACCACGAAAACATTTTTTCCGGGAAAAACGAGGAAAACGGAGCACGGAAATATTTTTTTCCGGAAAGAACGGAGGGAAAAAGTCTAGAGATAGAGCTGAACACATTTTTCTGGTGACGAAAACATTTTTTTCCGAGAAAAACGGAGAAAGGACCTAGACGTAAAGAGTAAGAACCTGAATGTTACGTTTTTGGACCTGTTCGCTATCCTGAAAAATTAGAAAAGGGCTTGTTCGCGATTTGAATTTAACGGGAGATTTTTTCGTAAAACGGCGCACGAGGGACCCAAATGCGATTTAGAAAAGAAAATCTTTCTCTCACAAAAAATCGCAAAGGGCCTATTCGTAATTTACAGGGACCTATCCGTAATTTCAAGAAATATAGGGGGTTTTTCGCAAAAATGGGCAAAGTGACAGGTGGATAGGCTATCTTTACCGGAACTTTGCCATCTTTAATTCAAGGGATGATGAGAATTGAGAATCAATCTCTCTTTCATTGAATGTTTCCATAAGACATACTAATATTTACATTTTTGCTTCTCTCACTCCTTAGTTTGGCTTGTCTGAATGGAGACTTTTGTTGGACTTAAAGCATCCTTGTATGTGATGCAGTTCACGGCAACAAATTTGTTAGAGATTCTGCTAGATTTTCATATGGAAGGGGTGCTACCAATGCAGAAGTCCTCAATGAATTCTTCAACCGTGGTTCGAAAGGTCCTCAATCATCTATTTTCTTGTTTATATTGCTTTACTTGAATTTTTGTCATTTAATGTGCTTAGTAAACATTTATACATACATTAGTATAAACAAACAGTAATGAAATTACACTGAACAATGAGATCCCATACGGTATACACAATGTCTAGGTGAAGTTAGGTTGAATCTTTAAAAATCAGATATAAATTGCATGTAGTCATAATCAAATTTTGAATAACCGCTAAAACTTTTTTTTTGAAAGAACAGCAAGAGAATTGCTGCAAATTTTATTAAAAAGAAAGAAAGGCTGATGGGCCCAGTTTTTTAAGGAAAAAACCGGGAAAAAACCTCACATCAAAACCCTACTGACCAGAGCCTAATACTCCACCGAAAACCCTAAAAGAAAACACTTACAGCACAGGAACTCCACCGAAAAAACAGAAGGAGAAAGAGATGACAAAAAAGAGATGACACTTAAAGGAAGAGAAAGAAAACCGAAAACCAACAGCAACTACTACGTAGCCTTCCAGGCTATAGCAAGGCCACGACTGAGCACGGAATCCCTGATCGCTGAAGCCACCTGCTCTGGCGTTCTAATTATCCCCTGAAAAGTGCGCAGATTTCTCTCCTGCCATAGGTTCCACCAGAAATAGATGATCAGACCATCCAACTGCCGTCGGCTTCCTTTGTCGTATTGGGCTCTCAGTCTTCGCCACCATTTATATATCGATCCTGAGTGGCTCAAATTCTGGCACCGATCCAATCTCCCCCATCGTAAAAGCAGATCCCACACCTGTCTAGTGAAAGTGCAGTCTTTACAAAGATGGCTGGCTGTTTCCGCTGACACATGCATTGCAAAGAGTACAGCTGGCATTGCATGGCCACCCCCTCTTGGGCATGTTATCCGCTGTTAAAATTTTGTTATGAAGCAAAGTCCATGCAAAGAATCGACATTTAGGTTCAGCGTGCGCCTTCCATATCGGGCAGATTTTCATCTTACAGTAAATAGAGTGGAATTGCACTAGGTAGGCAGTCTTTGTTGAGTATTGACCATCAATAGTCCAACGCCAAATTATCTGATCCTCCCTAGATTCATCTCTATTAATCCGTTGAATTGCTACAAAGAGCGCTACAAATTCTCTGATTTCTGCTTCTGCCGAATCTGAAAAGACTGGTGGTCTTGTTTTCTGGAAGTCAGACCAACTTGATCCTCTAGCGGTTCCATTCATCCATAGAACTCGCCCTGGGAATACACTTGGGATAGTGCGGCTAGTCGTTTCTAAGATTCTTTCCATTAGTATGCATGACGCAACTCTGCTTGCTGCCTATTCCTTTCCATTATGGCCAATACCTAGACCAGATTGGTTGGGTTTTCCGTGGATTCTGCTTCTTTGCTTAGGTTGTGGGGCGATCCAACCATCTTGCTTTCGCGGATTCTTACTCGGTTCTGCAGCAGGTTTTGAGCAAGTAGGAGGTAAGTAAGATTTAGAGTTTGGGGTAAGAGCAGAATGAATAGATGAGGGTCTCAGACGAGATGAGGGAGTCTTTTGAGTTGGGTAGAGTTAAACGGATATTTAAGACCAAACAAAATATCAGAGATTAGGGAACATAGTTTTTCATATATTATGGAGTCGTACTTAGTACCGTCTTAAGATCCAGTACAATCCATGTTACACTACCAGAAGACTTATCACAATAGTGGCGCATCTAAATCTAGCGATCTACCACGGCGGGAAACTCCTTGTCGTTGTCGAGCTGAGTCAAGTCCATCACCTAAAAGCGACTACAGGGAATTTCTAGGGATGAGAAAAATCTATGCGTCATCTGCTAATACGGAAGTTTTGAGATTAGTTGAGAATAGAAACCCTAAATCAATTTTTGGAAACAGAGGTTTAGGTAAGGCAGAAGGAGGTGAGAAGAAAGAGATAGCAAATATGCATATATATTTTCGTAATCTGTTTTGCTTAAGTTTAAATAATCTTTTTGAAAAACAATCCCTAAACCACTTTAAGGTCTTGATCTACTGGTCAAGTCAAGCTCTGATACCACTTGTAACGGACCGCCCTTTTTAGGGGGTGCGATAATACCTTCACACTACCCAGAATTTAGTCAGAGGTAACCAAGTGTACATTGCTAGACATAGAAGCAAATGCGAATATTTGATAGATAAATTAAAGGCCTACGGCCAGAGTTTTACAAAAGGTGCGGCAGGCACCAGATACATTACCAAAATAACCACAGGAAAGGCTCGAGCAGATAGATCAAGGCCTTCAAAACCAAATAACATCGCCATCTACGTTCTTCTGGTACTCGTCAGCTTCATTGAAATCTAAAAGGGGGATTTGGAGCAAGGGTGAGTACACAACCGTACTCAACAAACCACACGGAAATTCTGAATATTACATGCATGGAATTTCAAGGAATTGGCATAAGTTTAAATATTTGGTGGATGCATGAGCTAGGATTAAATATAGTATAAAAGAAACATAAATCAATCAATCATCATCATTATCACAACACCACCACTGATTTTAATAAAATCCAGGTTACGGCAATTTATTGATCAAAACTACTCAAGCTCAGTTACCGGAATCACCCGAAATTAACCCAGCTTCATTAACCAGAAGCACGGCGTATTCGAATACCATTTAGATCACTCTGCAGAGCTACTCAACTTTACCCACAAGATATCTACGGTCATTAGTGCCACGCGATTAACATGCAACTTTTATGCATGCGGCCCGACCGAGATGAACATAACCTTTCATTGAATTCCCTCTCTTTAGCTCCTACCCATTAGGCGGTGCAAATCCTCAGTTTCCAGCGGCCCACTTGGCCAAAGTGGACCTACACGAGCTGACCAACTGAGAATCTCATCATAGAAAACCGCCAATGGCGCACCATTCCGTTCCACCCCTAACCTCAACGCTCCCCATCCTTCCAACAAAGACTGGGGGTCCACCTGTAGGCATTCCAAGGGGAAAGACAATATACCGGGCTACGTGGATCATGCCAACAAAGCTGACCGACCCACTTGTGGTTGAGAGGGTTCTGAGTTATTTACTTTGCCCAGGGGTTGATCCTTAATTGCCGAAGACAAGCCCGACACACACCGCACCACCGGTGCCTCCTGCACCCTTTCCACACCACACTGGGCTTGTCATCGGTTTGGGAATTGGGCCAGCATCCACCTTTCGTGGTCCGCCCAATTATGGGCCCCAAACCGTAGCAGGTTTTGTAAATGTGCCCCGAGTCAAGACCCGGGGGTTTTAAATAATAAAAGAAGAGAAATGTTTATTAATATGGCTAACCTATGGTAGTTCAGTATTGATAACCTAGGGTTACAAATGAATATGGCGTACTCAACAGGGTTTTAACAAGGAAGTGGGTTTAACTAGTCAAGTCTTTCCAAACTAGCTCTTTTTTAGATTTCTACTCTATTTACAAACAAAATGCAGTAACTACATACATACAGTAATTATACGGAATAATGGGATCAAACATGTTCAAGGAGTGTGGCTTGCCTTGCGAGGTTAAAGGTTCGCCTAACGAGCGACGGTCGATGTTGTGTCTGGCCCCGAACAGCTCTTGGTCTTGCGACAGCTCCTCGTACTGCGCCTGCTTCGAGATTCGCGCCAACGGTTGCTCCGACGTTGGATCTAATGCGAGAAAACGCAATCGATAAATAAACGAACAAAACAAAACAGAGAAAAAGAAAACGGAAAAGAAATCAGAGGGAAAAAATGGCCAGAACGGAGTCAAGGGGCATTGTTTGGAATTTTCTGGACTTGGTATGGCGAAACGGAGATCATTTTTGGACTCAGCGGCTCGAAATGGTTAAGAATATGTATTTTTGGTATTTTTGGGGATTTTTGGGATTTTTCCTGGAATTTTTCTTGATTTTCGGATTTAAATACGAATTAAAAACCCGAAAAGAAGTGGGCTGCACTGTGCACGCATTCAGCCCACACGACCACGCCCGCGCGGCCCACGACACGCTTCGGCTGCTTGAGAGAGGGCCGACCAGGGTCCCGGCCATTGCAATGAGTGAGGGCGAACTGACGGCGGGGCCCACTCGCCAGAGAGGTGAGAAACGGCGAGGCGAGCGGCGCTGGAAGGTTCACCGGAGACGGGGAAGACGCAGGCGAATCCGGCGAAAAGGAGCTCGGGAGCTTGGAGGGAATAGCGGGGTAGAGAGAGGGTGTCTCGGGGAACTCGGTGGCGGGGAGAAATGGGGGAGAAAGGGGGCGGAGCGGCCGGGCGGCGAAAAATTGCCGGAGGTGAGGAAGACGGTCGTGGTGCGGGCGATTAGGGGCTCGAGAGGGCGGAAGAATTTGTGGGAAGTGAAGAGCACGACTAGGCGAATCCGGAGCGAGGCAAAAGATCACGGGGAGGGCTATTTGTAGCCAGAACAGAGCGGGAAAAGCACGCATGGAGGTGGAGAGAGAGAGAGACTTCGGCGGCTTGCTGCAGTGAAAGAACAGGGCCACCATCATGGCGACGGTGGAAATGAGTGCGGAGGGGACGGGTGAGGCGACGGGATCAGCGGCGATGGGACTGCGCGCCGCGATGATTGCATTGCAAAGCTCGGGCGAACATTAATGGCGACGGGATGGGAGCGCTGACTTTAGGCGACGGGGAAGACGACACACTGCTGCGGTGGACCGGGCTAGGCGAGTGCGGGACGCGGAAGAACTGGGCCGAGCGGGTGAAGCAATGGCACGGGGAAGAAACGAGTCGGCCGAGCGATGCCTGCGCGTAGCGAACGGGGAAGAAGAACAGGGCGAAGGGAGCCAGCGCAGGGGGTGGGCCGAAGGAAAAATGGGCTGTGCGCGGGGAAAAGAAAAGTGGACCGAGGCCGTTTGGCCGAAAACGAGGTGGAGGCGGGAAATCAGAAAAAGGAAAACGGGTTTTGGGAGTTCTGGCCAAAAACGGAAAGAGTTCAAGAAATGGGTTAAAGAGAATTGGGAAAATCCGGCAAAAATTCAAATAAATTCAATGAAATTCGAATAAGATTATTTTTGAAATTTTTGGGTTATTTCATGGGGCTAACTTGTTATTTGAATGTAACAATAGACTACATGCAATGTTTTTCATAACCACCTGCCATTTAGTTTATGTGGGGTCCAGTTAACTAATCAGTGTAATCGCCCGGCGGCCTGCTGCATGCCGGAAAGGCGTCATCTGGTTCTAGAACAATTGTAGACATTGAGGCTGAAGTCTACCTAGGACGTCGAGTGATATTTCTTCAGGACTGTATTTTTTCCAAGGTATTTAGGACTCTACTTAGAAGTCTCTCTCGCCTCATCACCATCAGTTTTGCTGCTCTTCTATTCAAGGCCAGTTTTTCTGAAGGCTGTAAAAGCTGGTAGCACTCTCCTCGTCTTTGTTTAGCTCGCCTCCCTGCACCTACTCCTGGACATAGGAATGCAGCCTAATTTCGAGCAAGCACTGGCAGGTACAGATCGACACAGCGGGTGACAGGGTAATGTGTGTGCAGTTCTACAGAAATGATGACGTAGTAGTGTGTTCTTTCCTGTTGCACGTTTGTACTTAACTCTGCTCGAGTTGCTATGTGTATCTACTTGTGTGTAAAATACCAAAATGACATACTGGAGATGGAAGCAGGAGGGGGGGAATGGCAAGTTGTGAATATGTGAGCTTGCTTTCCTTGTAGAATGGATGTTTACGTTTACACCGACGTGCACAGGCTCGGTTGTGTATCGTGTGTGCGTGTATGTGCATGGCAGATCTCACCGGACCGTGGCCGTCGAGACTACAGAAAACACCTGGCACCTACGCAGTCCGCACGAAGGAACTCGCCTGCCACCCACCCGCCGCCGTGTTAGTCCGCCGCCACTTCCCCGGCCGGCCTGTCACTGTGACTGTGTATGAGTGTTTCTGAACGACTCATGGTGCCTTGAGTGGATCCTTGATATGTTCCGTGCTTAGACGCTGGAATTGTTATGTATGTTTGTGCAAAGTTATCAGTATTAGTTTATCTGGATATGTAGATTTGTGCTAAGAGGAGGTAGACTGTTTCGTGTCACAGATAAATTAATGAATGGAAAAAAAAAATATTCTGTGTTTTCTACTATGGTCGTACAGCATACTGCGCCCAATCCAAGTTCATAGTGCATATATATATATATATATATATATATATATATATATATATATATACCAGCACATTAAGATCCCATTGAATCCAATTTCATAATGCATTTGATCTAAAAAAACACATTTGATTGTTGCTAAATACTATTAGCTGTTTAGCACATTAAGGAAGATCGACAACTGCAACAGTGCAAAGGAATACGCTTTCTGTTGCACATGACAGTAGTGAACTTTTCAATTTGTCTAATCACAACAGTAATTGTTCAGTTATAGTACCAGGTCATTTGGCAAGGATTTGTTTCAGAAAATCTGCCTGAAGTTAGGATTACTGCTATCCTAGGATTAGCCTTTTGTTTATAACCTTAAGGTTTTTAAATCATAGCTCACCTGGTAGCCATACCCATTATATTGAGGCACATATCCCTTCTGTAAAGCTCCAAATAATGAAGTCTGTAGCATGGCATTTACATTTGACATATTAGATGACTAAAAATTGAGCCTTTTGTGCTCTTTGATCCTGCCTTTCTTTTTCTGTGTCAGCCCATTTTACAACCAAAGGTACACTTGAACTCTAACAAAAAGATCAAGGCACGTCAGGATTGATAATAACCAATCATGAAGTTGCAAAAGAAAAGGGAATAACTAATATAAATGTATATAAAAGTGTCAAATTCCAACTTCCCATCATTATTTTTTGAAAATTTTCAAATTCAAATGTAGCAAATAAACAGGACTAGTTTTTTGCCCAGAAACCTGCCCAAAATTGAGCAGAAGCTGGAACCGGCCAGCTTCTGGGTTAAGGGCTGATTCCAGTTTCTGAAACCCTTTTTTCCCATCGCTCATATAAAATCAAGAAAGTTCAGCTCGAATAGGACAACAAAATGCACCACTCATGTGGCCAAGTCATAAACCGAGATGGGATTGCAGCTGCACTTGCAAGGGCTCTCACCACAACAGGTGCTCACAGAAGAAATTAAACACTTGATTAGTTAATCTATTTGGTTGATGAGGATGCAAATTCATACGATATTTCACATTTATGTTATATTCCTTCATCATTGGTATACATAAAATTAACGCAAAATTGATGTTTGATCCTTTAGCCAAATTTTCTTTTATTGCTTGACATTTATTGCTGAACCTTGTTATCACAATTCTTTGCTTTCTAATATAGCAGGGCAACAAACCTTTGGTCTAAAAATTTAAGGGTTTACTTTGGAATTCATGATTTGCATTATGTGACGTTATCAGTTTATACCAAAGAAGATTGGCAAGATCTTCTATGACCCTACAGTACACTTAATAATGAGTAATGATATAATGAAGTACGGTGGTGGCGGCAGTAGAATCAATGAGAGTACGAACTTATCAATTGCTGATTTTATGATTTCTCATAGATTTTAGTTGTTTGGTGCCTTAATACAAGATTTGGATGCATTTTCTACTTCAATAATTGTTGGCATAGCCTTTTCCTCCATGCCAGCCTCCTTTGCAATTTCAATTGTCATTATAATTTCTATTCATATATTTCTGCACCAGTTCTTCATGTATGATGCATATAAAAGTCTTCCAATGTTTGATATGGCTGATCTTAGCACAAATAATGTGATCCACTACAGTAAAATGTGATATAGTACAGTAAAAAGATAAAATTTGTTCCTGATTTATGCCTTTTTATTTATGCATGCATAACCCCTTAAATAGAGGGTTTTCATAGGAGATTGAACAAGAGGCATAATCAAACTCTAAAACATTTTAAAACTGCTATAGCCATTTCTTTGCAGTGTTGTCCAACTGTGGCTATTATAAGCTGTTGTCCTGTTTATACTGTCCTGTTTATGTTGATCCAGCTCCTATCTCTTTCCCTCTGATTTCTTGCTCTTGCCTTCATCTTCTTCATTCTTGATTTTCAGTGAATCAATGCAAATTGGTCAGGGTTCGAGGCTAGGAGGTCAATGACATAATTGCTTCCTGGTCAGGTAATTCTCCACTCTGTAATTTTCTGGTTCTCCAATATTAAGTCTAGAATCAACCATTGAGATATAACATGGATATGTAGTATGCTTAATATTGTGTTTTAAATGAAACACTGATAAGAAAATCAATCTCAAATAACATTAATTGTTCATACCTATAGTGAATTGGTGTAGAAGGCCCTAATCTTGAGTCCCTAAACTAGCCACACCCAGTGCTTCCTATTCCTAGGTGTAACCTGCATGCAAATGTGGGAAGGCATAAAGCTAACAACCATAATATTCTAACTCTGAAACAGGTCTTCCTTCTTGATCTTCAGTGAATCAACACAAATTGGTTAGGTTCGAGCCTAGGAGGTTAACGACATAATTGCTTCCTGTTCAGGTGATTCTCCATAACCGGGCAAGCAATTTGCGACAGGCGGCAAGCAAGAGTCAGCCCTCAATCCACTAAAGGTATTTAAAAGTAAAGCGATTCTAGTTTTCGATTTGTGCCATTTGTTATTTGTGGTTAGTTTCATGGATTATCATTTGTCGATCCATAGTTTTGCAAGAAGTGGAAAAATGAACATTGCATTCATATTTTTCAAGCAATACAAGTAGTACTCTTCGTGGAAAAATGAACTGATATTGTTGCATGATCCATTTCTGGTAATATCAACGTGGATTTTTTTAGTTGCCTTGATGTGCCATCAAGACTTGAAATTGATAATACATTGCATCTGCATATAGAGCACTCAAGCCACCCAAAACATGGAAAGAGTAGTTGAAAAAGGGGGACATTTAAAAAGATGGATTTGAACCGTTCCAGTAAAATTACTAAATTGATGTTTGATCATATGGCATAATTTTTTATTGCTTGATCTTTATGTTTCATTATCAATTTATTTTTCGTAACAACGCACGGACATTAAACTAGTTCATATAAAAAATGGTAGTACGTGCTACTAGTAAATGGGGCCATTAGCTTGAATGCTTGAAGTATACTAGGTTAAGTTGCGCGCGATGTCGCGCCGCAAGGAAAAAATCTGGCACGAGTTTTTTGCAAATCGAATTTACGGAACCACGGGTCTCTTTTTTCAAAATAACCGGCGGAAGGATCTATTTACGATTTCAATTTTTTTAATAAAAAAATCGACGAAATGACCTGAACACGATTTCCAATTCAGCTATAAACCCTCGACAATTCTGTGTTCTTTAAAAAAATTGTTTTTAGAAAACCGTGCGCAAAAAAATCGGCGAAAAGATATAAAAAAACCGTTTTTTTAGAAAACCGTGTGCAAAAAAATCGATGAAAGGACCTAAACGCGATTTCCAATCCAGCTATAAACCGCGTGTAGGGGCCTAAATGAAATTTCAAAATTTCTCAGGTCTATCTTACTTAAAAAACAGCCAAAAGGACTTAAACACGATTTTTAATTTTTTCGAAAGGACCTAAACGCGATTATCAAACTTTCCAGAGGCCTCTCCCAGGGGCGACATGTGGCCCCGCTAGGAGGCCGGCATTCCCAGACTCCATTATACAGTAGATATGCCCCAGAAAAACAAAAAAAAAAAACTAATGCTTGTACGGGATCTACATCTACGTGTTTGTCTGCTCATGATACCCGGAGATGGGCATTTGGCTTTTACTTCTGCGATCCGCTGCTAAGACAGATATTCATGTTTAGGGATCTGGTACACTCACGAGTCATGGACATACGTGGCCTCCTCGATAACCATGATATGGAGATATCAATGAGTACTCCTCCAAACGTGGCGTAAGCAGGGACAGTACTGCAACAAGCTGTAGCTGGGCATCACGTATTCACGTATTCTACCGAGGGAGTAAGTCTCGGACAGGTGTCATCTGTGATAAAGAGAGAAATATACATACGATGGGCCTTTACTTTAGAGACAGTAATTTACTAAACTAGTTGGTCTGCTAGTCCGCGTGTTGCTGCGGAACAAAAATAGAGTTCTAAATAAATCGAAAAGAGGGAAGGGAAAAAAGAAAGAGAAAAACAAAAAAGGTATGTAGCATATTATCGTAGAAACTTTGATGGCATGTGTCACGTGACGGAATGACGCTGACCTCTTCAAAATCATAGATAGATGTATAACACAGGACTCTAATCGAAGGGATGAGTAAACAAACAAACTAAACATATGTATCTTCCTGAATTGTTCACCTTATATATATATAGTCCTTATCTGTAGCACGCGTGAATTTATCGACTAGCTAACCGATCCATGCATATGCATGCAGCTCAACCAACGATGGCGCAACTGACGCAGACCCACTGGCCGGGGAAGGACCACGGCCAATGCAGGTGACGTTCGGGTTCAGGGAGAGCAACCCCCGCGCCACCGAGGCGTACGTCTCGCCGGCCTCCACGCCGTGCACCTTGGTGCAGTGCACCCGTCACGGCAGCCGTCCGCGTCCGCGTCCGGCTACCGCCCCGTGCGCGCGCGAGGGCCGGCGACGCCACGAGGAGCGCCGCCACCATCACCAGAAGCGCGGCCACACCGCGGTGTGTTGCCATCGCGCCCGTACGACGTACTCGTGCGAGCGCGCCGCGTGTCCGAACGATCGGCGGACCGATTTGTCATTTAACGCTTAGCGGCTTTGTGAAGAGGCGTAATGCTGGACAGTCTGAACTGACGAGAGGCACAAATTTAGTCACTGACGGGTTTACATCGCTCAAGATCGAGCATTTTTTTAAAAAAACATTGTTTGAGATGAAACGGCGAGCATCCAACGCGCCGAGAGCAAGGAGTTACTGACTCTGTTCTTTCTAACTTACGTCCTAGAATCCGTGCGGCCGCTAATAGATTTATAAGACTATCTAGACTAGTAATATAAAAATTATATCATTATATTTATCGTCAAAAACAATTTTATTATTTTACAACGTTATTAATACATCATAAAGTAAAGCTACAAAAAGTAACTGTTAAAATCGTATCTCGAAGACTATAAAAGATAAAAAAAATGTAAGTAAGAAAGAAAGGAGGGAGTGCCAGAACTAACGTGCTTGCATCTTCAGCGTTGCCGGGTGTATCTGCCTTAGGGATCGGGCCTGACAAATTAGAGCCTGGCCCAACTTGGAATTCGGCCGACGGTACATGGCCGCGAAAAAGCGTGCGTACGTGTCAATCCGGTGATCCCGTCTCGTCCACGGTGATGTGATGCACGCAGCGATGTCGGCTCCCTGCGACCAACCGGTCGAGTTGCTCAGGCTGGTCGAGAATTGATCAAGCTAAGATGCGGTTTCGTCTTTCGGGAAAGACTAGATAACGACCCGCTACGTCGCGGTGTATGTAATTTGTTTGTTGCGTCACGCGAAATTTTGATCGATTGATATTTATAGGGAAAACTGTGTAATCCTGGCTTTTCTTTTTTTTTTAGAAAAAGTGTGTCAAAAATAGTCTAGAGGAAAAAGGGCGAAAAATTATTAGAGATGACAACCTTCTTTTGTCAAGCCTAATACTCTACGCGTTCACCGAGTAATAATACATGTTCGCAAAACCACCCACCGGTAAAAAATAGTCTAGAGGAAAAAGGACGAAAAATTATTAGAGATGACAACCTTCTTTTGTCGAGCCTAATACTCTACGCGTTCATCGAGTAATAATACATGTCTAAAAAAATATCAGAGATCGAAATGGAAAATCGAGTTGGGGAAAAAGTTTAGAGATAGAGCCGCACACATATCTCTGGCGACGAAATCTTTTTTTCCGGGAAAAACGGAGAACACAACCGTGAATAAAAAAACTATGGATTTTTTTTAGAAACGAAAAAATAAAGGCGAATGACCCGATAAAGGCGAATGACCCGTTCACCGAGTAATAATACATGTCTAAAAAAATATCAGAGATCGAAATAGAAAATCGAGTTGGGGAAAAAGTCTAGAGATAGAGCCGCACACATATCTCTAGCGACGAAAACCTTTTTTTCGGAAAACACGGAGAACACAACCGTGAATAAAAAAACTATGGATTTTTTTAGAAACGAAAAAATAAAGGCGAATAACCCGTACGCGAATATGAGGAAAAAGGGTGAAAAACTATTAGAGATGACAACCTTCTTTTGTCGAGCATAATACTCTACGCGTTCACCGAGTAACAATACATGTTCGCAAAACCACCCACTGGTATAAAAAAATATCAGAGATCGAGATGGAAAATTGAGTTGAGGAAAAAGTCTAGAGATAGAGTTGCACACACATTTCTGGTGGCGAAAATTTTTTTTTCGGGTAAAACGGAGAACACAACCGTGAATAAAAAAACTACGGTTTTTTTTTTAAACGAAAAAAATAAAGGTGAATGACCCGTACGCGAATATGAGGAAAAAGGGTGAAAAACTATTAGAGATGACAACCTTCTTTTGGCAAGTCTAATACTCTGCGCGTTCACCGAATAATAATATATGTTCGCAAAACCACTCACCAGTGAAAAATAGTATAGAGGAAAAAGGGCGAAAAATTATTAGAGATGACAATCTTCTTTTGTCGAGCCTAATACTCTACGCGTTTACGGAGTAATAATACATGTTTAAAAAAATGTTAGAGATCGAGATGGAAAATCGAGTCGAGGAAAAAGTCTAGAGATAGAGCTGCACACATATCTCTGGTGACGAAAACTTTTTTCCAGGAAAAACGGAGAACACAACCGTGAATAAAAAAACTGCGGGTTTTTTTGGAAACGAAAAAATAAAGGCGAATGACCCGTACGCGAATATACGAAACGGCAGGGCCCTTTTTTGCAAAACCAGCGATCGAAGGGACTGGATGTATTTTTTTTATTTTCGCAAAACCACCAACCGGTTAAAAATAGTCTAGAGGAAAAAGGGCGAAAAACTATTAGAGACGACAAGCTTCTTTTGTCGAGCCTAACACTCTACGCGAGTAATAATACATGTTTAAAAAAATATCAGAGATCGAGATGGAAAATCGAGTTGGGGAAAAAGTCTAGAGATAGAGCTGTACACATTTCTCTGGTGCCGAAAATATTTTTTTCGGGAAAAACGGAGCGAAAAACTATTAGAGACGACAAACTTCTTTTGTCGAGCCTAACACTCTACGCGAGTAATAATACATGTTTAAAAAAATATCAGAGATCGAAATGGAAAATCGAGTTGGGGAAAAAGTCTGGAGATAGAGTTGTACACATTTCTTTGGTGCCGAAAATATTTTTTTCGGGAAAAACGGAGAAAGAACCTAGACGTAAGGAGCAAGGGCCTATTTGTTACGTTTTTGGATCTGTTCGCTATCCTGAAAAATTAGAAAAGGGCTTGTTCGCGATTTGAATTTAACGTTAGGATTTTTTTCAGAAAAGCGGCGCCAGGACCTAAACGCGATTTAACGTAAAAAATTTTGTCCTCACAAAAATTACAAAGGACCTAAACGTAATTACGGAATTTACGGAGGACTTTTTCAAAAAACCCACTTGACACGTGGGTGCCTGCCTTGCGGAAATCTCCGGCTTTAATAGGTGGAATTTTTTCAGAAAAGCGGCGCTTAGGGACCTAAACGCGACGAACAGAAAAAATCTTGTCCTCACAAAAAATTACAAAGGACCTAAACGTAATTACGGAATTTACGGAGGACTTTTTCGCAAAAAACCCACTTGACACGTGGGTGCCCTGGCCTTGCGGGAAATCTCCCGGCTTTAATAGGTGGAATATTTTCCGCGCGCCTCTCGAGTGCATCGCGGTTGCCGCTCAGGCTCAGCGTCTCTCTCGCTCGCTCAATAACTACAGCTTCACAGCAGCAGCAAAGCCAGTTTGAGGCTTTTTAGTGTCTCTCTCGGCAGGCAGGCATGCGTGCACGTAAACATCAACAACCACATATAGTTGAGCGGCTCGCCTCCTAGTGGCATGGTAGCTGCATCTACATTTCGGCCTCGTATTAATCGAGCCTTTTAAACTTTTTCGTGTCGACAACAGACCAAATATTCGTGCTTAATATAACCTAGCACGTTAAAGCTGTTATCGTTGAGATTAACTTATGTTATGCTCTTAGTTCCGCTACAGTGACTAGTCGTGCTTTTAGGATTAGAAGCACGATAAAATAACTAAGTACAAAGATTTAACGCGGCAAATTTTTTTCGGGAAAAAACTATTGAAACAATCCACTATAACGTTCCAATGATTATAAGTATAGGGGTGACTTATATAGCGAGCTCAGGCGACTGCATGGCAGTGGTGAGGCCAGGTGGCTGTAGAGCATCAGAGACGCCCAGCTCGGAGGTGACCTTCATGGGCCTGCGTGGAGGCACGCTAGCCTAGATGCGCACCAACGTGGAAGGAGCACTAAGGTGGAAAGTGTCGGTAGCAAGGGTGGCATTGGTCAGCAAAGAGTCGATGAAGGGCGGTCATGAAGCACTAGTAGGCCGAGGCCCAAGCGAGCCGGCGCTACAGCATCAAGGTCGGGCGGCCGAGGGAGCCTGCTCAGAGAAGCCTTGGCCATGGGCACCGGCGGGTGGATCGTCATGAAGGAGGCACCGACGTGCAATGAAACCGGCGGTTCGATATAGATCAAAAATCTCCGATGCGTCAATGCTCTGATATTACTTGTTAGGATTAGAAGCATGGCAAAATAACTGGGGACAAAGATTTGACGTGGAAAAAATCTTGCGAGAAAAAACTATAGAAAACAATCCACTATGTCGTTCTAATGATTACAAGTACAAAGAGTGGCTTATATAGCCAAAGAGTTTTAGTTGTAGAAGACTTGGATTAACAATCTATTTGGATAAAATTAAAAGATACAATAAGTTAAGATATTGAGGTATCTCCAACACGTGCTTCGTCCTGGTTTACATCACACTTTTGACTTTGTTGTCATTGTTTGTATCATACTTGGTACGCATTCTATGAAGAGAGTGAAAAGAGGTTGTTGAGATAAATATTACATGTTTAGTAGTTAATTTGTTTGTTACAGGGTATTTTTTTATTAGAGAATCTTTATGAATAGAAGGGAAATTTGAGGAGAGATGGGATCATTTATCACCCCTATGTTCTTTTAAAAGAGTAAAGATATACGTCCTATTTTCTTTTGCACCACATTTTTTAATCTTTTGGCTGCACAGCGCCCTTTCCAAAGAAAATGAAGAGAAGAAGACAAAAACCGTAGATTGATGAACGGTAAGGTGGTGATAATCGCAAAAGCCACATGTTTTTCGTCGTTAGCATCACAAACCCTTTCGACCTCTCCAGAGACAAAAGCGACCTCTCTTTCCCTTTCTCCAGATCCTCCACAGCAGGTAGCAGGGGAGGGCCGGAGGGGACCAAGCTGCTGCTGCTGCTGCTTCAGAGGCGCGTGGGGAGAGGAGCATCTATCCGAAGGACAGGGCCGGACGCTTTTTTTCCCCCTCTCTTGACCCAATTTTTTCTTTAAGTTTGGATCTTCTCTAAACGAAATTGCAAATTTCAATCTTTCTCCACCGCTGCAGTCACCTACCGACATTGCTTTAGGTGGATCGAGCCGGCCGGGTATGACCAATGCTAGTATGCTACAGCGCGCGGAATGAATGCTGCCGCGCGGCAGTGTGAAATGGTAATGCGTGGCTTGGCCGGCTGGATGCGAATCCCATTCAGATGCATCAATCCAACCTTCCCAGGCACCCGACTCCACGCCTACGCCGATACGTGTGTGTGATACACTGATACTGCGCTCAGTACAAGTACTACCAGCATTTCTCCTTTCTGGGGTCCTGCACCTGAGTGGCTCCGCCTAAAGCCTGCCCTGCTGCTTTCTCCCCGTTCCAGCACGGTCATTGGTGCCGTGCCTCCTTTGGGGCTCTCCCTTGTCTTGCCCTTTGTCAAATTCTGACACTGATTAATCTGCTCTGTTTCTTTGACCCAATGCATGCATAATAACACCTCTACTATTTTTAGGAGAGTTCACAGCTTCTTAGCGATTTGTGCCAAGCCAGCCATGCGAGCCACCTCTACTATTCTTGGGAGAATTCAGAGCCTCTCAGTGATCTACTATTCTTGGGAGAGTTCACAGCCTCTCAGCGATTTGTACCGAGCCGGCCGTGCGAGCCACCTCTACTATTCTTAGGAGAGTTCACAGCCTCTCAGCGATTTGTGCCGAGCCGGCCGCGCGGTCGGCTGGCTCGGTTCGTTTTGGTTTTTTCGCGTTTAAGCTTCTCAAAAAAATGCGTAATTACGTGTAAATCTTTCCCGCGGTTTTTTATGAAGAGGATCTTCTGATTCAGAAAAATTACAAATCTTTCGTGAAAGGACCCTAAATAAATACAAAAAAAATAGCGTAGTTACATTTTGATCATTCCAGCTGTTTTCACGAAAATAACCTTTCGATCTAGCGCAAT
This sequence comes from Guadua angustifolia, assembly GCA_036346375.1. Lineage (NCBI taxonomy): Eukaryota > Viridiplantae > Streptophyta > Magnoliopsida > Poales > Poaceae > Guadua > Guadua angustifolia. Next base: position 8,018,532 of record CM070508.1, read on the forward strand.
TGTGGATCCTTCGTGAGAGAACCCCACATAGATGCGAAAAAAACGTGATTGCGTTTGTATCCTTTCAACCGTTTCGCTCGTTTTCTCAACGATTTTACAAAAAACACCGCCGAAACCCCAAATAGATGCGAAAAAAATGTAATTGCGTTTGTATCCTTTCAACTGTTTCGCTCGTTTTCTCGATGATTTTGCAAAAAAACACCGTCGAAAAAAACAAATTTGATTCTACGAAAAAAACTACGTGCACAACGTATTACGCCGCGAAAACTATCCTAATTACTGCAAAGTCTCACTGATTACTCCAAACGACCAGGCTTCCGAATTCCATGTTGTTGTGGACCTTGCGGTCCTCCTGGAGATTGCAACCTGCAACTGATCAGCGATCGCGGCAGGAGAGGCTGGCAAATCTGTGGCAGTGGATCTGGCTGTGCTGGCTGCATGCAAAGCAGTGCCAGTGCCAGTTCTCACCGATGCCACACACTGCTTTAAACCATCTTGTATCTCTTCTGGGCCGCGCTACCGTCTGCTTTTTGCTAGCTGGGACAAGTGCAGGTTCAGGACGGGTTCAGAGAGAAGGAACCTGGCCAGTGCAAAATTAGCTTGAGCCCCCTTTTGCCCTCCTCCTATCACCACCTAGGGTTTGCAGAAAGGCTCCAGCTGTTGTTGATCTTGTAAAGGTGTAACCTCCCACTACTCATTTCTGCCTTTTCTTTTTTATAAAAAAGTACTCGTTTCTGTATCTATGCTTTGTGCATCTGCATTTTTGCCAACTTTTCTTTATTAGAACTGAACTTGTGATTCAACTGTTCAGTTCTTTGAATGCCCTTCTGGTGGTGTTGCTGTTTCATCATATAATACTACCAAAATTGCAGTGGTGAGCAAATGAAACTAAGGCACACAGTATTACAAGTTTACCACCTGAATTTGCAGCATTGATCCGAAGGAGATGAGGCGTATCTTGGATGTCTCACTATTGTCTGCATGCCACCACACAGAAAAGAAGTGCTGGAGGCATCTTTGTACTGCACAGAAGAAGGCTGCAAGGTTGTGACTTGTGAGCAATGACTCTCTCTCTCTCTCTCTCTCTCTCTCTCTGTGAAGTATATCACTGTAGTAGGATCATCTAAATGTTTATATAGCCAATCATTCTCTGCAAGGTAGGATCCAAATTGGCAGACCTTGAAGTACAATGTGTGCGTGGCTCCATCTAGGAACAAAGCACCCAGCAGTCACTGAAACAGATCCTGCCCAGTGCCCTCTTAAATGAATTGATGATCTACTCTCTCTGACAGGACAGAGTCCTGAATTTCCTCCATTTCTTCTTTCTTTTCTTGAACAAAAAGGAGTGATGCCAATGCTCTGCTGATAAAAAAAAAAAAATCTGTATGCATGGCCGTATATATATGATCTACAAACAAGCTTCAAACTGCTATCACGATGCAATGCAATCCCATCACATCAAAGTGAGATGCATCTGTGCCATGCACGGTACCAAATCAAAAATTGATGGTGTGTACTACCTGCACAAGGCACTGCACCTTTGTCGTGATCTACACATGATGCACAAAATGTAGCGTCACCTGCTCGCTTCAGCCTTTGAGGTCAAAGGTATTGCATTTGCATTGCAGCCTATGGATTTCGACAGATATACATGTCGTCATTACAACTCGATGTATCGATCGATTTGATTGTCTTTTGCAAACCAAAGTTAATTTTGTGCGAGATATAGGGGGTGTTTGGGACAACTTCAGCTCCACCAAAATATGTGGAGTTGGTGGAGCAGGGTATTTCTAGCTCCAGAAATTCATGGAGCTGGAGCTTTCTGGAGCTGGAGCTGTAGGTACATAAGACCCTGTTTGGGAGAGCTCCAACTCCCAACTCCAGCTCAGATCTGAAACTTGTAGTCTAAAATAAAGTGAATTAAATTTATATTTTTAGTCTAAAATGTAAACAAGATGATCTACCTAAACACTTTTAATGTACCCACAGCTCCAGCTCCATGAATTTCTGGAGCTAGAAATACCCTGCTCCACCAACTCTACACATTTTGGTGGAGCTGGAGCTGTCCCAAACACCCCCTAAGAGTGTTTAAGTAGATTATCTTGTTTACATTTTAGACTAAAAATATAAACTTAATTTACTTTATTTTAATTTATAAATTTTAGATCCGAAATTAAAATTGAAAGCTAGAATGAAAGCTAGAAATTTCTCCCAAACAGAACCATGGTTGCCAAGGGGTCTGAGCCTAGAGAGCTCGACCACGCGAGTAGTAACGGTGGTACTGTGAACAGCAAATGGACGGCTAAGATTGAACTGGGCGGGGTGCTTGACGACAGAAACGGGGGTCGGGGAGAGCAGGACGTTGGGACCCACCTGACAGGCGCGTTGGTCCCACGTCTCCCTGGCCCCACAAACATCTCCCGTATTTGTATACGTAGACGGTAGACCCACGCAAAATTAGTGAGGGCCGCAGGCAAAATACAGTATTTATAGCCCTAAAAATACCGTATTTATACTGCGTGTAATGCAAACCTGTAGTATGTGCACATGTACATGCAAAATACGTACATACCCGAAAACGCCACGTACGGTCCCACCTGTCCGACGGGTGAGGGTGTGAGACCACGGCGAGATGTCATCCCTCGCCGCCGTCCCTGAACGATATAAAAGCAGCACGACACGACGGCCAAGGCGGAGACAACCCCCCTTGCCATTGCCACGCACAACCAGAGCTAGCTGCTAGCACACACCACCTCTTGACTTCTTCATCTCATGGCGACCACCCCTTACTTCCGCTGGGCCCCGCAGGCGTCGTCTGTAGTCGCCTCCGACTCCGGCATTGCCGGCTTCGGAGCTCGGGGAATGGAGACAGCGCTGGCCGCGAAGGAGACGGAGACGGCGCTTGTCTCGCCGGAGGTCCCGGCGGGGGTGGCGCCGCGGCCGCTGCGTCGGCAGGCGTCCGGGTCCGGGAAGCAGCAGGCGGGAGGGAACAAGAAGCCCCCGCAGCGTGGCCTCGGCGTGGCGGAGCTCGAGCGCCTCCGCTGCGGCGGGGACCCGCTGCGGGACCTCAACGCCGCTGTGGCCGCGGCCGCCATGGGGGAGGCTACCAACTTCCAGGGCCACCCTGTGCTCCACCACCACCTGCCAGCCTCCGCATTTGACGCCCCCACCGGCACGCGCTACATCTCGCCGCTGTTGGTCCAGCCGTCCCCCGCCCCTCCGTCGCCGCCGGTTCCCGTCTGCTACGTCCACTCGGCCTCGGCCGGCGTCCAGAACGTGGTGCCGGAGCAGCAGTACTTCATGGATCGCTTAGGCCGAATGGGGGGCTTCGTCCCGGTGGGCAATGCCGGCTCCGGCCGCCAGCCCCAGCTGCCGCCGCTTGCGCCAGAGCACCCTTCAAGCCAAAGCACCGTCTGGCGTCCGTCGTCCTCCTCCTCCTGCCTCCACATAGGCCACCGCCGCGACCTCTGCTCTAGGGTAGGCTACTAACCTTCTAGAACCTTCTAGAATTATTTCCGATCCCTTCTCTTGTGCTATGGTTGTGCTGATCTTGTCTTCTTGTGCTCCCGTATGCACTTCTTGACGTTCGCCTCCAAAGACGATGAGGGGCTTGACAGAGAGAGGAGCACGGATCCCTGCCGCCGCCACCACCACAGCCACCACAATGCCAGACTACTCCATCTACGATCTCGCCGCCGCCATGGCCACTGCTCGTAAGGTACATACAAGTGCGCACATGCATGCAGCATCCGTACGTACAACATTGGCTTTTGCAATCGTCTGCCTGTCAAGTTTAAGTCACCACGGTCCACGGTGTTGCAAATTTGCAATGGATGCAGGAGAAGGGAGAAGGGTTCTTGGCACGGGAGGAGAGGAAGAAGGAGGTGAGGGAGATCGAGTTCTTCCCGACGAGCACCACCAACGCCGACGGCGTTTGCCCTGACGAGTCCGAGATCGCGACGATGGGCTCGACGCCCTTCTCCTCATCGTCCGGCGGTGGCTGCACCGCGCCGTTGGACCTGTCACTGAGGCTGTAGAGATCGATCGAGTTTGACCGCGTGCGTGCGTAGGGTTTTTAGCTTCTGCTCTTAGATCGATCAATCAACAAGGGTTCTTGATGCTTACATCTCTGTTCTTTTAATTTGCTGCTAATTTTCGAAAATTTTGAGGACATGAGATCACTATGCTGCCGCTCTATATATGTTTAAGTGGTTTTAATTCTGTCGATTTGCTACTTGGTAGTGCCAGTAATTTTGTCTGTAAGACGATATACTTAACCTTTTAATGCCTAATGGGATGTTTATGTCATGCCATGGTCCCGGTCATTTTCTTTTTTCTATATTGGTTTCGATCGATAGAGTAAATACTGAATATTCATGCATGCTTAACCATGCATAAATATACTAGGCTACTATGGTGGATGGGTTAGAATTTTAGTTTAAATTTTTGGGCCATTCACGTGAATTCCGGCTGAGGATGAGTATTTCAAACAAGGCCTGAATGGATCATCGTAGGTGAGGCCAGCAAGAGAGATTCTGCCATGAAATGTACGGAAAGTAGGGCGAGGCTCAAGTCTCGAGTTCTCTTTGCCAACAATTAGAGGTAAAACCAGATCTGATAAGGGAGGATATTGTTTATCCTAATTCATATTTCTATAGATTCGGAGCTGGATATAGGCAGATCAAATATGATTAGTTATTGGGATATGAACACAGGCTAGATACATAATGGATTCGAGTTAGGAATGGATAAAATAGTTGGATAGAACGCAGTTGCATATGTGGGAATAAAATTTTAATCCCTCTGTTTGTGATTACATGCCATTCTAGTTTTTAAAATTTGTTTTTAAATACATGTTATTCTACAATTTTGAGACAACTTTTAACAATTTTTTTTCTTTTGCAAACTCCTAACATTTATTATTCTCAATATTATTTATTACTGTAGAATAGATTAACACACACTATCCAAAGCAATAAGTGAACTATTGAAGAAGGACGATTTAGTCATTTCTACATATATCTTGGTTCAAGTGAAAAATCTAAAATATCATCTATTTAGAAACAGAGCCACTAGTTCTCTATTAATTTTTACTACTTGTAATTACGAGTTGGTGGCAGTGGTTTGTTCTCCTCTCTCCCGGCATACCCACAAAACCGTCATTGTCTCGATCTTTTATACATTGGCGAACGGAGAAAGTTTTAATTCGGTTAGATATGCATGCACGCTTGATTTGCGACGTATCAAACTCTTATCTCAATCAGCTGATTCTATTTCCAAACACTGTACGACCGATTCTTTTTCTATATACTATACGCATACAGCTTCTGAGTCACCATGTACCTTTGAGTTGCCATATGCATCATTTTTATTAAATATTTACTTACATGTGTAGATAAGATCGTCTTTTCTTTTTATCTAATCACGTATGGACTTAATTCTGGCTGGCCAGCAGTATCCGCACGGTTATGCGTGACGCGACAAGATAAGTTTGTTTTCTCCATCTCTACTAATTCTAATTATTTAGGAGTTGGTGGTGGTACATCCATTCTTCACCCTCACCCGACACGTGTGCGCACTCGTGTGGCTGAGTAGGAAGCGGGCAGTGGCCACTCGGTAGATTGGATTGGATCATCCCATCGCTGGAGGTAAATAAATGTGCACGACTCATTTATTGCTTTCTTTTCTTCCATTAATCTGGTATTCGAATCAGCGGCGATTGCTTCCAGTGCTTTTCGGATTGGATTGATTGATTCACTTCCGAAGAAAGCAGAGCTCCAATTCATAAAGTTGGGTCTCTTCTCAGGTCCTTTTCTTTTATTGCCTTCCTTATTCGACGATTTCTTAATATGGATTCCATAGATATCTCCTCGGTTGCTGAATCTATATAACCCCATTGCTTCTTGCCTCTCCTGCAAATGTGTTGAGCTCATCCGTTGAGCGAAGGTAATGTGTGACCTTCCTGATCTCATCGATACGGCGCAAGGGCAGGTTGCCGGTGGTGGGCGGTGAGATAGGTTAGTGGCGCTGCTGGATCTCGACACGGTGGATGACGGGTGGAGCTATGATATGACTGGAGCAAGGCGTACGAACCACACATGCCGCTGATGGTGGCAGCCACACACGGATGATGCCTACCTCTTCGATGTTTTTGCGTCCATGGGACAACAAGTGATGCCTCTTTCGGTTGATCGATCGATCTCGAATTATGGCGTTACAAATTTATAATCCTAAGTGCTATGATGTTATTATTTAAGTTTGTAAAATTAAATATAATTTTAAACTCGAGTTTGCAAACAGGTGCTTGGAATTTGTATGCATCGATGAATTGATTTAAACATTTAACCACTGTACATTCAAAGTAAATATTATTATTCAGATAAGATTAGTGTTCTTTGTAAATAATATTTTTTATTACAAATTGAGTTTTCGTTGTATCGTATGGGCATATGACTAGTATAGTTCTAATTACATATAACATATCACAGACAAGGCAAACGATATACTTAATTCTTTTGTTAATTCAGTGTGGCATTGGACGGCAGTGCAGGCAGGCTGTTAGTTACTCCACTTAAAGCTACTATTTTTACTAGCAAACACGGCTAGCAAACTTGTTCAGTTGATTGTTGCGTCCAGTTCCCACGTTGAAGGCAGCAGGTCCCAGGTCCTACACTGGCGGAGTATGGTGGGACCGGATATCCGAATTACAATACCGGGAAATATCCGAGATAATACAGGAAAAATCAGATGGAAAAATCAGATTTAGCGGATATCATATTCTCCGGAGTATACTAACATACTGTTTGAAGGGTTTAAGCTTTTAAAAAATCAGCAAATCCTCTAACTAGTTTAGTTTTTAAGCGGTTTTTAGTATAAATTGAAAGCTATATATATAACTAGTAAAAGCCAAAAGCTGAAAGCTAGACTGGTCTGCTTTTGCAGCTTATTGCTGAGGGAAATTAGCTATTTATCAAACGGTCTCTTGTAAAAAATTACGACCACTTTTCAGCCGAAAAAAATTAAAAAGCAGTTTTTTAGAAATGCTACGATGCTCCCAAACAATCTCTAAAATTTGTTCTCAAATTTGGGCTTGACCGACTGATTGAGTTGAGTGGATATCACATTCTCTGAACTATACTAAAATTTGTTCTCAAATCTAGGCTGGCTCTGAATCGAATAGGATATATCCCGGATTGACGGATATCATGTTCTCCGGACTATACTAAAATTTGTTCTCAAATCTGGATTTGGACGGCGCTGGCTCCAAATCCGACTCCTTTTCACCTCTACCAGCGAGGCAGTGGGTGGTTGTGAGCAAGGATTCAAATTTTATTTTCACATAAAATCTTGTCTGGAACTGAAATCCGAAATTTTGACGAAATCTCGGTATTTCGAACAAATCTCGGTTGAAATTCAAAAACCAAAATTCAAATCCGGTCCATTTGCAAAAAAAACCCCCCCGAAATTCGGCCAAAAATCCGAAATGCAGACGAAATTGTCGAAATTTTGGTGAAATTCAACTGAACAAAAAATAGTTCAAACGATGTTAAAAAATTTTGAATTTTTTTAAGGTTCCTAACACATAAATGATGTTCTCATAGAGGAGTTTTTAAAAATTTGAACATTGCTAATGTCCCGAGAAAACACTGGCAGACAAGTTTGATTCGAACGAAAAATAGTTCAAACCACGTTAGAAAAATTTGAAATTTTTTTGGTATGGTTATGTTGCATTACCAATGTTCTCATAAAATTATTAGATGACGATCAAGCTTCATGAATTTTTAAAAATTTGGAGAGTGCTACTTTCCTGTTAAAAGGCTTATCGGCAAAATTGAACAAAATGAAAAATGGTTCAAACCACGTTAGAAAATTTTTGTAGATGGTCCTAATGTGCTATTAATATTTTTATAAAATTTTTAAATGATGATCATGCTTAAAGAATTTTTAAAAATTCTGAGAGTGCTACATCCTGATAAAGGTCTGATGATCAATACATAGATTTGCTTTAGCAATAAAAAAACTTTAAAATTTTTAAAAATTTTGTAGAAGAGTGATAATGAAAAGCTTAAGATCTCATAAAAAATTTGAATTATGATCACACTACAGTAACTTATAAAATTCTTACAAGGCATAGTACCATTTATGGTTATGCTGCATTAACAATGTTCTAATAAAATTTTTAGATGATGATCAAGCTTCATGAATTTTTAAAAATTTAAACAGTGCTACTGTCCTATTAAAAGGTTTACCGACAAAATTGAACAAAATGAAAAATGATTCAAACCACATTATAAAATTTTGAAATTTTTTGTAGATGTTCCTAATGTACTATTAATATTTTTATAAAATTTGTAAATTATGGTCATGTTTAAATGATTTTTAAAAATTCCTAGAGTGCTACATCCTGATAAAGACCCGATGATTAATACATAGATTTGCTTTAGCAATAAAAAAAGATTTAAAATTTTTAAAAATTTTGTAGAAGAGTGATAATGAAAAGCTTAAGATCTAATAAAAAGTTTGAATTATGGTCATACTACAGTGAATTTATAAAAATTTTACAAAGCACAAGATACCATTTATATTCTTTCTCTTTTGATTTTTGAAATATAATATAACAAATGAAGTTCAATATTTACATAGATTTGATTGACCAAACAAAAAAGTTGAAATTTTTTGAAAATTTTATAGAATGGTACTGAGGAAATTCTTAATCTCTCATAAAAATTTTAGATCATGATCACACTCAACAAAAATTATAAAATTCTGACAAGGTTACTATTCCAATTATGTTCATTCTGTTTTTGATTTTTTAAAGATAACAAATGAATTTCAATTAATTTGAATTTTTTTTGTATGATCCTACACTACTAAAGATAGTAACATAAATTTTTCAGATCATTATCAAGCCTGTACCATTTTATAAAAATCTAACAGTGTTTCTACCAAAATTTTAAAATGCCTAAAAAATTCGGTTTTTTAACAAATTTTCATAGAAGATAACTTTCTTAAGGGTAATTGGACCAAATCCGGCCAAAAATCATAATGTTTTTGGCAAAATCGGTGAAATTTCGCCGTAAAATAAAATTAATGTAGCAACTTCAATTTTTAATTTTCTTTTATTTGGGCGGTAATTTGGATTTTGTGGTGGTCTGAAATCCAAAAATTCAGTGAAAATTCACCAAAATTCGATGAAATTTGTATCCTTGTCTGTGAGCCCCATTAGCCCTTTTTTTCCCCTTGCAACCGTTTATCGGGACTTATCATCTTTCACCTGTAATAAATCTGTGCAAATGTAGACTCTAATTTTCATGCTTTTGTTCGTTCATTCTACAGTCTCTCGCCCAAAATGCTGCTACAGAAGTTAGATCTAGACACTTGCAATTTGGCGGTTGATGGTGTCGGCCGGGCCTGTATGGAGAGGAGGTGGAGCAGTGAAGCGATAGAAGCGACGCACTGGCTGCCCAAAAGCACATGATTCCCGATGTTCTATTCCTTTGTGAAACTCACTTGGAAAATGCAAAGCTGAAAAAAATGAAAAGTAGGATGGGAGGTGTAAATATGATATTTGTGCCTAGTGTTGGAGAAGCAGGTACTGATGCTTGTAAGGAAGAAAGAGGTGGATGTAACCTTACAAACGGTGTCAACCTATCATATAGATGTCGAGCTGTCAGATGACAATGGAAGAGATCGAAGATTTCACTACTAAAAAAAACTTTATATTAGACTCCTTATCACTGATGGTTTTAGAAAGTCGTTTGTGATGGTTTTGAAAAGCCGTCGGTGATAGTTGATCAACACTTACAAGTTTAATCAGAAACTGTCAGTGATGACTACCATTTACATCACTGATGATTTTTGACAAAAACTATCAATGGTTAGAACTCACTTATTGACAGATTTTTTAGTGATGACTAGCATTCACATCACTAACAGTTTTTAGATAAAACTGTCAGTGATGTGAATGATCATTACTGACACTTTTAGCTAAAAACCGTCAATGGTAGTCATCAGTTGTGACGCTTTTTAATGTGTGTTTGGCCTCGCATGCTTACACAAGTGGCATTTGTCGAAAGTGAAATGTTCTTCTTTTCAACTCTAAACTTTTAGCTCAGTTCGATTTTCAACCCTAAATAGAAGATGGAACCATTCGAAACCTCGGATTAATAAAACCGTCTACTTTACCCGCTCAACCCAAAGCAAGATGGTTTTCCACTGTCCTCCACGTGGATGCCAAACCCTAAATAGAAGATGGAACCATTCGAAACCTCGGATTAATAAAACCGTCTACTTTACCCGCTCAACCCAAAGCAAGATGGTTTTCCACTGTCCTCCACGTGGATGCCAACTTGGCACTAAATCTGACTTGTCTCATCACGTGAGCTTCTACTGGTTTCTTCTTCCTCTCTCCCCTCTGCCCCCTCTCGTAGTCGTAGACTCTTCAGTCCAATGCCGGTGGCTCGGCTCGCCATCGCCCACTCCCACGTCGCCTACAGCTCCTCCGCCCTCTTCTTCCCCATCACTGCCACGAAACCAGCTTCCTCCATCACCGTCGTCGACCAAATCGACGTCCACCGCTGACCAAATAAGCACGCCACCAGCTTCCAGTCGCGTCGACTTCGGCCATAACCGTCGTCGCTTGCCCCGAGTATCGACGAAGAATCCAAGATACAGCAGCAGACTGAAACAAACGGTCTCAATAGCCGAAAGATAACTAGGGGAGAACACAAACACGCATCATATTGGCTAAGCCTCGCAATGAAAACAACTGGGGAATCATGTCCCAGGGAGGCAAGAAGGAACATTCATACAACAGCTACTATCTGCGGGATAGATTATTCTCCTTTCCACAACATAAGCATCTCGGGAGGAAAAACAACGACGACTCGTCCATGATCTACAGGTCTGATACGAACTCAAAACGCAAAGCAGAACAGAGAAGCGACCACCCAGGTACACAGGGGTTGTCATCAAGCAAGTCTTGCTTTCTCCTTGTGATCTGGATGCTTGTTATTGCCTCACTTTTCTGCAACAGAAGGGGGAAATTTCAAATCATATTTAAAATGCAAGCAAGTAAAACAACTCATCAATCACGGAAGCAATACATCGATAACATTTTGGCTTTGACAATTAACAGAGGCTAAGTAAAAGAATAAGTGCTGCAAATAGATGATCTGAAAGAGACAAACTAGCTAGCATGCCAATGGTACGTCATCTATCCCCCAAAACAAAGGGAATGTTGTAGTGAGGTGTACAATATGGTGGCAAACGAATGGTATATTGACCTCTCGTTTTATTCTCTATGTTCGACGAAAGATTAGCATAAAAGTCTCTGTATGTATGTGTATGGGTAGTTCAGTGCTATATTTAGCAGGCTGTTAATTCTCATATGTTCTTCTCGCAGAAGCCATCTGCAATTTAATCTGGCCCCTGTTTCAAAGGGGTTTGAAGTTTGAGCATCTGACATAAACTTGTGAAAGACAAAACTCTGGAAAGTTAATAATTTCACTTTCGTGATGGAATTAAAGATCCTGAGTTCCTAACTGTATTATGGTCTTGCTTAGCAGAGCTCCATATCTCAGCTCCACCTCAGATCTGGAGCTTGTAAGCTGAAATAAAGTGAATTACGTTTATATTTTTAGTCTAAAATGTAAACTAAGATGACCTACCTAAACATTCTTAATATACCTACAACTCCAGCTCCATAAATTTCTGGAGCTAAAAATATTCTGCTCCACTAACTCTACGGATTTTGGTGGAGCTGAAGTTTTACCAAACACGCCCATTTGTCCATGCATCTTGCATTGGCTGATAAATGTCCATTTGGCAACCACAGAAGTGGAAAACTGCAAATAGTGCAAGACCTCAGTCACAGACCCTAGGATGATGAAGCTACTACTATATGACAAGTTTGTATATACATCTGGAAACCATGAGATATTGTAGATATTTATTGGTTGCAGAAATTGTAGTGATATGATCACCAAAAAAAAAGGTGGTGATAGAACCACAAGCATAATGACCAATATGAAAGACCAAAAGATGGGTTGAACTACATGCCATCTAATTGCCAAACAAAGCCAATTGTGTGCACATAGTGCAGCCTGTTTTTCATTAGTCAATAACAAGCCTTTTGAGTAAATAACAAGTAAAAAATTGAAGCCAACAGTTGTAGACACATTCGTCTGGTTAGCTAAAAGAGTGCACAAGCATATCACCTACAAGTTACAATAGCATGAACACAGCGGTCACGAATTTGGGCAGGTAGCAAAGCCTACCAAATCAATGTTCCCGCATGGCTTTTCATTACGTGTCAGGTATTTCATATTTAGTGTAGATTAGACTTACCTTATAAGGCAACCTTTTCAGTTTACAACATGCTGTAAGCAGCAAGCAAATAAGGTAGCCAATTACATAAGCCAAAAAACTTCTTCCAGTGGATTATAAACACTTGCATACTTATAAGCACAGTTAGTCATCCCTCGCAAACTTAGACCTTCATAGAGGGTTGACTTGAACTTTAAACTTATACCTCAAATAAGCTTTGCCATCCAGCTCTGGCAAGAGATAAGTCCAAATAAAGTACAACTGAAACAAGGCTTCATTTTATTCCTCCATATATTCTCGCAAAATTGTTTTCTATCATGATTTTCTAAGGGGGGAAAATGAATTAACAGAATTACAGAATAGTGACTAGTAAAATACTTTGAATCCACCTTTTGATGACCACACAACTACTATGTATGAAAAAGATGTGTAGGTAAAATTCATTTGACCAGTCTACACCACTGTCTTTTTTTAGATTTATAGTTTGGTTACTTGCAGCAATCTCCTCTTTGCACCTTATATGTATGAGAGGTGGTGCAACCTCCTTCATGCAACACTCGCACTACTCAATCCTAGAACTTGCATAAATGGGCCTGCTCATCTGTCCTACTCACATAGAAATGTCAAATGCAAGAAAACAAATAGTGTCCGCATACAAAATTGACTCAACATAGAATGGCATAACAATTTCAAATGTAGTTTCACATACCGTTGTCAGTACAACTGTTTTGACGGTTCACGGTTCTAGAGGCAACCTCTTTCAAGCTCTGGCATTTCTATCTCGCCACTTCATTAATTTTCTTAAATTATATTTTTCCAGTCAAAATGAGAGACAGACCGTTACAAGACAGCTATCGGACAAGGCCAGATCTTCGGACTGGTAAAATCCATTGCAAGATCAGGACAAAAGTAAACCATCATTGACGGACTTCATACTTAATTAGCTTTAGTGTAATGCAGCCGTTTACTAGTAATACTCTTCCTCTCGTCTCCTTGCCATCAATACCAAATGCGTTCTAATCTTTTCAGTACCGACTTCATGGCAAACTAATCAATCATAAATGCAATACGAAGTACAAGATCGAGCCAAAGGACAGACCTTTCTGCCCCTCAGGAGCCTCATGATACACAGGCTCATCCTCAGGCACCGTGCGCAGCTCATCCCCCACGGCCTCCCCACCATCAGCTGCGCCAGCGTCATCAGGGTAGCGCACAACCACCACGGGGCAGACGCAGTGGTGCACGCAGTAGTCGCTGACACTGCCGAGCCTCCCTTTGCCGGCCCTGCGCGAGGCGCCGAAGCCTCGGCTGCCCATGATCATGGCGGACAAGCCGAGGCGCTCGGCCTCGAGGCAGAGGCGCTCCTTCATGTCATGGTCCTTGACGATGTGGATCTTGAAGGGGATCTGCGCAGCGACAAGCGGCTGCGCCAGGTCCTGCGCCTTGGTGGAGGTGAAGGCGTCGAAGTCCTCCTCCCGCTTCTTCCGCGCGTCCTCCGGCTCCTCGGCCGCGGGGGCGGCGGCGTTGTCGGACGGCGCGCCCCCGGCGTCGGTGTCGTCGTCGACGGAGACGGGGATGGAGCCCCAGTCGGCACCGTAGAGGACGGAGGTGGGGCGGACGTGGAGGAGGACGACGGCGTCGCCGGGGCGGAGGTAGTTCTGGACGGCCCACTTGACCGCAAAGGCGGACTCGTCGGAGAGGTCGACGGCGATGGCAATGCGGCGGTGCGGTGAGGAGGCCGCGGCAGAGGCGGCGGCGAGCGAGGAGAAGAAGAAGCGCGGCGAGTTGGGCTGGATCGCCGCCACCGCCTGCGCCCCGGTCAGGCGCACCGGCGGCGGCGTCGAAGGGGGCTTGTCTCCGCCAGCGGTCGGGGAGGTCGGGAGGGTCGCCATCGCCTAGGGTTTCGTCGCGGCGACTCGAATCGATCTGATCAGTGGTAGAATGTAGAGGCGAGGAGGGTTTTGGCTTGGAACAAATGGCGCAGACACTTTCTGAAGTTCGCTGAAGTAGAAGCTAACGAAAATTTAGGAATTTAGGCGGGTTTTAGATTCTAGCTTTTACCTTATATTTATAGTTTATTGGCTAAAATAATATAAATTAAGTTTATATTTTTAATTTAAAATATAAACAAGATGATACATCTGAACACTTTTAATGTACTTATAATTTCAGCTCTATAAATTACTGAAGCTAATAATACTCTGTTACACCAAACTTTAAGGATTTAGATAGAGGTAGGACTGTGCTAAACACCTCTTATTAATTGCAGCTATGTGTCCTGTAGATTCTGTTTGGTCCAACATTTCATGCCATGACCGACCGTATAATTCATATTCGACAGTACGATGATTTTCAGATCAGGAACGGTAAGAGACACACTGCTGCAAGCCTGCAACGGCATGGCTGACAAAACAAGTTAACCAACTGTACCCACGCATCAGCAAGTCAGCATCCAGCGAGCAGCTTAACAAGCCCATGTACCTACCAACAGCAACAATGGCAACTGACAAGATGGTGCAGGCTCAAGATGAACTATCGCAATGCAAAATTAAAATCGGCAAATCGTGAATTGATCAATTTTTTAAGCTCCTTCTCATATATATACATATATTTTTTTACAATTTTGGCTCCATTCTGAATGCTAGCTCCGTTCCCACACGCAGAATGCACTTTCTGCTGTCTCTCCTACAGCGGAAGTGCCTCTCGTGCTCACTAGCAGCGTCTGCATCGTCTCCTTCCGCACTTTCCAGACGTGGTAGCGTCTACTCCCGCGCTTGCCACCCGCCTATGCCTCTCTCCCCGGTGGGCTTCCTCACTCCCTGAGCACAATAGGGGACATGTGTTACTTGGCGGGCCTTTCATCGTATGAAAGAGAGCTAAATTTACAAATATATTCGTAGAGAGACTAGATTTATAAACATAAGTTAACGAGGCTAGAAAAGTAATTCACAAAGAGATGAGTTTTTATGTTTTTCTTTTTTAAAGTTGTATAAATATTAAAACATAAATAAATAGTAGATAGTGATTACTTACCGCTTCGCTTACTTTAAGATTTGTGTGACTTATATTAGAAGAAAAAAACATGAAAGCAATGATCAATCACAAATCGTGCCAGTCAAGGTACAAGAGTTTCAGAAGAAAACACACCTCTAGTGCTTATATTCCTTCATTACATAGCCAATAGTTCACGCCTCAACAATTGGTAGCTTCGAGCTTGTCACTCGATTCCGTAGAACGAACAATCAGAGGAAACAATCTCACTCTCAAACCACGAAAAAATATACCATAAAAAAAATTACAGAAATATACCCCTGTCGTTCGTTGGTTGGGCGACATATAAATATAACCCAACCAACAAGCGACAGGGGGCTAAATCGCAAAATAAACAGACGACAGGAGTCCACAGGGGCTAAATCAACTAATGGTCAGGTGACAGGGGGGCGCACGCCCCTGTCGCTCGACCATAGGGTGACAGGAAGGCGTCCCTATTTATACGAACGTCCGGCACTGTGTTCAATCAACCAGCCAAAGAAGAGAAGAAAGGGAGAGAAGAAGGAAGAAAAGAGAGAAAAGAAGGAGAAAAGGAAAAAATGCCGAAGCGTGTAAGTGCAAAGGGAAAGGGGAAGGCGAAAAAGAGGGAGGTGCTTCGGAGTGGCCGCGCAACATCGCGTACCAGGACCTCTTCGTACCTTTCAGAGTTGTTCCGCCGATGTGTCTGTGCGGAGATGCTTGCAGACTTGTCCAATCTTGGAAACTTTCAACTTGAAAGAGGAGGTATTGGAAGTGCCGTAACTACGAATTCGACCTGCCGGAGAAGAGTCTGAAGAATCGCCAACTGGTAACAATCATACGTGTTCATAATATTTGTAAAAGAAACATTGCTAATTTATGTTTCATGCAGTCGCCTCTGTCACTGTGTGAATTTGAGCAGTGGTATGACATGGAGATCAACCCTGAGGACCAAAAGCTCCTTGATCAAGCCAACCGGCAAGAGGAGTTTAGGCGGCAGCTTCAAGCGCAGCGTGACGCCGCACGCGAGGAGGCACGTCGAAAGGAAGCGGAGGAGAAGGAGGCCGAGAGAGAGAGGAAACGAGAGAGGACACGTCGTGCCAGAGAAGCCCTACCGGAGGCATGGGCGAAAGGGAAGTGGCCTCGATCCACTCAGTAGACGTGAAGTTGTAACGATTAATTTCCTTATTCATGATACGCATCCTAATAAAGAGTGTGGCTTACCTTATTTTCCGCAGTAATATGTGATTTGAGAAATCATGAATACTTAGGGGTTTTCGTAGCCTCGCAGGGCCCACCGGATAAGGCCCAGAAAATACGGGAAAAATCACGGGCGTCCTACGCAACGCGGGCTACCACTCATCTATAGGCGAGCTGGCCGAATGTTACCCCGGCACGAAGTTGCGAAAATCGGAAGAGGCACACGCGGCCACAAAACCGCGAAAATCGTGGCCACTTAGGGGTTTTCGTAGCCTCGCGAAGCCCACCGAATAAAGGCCAGAAAATACGGGAAAAATCACGAGCGACCTACGCAACGCGGGCTACCACTCATCTATGGACGAGCTGGCCGGACGTTGCCCCGGTACGAAGTTACGAAAATCGGAAAAGGCACACGTGGCCACGAAACCGCCAAAATCGTGGCCACTTAGGGGTTTTCGTAGCCTCGCGGGGCCCACCAGATAAGGGTCAGAAAATACGGAAAAAATCACAGGCGACCTACGCAACGCGGACTACCACTCATCTATGGGCGAGCTGGCCAAACGTTGCCTCGGCACGAAGTTGCGAAAATCGGAAGAGGCACACGTAGCCAC
Organism: Guadua angustifolia; assembly: GCA_036346375.1. Lineage (NCBI taxonomy): Eukaryota > Viridiplantae > Streptophyta > Magnoliopsida > Poales > Poaceae > Guadua > Guadua angustifolia. The sequence continues at coordinate 8,035,679 of CM070508.1, forward strand.
AAAACCGTCAAAATCATGGCCACTTAGGGGTTTTCGTAGCCTCGCGGGGCCCACCAGATAAGGGCCAGAAAATACGGGAAAAATCACGGGCGACTTATGCAACGCGGGCTACCACTCATCTATGGGCGAGCTAGTCGGACGTTGCCCTAGCACGAAGTTACGAAAATCAGAAGAGGCACACGCGGCCAACGTGCCGTGGTCGTCGATGAGGTCGTTTCAATCTGAAAAGCGAGGTGCAGCGTGTTGTCGTTTCAAGTTGAAAAGTGTAGTGCAGCGTGTTGTCATTTCAGGTTGAAAAGTGTGGTGCAGCATGTTGTCGTTTCAGCCCGAAAAGCGTGATACAGCGTATTGTCATTTCAATCTGAAAAGCGGTGTACAGAGTAGAGTGATGTCCAATCATTCTGACAAAGCTGCTACGTGTGTGACAAAGCCGATGAAAGGATTAACTAAGTACGTAAGATTAAAATTACAAAGAATGCAAATGCAATTGTTCGTACAGCATATTTCGAATGATTAACTAAGTACATAATATACTACTAATAATAAAAATAAAAAAGAAACTACTGTCGACCCCGCTTCTGGGCAGCTCCTCGCGGCTAGGGAGGCCTCCTCCGATCCTGGCCCTGCGAGTACGTCAACTGTGTCGGCGCGCGGTGGACCCTCTGTGGCCTAGCTGGATGTGTCGCGTACTCCAGCTGAGTAGGCTGCGTCGGTGGTGGCGCTCCGTGCAGCTGTGATGATCCAGACTCATCTGTGTCGACGAAGAACCTCGCTACAGAGTCCTCGTAGTCCTCCAGATCTGGATCATCACTCTGCCCCCTCGTAGGCATTAGGAGCAGGTGGAACTGTGCGCGGGAAGAACCGTGCCTGCGAGCCTGTAGTAAATGAAGAATTATTGAGAGAATTGTAAAACGTGAAAAGTGCATTTCAGTACTCACCTCCAGCGTGAGCGGCTACAGAAGCATGTCCAGCAGCTCGCCCTCTCGCAGCCTGCGGGATGGTAACGTGCGAAGATGTACCTGCAGCACCCCTGCCTCCGCTAAGCGGCACGCCGTGAGCCACCTCGGTAGGGGTGCGACATCCCGCCAACTCGAGGGCGCGTCTCGCGCTGTCCCGAAACCTCACGATGTAAGAGGTGACCTCCTGTCTCGTCACTTCAACTCCGGTGGTCAACCGAGAAAATAAGCCGCCAAACTCCTCGTAATACTGGAGCAGTACATCATTCTGCAAAATAAATTACGAATTAGTTAGCAAAATAAATTACGAATTACTAAGATTACATGAGATCGAAGGTAGGATGCAACATACCAAACTGTGCGCCGCCGAGTTCGTATGAGCGGGGTACGTGTCTGCCACCCTGGGAACGTGTCTAGGAGGATCGGAGTCGATACGTACCAAACGCAGACGAGTCCGAGGAGTGTACCACTCTCGATACGCGCGGTACGTCTGTAGGTCGTACGGCGCAGCCTCAACATAAACATCCTCCAAAGCTCCTCCCCACTCCTCAACCCAAGGCACCATACGTACGTGCCAGGGGGTGGTCCCAGGTGTGCCCTTCCTACTCTGCCTGTGGGTAAGAAATAAATATAGCGTTATTAGATGGCATTACACAATAATAATTATAAAAACATCGATACAGAGAACTTACGTGTGGGCTGCGTGTGGGACTGCACGGTCGTCGTGCACCGGGAATGCCTGTCGTAGACCAAACTGCCTCATCACACGATGGACAGCGTAGCCCTCGACCTGAACGTCGAACACGAGGAACCGACGCGTGAGCCAGTATCCCGCGTCTCGTGTGCAAAGGGTGGACAGGCCACCCGTCGCACGAAGCTGGATCTTTGCCTCTGTGTACGGCGTCCAGCGTACTTGGTCCTCGATGAGGTGGTCGAACGCAGCAACGAACTGAGGGTAGCACATCCGCACAGTCCTGTGTGCCCACCTAGGCTGTAGTGACGATAGAACGTAACCGTTAGTACTCACAAAAGTTAAATGAAAAATACCAAAATTGTGATTGCAATATCTTACCCGTCGGTGGCACCAGATGGTACCTATGGTCGGACCGTCGACGTCACCGCTTGCATGCTCAAGAGGCTGCAGGTCGATGTCGGGGCGTCCGATCTAAAACCTCTCGTATGCCCACAGTTGTACCAGCAGTGGGCATCCTCCGGTCGCGTCTGGCGAACCGGCACACCTGCCGCAGAGCGCGACGCAGATGCGTGGAGCACGACGACGGCGGAGCCTCAGAGTCTCGCGGCACCGCGTCCAAGGGTGCGTCCGCGATCTGCCTCGCAAACTGGACGAGGTGCTTGTCCACGCTATCCCCATGGGATCCCGTGAACATGCACCAGCCAAAGAGCCACAGCAGGTATGCCTCCAGGTGGCGGCTGAGCCTGTACTCGTCGGCAGGCTCAACGATCTGCTCCAGCTGTAAAATAAAGCTTACTTGTTATTTTAAGCAGTACATACAGAATTTAATTTTAAAGGCTAGTTGCGTACCACGAACTGTCGAAGCCAGCGCAGTGTCGGTCCGTGTGTACTGTCGAAAGCTCGGTACACAGCAGGTGGTAGTACACCCTCGAACCTCTGAAGCAGCTCCTGGCGCCATGTCGGATCGACGTCCTGGGGCACCACAGCGTCACCGGCGATCGGGAGGCCAAGGAGGTAGGAGACGTCTTGTAGAGTGATCGCCATCTCCCCGACAGGGAGATGGAAGGTGTGCGTCTCCGGCCTCCACCGATCTACCAGAGCGGTGATCAGGGACCGGTCGAACGGGAACCGGCGTCCGAAACCATCCACCATCCGGGCAAGGGGTAGCAACCCTGAAGCTCGAAGCCTAAGAAACAGAAACATGTAATTAATATAAGTACAATACTAGTCATGGTGCTAGAACAAACATGTTTACAAATTTAAATACTGATATGTTACCTAGGGATCCAACGAGGATCGAGCGAAAAGGAGTGCTGCGGTGTCCTGGGGCGAAGAACGCCGAGCTGCACACGGTCCCCTCCCTCCTCTGGAACAGCAGTGGCGAAGCGAGCACGGTGACGCCGATCAACGACCGGGTCCAGCAACTCAAAGGGCCACTCGTCATCTCCATGCTGGTGAGCCATACCTGCAAATTACAAAAATGAAAGTTATAATTAAAACACATATATAAACAAAAGCGTACGTAAAACTATACCAGCATCACAACAATATATTGAAACAAATACGCACATAAAAAACGGAGAAGCTCATAACAATATATTGAAACAATTCCAATAATTTGTCAAGACACAACACTCGCAATAGCTACATACAAAACAGAGTTCATACAACACACGTTACATCGATAAAAATATAAATTTGATATATGGCATATGATAATTCAAATTGCTTATCATCTGGTGCGATAGCGTCGTGCAGCAGTCCTCGCAGAGGACGATCCTTCCCCCACCGTCGGGTGACCATCTCCTCCTTCGTCTTCTTCGTTTTGTGCCTGGTAGTTCTTGAACGTATGTCCTGGTTGGTTGCACAATGAGCATTTCTTCACGCGTTTTCCAGCTTCTAACTCATCCATGTCATTTCTTATACGCCTTGTTTTTCGACGCCCTGCTTTCCCTCTTCTCGCATCAAAATCAGGGATCCAGAACCTTTCATCAACACTAGGAGTTGTGGTGAAAGAACCCACAACCCCAGAACCATAAAGCTCCTTGCTCCAAGTTGCCATCACCCCTTTCTTTATAAAATATTCAGATAGATATGTACCAGGTTGCATTCCAAATAAAGCACATGCGGCCATGACATGAGAACATGGCCTATGCGAAAGATATGACTTGTTACACGAGTATTTGCAATAAGCCTGCGAGATGCACTCCTGGGTGACAACCTTCTGGTTAGTTCCATGCCGTCCTTTATCCATGCAGATCACCTCGAAGCGCAGTGTCCGTGCACCAACTTTGATAGCTCTATGTTTGGCCGTCTTTTGACTTTTCTCATCTATATATTTAGTGATCATCGAAGAGTATAAGAACTTCTCATCTCTCATTACTATTTCAGCAGCTACATGCATGTCCACAAAGTACTTGATTGTACCTCTCAGTACTTCCTCGACAATTCCTACCAACGGAAGACACCTCATCCCTCGCATTACCCAATTGTAAACTTCTACAAAGTTAGTGGTCATCACACCGTATCTGGCACCATTTGTCATATAACAGTGACCACTTCTCTTTCGGTTCGTGCTTGATCCAGTCCGAGAAACATTTGATTAGCCTTTGCCTCTGACGACGATTAATCGCCTCATCCTCTGTTGGCAGGGGGAAAAGAGGTTCCGCCTGCTCCTGTGTTCCAATGGCATTATTGTTGTTCGTCTGCTTCTTGTGTTTTCTTGTCAGCTCATCAAGATTTTTCCACAGAGTTCGGAACTTGCTCTTCTGGTGGTGCTTACAGTCTTTTGAACATGTTCATTAGTTTCCTGTTCCTGAATTGCTTATAGAAATTTGCACCCAAATGCCTCATGCACCATCAACTCTGCAAGTCAGGCCATGGAAATGACTCTTCTCCTGTTTGCAGCTGGTTGATAGCACTAAGCAAACCAGCATGCCTGTCATGCAGCACGCACACATCTTGACGAGTTTTGACCACCCCGATATTCAAGTTTCGTAAGAACCACAGCCAACTCTCGTAGTTCTCGCTTTCTACAAAGGCAAAGGCAACAGGCAGAATCTGGTTGTTCCCATCGACACCCACAGCTGTCAATATTTATCCTCTGTATTTCCCCGTCAAGAATGTGCCGTCCATGCACAATAACGGACGATAGTGATAGAACGCCTTAATGCAAACTTCGAATGCGAAGAAAACTCTCCTCAGATGTCTTTTAGTTGGCCACTTGATTGACGGACAATCTTGATAATCATAGTACGTCTCAGGATTTCTTCCCTGAATGCAACTGAGCAGTGCGGGCATGTTATGGTACAAATCTTCAAACTTCCCAAACCTCATTTCTAATGTCTTCTGTTTCGCCCTCCACGCCTTCCCATAGCTAATTGTGTACTGATATATGTTCTCGATTGCTCGGATAATAGCACGGGGCTCAAAACTCAGGTTCTCCACTATCTCTGCGTACATGATGTACGCGACAAACCCAGATGACAGGTTCCTATGAGCCATCATTGTTTCCTCAATCATACAGGTATACTGCTCAACCTTCGAACATAGCCAATAGGTGCCCCATTTGGGCTCGTACGCGTGCACTCTCCACGGACACCCATGGATCTCACACACCACATCGTAACAAGTTGGGGTGGATTTCTTAACCCTGAAAGTCCTTCTTAATGGCAAAGCCCAATCTTTAACAGCATCATGCACAGCCTCTTTTGTAGGGTACATACTGTTAGGCTTAACCCCATTGTCACTATACTGCCAAGGTATATCGTTACTTTCATTAACAACCAGCTTATCAAATTGCTGCGTGCTCCACTCGGCTGGCACAGACAGCTCCGTACCTCCATCTTCCTCATCCGACTCATCGTCGTCATCCACTTCTGCTCTGCTATATTCACGGTCTTCCTCTTCCATCCTAGCTGTTATTTCATCAATTTGCTCACCTTCGTCTACCTGTCCCCGCGCTTTTTGTCCAACATTTTCATCATCCTCCCGAAACTCAACCTGTTCACCACTTTGGCAAATGATGTCATCGTTGCACTGCTGAACATGCTGCTCACGTAGATTCCCCAATTTCGGTGTCACCGAAACTGAGCTCATTTTGAGGCTGACTACACTCACCGGCGTCCAACTGCTGCTGGAGGGCAACATCCCTGTCATATGCTTGCACTAAAAGCACCCGATTCCATCCCCGTTGCTCTGCCCCCCTCACATATGATCTCCACGATACGGTTCCTTTCAGCTCAACTAGCTCTCAGTAAATAGGGTTGTTTCGCATACTACATAGGCAAAATACCTTCAACTCGCACTTCTCTTGTTCCATCCGAAAAGTATAATACAACCATTTCAACACAGAAGCAAATGTGCGCTCCTCGACCCTACTCAAATTTCTGTCCACATACTGCATGTTACTTATATTTGCATCCTCCAAACCATGCATTATAACCCCCTCTCCATAATAGATTCTAAATGGAACTCGTTTTGCCATATCTGCGAATCCATTCATTCACCCATAAATTAATTACTTTCCGTAAAAATTACTGTGACACCTAACATAACTATGCTTACATGCTACAAAAATATATATCTTAAAAAACAATTCTAAGAATATATATTGACGTACTTCTATCCGTAAAAAATATCTACATTTCTAAGAATTTATATCGACGTATTTCTACCTGTAAAAAACATGTACATTCCTAACAACATATAGATTACCTACATCTAACTACATTTCCATCAATATATATCGAGATACTCCTATTCGTAAAAAATATCTAAATTCGCTAGATCTATCCGTAACCTATCAATTTACCTAAATCTATCCGTAACCTAGATCTAAAATTATTCCTAATCTACCACAATTTACTGTTAAAAAAATATACAACAAAAATTTACCTCAAAATGTCACGCAGTTCCTCCTCATCCACTTTTCCTCTCCTCTCCTCCCTCTTTCTCTTCCTTCCTCTTTTTCTGCTTCAACTCGGTATGGATTTGGATGAAATGGGAACAGTACCGGGCGACAGGTTTAAATAGACGTTCCTGCCGTCCATTGGTTGGGCGACAGGGGCGCGCACCCTCCTGTCGCCCGACCAACAATCGATTTAGACCCTGTCGCCATTTCATCGGGCGACAGAAGGCTCGGGGGTGACGTAGCCTCCTGTCGCCCGTTTTTGTCGCGATTTAGTCCCCTGTCGCCCGGGTATATTTCCGTAATTTTTTCGTAGTATATTTTTTAAATTTTGAATAAAAAATGTATTATTTAAAAATAATTCGGTGTTTGGCACAGCTCCAACTCCACCAAAATCTGTGGAGTTGGTGGAGCAGAGTATTCCTAACTCCAGAAATTTATAGAGCTAAAGCTGTGGATACATTAAGAGTGTTTAGGTGGGTCATCTTATTTATATTTTATACTAAAAATATAAACTTAATTCATATTATTTTAGCATAAAAGCTCCAGATCTGAGGTGGAGCTGAGATATGGAGCTCTGCCAAATAAGGCCTATACCCACAGCTCCAGCTTTACAATTTTCTTGAGCTAGAAATACTCTGCTCCACCAAATCCACGGATTTTGGTGCAGCTGAAGTTTTACCAAACACCCCCATTTGTCCATGCATCTTGCATTGGCTGATAAATGTCCATTTGGTAACCACAGAAGTGCAAAACTGCAAATAGTGCAAGACCTCAGTCACACTCACAGACCCTAGGATGATGAAGCTACTACTATATGACAAGTTTGTATATACATCTGGAAACCATGAGATATTGTAGATATTTATTGGTTGCAGAAATCGTAGTGACATGATCACCGAAAAAAAAAGGTGGTGATAGAACCACAAGCATAATGACCAATATGAAAGACCAACAGTTGTAGACACATTCGTCTGGTTAGCTAAAAGAGTGCACAAGCATATCACCTACAAGTTACGATAGCATGAACACAGCGGTCATGAATTTGGGCAGGTAGCAAAGCCTACCAAATCAATGTTCCTGCATGGCTTTTCATTACGTATCAGGTATTTCATATTTAGTGTAGATTAGACTTACCTTATAAGGCAACCTTTTCAGTTTACAACATGCAAGCAGCAAGCAAATAAGGTAGCCAATTACATAAGCCAAAAAACTTCTTCCAGTGGATTATAAACACTTGCATACTTATAAGCACAGTTAATCATCCCTCGCAAACTTAGCCCTTCAGAACTTTAAACTTACACCTCAATTAAGCTTGCCATCCAGCTCTAGCAAGTGATAAGTCCAAATGAAGTACAGCTGAAACAAGGCTTCATTTTATTCCTCCATATATTCTCGCAAAATTGTTTTCTATCATGATTTTCTAAGGGGGGAAATGAATTAACAGAATTACAGAATAGTGACTAGTAAAATACTTTGAATCCACCTTTTGATGACCACACAACTACTATGTATGAAAAAGATGTGTAGGTAAAATTCATTTGACCAGTCTACACCACTGTCTTTTTTTAGATTTATAGTTTGGTTACTTGCAGCAATCTCCTCTTTGCACCTTATATGTATGAGAGGTGGTGCAACCTCCTTCATGCAACACTCGCACTACTCAATCCTAGCACTTACATAAATGGGCCTGCTCATCTGTCCTACTCACATAGAAATGTCAAATACAAGTAAACAAATAGTGTCCGCATGCAAAATTGACTCAACATAGAATGGCATAACAATTTCAAATGTAGTTTCACATACCGTTGTCAGTACAACTGTTTTGACGGTTCACGGTTCTAGAGGCAACCTCTTTCAAGCTCTGGCATTTCTATCTCGCCACTTCATTAATTTTCTTAAATTATATTTTTCCAGTCAAAATGAGAGACAGACCGTTACAAGACAGCTATCGGACAAGGCCAGATCTTCGGACTGGTAAAATCCATTGCAAGATCAGGACAAAAGTAAACCATCATTGACGGACTTCATACTTAATTAGCTTTAGTGCAATGCAGCCGTTTACTAGTAATACTCCTCCTCTCGTCTCCTTGCCATCAATACCAAATGCATTCTAATCTTTTCAGTACCGACTTCATGGCAAACTAATCAATCATAAATGCAATACGAAGTACAAGATCGAGCCAAAGGACAGACCTTTCTGCCCCTCAGGAGCCTCATGATACACAGGCTCATCCTCAGGCACCGTGCGCAGCTCATCCCCCACGGCCTCCCCACCATCAGTTGCGCCAGCGTCATCAGGGTAGCGCACAACCACCACGGGGCAGACGCAGTGGTGCACGCAGTAGTCGCTGACACTGCCGAGCCTCCCTTTGCCGGCCCTGCGCGAGGCGCCGAAGCCTCGGCTGCCCATGATCATGGCGGACAAGCCGAGGCGCTCGGCCTCGAGGCAGAGGCGCTCCTTCATGTCATGGTCCTTGACGATGTGGATCTTGAAGGGGATCTGCGCAGCGACCAGCGGCTGCGCCAGGTCCTGCGCCTTGGTGGAGGTGAAGGCGTCGAAGTCCTCCTCCCGCTTCTTCCGCGCGTCCTCCGGCTCCTCGGCCGCGGGGGCGGCGGCGTTGTCGGACGGCGCGCCCCCGGAGTCGGTGTCGTCGTCGACGGAGACGGGGATGGAGCCCCAGTCGGCACCGTAGAGGACGGAGGTGGGGCGGACGTGGAGGAGGACGACGGCGTCGCCGGGGCGGAGGTAGTTCTGGACGGCCCACTTGACCGCGAAGGCGGACTCGTCGGAGAGGTCGACGGCGATGGCAATGCGGCGGTGCGGTGAGGAGGCCGCGGCAGAGGCGGCGGCGAGCGAGGAGAAGAAGAAGCGCGGCGAGTTGGGCTGGATCGCGGCCACCGCCTGCGCCCCGGTCAGGCGCACCGGCGGCGGCGTCGAGGGGGACTTGTCTCCGCCGGCGGTCGGGGAGGTCGGGAGGGTCGCCATCGCCTAGGGTTTCGTCGCGGCGACTCGAATCGATCTGATTAGTGGTAGAATGTAGAGGCGAGGAGGGTTTTAGAGGGTTTTGGCTTGGAACAAATGGCGCAGACACTTTCTAAAGTTCGCTGAAGCAGAAGCTAATGAAAATTTAGGCGGGTTTTACGCCCATTCGGACAGGTTCTGATTATGTAAATTTTAAATTATAGTCAACTGTCTAGAGAAGCGGCTGTCTGAAGAATCTGGTCGTTCGACATTTAATTCTAATTGTCTGTATTGATTGTTGATCGATGTCGGTGACAGATGAGCGGATGAGGGTGGTGGAGGGACCTAGGGACGACGGCGAAAGCCCTTGTGTCTGCGACGACTCGTGGGAGGCGAAACTCGCAGAATCTGAGTCAGAATCCGCAGAATCAGGTGAGTGACAGCTTCTGATTCTATGTACAAATCAGATTCTGATTCTTGAAGAAGCTGTCTAGAATCCTACTGTTCGGCGCACAATCCGCTTTTATTTTAAGTAGAAGCTGTATTTAAGCTGAAACGAAGGGGCCTTAGATTCTTGCTTTTATCTTAGATTTATAGCTTGTAGGTTAAAATAAAATGAATTAAGTTTATATTTTTAATCTAAAATATAAATAAGATGATACATTTGAACACTTTTAATATACTTATACTTTCAGCTCTATAAATTCCTGAAGCTAATGATACCCTACTACACCAAACTTTAAGGATTTTGGTAGAGTTAGGGCTGTGCTAAACACCTCTTATTAATGGCAGCTATGTGTCCTGTAGATTCTGTTTGGTCCAACGTTTCATGCTATGACCGACCGTATAATTTCATGGCCGACAACACGGTGGTTTCCAGATCAGGAACTGTAAGAGACACACTGCTGCAAGCCTGCAACGGCAATGGCTGACAAAACAAGTTAACCAACTGTACCCACGCATCAGCAATTCAGCATCGAGCGAGCAGCTTAACTTGCCCATGTACCAACCAACAGCAACAATGGCAACTGACAAGATGGTGCAGGCTCAACATGAACTATCGCAATGCAAAATTAAAATCGGCAAATCGCGAATTGATCAATTTTTTTAAGCTCCTTCTCATATATATACATATATTTTCTACAATTTTGGCTCCATTCCGAATGCTAGCTCCGTCCCCACACGCAGAATGCACTTTCTGCTCTCTCTCCTTCAACGGAAGCGCCTCCCGTGCTCACCAGCCGCAGCTGTATTGGCTTCTTCCGCACTCTTCAGACGTGGCAGGGCCTGCTCCCGCGCTTGCCACCCACCTGTGCCTCTATCCCCAGTGGGCTTCCTTGTTGGGTTGATCTCGTGTGGGCTATGTTAAAGACCAAGCCCACATCCGCGCTCTGATCGGGGGCGCAACAACCTCATGGTTGCGGCCCTCTGTCACACCCGCGCTATATAAAGGAGGCACAAGGCCGGCACGCGAACCAACGTTCGTCGTTGCTCCCTGTGCCGCACACACACACAAAAGACCGATCTAAACCCTAGCGCGGTGAAGTGACGGGAAGGCTGCCGCCGTTCTTCATCACCATCTACATCCTCTCCAGGCTAACAGGAAGAACATCAAAGGAAAAGAAGGAGAGGGACGCGCACAGAAAGAAAGGAAATGCCATCATCTTCTTCCGTTCTTCTTCCTCCCGAAGGCTACGTCCTCGACAATGGCCTCGGGGTCAAACGGCAATGGTGGCGACAATCAAGGTACACACCAAAACTCCTAGATCTAGTGGTTAGTGGTTAAGGGGAAGGTCCTAGACAACATAAGAATCTATCAATGGTATCAGAGCAATCGGTTTTACCCTAACCCTAACCCTAGAAGTGTCGAATCCTTCGGTTTATCCCCAACCCGAGCCAAATTTTCACATCTAGAGGCTCGGGGTAGGTCAAGATCTAAAAGAACAGCAAATAGAAGGAGAGGAATCCTAGATCGAAATTTTCATTCCCCAAATCGAGAAACCCTAGACTATTTTTCCCCAAAACCCAAAGAATTAAATCAAGAACAGCATTAAGAAAGGGAAGGGAGACCTACCTGGCCTCCCGTGCTCGTCGTTTTCGGCGAGGAAGTAGCCGTGTGCGCCGCGCCTCCGCACCATGCGTGTCGCCGCCTTTGCGCGCGGCTTAGGGCACCGCCGCAGACCACTCGACGGCGCCATGTCCACCCTCGGGCGGTCATACGCACCGGCGAGGGGCCTGCCGACGGCGCCGCCGCTCTCCGCCTCGTTCTCTTGCGCTGCTCTCGTGTGTGCTGGAGACGAAGTGTGCGGAAAAATCGGGGCAAATGAATTAGGGTTTTAGGGGCGGCCGAAAGTTTCGGAGTTTTAATCCGCCTCAAAGTAATGTCCGCCGTTGATCTTGATCGGACGGCGCAGAAGCACTGAGGCCCGGCTGGCCACTTTAGGCCCAGGCGGGAGAGGAAATTTTGTGGCCCAAGCCCACGTTGCGTTCGGCCTGGTGCTTGGGCGCCCGAAGTGGCATTTTGGGCCGTTTTTTTCGGCCATGAACAGTGACTATGCACAGTAAAAGTTTTTGATTTAATTTAAATGCTGTGAAGAGATAGTTTAAATGCTGAATTAAATTCAGTTTCCGCTGCAAGTTTAAATTTTCTTTCTCTGATTAAATTGAAACCAACGTGGATATTTAATTAGAGAAAATAGTAAATGAGATGTTCTATAGTATTTCACATAGAATTTTCTGCTGAATATTTCAAGTTATGGTAATTTTATTTTCTGACCAACGTTGAAATTAAATTTGCCATGACCGTGTCAAGTATGATAGAAAGTGAGAATAAAGTTTGCTCTATTCTAATACTGCCCAACGGTGTTTTAGAAATAGATCAGTCTTTATTAAAGTTGAGAGCATGTTTAATTGACCAACGTTAATTTATTCATGCCAAAGTTTATATCTTTTAGTTTACTGATTAAATTCTTGTTTCATTTATCAAGCTTTTCCAGCCAAGATTGCAAATTCCCTAAGTGTCTTTCAAGGGCTTGAAAGGTTGAACGGCAACAATTACTCCTCATGGAGAGAGAATTTGAGCTTGGCCATGGCTATGGCTGAGATAGATTATGCCTTGCTTCATCCAAAGCCTGTGGCACCGGTTCTGGCAGCAGCTGGGTCTCCGGAAGCTGCAAATAATGCTGCGGCAGAATTGTCGTATAGTATTGAGAAGGCAAAGTGGGACAACTCAAATAGAAAATGCCTCATGGTGATCAAGGGCACCATTATTGAGTCCATAAGGGGAGCAATCCCAGACTGTACAGATGCTACACAGTATCTGAAGAAAATAGAAGAGCAGTTTACTGGATCCACAAAGGCCTATGCAGGCACGTTAATCAAGAAACTTGTCAATGACAAGTATGATGGATCTGGGTCAAGAATGGACCGAGCATTAGAGAGCATATTCTCAAGATGTCTAACATGGCTCATTCTCTCACGTCTTTTGATATGCCTTTAAAGAATAATTTCATAGTCCACCTTATACTGGTTTCATTACCAAAAGAATTTGAGACTTTTGTTGTAAATTACAACATTAGTGAAGAAAAGTGGTCTATTGAAAAGTGCATTGCTATGTGTGTCCAAGAAGAAGAAAGAATAAAGGCACAAAAGGCTGAAGAACTGAATCTGGTTAAGCATTCTCAGAAGAAAAAGAATTATTTTCAGATTCAGAATAAGCCAAATTTTAAGAAAGGCAACTACCAAAAGGGCAATTATCAGCAGAAAAGGTTCACCAATTTTGAGAAGGGTGAACACTCAAATAGAGGGCAGAACTCCAACGGAGGACATGGTTCCAGTGGGCAGCCTCCTAGGCCTCCACCAGAGCATATAGACCCAGACACCTGCAGACGTTGCCATCAGAAAGGGCACCGCATGAAAGATTGTGTTCTGTTCCTTAAGTGGCTGAACAAAAAAGGTAAAGATCAAGTTACATTCATAGATGAATCCTTGTATATAGATTCACCAACTAATACTTGGTGGATAGATTCTGGTGCAACTGTTCATGTTGCTAATTCTATGCAGGGATTCCGTACGAGGAGGATCCTACAAAGAGGAGAAAGAGGAATTAGAGTGGCGAATGGAGTTGAAGCTGATATGGAAGCCATTGGAGATCTTCCCTTAGAGTTGGATGGCGGCTTCATACTCTATTTGCGTGATGTTCTTTTAGTGCCTTCTTTAAGAAGGAATTTGATTTCAGTGTCTTGCTTAGATGATGAGAACATTCAGTGTCATTTTGGGAACAGAAAGTGTATAATAAAGTATAATAATAGTATTGATGTTGGTCTTGCCATCCGACAAGACAAGCTTTATTTGCTATCCCATTATGATATTGTGAATGACATAAGTACCTCCTCAAGTGCAAAAGTATGCAATGTTACTACAAAGTGAAAAAGAATAGAAAGTGAATCGTCGTCGAAATTATGGCATTGTCGTTTAGGCCATATTTCGAGGGGGAGAATTGAACGATTGATCAAAGAAGAAATTCTTCCTCCCCTAGATTTTTCAGACACAGATCATTGCATAGACTGTATTAAAGGCAAGTATGTTAAACAAATAAAGAAAGGCGCCAAGCGTATTACAGGAATCTTAGAAATAGTCCACACAGACATTTGTGGTCCTTTTCCTGTAAAGACAGTGGATGGTTTTGGTTCATTCATTACATTCACTGATGATTATTCTCGCTATGGCTACATTTATCCTATCAAAGAAAGATCAGAAGCATTAGAAAAGTTCAAGATATTTAAAGCTGAAGTAGAGAATCAACATGATTCGAAGATTAAAGTAGTAAGATCAGACTGTGGAGGGGAGTACTACGGTAAACACACCCCTTATGGCCAAGTTCCAAGACCTTTTGCAAGGTACCTGCAGGAAAATGGCATAGTAGCCCAGTATTCTATGCCGGGCGAACCTCAAAGAAATGGAGTAGTGAAAAGACGAAACTGCACCTTAATGGATATGGTAAGAAGTATGATAAGTTACTCCACTTTACCTGTTAGTCTATGGATGGAGGCTTTAAAACCGCTACCCATATTCTTAACCGGGTACCCAGTAAGTCGGTGTCTAAAACACCATATGAGTTATGGATGGGAGGAAGCCATCACTAAATTATCTACATGTGTGGGGCTGTCCAGCTGAGGCAAAAATATTCAACCCAAACATAGGAAAGTTAGATCCAAAGACGTCCATTGCCATTTCATTGGCTATCCCGAAAGATCAAAGGGTTATCGTTTCTCTTGTCGAGATGAGACACACCAAGTTTGTAGAAACTAGACACGCTGTGTTTATAGAGGATGATATGATCAGGGGGAGCATGGTACCCCGAGAAATTAGCCTTGATGAGAAGCGGGTTTGTGCCCCAACTCCTATGATTCAAGAGCCTTTCTTCTCGATACCTGTTGTTGCCGTGCATCACACGAGTTACAAAGACTCGGTGTTTCTCCGAGTTCAGCAGTCGGTGTGCCAGAGGCACCTGTTGTGGAGCCCGAGGTCCCTGCTGTTGCTAGTGAGGAGCCTGAGCAGCCTCCTGTAGAGAGCAGTGAACCTGCTCAAGAACCACTTAGAAGATCACAGAGAAATAGGAGATCAGCTATTCCAGCTGATTATGAAGTTTATGTCAGTGAAGACATAGAGATAGAGGGTGATCCCACCTCTTATAAGGAAGCGATGAGAAGTCCCAATTCATCGAAGTGGCTTGCTGCCATGCAAGATGAAATGAGATCCATGAGTACAAACAAAGTCTGGACTTAGAAGAAATTCCTAAAGGAGCCAAAACAAGAGGGTCAGTAAATGGGTCTACAAAACCAAACGTGACTCCAAAGGAATATTGAAAGATTTAAAGCTAGACTTGTCGCAAAAGGCTTCACTCGAGAGAGAAGGAATAGATTATACCAAAACCTTCTACTTTGTTTCGACAAAGGATTCCTTTAGAATCATTATGGCACTGGTTGCTCATTATGATTTAGAATTACATCAGATGGATGTTAAGACGGCATTCTTAAATGGGGATTTATATGAGAATGTGTACATGGCACAACCCAAAGGTTTTGTCATGGAAGGAAAAGAAAATATGGGATGTCGATTAAAGAAGTCCATTTATGGATTAAAACAAGCGTCTAGACAGTGGTACATTAAGTTTGATGAAACCATAAGAAATTTTGGGTTCAAAGAGAATGAGGAGGACAACTGCATTTATGCAAAGTTTAGTAGAGGAAAGTATATTTTCCTAGTTTTATATGTGGATGATATCCTATTAGCAAGCAGTGATAAAGATCTGCTACTAGAGACAAAGAAGTTCTTGTCCTCAAAGTTTGATATGAAAGATCTTGGTGAAGCATCTTATGTATTAGGAATTGAGATACACCGAGATAGAAAAAGAGGGGTGCTAGGGCTATCACAGAAGGCATACATAGAAAGTGTTTTGAAAAGATATAGTATGCATATGTGTAATGCCACGCCTGCTCCAATAGTCAAGGGCGATAAGTTTGGGAATTTTCAGTGTCCAAAGAACAAGTATGAGATCGATCGAATGAAATCATCCCATATGCTTCAAATTGTCGGAAGCATAATGTATGCTCAAATATGTACTGCATACGACTTAGCATTTACAACCGGGATGCTTGGAAGATATCGATTAATCCAGAGTTGATCATCGAAAGTCAGAAGAAAGCCTTGCGGTATTTGCAAGGGACAAAGAGCCTCATGCTAACATATAGAAAATCAAGTGCCCTAGAGATTGTGGGCTATGCAGATGCAGATTAGGCGGTGTAAAGACACCGAAAAGTCCACATCAGATATGTGTTCACCCTCACGAGGAGCTATATCATGGAAAAGTATAAAACAATCAGTCGTTGCAACGTCGACAATGCACGTTGAGTTTGTAGCATGTTATGAGGCAACCGGGCAGGCAATGTGGTTTAAAAAGTTTGTACCCGGGTTGAGAGTGGTAGACAGCATAGAAAAACCACTCAAATTATACTGCGACAATGAACCAGCAATATTTTACTCCCACAACAACAAGTCAAGTGGCGCTGCCAAACACATAGAGATCAAGTTTTATGTTGTGAAGGAGAAAATCTAGGATCAAACAATAGAACTTGAGCATATAGGCACAAAATACATGTTAGCGGATCCGCTCACCAAAGGTCTTTCTCCCAACGTGTTTGAAAAGCACGTAGCCGGCATGGGTTTAAAAGAAGGACTATGATTCTGGATAATAGGGGTCATTCAAAGTAACCATCTCCCACAAAGACAAAGTTATTCTGCTTTGAAGTAGAGAGGTGTGCTATAGTCATTGAGTTCAGCAGTACGTAACTGACTGTTGTGACGCCTTGGTCTTGGTACACCAATCTATGGAGGAGTGGGATGTTGAGTTAAAAAGTATGAGATATAAAAGTTCATAGATCAAGATATAAAGTTTCAAAGCTAAGTGATTAAGTTCGAGATCAAGGGAGAGAATGTTGGGTTGATCTCGTGTGGGCTCTGTTAAAGACCAAGCCCACGTCCGCGCCCTGATCGGGGGCGCAACAACCTCATGGTTGCGGCCCCCTGTCACACCCGCGCTATATAAAGGAGGCACAAGGCCGGCACGCGAACCAACGTTCGTCGTTGCTCCCTGTGCCGCACACACACACAAGACCGATCTAAACCCTAGCGCGGTGAAGTGACGGGAAGGCTGCCGCCGTTCTTCATCACCATCTACATCCTCTCCAGGCTAACAGGAAGAACATCAAAGGAAAAGAAGGAGAGGGACGCGCACAGAAAGAAAGGAAACGCCATCATCTTCTTCCGTTCTTCTTCCTCCCGAAGGCTACGTCCTCGACAATGGCCTCGGGGTCAAACGGCAATGGTGGCGACAATCAAGGTACACACCAAAACTCCTAGATCTAGTGGTTAAGGGGAAGGTCCTAGACAACATAAGAATCTATCATTCCTCACTCCCCGAGCGCAGTAAGGGACATGTGTTACTTGACGGGTCTTTCACCGTATGGAAGAGAGCTAGATTTATAAATATGTTCGTAGAGAGACTAAACTTGTAAACATAAGTTTACAAGGCTAGACAAGTAATTCACAAAGTGATTTGATTCTATGTTTTTCTTTTTTAAAGTTGTACAAATATTAAAATATAAAAGCATAGTAGATAGTGATTACTTACCGTTTCGTTTACTTTAAGATTTGTACAACTTATATTAGGAGAAAAACATGAAAGCGCTGCTCAATCACAAATCGTGCCAGTCAAGGTACAAGAGTTTCAGAAGAAAACACACCTCTAGTGCTTATTCCTTCATTACATAGCCAATAGTTCACGCCTCAACAATGGGTAGCTTCGAGCTTGTCACTCGATTCCGTAGAATGAACAATCAAGAGGAAACAATCTCACTCAAACCAAACAAATTCTTGTTGTGGTGCAGAAAAATGTTTTACAGTTTGTTGCCCTCACTTCGTATTCGACGAATCGGGCTATCGATTTCCAGGCCAGGGAGACGCCTTTCTCCGTCGGAAGGATGGCCAGCCTTAGGAATGGATGGCAAAACAGGCACATTCCTGCTCTTTGATGGCCTCGCTGAACCATGAACTGGCCGGAAATGCTGGGATCTCGATGATTTCAGAGCAATTGAACTGCCCGCCGACCTCCGAGGAAGCTTGAGGTCCAGCCTCTTGCTCCGATCACCACGGTCTGAAGACATGGCTCGGCAATGACGGTCATCCTTTGAGAACCTCGATCTCATGGCTTGCTTGTTGTAGTAGACAACGTGCGGCGGAAGGCTTAACACATACTTCTTCAGCTGTTCGTCTCCTATGTTCTTTTGCGCAGGGTTGCCTTCCAAATTTATTGTTTGCAGTGTGTTGCAGTTGGCGAGTTGGCCGAGGCATTTCGAGGTTGAAATCTTATTGAAGCGCAGGTCCAGGACCTTCAGCTTGAGAAGACGGTGGAGGCCTTCGACCTCGCTGATCTTGTTGCCAGCAAGGTACAACTCCTCCAGGGAAGAACAAGAGGACAGACCTGTCTACACATCAAGTGAATTGTAGCAAGTCCTCCTTCCTTCTTCTCGGAAGGGATCCTTTTGGTGGAGAGATGTCTCAGCTCTTCTGGATTCCTTTAAAGGGATTGCGAATTGTAGCATTGGAAAAGGTGACACTGCCCTCTTCTGGAATGATGTTTGGAATAAGGTCCACAGGAGATCCAAATACCAGCATCTTGTCTCTTTTGCCAAAGATGAAAACATAAGCGTTGCTTCTTTCTTTCAACAACTGGTATTTCAAGGCACTTCCACCTTCCTTTGTCTGATCAAGCCTTCCAAGAGCTTCAGCTTTTACTTATTGAGATTTCTGCTCATAATCGGTCTGAAGATGTCAAGGATTGTTGGTGCTACAATTGGAACTCCAAGGGTTATTCTTCAAGTAAATATTACAAATTGCAATTCAGTAACCCCTCTACTACTTGTCCTCTTCGTTGGATCTGGAAAGCGAAGTGCTCCCTTAAGATCAAGATCTTCTCCTGGTTGATGTGTTTGGATCGCCTTAACACCAGGAACTTGCTCAAGAGGAAGAATTATCAGATTCTCGGGGGCAGTTTTAATTGTGTCCTTTGTGATCAAGATGTTGAAGAGACTCGTGAACACCTTTTCTTTGATTGCTCTTTCAGTACAACCTGCTAGAACGCCCTGTGTATCTCCTGGGATCAAGATGCTGGCTTCCTTAAAAAAATCAAGAATGTCCATCAATCCATTGGGGTTCCTTTCTTTCTTGATGCCTTCATGATCGCGTCTTGGGGGATTTGGAAAATCAGAAATGATCTCATCTTCCGGTCCAAACCGGCCAGTTTTCGGGTTTGGAAAGACCAATATAGAAAAATGTTCAGTATTATACACTAAAGTGCATTTTCTTTTTCTGATAATGGTGAAATCGACATGGAAAGAAATACTAGCATTTCAGATTTAGTCCTTTGTTATAGAACGGAAGATACTCATAGCACAATGCCTTTTTCACCTTAAGACCTGCTCGATCTGACCTTCTGTATGCCCTGCCTATTTCCATGACAGCAATACACTTAAAGCACTCAATCTTACAGACATTATCAGATAAAAAAAGGTTCATGCTAAATGACTACACTTGAAGTTCCACCCAAAAAAAGGCCTACACTTGACAAGGGGATCTTTCATTTAGAGAATATTACTAAAAATATATATTACTATTTCCAAACGTCTGGTATCAGTATTATATCTTTTGAAGCATATATGTTTGGACAGGTTTATCCATGATAAATGCATGCAATTTCACGGTTGCAGTTAATATCCTCACTGCTTCTCCATGCAAAGTTACAGGATAAGTACTGCTTGTTAAAGCAACTGCTAGCAGACACAACAAATTAATAGCAATTATAACATGTTTTAAAAGCTAATGATAAATAATCTTGGTTGAAGAGCTAACAGCCTAGTAGGAATATGCCAACCAAATTGGTTTAGTCAGCAGAACATAATGTACCATAAGACAGTACAGGTCAAAAGGCTTCAAACTGAAAACTGGCGTAAAAAGATTACCACGGGCAATTTTAGCTATTCGGTTGTAACTCAGGTCCAGGATACGAAGGCGTGTCAACTCTCTTAGGCCTTCAATATTTGAGATGTTATTTCTCGACAAATTCAGCATATGAATTGCATTTGGAATAGCTCCAGAAGTTATTCGAACTGTAAGGAGAACAGGTAACACTGGTCGAGAAAGGTTCAAAATCAACTAGTTCAAAACCACAGCACCAAAGAGAAAAACATTATGAGTGTTAGAAAAACGAAAGAAAAAAGAAATAATAACACTAGACAGATACATACTAATTGAGTTTCCTGCCAAGTTCAGCAGCCGCAAACCACTGCATGCACTAAGAACTGGTATTGCAACCAAGCCAAGATTAGACAACTGTGCTATGAAAGATGATGGTTTCAGTGTTGCGATATAGTTGTAAGCTGTTTCCATGCCAAGAGGACCTTTAGAATTTTGTGGTAGTACCAACTTGTTGAGAATGCATAATGCATTAGATGCGCAGCAGAACCTGAACATTCCCCCAGTTCGTCAGCAGCCATGTCATTCGAAACAGAAATTTGGCTAATCCAGTTCTCGATTCTCCTAATATTAAATTCTTCTGGAGACAACATGTTGCAATTCTGGTAATAAGGTTCAGGTTGTTGATTTATGATCCAAATTCAGAAGAAAGCTAACTTTTATCGGAGCGGAGCGGAGGCCCGTCGCCAGGAGGCTCGGAGCCCCCCGCGGTATAGATCGTCCTTAATTCTTGACCTAGGTCACCGCCTATATATATTCATCTTGTAAGCCGTCGCGAGCTCTCTCCGGCGATTATGTAAACACTTCCGAAATAGTGAAGTTTTGCTTTTTACCCTTCTCATTGAAGGGGTTTTTCCACGTTAAATTCTTGTGTCTCGATCTGTTTTGGTTTTGATCTAGTTTCTTGGTTGCGTGTCGATTTGCTAACACAGGTTCATAATTTTCCACCAATGTGGCAACTTTTTTCTGATCATTTTCTTGACAAATATCTTCAGTATTGCATGCATTATGTGATAGGTCACCATAACTAGGATCTTTAATAAAGTTTTCATCTCTAGCCGAGGTCACTGCTGCAGTTGATGTAATATCTGAAATTCTGAATGATGGCAATCATCTCCCGATTCCACATAGCACTGTGAAATTTCATCAACTGAACTATTGTTACATCCAGAATCTTCAATCTGGCTTTTGCCGTTGATCTGCTCATCTATACAAAGGCACTGGGATTGTGCATTGGATTTAACACAATCTTCAGAGACACCTTCGCAGTGACCTGGTGAAACTCTGGCTTCTTCTGTGTAGGTTACTCCATCCAGTACAGAACACACGTTCCCAAATGATCTAGAACGTGGCCCAAATTGTGCAGGATTATGACTATCTTCAATGGCATTGGGAATGTGCACCTCAAGGTTTACAGACTGTGGTCTGGTCAACACAGGTTGATGCAATGATGACTGCACTTCAGAGTTGACAAGGCGATAAGTTGACACATCATCCTCAAAATCACATTGCTTTTCATTGAACTGTTCAGAAATTCCCAGGGAGGACAGATATTCACTCTGATGTGGGTCACTATAGTCACCGGAACAACTGAGATTATGGAATTTTTTTTTTTAATAATACATTTTTTATTCGGAATTTAAAAAATATTCCACCGAAAAAAAAAATTTCAGAAATATACCTCATGCATGCGTTGGAAGTCGCGACAGGGCCTAAATAGAAAAATACACGGGCGACAGGTGCCCGGGCCCTGACGTGGCCTCCTGTCGCACGGCGAACGTGCGGCAGAGCCGAACGGCGCTTGTTGCCGCGAACGCGGCGCGAAGCGAAACGGCTCTGTCGCCTGACGAGCGTCTTGACGATAAGAAGCAAATCGACCGATGATCGTGCGATAGGTGGGGGCGCGGGTTCCTGTCGCACGACCATCGTGCGACAAGAGCGTTTATATGAGCCCTCGCCCGGTACTGTTCTCATTTGTGCGCCGGGAAGAGAAAGAATAGAGAGAGAAGGAAGGGAAGAGGAAGAGGGGAGAGAGGGGAAGAGAGAAGGAAGAAGGGGAGAATCTGCATCACTGTTTTGAGGTAAATTTTTGTTGTTTACTTTTTTTAGCAGTAAATTATGATATGTTAGAAATAGTTAGATCTAGAGCATTGTAGCAGTAAATAGTGGTAGATTAGAAATAGTTTTAGATGTAAGTTACGGATAAATGTAGGTAAATTGATAGGTCACAGCTAGGTCTAGTTTAGAAAATGTAGATATTTTTTGCGGATAGGAGTATATCGCTATATATTGAAGGAAATATAGTTACTGAATGAGTATTTTTTAATATATAAGTACATCGATATGAATGTATATATAGGAGTATATCGGTACATATTTATGGAAATGTAATTTTTTTACGAGATATAACTACATCGATATGAATTATTAGGAATGTAGAAGTTTCTTACGGTTAGATATATATTTTACGTACCATGTAGGTATAGTTATGTTACGTCATAGTATTTTGTACGGAAGATAATTAATTAGTGGGTGAATGAATGGATTCGCAGATATGGCGTAATCGAGTTCCATTTAGGATTTATTATGGAGATGGGGTTGTAATGCATGGTTTGGAGGTGCAGATCTAAGTAACATGCAAGATGTGGATAGAAGTTTGAGTAGGCTCGAGGAGCGCACATTTGGTTCCGTGTTGAAATGGTTGTATTATACTTTTCGGATGAAAGAAGACAAGTGTGAGTTGAAGGTATTTTGCCTATGTAGTGTGTAAATGACACTATTCTTGGGAGTTAGTTGAGCTAAAGGAACCGCATCGTGGAGATCATATGTGAGGGGGCAGAGCAACGGGATGGAATCGAGTGCTTTTAGTGCGAGCATATGAGAGGCATGTTGCCCCCAGCAGCGATTGGACGCCGGTGAGTGTAGTCGACCTCAAAATGAGCTCAACCGGTGACACTTGAAATTGGGGATCTAGCCATGAGCAACATGTTGACAAAAGTGGTGAACGAGTTCGGGCCGGGAGGATGATGAAAATGTTGGCCAAGAAGCGGGGACCGGTAGACGAAGGTGAGCAAATTGAGGAAATAACAGCTAGGATGGAAGAGGAAGACCGTGAGTACAAGCAGAGAAGCGAGAAGAGGAGGACGACGATGAGTCGGATGAGGAAGATGGAGGAGGTACGGAGCCGCTTGTGCCACCAGGAGTGGAGCACGCAAAGAACTTGAAAATATGGTTGTCAATGAAATGAGGAGATGCCTTGGCGATCTGGATAATGAGGTTAGGCATAACGAGATGTACCCGTGAAAAGAAGGCATGCGAGGATGCCGTGAAAGATTGGGCTCTATCATTAAGAAGGACTTTCGGGGTTAAGAAATCCACCCCAACACCTTTCTGACGTGGTGTGTGAGATCCATGGGTGTCCGTGGAGAGTGCACGCGTACAAGCCCAAATGGGGCACCCATTGGATATGTTCAAGGTTGAGCGGCATACTTGTATGATCGAGAAACAAAGGATGGCTCACGAGAACCTATCATCCGGTATGTCACGAACATCATGTCTGCAGAGATAGTGGAGAACTGAGTTTTGAGCCCGTGCTATTATCCGAGCGATCGAGAACGGATATCGATTACACAATTAGCTACGGGAAGGCGTGGAGGCGAAAGCGAAGGCACTAGAAACGAGGTTTGGGAAGTTTGAAGACTCGTACCACAACCTCCCGCCTTTGCTTTCGGTTGTATTCGGGAAGAAATCACTGGACCTACTATGATTATCAAGATTGTCCGTCGGACAAGTGGCCAACTAAAATGCATCGAGGAGAGTGTTCTTCTCATTCGGCGCTTGCATTAAGGCATTCATCCTTGTCGTCCGTTGTTGTGCGTGGGCGGCACATTCTTGACCAGAAATACAGAGGGCAAATCGACAAATGTAGGTGTCGATGGGAACAACCAGATTCTGCTGTTGCCTTTGCCTTCGTAAAGCGAGAACTACGAGAGTTGGTCGTGGTTCCTCTGAAACCTAAAGATCGGGGTGGTCGAACTTCGTCGGTTGTGCGTCTTTGCATAGACGGGCATCTTTGGGTTGTAGTGCTATCAACCACCGCAAAGCAGGGAAGATGAGCCATTCGATGGCCCGACTTGCAGAGTCGATGGTGCATGAGGCATTTGGGTGCAAACTTCTATAAGCAATTCAAGAACAAGCGGTGATGAACATGTTCAAAAGACTATGTAACTCCAACCGAGAGAGAAAGTTCGAACTCGTGGAAAAATCTTGATGACGACAAGGAAACACAAGGAGCGAGGCGAACAACGATGGCGCCCGATGGAACACAAGAGCAAAGTAGAGCCTCTTTTCCCCCTTACAGAGGGCGAGGCGACTAACCGTCGTCGGAGGCAAAGGCCAATCAAATGTTTCTCGACCGGATCAAGCACGAACCGAAGAGAAGTGGTCATCATTACGTGACACACATGGTGCCGAATCACGGTGTGATGACTACTAACTGCGAAGTTTACAAGCGGGTAATGCGAGGGATGAGGTGTCTTCCATTGGTAGGAATTGTCGAGGAGTCCGAGGGTACAACCAAGTACTTTGTGGACGAGCATGCATTGCTTGAGATAGTAATGAGAGATGAGAAGTTCTTGTACTCTTCCATGATCACTAAATACATGCATGAGAAGGCTCGGCGGCCAAACATAGAGCTATCAAAGTTGGTACACGTACATGCTGCGCTCGAGGTGATCTGCAGGATAAAGGAAGGCGTGGAACCAACGGAGGGTTGTCACTCAGAGTGCATCTTCTGTGCCGAGTGCAAATGCTCGTGCAACAAGCCATACCTTTTGCATAGGCCATGTTCTCATGTTATAGCTGCATGTGCTTTATTTGGAATGCAACTTTGGTACATACCTATCTGAATATTACATGAAGGAAAGGGTGATGGCAACTTGGGGCGAGGAGCTTTATGGTTATGGTGTTGTGGGTTCTTTCACCACAACTCCTAGTGTTGATGAAAGATTCGGGTCCTGATTTTGATGCGAGAAGAGGGAAAGCGAGCGTCGAAGAACAAGGCGATAAGAAATGACATGAATGAGTCGAAGTCGGCAAACGCGTCAAGAAATGCTCATTGTGCAACCAACGAGGACATACGCTCAAGAATTGCGAGCACAAAACGAAGAAGACGAAGGAGGAAGCGGCGGTCACCCGACGGTGGGGAAGGATCGTCCTCTGCGAGGACTAGCTGCGAGACCTCAAATTTAAGCGATGTAACGTGTGTTGTATGAACTGTACTTTGTACCTAGTCGCTATTCGCGAGTGTTGTGGCTTCATAAATTGTTGTAATGAACTTCTCCGTTTTTATGTGCGTGTCTGTTTCAATATATTGTTGTCATGCTTATGCATTTTACGGACTCTTCGTTTACATATGTGTTTCGCTCTCACTTTCATTTTTGTAAATCGTAGGTATGGCTCACCAACAGGAGATGACGAGTGGCCGTCTGAGTTCTTGGACCCAACGTCGGCCAAGTGGTCACCGTGCCCGCAGATAGCCACCGCCGTCCCGGATGACGGAGGGGACCTGTGGAGCTGCCTTCCCTTCGACCTAGACCATTGCGCACACACTGACGCCGGATCGCGTTGGATCCCGTGTAACATACCAGTATTTAAAGTTTTAAACATGTTTGTTCAGGCACCATGACTACCGCAGCACTGATATCAATTACATGTTTATGTTTCTTAGGCTTCGAGCTTCGGGGCTGCTGCCCCTCACCCGGATGGTGGAGCTCCTGGGACAGCGGTTCCCATACGACCGGTCGCTGATCACCGCTCTGGTGGATCGGTGGAGGCCGGAGACGCACACCTTCCATCTCCTGTCGGGAGATGGCGATCACTACAGACGCGTCTCCTACCTCCTCGGCCTCCCGATCGCGGTCTGCTGTGGTGCCCAGGGCGTCTCCCCGATGGCTGCCGCAGATTGTTTGCCTGAGTTCGCGGTGTACTACCACCTGCCGTGTATAGGACCTTCGACCACACGCACGGACCGACCTTGAGGTGGCTTCTACAGTTTCAGGTACGTAAGTAGCATTTCTAACTAAATTGTGTACGTACTGCTGGAAATAACAAGTGAGCTTTATGTTACAGTGTGAGCAGATCGTCGAGCCAACGGACGACAAGAGGCTCGCCCGCCACCTGGAGGCGTACCTCCTGTGGCTGTTCGGCTGGACCATGTTCACGACGTCCCATGGGGATAGCGTGTCCACGCACCTGGTGCAGTTCGCGAGGGCGATCGCGGGCGCACCCCTTGACGCCGTGCCCACGGTACTCGTGGGGCTCGGCGTCTTTCGCCACCTCCCGTGCACTCGCTGCGTCGGGTGTACACGGTTCGCCGACGCCGGTCTTCGGAGGATGTCCATCGCTGCTGCTGATTGTGGGCATACGAGAGGTTCCAGATCGGCGGCCCCAGATCGACTGCGGCACTGTGGTGGGCACGCAGCAAAGGTGACGCCGGCGGTCGACCATGGGCACCATCTCGGTGCCCGCGACGGGTAAGATATTGCAATCACGTGTTTGATACTTTTTGTTTAACTTTTACGAGTACTAACGGTTACGTTCTACCGTGACTACTGAGCTAGTTAGGCGACCGGATCGCGGCGGGTAGCCTACTCGCGATTTGTCGCGGCGTTTGACCACTTGACCGACGACCACGTCGTTGGGCGCCCCGACGCGACGCAGAGGTGCAGCGTCGTGTGACGGGTGGCTGTCCACCCTTTGCACACGAGGCGACAAGATCGGGTTCACCGTCGGTACCTCTGCTCGACGCGTCCACGCCGAGGGCTCTGCCGTCCATCGTGTGATGAGGCGGTTTGGTCTCTGACAGTGTTCCTGCAGAGACGACCGTGCGGTCCACCCGCGTCCACTCGTAAGTTCCTGTATTGATATTTTTATAATTGTTACCGCGTAATGCTATCTAATAACGCTATACTTATTTTTCACCCACAGTACAATGGAAGGGACGACCGCGAGCACCCCCGATACGCACGTATGCTTTGCCTTGGCCGAGGAGTGGGGAGGAGCCCTCGAGGACGCGTCGCCGAGGATGCGCCTCGGCGTCGCGGGGACGTACCGCGTATCGCGAGTGGTACACTCCCGGACTTCGTGTGCGTTTGGTGCGTGTCGACCCGATCCTCCTAGACACGCGTTCCGTGGTGGCGGAACCGCACCGCTCCATATGGACTCGGTTCGACGCTTTGGTGCGCTATGTCATACCTTCGATATAATTTATTTTGCTAACTAATTCGTAATTTATTTTGCTAACTAATCCGTAATTTATTTTGCGGTCGACGCGTCTTTGCATAATCAAGCACAGGAGCTTCGCAACTTGTACGATCGGTGACCATTTGGAAGGGCGTGGCGAGACAGACGTGACCCTTTACGTCGGGAGGTTTCGACGCCGACCGCGCCCCGAAGCTGTCGGGTGCGGCCTCCGACCGTCCGTAGAGGGCGTGCCGCTTAGCGGGGGCACGGGTGCGCCAGGTACGTCTTCACACGGCCCCGCCCCGCAGGCTGCGAGAGGGCACGCTTCTGTAGCCGGTCAGGCTTTCGGTGAGTACTGGAATGCACTGTTCAAGTGTTACAATCGCGTATTACAATGCTCAAAACAATTCTTTATTTGGTACAGCCCGCAGTACACTTCTTCACGACGCATCTCGACACGCCTCGGCGACTACGACGACGTATGCGTCAGCAGACCGGAGGACTACGTGATTACCTCTCCACGGGCGTCTTTGGGGTGGGGCATCATCATCACAACCGACGGAGGCGCCACTACCGACGCAGCCTTAGTCAAGCGATGACGAGCGCCAAAGACCGACGCAGCCTCTACTCACTACGGCCCAATCTTAGCGGCGCCTCAGCTGAGGCGCGAAGGCCACCGCTACGCCTCGCGATTGACGTACTCGCGGGACCGTGTTCGGAGGAGGAGGCCTCCCGAAGCGAGGCCGCAGTAGTTTCTTTTGATTTTATTATTGCTAGTATGTTATGTACTAAGTATTTCAGTTGAAATATGTTGCACTTGCATTTGTATTTTTGTAATCTTAATCTTACGTACTTAGTTGTTCCAGCGCGATGTGACTACTCATCGCCAAAGCCTTTACCAAGTCGACACGACAACACACGCAATGCGGCTTTTCCAAGCGATGTGACTACTCATTGCTAGCGACTTTACCAAGTCGACACGACAACACACGCAATGAGCTTTTCGGTAGCGATGTGACTACTCGCTGCTAGCACCTTTACCAGGCTGAGACGACAACACGCCATTAAATGACAACACGCTGCAACACGCCATGAAATGACAACACGCTGCACATCTTTGCGGTCGTTGTCAAGTCGACCGAGAAACCGTGGGACCATGTACCGACGGAGGCTTACGTGTTTGCCGTGTTTGCTCTTCGAGTGCCCCTAAGGCCTATATAAGAACGGACGATGCGTTCTAACAAGCACGAGGAAGAGGAACAACCAACACGCACCAAACCAAAGAATAAACCTCGGTGAATCTACGTAAATTAGGGCACAATGTCGTTTATCGCCGCTTCTTCAAGCGAAGTCATCCCGCCCGAATATCCGGATGACAATAGCGCCGACGCCCGATTCTGCGGAGCTGCCCGGCCCAAATGCGATCAAGCAAC
The DNA here is from genome assembly GCA_036346375.1 of Guadua angustifolia. NCBI lineage: Eukaryota > Viridiplantae > Streptophyta > Magnoliopsida > Poales > Poaceae > Guadua > Guadua angustifolia. The sequence continues at coordinate 8,064,468 of CM070508.1, forward strand.
CTACGGCGAAGATGATGCAATCTACCCATCCGAACCACGGCCCACTATCGCTCTTCTCGTGCGCACCTCGAGGTAAACCCTCGGTGTCCACACAATGAGGTAACACTACCATCTCATGCATCGTTCTTTCTTTTCTCGGACAAGGACCGGTGTTGCTTCTTCCAATGGATCGACGGGCGGAACGACGCGACTACTTAATTTCTCAACAAGCGCCACGACAACTACCCCGCTTGCCGAGAACTTCACCCGGGGAGAGGCCGCGGGATATATCCCTTTTCTACATCGACCCGAGCTTAGGGCGGTGTGCAAGGGCCAACCGACGGTGAGTTTCATGCGACATACTCATGTTAAACTCACAAAGTTGTAGTTCTAAACCAGTTCATCGCACACAGAGTTCAAAAGGGCATTTGCGACCCGCTCAAGTCAAAGGAGAAACCTCCTCCGGGCCACCCGAAAGCCCCGGCGTTTGCGTACATGGCCCGGAGGCGATGGTTGATACCGCCACGGTGATCTAGCGAGCATCGGAGATTCTACGGTGCCCCTTGGCCGAGGATGAACAGTCTTGGTACTTCAACTGGTGGACCCGAGACGTACCACCCACATCTCGAACAACTTTGCATGGGATAATCGGGGAGCAACCTCTCCGTGGTGCCACTACCGCCCGAAAAGCGGACCGAGTGCGCCTACGGTGTTATGCAACCACCAAAGCGGGCATCTTGCATTGATCGCAGGCACGCTTCGGTTGTCCAAGCATAAGCCCAACACACACCTCCTGCACCATATAGTGGAGTGCGAGCGAAAGCAGGCGGCGTCTCGGCATGTCTCCGCTTAACGCCAACGCACCGAGAGGTGCACGAGGTTCCTCCTCTCGGAAGAAGAAGGGACAAGGGGAAGCAGCCGGCCGAGGTCCGCAACACGCAACAAATCCTTGACTCGTTCTTGCAGACCATCCGGAAACCCGGTGGTATTAACATAGAGGACGCCGAATCGGGATAACATGCCCATATGGGAGGCGAAATCCACATAAACAACAACCAAAATTTAAGTCTTATACACCCGAGACGTACGGCATAGGCCACCCAGGCGGTGAAAGCTGGGAGCACTGCGGATCGCCATGGAGTTCTTTCATAGTAGGGATTGAGCGGTGTCCGAGGACTGGTCGCAATATTAGAACGGGTCAGGCAATATGCAGAAAATGTTTACCTCATTCTTGGCTGTACCAAGATAGGCGAACGATCCTTTTGTCCACCCTGACGAAACAGTGCTTTCGTTTTCGTTAGTTAGTTCGTCACCTTTTGTAATGCCCTTGTAATATAATCTAATCTATTGCTTTTTTATCATCCGAACTTTGATTGTATGTGCCCTTATATATGTATTGTTTGAATTTTAAAAATTCCTCATATCTTAAAATCATTTGAAATTTTTATGGTAATATCACTGATTTATCAGGAACATCCATAAAAGTTTCAAAATTTTCAAGTCGTAAAGTTTCCATGGTTTCGTGGCGCAATTGCCTTTTCCGATTTTCGCAACAAAATGCGAGGCAACGTCGGCTATCTCGCCCATACGTAAGTGGTAGCCCGCATTGCGTGAGGCCGCCCTTGATTTTTTCTGTATTTTTGGACCATGTCCGCCTGTCAGCTGGGCTACGAAAACCCTAAGTGGCCACGATTTCCGTCGTTCGTGCCGCCGTGCCTTTTCCGATTTTGGTAACAAAATGCCCGGGCAACGTCGACCATCTCGCAGAATCGAAGTGGTATGCCACGCTATGTGAGCCGCCTGCTTTTTCCCGTCATTTTTCGCCCATATTCGGCGGACCTTACGAGGCTTCAAAACCCTAAGTGAAATGCGATCACTAACGAAATAAAATAATTTTTCGATTCGGTTCAATACATCAATTATGTACAACCATTTTACAACAAAATTGTCATCAACAAATATTAAATACAAAAATTTCATAATTATATCGCACTTTAGTCGTGCGACAGGGCCTGTCAGACTTTCGCGGTCACGACAGATCCTGTCAAGACGTTCCTTGATCGGCGACAGCGCCGGCTCTGTCGCCGCGTTCTCCGTCTTGACAGAGGCCACGTCGGCCCGAGCACTGCCGCCGTGTATTTTCCTATTTAGGCCCCTGTCGCACTTCCAACGTGCGACAGAGGTATATTTCTGAAATTTTTTTTTCCGGTGGAATATTTTTGAAAATCCGAAAAAAAAAATGTATTATTAAAAAAAAAATTCTGAGATTATGTTCCTTCTTTTCATCATACAACCCAACAGAGCTGGTGCTATTGCATCCTCCTATACGATTGTTCTCATCAACGGAATCAACTACATAATCTTCCCTTTTATTGTCAATGTTATCAAAATCATAAAGATTGTCCTTTTCAAGCAAGTCTCCAAGAGATTGACTTTTCTTAATCTTCCTTGACTCATTCTCAGTGCAAAAAATAAAGTCCTCCGATTTCCAGCAGTCACCTTGATGAGAGATGGTATGCTGCTCAAAAGTAGAACTTATCGAATTTATTCCATCTACCTTCGGATTTGAATTCAAAGATGTCTGTGTGACTTCACTTAAAGACTTAACCAGGTTCTGAAAGGAAAACAAACCCAACTTGTAGCGATGCAATGAAACTGTATTTGCTGATTGTGACAAAACATGCAGAATAAAGCATCCAAATAGCAGACTAATATTTACCTTTGATAGGTAATCATGGGATGGGTTAGAAAAACAAGAGAACCGGACCATTTCCAAATTAGTTGAGAAAATGACAATTACAGGCTACTATACTGTATATTTGATTCTGATCAGTGACAGTCTTTAGCCATAATCAAGGGAAAGCCCCTTGAAACGGTATGTCTTCCAAATGTAACATGGATTTGATGCAAAGACATACAATCCTAGAGCCTCACAACCTTGAACAGCCACCTGCCTAGAGGTGCACACCAACAAATTTTGTGTAGCAGCCAGAGTGGAAGAAAATATATCTGTCAGACCTGACAGATCCAACACAACAGAAGTACAACAGAACCAACCCTGCAAATGTTAAAAAGGTCAGATGCTACAGTTACCAAATGAACCAGATCAAGAATTCAAGACAATGCTATATAATAGTAGTTACGCAGTTAACAGATAAATCAAAAGGATAACACAGTGCAAGCTAAGATTAAAAATACTTAGTGAAATTAGATTATCAAAATATAAACATCATTACATTATCATCTGCATGTTGATAATAAGACATGAGATTAAAAATATGTCCACAAAGATGACCATAATAAATATCTCGCCATATGTTCCCTTACAAGCTTTAAAATAAATGTGACAATAAAACCCAGTGATTTAAATACCCCGCAATAGCTTTTTTAGACATAAAACGCAACACAAAAAAATTAGGAAAATAGAAAAAGTATGAAAAAATTCAGAAAAAATGGGAAAAATTAGAATAATTGGAAAAACTTGAAGGATGTAGAAATTTTTTTAAAAATATATGTAAATTAAGAAAAAGCTAAAATATGAAATAAATTCTAAAATGAGACAAATAATTGAAATTAAATAATGAACTTTATTGATGTTTGGTTGCTTCGTTAAAAACTTTGCCAAGTAAAACTCAACACGAGAAAACCTTGACAAAGAAAAAAGAGTACAACCTATAGCTCAATGACACAGAAAAAGTGAAGATTACAATTGTTTTTTCTGATTATCTAGATAAAAATTTTCAAACGTCTCCGCCAATTCAACATTTTCTACAGTATGTTGAGCTCGTTGATCCGCTTATTCCCAATCTTTCACAATGAAAAGTATTTCTATCATCTCACTTGTCAGATTTGTTCTTCTCTCCTCAATTATTCTTCTGGATAGATTGAAAGCAGACTCCGAAGAAACCGTGGAGACAAGAACTGTTAACACATCTCGTGCTAATATGGAAAGCACCGGATATATTGTCTTGTGTCCGTGCCACCACTGCAAAATGTTGAAGTCCTCCTCTTGCTGTACTTGGCAGTTAACAGTGTCGCTGTTGAAATAGGCAGCTAGCTCCCCACAACTTGTTGTGTCCGCACTTGACGTTATTGTAATTAAACTCCTTGAGGAAGAACCATCTGCAGCCCGTATCTTTCTTCATGCAGTTTTCTTCTTACCTATTGTGGGTGCTAGTGGAGGTCGTTGCATGCAAATTCCAGTAAATTTCTGATCATACTTAGCATAAATTTAAGATAAGTTAGCACAAATATTTGAAAAATAACTAGAATAATCAGTACCTAACGCATCACTTAGAAGTGAGAGAACATTAGAAAATCCTCAAACTTTACCTCTAGGATCTAAAATAAATGCAAATGCATATAACGTAGGAATTTCTGGCCAATATTTCAAAAATTTAGTTTTCATAGCATAAATAGCTTCACGCAAGATATTTTCATTTTCGTGGCTCCTTAAGTGGGTAGTAATTTTTAAAATATGATGCACAATTAAAGGAGAGGTTGAGTAATAAACTCCAAATAAAGCAACGGTGGATAAAAAAAATCTAAAAAATGACAGTAAGCATTTAGCAACATATCAATGTTGCTCTATGAGTAGCAGTTGACTATCCTATCTATGATAATGCGTTCATGACACAAGCTGCGATTTTCCTGATTTCTTCACTTCTTACGCCGGCTGTCACACGAAACCAATCTCCTGAACCCCACTGCCGTCGTCCTTTCTCCTGCTTTCTCGCGTGCTACAGTGCTCCATGCACTGTGCCGCTGGAATATCTTGTTTGCTTTAGCACATGACTTTTTTCACAGCCGCACGCAATGTCGCTCCCCAGCCGCACGCACGTAGCTTTCCTTGCTGCTCCTTGATCGCCGCCGCCGCGTATAGACCTCCATTCGCACCGTGAAGCTCAGCTTTTGCCCATTGCGCCCGTGTCGGCCACGTTGGCAGCGCCGTCGCTCGGCGGCCGCACCCGATGGTGCACGCAGTACGCACCCAGTTGGCGCTTGCCTCCTGCGAGAGCTGGTTCCGAAGGACTCCTCCTAGGACATGAACCCCTTGGTCATAAACCTCTGGAACGACGGGAACAGCAAGCGGAACAACGAGATGTGCTCCTGGAACAGCTGCGATGCAACCCAGGTAGAGCGATGCGAAGATGTGCCTGTCTCCTCGGTTTATTGCTTCCTTGGGTACCGCTCTCAGGGTCTCCTCCTTTCGAGAACAGCAGATTGATCCGAAATCTTGGTACCAATTGTTAGAACATCAAAAAAAAAAAAACAACACAAAATCCAACATCGCACAAATATTGTTTTAAACAACAAATAATCACTAGATGCAACAATTCCGTATTTAAATATAATGATTACCCAAGCAGTTGACTTGTATATTCTGCAGTGGGCATCTGCTTGCCAACTGTCGGGGACGCCGGTGAACTGCACGCCGTCCCAGGGGCCGGAGCGCTGCACCTTGGTGTGCCCGTACCAGATGAACACCTCCGGGTCGCGGGAGGTGTCCATGGCCAGTAAGACCGGGCTTGGCGATGGGTCGGAGGGGTTTTTCCACGCCGTCAGCGTCATGTTCTTGCCGGCGGCGAAGTCCACCCCGACCCTCATCCCCAGGAGCAGCGTGTCGGTGGGGTGGTCGAATCCCTGCCATGCGACGCGGCCGCGAGCGTCGGCGACGACCAGGTTGCCGTCGTCGATCCGATATCGCGCCATACCTGCCGCGGCCAAAGACCGCGGCGGATCGGGAGACCGACCGGTATCACATGGCCGGTGGATCGGAACAAGCATTACAAGCGGATGTGTCTGAAGCAATGCAGAGTGAAGTCGGTGCCAAGTCGGAAGTAAGCAGCGAGTTTCGGCTTTGGACTCAGCAAGGGCGGGAGTTTACTTTTACTTTTACTGTAGTCGTAATTGGGTTGTCGGTAAACACTCTTTACCGTGCGGCTGGTAAGAGAGGGGTAAGATGGAGAGTATATAAACCTTTTGTAACCCAGAACGTTGGCGAGTTGAGCAATTAAGAAACTTCTGGCGCAGGCCATTTCTTCTTCCTCAAACTTGTTCTTCTTCCTGTTCTTTGTATCCGGCCTCCAGTTCATCAGGCAGTGATTCAAATCTCACGTCGTTTGGCCAACGGCAAGGGGATATCACATTTGGTATCAGAGCCGCGTTCGATCCGGTGTGCGCTGTAAAATTTCAGTCGAGGGTTTGGGGAACTCGGCTTCGTTTCTTGCGATTCCGACGATCCTGTAAAATCCCCAGACGCTGGTTGGCTTTATTGGTTCGGTCATCACGGCGCCGATTAAACCATCTGTTCAAACGCAGTTCGTTCTGCAAGCGATGGGTGAATCGGAAGGACGTTCGGAGGAGCGGTGGGCGATGGTTAAAGAAGGATTGGACGCCTTGAACGCACGGGTGGAGATGATCGACTCCACTCAGCAGCAGCTTTTGTCCCGGACGGAACTGTTGGCGAAGACGGTGGAGCAGGTGACCAAGGATCAACAGCTGATGGCAAAGCAACTGGAGGTTACGGCGCAGGCGGTGGCCAAAATCACTGTCGGGCGGGTCATGGAGGAAACCCTAATCCCCATCGCCAAGGGCGCCCAGCAACACATGACGCCGCCGATCGCCGCGCCGCGGTCGTCACCAGCGGCGGTGGCCCCCTAGGAGGACGATGCGCGGGGTCTGCAGGGCATCAAGGACGGCCTTCGGGACCCGGACGGGCGGCTCGCGTCGTGGACCTTTGGGAACAAGTCGGCCGGCGCCGTCTGGGTTCTCCGGCGTCTCGTGCTGGAACTCGCCACCACCACCAGGTCAGAGGGCAAGATGTTCATTGGATAATATTTTTGAAACACGGTTCTGCATGGATCCCATCCACAGGAATCTGGCGTGGGATTGAAGACCCCGTTACCAAAGTTAAGTTTTCCCAAGTTCAATGGTGAGTGCCCTCGAATTTGGAAAAATCAATGTGTAGATTATTTCAGTATCTTCAATATACCAGAAGCATTGTGGATCTTAGTAGCCACAATGCACTTTGAAGGTAATGCTGCTCAGTGGTGGCAAGTGCATAAGGCCAAACATGATATGCCTGATTGGAATCAATTTCTGGGCGTGATTGAGGCAAAGTTTGGGGCATTTGATCAGGAGCTCGACCACGAGGCTAGTTTACTCAGAAATTGTGGTGCGTTGTTGGAAACTCCAAATGAAATCAGAAAAGGACCTGAAAACACTTATCAGAATGCAATACATTCGGCATATCATCCTGCCATGTCTGATAATTTACATGTCATGGAGGGGCTGAAGGTTGAGGATTGCCAAACTCCTTCAGGGTCTTATCAGAGCTCTTCATTACCACATGCTATGAGATCTACTTGGAAAGTTAGTGGCTCATCAAGCCAGCATGATTCTGAAGCAGTTAGCAAGAGTGTAGATGTTGAAGGTGTGAATGATGAGTCTGTGATTAACTCTGGGATCAAGCTAACCACCTTAAATTCATCTTCTTACACAAGTAAGGATGATATCTATCTGTTTGAATCCAAATCTTCACCTTTTTCAACTCCTTCAAAACTGAATGACGAGATACAGTCTTCAGCCTCTACTCATGCAACTTGAAGAAATCAGAGGCGCTAAGGAATTGGGTGAAAGCGTCTTGCCTTTGTCTCGGCTGACGATTCCGTGTTTATATAGGCAATCAATAGCCGATTGCATGGCTTACAGATATGGAATTACAGATATGGAAGGAAACGATTACAATCCTATCTCAGCCAATTCTATTTAGAATACAACAGACTCTTATCTATTCTTTCCAACAGCCCCCCTCAATCACAACCTACTAGGTTGAGATTGTGTTTAAAATTTTCCAACTTCTGTACAGACAATGGCTTTGTAAATCCATCAGCTATTTGATCTCCTGTTGATACAAAATCAACTTTCAATAATTTCTTTAATACTCTGTCTCTCACAAAATGATAATCTACTTCTATATGCTTTGTTCTAGCATGGAACACAGGATTTTTTGTCATATATGTCGCGCCCATGTTATCACACCATAGCATAGCCACCTTCGGACTGTGAATTCCAAGTTCTTGCAACAATGTCTGAACCCACATGATCTCTGCAGTTGCATTGGCCAGCGCTTTGTATTCTGATTCAGTACTTGATCTAGAAACCGTTGCTTGCTTACGTGCACTCCATGATACAAGATTATTTCCAATAAAGATAGCAAAACCACATGTAGACTTTCTATCATCTAAAGAACCAGCCCAGTCTGCATCTGAATATCCACTAACAACCATTGATGAGGTTTTGTTTATTTTTAATCCCACTTTAGATGTATGCTTCAAGTATCTCAAGATTCTTTTGACAGCTAACCAATGAACAGTTGTAGGAGCATGTAAGAATTGACACACCTTATTTACTGGAAAAGCAATGTCAGGTCTAGTTAATGTCAAGTACTGCAAAGCTCCAACTATGCTTCTATATTGTGTAGCATCATTATCACCCAAGAAAGAACCACTGCTTATAGATAATTTTTTACTAGTGGACATAGGGGTACTAACAGGTTTGCAACTCAACATATTAGCCCTTCTTAGTAAGTCTGAAGCATATTTTTCTTGACTCAAGACAATACCATTATGTACCTTTCTGACTTCAATGCCCAAAAAATAGTGTAGCTCTCCCAAATCCTTCAAAGCAAAGTCCTTCTTGAGATCAGCCAACAAGGCAGTTATAGCATCTGTACTTGAGCTTGCAACGATTATATCATCCACATATATGAGAACAAAGATAACTACATTACCTTTGTTATAATAAAATAAGGAGGTGTCTGCTTTAGAACCACTGAATCCAAGAAGGCGCAATTTCTCACTCAGACGAGAAAACCAAGCTCGTGGTGCTTGTTTCAGACCATACAAAGCCTTATCTAATTTACATATATAATCTGGTGTCTTTGGATCCTCATACCCCGGGGGGTTGTCTCATGTAAACTTCTTCGTCTAAGAAACCATGAAGGAAAGCATTTTGAACATCTAGCTAGCGGAGGCTCCAACCTTTAGATGTAGCTATAGACAATATAATTCTGATTGTAGCAGCTTTAACAACAGGACTGAAGGTATCTTCATAATCTATGCCATATCGTTGTTTGAAGCCTTTTGCAACCAAATGAGCTTTATATCTATCGAAACTGCCATCAGCCTTGTATTTAATTTTATATACCCATTTGCAATCTATCACATTTCTTCCTTTATGAGGAGGAACTAAATGCCAGGTTTTATTATTCATTAAGGCTAAGTATTCAGAATCCATTGCAGTTTTCCAATTCTTATTAGCCAAGGCTTCTTCTAGATTATGAGGTTCACCTAAAGTAGTAAACATACCATAGCGAATAGTGCCATCAGTATATACCTTCTTTTTGCGTATACCACTCTGTAGCCTTGTTTGTGGTCACTGTGAAGCAGGAGCTTGTTGTGCAGGGACTTGTTGTGCTTGCTGTGACTCATCCGACAATAGAGCTTCATCCGGCACATCCACAGGGAATGCCCCCTGCGCACCAACAAAGACACTTCGTATTGTGAGAGGCAACGAGAGCACATGGGCGAATCTTTGTTGAAGCGCATCTTTCAGCTGAATTACGCCATCTTGATCGCTCGCAGTCTTGATCTTCTTTGCCGGGAGCTTCTGTGGTTCGTCCATCTCGTTCAGAAGAATCACGCCAAGGCGCTGAGCAGGACTTAGGTTCCGAAGCTGATGACATGGGACCAGTTTCAGCACCCGGCTCGCCTGGGAAAGCAGCTTCTTCTCCCTGAGCTGTTGACATATACTCACAAGATTGATCAGTACTTTCAGCAGGATAATTAGTCATATGGTCAGGTGTAAAATCGCCCCCTAGATAGGACATATCAGGATTCAACAGACTGGATGGGAGAAGATAAATTTCTGATTTTAGGCGAGCACCGGCATTGGAATGCAACTGGGAGAATGGGAAAACTGTTTCATCAAATACTACATCTCTAGATATGTAGACACGCCCAGAGGATATATCAAGACATTTGAACCCTTTGTGAAGATTACTATAGCCGAGAAAAACGCACTTCTTGGAACGAAATTCAAGCTTGCGACTGTTATAAGGACGAAGATTAGGCCAACAGGCACAACCAAATGTTTGCAAGAAGTTATAATCAGTCTTGACATGAAAAAGGCGTTGAAGAGGAGTCTGATAGTCAATGACTTTATTTGGAGTTCGATTTATCAAGTAGGTAGCAGTAAGGAATGCCTCATCCCAAAATTTTAAAGGCATAGATGCATATGCAAGAATAGCAAGCCCTACTTCAATAATATGTCGATGTTTTCTTTCAGCAGCACCGTTCCCCAAACCCTCGACTGGAATTTTACAGCGCACACCGGATCGAACGCGGCTCTGATACCAAATGTGATATCCCCTTGCCGCTGGCCAAACGACGTGAGATTTGAATCACCGCCTCCTGATGAACTGGAGGCCGGATACAAAGAACAGGAAGAAGAACAAGTTTGGGGAAGAAGAAATGGCCTGTGCCAGAAGTTTCTTAATTGCTCAACTCGCCAACGTTCTGGGTTACAAAAGGTTTATATACTCTCCATCTTACCCCTCTCTTACCAGCCGCACGGTAAAGAGTGTTTACCGACAACCCAATTACGACTACAGTAAAAGTAAAAGTAAACTCCCGTCCTTGCTGAGTCCAAAGCCGAAACTCGCTGCTTCCTTCCAACTTGGCGCCGACTTCACTCTGCATTGCTTCAGACACATCCGCTTGTAATGCTTGTTCCGATCCACCGGCTGTGACATCCGCTTGTAAGTAGAAGGTGGAGTTTGCGCCGGCGATGGCGAGCGTGCCGTTGGGGGAGACGGAGAGGGTGGCGCCGGCGTTGTCCTCCACCGTGTCCGTGCCCGCGACAGGGTTGGCGCGGTTGGCGACCCAGACGACGGTTCGGAGGGAGACCCGAGGGTACCACACCCCGACGTAGGTGTTGTTGGATCCCGGCGGGGTGAAGAAGCCTAGAGCGAAGTTGCCGGCGCCGGCCGATACCAGCGTGTCGTTGCCCCTGAGCGGCTGGCCTGGCGAGATGGTGTCCCGGGCATGGGAAGCCGACGAGAGCTGCAGCAGCAGGAGGAGTTAGCGCTGGTGGTTTTTGGCCATTGCTGTGACTGTGTGTGTAGTGCGGTGCAGTGTTCTGCTACAGCAACAACTACGATGCGACCATTGCCTCCTCAATCCTCGTTGGTTGATGTGGAATGAGCAGATTTGGGCCCTGCCACGGCCTGGTTCGGCGTAGAAAGTATAGGCTTGGATAAGGGCCTTTGGCTACGCAAGTTTTGTTTCCCTTGTCCGGTGGGCGCATGCACGATCAGCCTGAAGAATTTGGATTTTTTTAAATAATATTATTTTTTTTAGAAATTGCGACATTAATACTCGGTTTAAAAAAATTACAAAAATAATAAACTTTCGCCAAACGGTTTGGCGAAAATAGATTAATCTAGCGAAAATAATATTATTTTTTTAGAAATTGCGACATTAATACTCGGTTTAAAAAAATTACAAAAATAATATACCTTCGCCAAACGGTTCTTCATCATCGCCACCGAGGAGATTGGGAGGAACGAGGAGCGATCGTGGGGAAAGGAAGCGATAAAGAACTGACAGGGAATTTCGTCGGCAGGTTCGGTTTTGAGGAGATCGGGATGAACGAGGAGGTATCGCGAGCAACAGAAGCAAAAAAAAAAAGAACAAACCGGTTTTGTCGCCGGTTCAGTTTTTTTTACGAGTTGATGGTGGAGAACAGACGTATCACCACCAACTCGTAATTAGAAGTAGTAGAGAAAACAGACACAAGTACTGAAGCGTCACCAAAAAAAAAGCTCACGCTTCATCTCCCTGCGGTATTCACGTTGAGTGATCCTAACGCTTGGTAGCAGAGCTTATGGTCGTGTATTCCTTAATCCATGTCATGTCCGAGCTCGCCGAAAAGTGTCATCGGCGACGAGAGCATTCAGAAGATCGACGACGGGAGTGTGCCGAAGGCGTCGGCGCGCGAGGGCAGCATCACCCTCCCGTATCATATGCTCACGAGGAGCAACTATGCAACTTATGGTGTGAAGAAGAAGGTGTTCATGCACGCTTAGGGGTGTTTGGAACGCAATCGTAGATGAGGAGGTGAACGAGAGGCAAGATCAAATGGCGCTCTCGGTAATCTTTCTTACGATACCAGAAGACATGTTGCTGCTCCTAGCGGAGAAGGAGACTGTAAAGGAGCCCTGGGACACTCTGATCATGCCAAGGAGGCACATGTACAAAACCTCAAAAGCGAGTTAGAAAACTTATGTATGAGGGACACCAAGCAGATCAATGACTTCACGATGAGGTTGATGTCAATCATCAACAAGATACGAGGTCTAGGCGACAATATGGACGAAGCCTACATTGTACGGAAATTTCTTCGTGCCATTCTGTCACGATCCCATTTGATTTTCACAGATCAACACCAGCACATGAGTTAAATTGATAATCCAAACACACCATACAAGGTTCAGAGGTTCAAACTAGTAGAAATTTGGAAGCAAGAGACTGGGAATTGAGAACTAGAGTTTGGGGTTAAGCAAGAGAACGAAGAAGATTCAGAGTGGAGAGGGCTCGATGGAGGAGGAAGCAGACTTCCGTTCTTCGATCTCCCCTGCTCTGTTTGCTTTGCCCTTTTGTATTGCCTCTTCTCCAGCCGAATGGGCTTCCAAGGCCCACGTCCGTAACACCGTCCGTGACATTCCTCCCTCCTTGAATGTCGGCTTGTCCCCAAGCCGATGATAGCCCACCATAGATCGTACCTGTAGTCACCACCAGGGTCCCATGGCAAATACAGACTTCTGCGCCCAACTTGATTAACACATCGGTCAACCATGTAGATGAAGCTCCAGTGAGTGAATGAGATGTTAGAGATCATGGCATTGATGAAGCCAGTCCAGTTGAATGAAAGTTCAGTGAGAGATGCCATTGAAACACCAATCACAACCGGAGCAAGAGACAACCACAGAGACAAAGGAACTTGCTGTCCAAGCACAAACTGGGTAGCAGCTGCATTGAAGAAGGGCTTCAAAGCTTTAACAGTGTAGGCAAATGAGACAGCAACAACAGTGAATGATACATTGCTAGTGTCATGACCGAGAGCATGGCACAACGCCACTGGAAAAAGAATTGATACAGGGCCAAAATCCTTTTCTTTGAGCCAACCACCAACAGTGCATGCAGAACTTGCAGACCCCGCTGAGACAATAGCATTGGGAGGTAGAACATTGTGCTTTTGGAAAACTGCAACGAGGCGAGGTTGCCACTCATCCTTCTTTTCTCTGTGGCCCAACCTTCCATATCCACCAAAGCCCCATGTGTAAACATAACCACTTGAATCTACTGCAACTGTATGATTTGTTCCACACGCAACCTTGACGATAGTTTTCCCGTATAGTGCAGCTATTGCTCTGGGACGGCACTGGAGATCATATGATAGCTTTACAGATGCATCTTTAACATTGTACGCATTGTCAGTTCCATGACCAAGTTGACCATATTGGGGAAGACCTGCTGTAAGTATAGAAGAGCTCTCGACTGATGTCAACCACACAATAAAATCAACACCGCATACAACATTAGTTGCTTCAGTAACAAGACAGGGGCACAGGCGATGACACAATTTCATTCCTTAGGGAACCTGTCCCCAACTGTCCATGTTTATTGTGACCAGATGAGCATGACTTCCCATCATCAGTTACAACCACCAAGCTTAAGTGTGCAACAGTTTGGCAGTGTGCCTCCTTTTAAAGCCCCTGAGATCTCCTTAGGGTTATCATCAAACCCACCAACATAGGTGCACCGGAAAGCCAGAAATGTAGTAATTGTAAGCTCTTCAGCAGTGCTATCTTCTTTGGCAAGGGGTTTGCTTTCTTCAACTTCCTCATCCTTTTCATGTTTCTTGCTTTTCTTTTTCTTGCCATCGAGCTTCTGATTTTGTTGTTGCATCACAACAGGATCACTGAGATCAAGCTTACGGTTTTCTTCTTGCATCACACCAGAATTATGAACACAATCGGTGGCCCCTCGACAACCATCATTGTGACTCAGCCTCTCATCCTTTGCCCCCAAAATAGTAAGCGAATTGCCCCACCTCTCACCACCTCCATAGCATTCGACAAAAGATGAACTCTTGTGAAAGCACCTCGTCAGCATCGCATCTGGATTATCTGCAGCGTTTTCATCATCTGGATTATTCTCAGGTTGTTTTGATAGCGCCGGTAGAGCCTTTCCCTCTTTGTGAACTGTCCGCTGCATCCTTGGTATATGAAAGTTCAACAAATCAATGGCTCCCTGAGTATTGCTCGAAGCTTCTGCCTGTCCTGGGGCATTTTGCGTGGGTACCTTAAGGTTGCAGAACTTCTTGTCACTAACAGGTATATCTTCCAATGAAGTACTTGTGACACATTCATCTTCTCCTAGCTGCTCTTCCGGAAGATTTTGTGCTGGCACTGATTGGTTTCCAGACCACCGTGTATTGGTTCGGTGTTGTATTGGTGTTGAAGGATTGTCGGTTTTGGTCTTCCTCTCAGCTTCCATTGTCTGAAGCGACATCTCGTGCCTGATATCCAACCAGCAACAATTGTCGTAGATGCAACGGCCATGAAGGGCCTCTCGAGCTCGCGTCGCATCATGGCATGACCGGAACAGGACGAGCACCTCCACGCTACCTGTCCTTCCAAGCACGTACACCTTTTCAGCGCCAAAATTGTCAAAGACCTGATGAAACACCTCCTCGGTCATCGGATAGAGCACATGGCTCACCGTGACACGAAGAATATGGCCGGTGTTTGCCTCCTGGTGGCCTGACATTTCCTCAAACACCTGGTATGCACTGATAGAACCAGCGGCTCGGTGATGAAGATGCACCGCGGCTGTGAGCAAGCACTCACGCGAGCTTCTCGGACAGGACTTCACGGCGTGCAGAGACTTCACGGCGAGAGACTTCACGGGCGTGCAGAGAAGGCGCCGATGGCGGCCGGCGATGGTGGGTGCGCCGATCCGGCGAGAAGCGCGGCTGCGCCTTAACGGAGCCGAAGGACGACGCACGGAAGCCGAGACAGCCGACGATCGCGACGACGCGGAGGACGCAGATGCGAGCAACGGCCACAGATCGGACCCAGGTGCGGGCTCTGATACCAAAATGTCACGATCCCATTTGATTTTCACAGATCAACACCAACACATGAGTTAAATTGATAATCCAAACACAATACAAGGTTCAGAGGTTCAAACTAGTAGAAATTTGGAAGTAAGGATGAAGAAGAAGCAAGAGACTGGGAATTGAGAACTAGAGTTTGGGGTTAAGCAAGAGAACGAAGAAGATTCAGAGTGGAGAGGGCTCGATGGAGGAGGAAGCAGACTTCCGTTCTTCGATCTCCCCTGCTCTGTTTGCTTTGCCCTTTTGTATTGCCTCTTCTCCAGCCGAATGGGCTTCCAAGGCCCAAGGCCCACGTCCGTAACACCGTCCATGACACATTCCTAAGAAATTTTCTCCTGCCGTCACCACAATTGAGCAATTTGGTGACATAAAAAATATGTCAATCAAGGAGCTAATTGGGTGCTTGAAGACACAGAAAGAGGGACTCCTACTGAGATCTCGATGCTCAGTAGCAGCCCCACCGAGGTCCTCGTGCTCGACAGTTGCCTAAAAAGCTACCAAGATCGTGGGGTATGATATGTGACACGTGTTATCTATCACATCTTCTGCGGTCAAAAAAAATGATTAGTTTTGCAAGTCTATTCAGAAGGATGTCAAATTTGAAAAAGAAAGGTTTGCGAAGGCGCTAAAAATAGCGAGGGACAAGCACTGCAAGGAAAATCATGGATGCAAGTATTGCAAGTCTAGAACCGTCGATGCATATACATTTGGGCATTTTACTGTGTAGTGGGGACGATGATGATGCGTGAACCCTAAAGACGGTCAATGACGTAAAAGCCATGAGTGCATGCAGTTGGCGATCACGAGCTAGCTAGAGGTCGACCTTATCAATTCTTACACGGGTCGAAAGATGTGCAGAGACCTCGCGCATGCATGATTGCGAGACAACCGTGAAGGCCAGGCCACATATAAGCACCTCTCCACGTATAAACACGTAGGTTACATATACAATGGCACACAAGCACGCGTGCATATATCCAGGCCCTATATAAGCTCTTATGGGACGTTTTTTATTGTACAGATTTTGAATTATGAGAGAAGCTATTTTTGATTATGCGAGAATCAGATCAGACTGGCTGTGCGTGGAGGTGGAGGACCAAGCCGACAAGAATTAGTGAGAATCAGCTAGCACCTGAATTCTGATTCTATACAGTGGACAGCTTCTGATTGTAGAAGAAACTATCCAAAAATCCACCCGTATGATAAATAATTTAATTTTTTAAGCAGAAACTAAATAGAAATTGTTCCGAAGGGGGCCATAGTTTCAGAGCCAAACGTTTTGTTTTATTCTCAGTTCTCAGAATCAACAGAGTCAAGTGATCGACAAGAGACATGTACAGAATGCTGCACCAATCCATACCAAGGCACGAGCTCGCGTGGCCTCGACAGCCCATCATTAAGCTGTTGCTTTGCAGCGAAGATACGTTTGCTGCTATTTAGCAATCTGTTGATCAAAAGGTGAGTATTTCAGAGCTTAATTTCTTGTCTGAAGCGGCACGATCATAATGCAAGTGATGCTAATCTGTACACATATGGTCCAGACTCTCCAGACTGCAGTCCTTGGCTGAATTAACCAATAACAACCTGAAGGGTGATCTGATGAGAATTCCTGACGACATCTTCATCAAGGGACTAGAGACACCGATTGGCCAGTTGCTATTGCTGGGTAGTTGGACCTGCAGCTAGGTAGCCCTTGAAATCCCTGTCTCCTTGGACCGCACCTGCCATGGCGGATTCCAAGGCCACTTACCCATCGGAGTTGGTGGTGACAATGAGATGGAAGGAAGCATCTTGATGTGACAGGAACCAAAATCTGTCTTGGGAGGATTAGTTAATTCGACCCCCCAAGAGCCAACTTATGATTGGTCTCCGATCGGGCTACCTAGCTTTATTAGTATACCTGATGCAGTATTAATTGCCGCTGAAAGAACGTACTACTACTTGGAAGGCTCAAGCATGTCTTTTCTGAAGACTATAGCTAAATCAGTTTTATCGTCAACGTTCTAGTCTCATGTGAGGACGTTCATTCAGTCAGTTTGTGTTGCCTCGTGCAGCTAAATTTGATAATAAATTTTACGATACATTGTACTAGTAGTATATAGTAGATAGTAAAAATCATATCTAAATATTGACCAGTTAAGGTATTTTTGCTACTCTACTGCCAAACAAAGCACACACAAATACTAGCTCATTTGATTTTTTGGATCGAAAAGAATGAATGGCCCATGCTAAATTTAGTATACGGTAAAAAGCACAGATTTGACAACAACACGGTGGAGTGTAGACATTGTGAAACGCATAAGAGAGTTTTTTTCAACGTAAAACATAGGGAAGAATTAGATTAAGGTCCTTTAATTTGGGAAGCTAATCGGGTGCTCAGGTTAGTTTGTTTGATCTGCTTTAAGTCTTTAACAATTTTCATCAGCCGCAAGCTTCGCCACTCAATCTGAGCCGTTGATCTCATCAAGGAGAACCGGATGAGCTGCACGTGACACAAACGGCTTGCAGCATTTGGTTGGAGGTCAAACCAGAACTGCAATTCTCCAAAAAAAAGAAAAGAAAAAGAAGATGAAGAAGAAGAACAGAACTGCAAGCCCAGCCTATAAATACTCATCAGTCTCTCCTCTCCTCCTGCACACACCACTGTCCCCCCTCGAACTCATTCAACAAACGAAGACTCACCAATCCCTCCGATCCTCGTCCCAGATCTCAGATCCGCGGAGTTCCAGCCCGTCGTCTCCAATGGCGGTCAAGGTCTACGTCGTGTAAGCCTCCACAGTCCTCACCGCCCGCTTCTTGCAACTTACCTATTACCCCATTACCCTATCGCTCCGTTCTTGTTTGTGCATCATGAAACTGACTTCTTTACATGGTTACCTGCTAGTATTACAGTATTCCACATGGCTCTGTATTGAGTTCCTCTGAACTGAAGTAGTCCGGCAATCGCAATTCAGAAACCGTTCCTGTGCCATTATTTGTTGGAATCTAGAACGGTTTTAGTTTCGATCATTGCGTCTATGCCTAGGATCAATGAACTGGAACATGTGGGGAAAGAATTTAGAGCTGTAAATGGTTTGTGCCTGATTTTTAGCTGTCATGGTAGCATCAGTCATGGTGGTGGCTTTGTTCTTTGGTGGAATTGATGCCCCCGCGATGGGGCCAACCCAAACGGTGGTGGTTACTGATCCTGTACTAATTGCGCGCTGTTCCCTTTAGATGGAGTCTTGTCCTCTTGTCGTAGGAAATGCACACCTGTGTTGTTTGCGCCCCGGCAGACATTGGCGACTCCGCGGAGTGTTTCTGCAGTGATCTGTAGTGCAATCCTTTGGAAAGATAAACGCACAAGTTGCAAAGCGTATACGCTTACTACTGGGTGCAAATCGGCACTTGTTGCAGTTTGCTTAGGTTACTGTCCCAAGTTCAGTTGCTTTTGGAAAGATTTCATATATTCATTCATATGTGATATCTTTACCAACTCCCCTGTTCCCACCAGCTATTTAAGAACAACTGGTTATGATTAGGCAGGGTGATCAGATTGCTGTGAAAAGACCAATCTGGCAATTCAATTTGTAAGGTTTTTTTAAGACTAATGCAATTTGTAAGTATATCATACTGCAGGATAGAGCATAACATATTTCTTTTTTGAAAAAAAAAACATATTTACATTAGTGTGAGGCAAAAGTGTATATGAGGGGAAATCTGTAGTGAAAACAGGCCTGAAGTTACAAGTAAAATGTAGTATTTCCATTCTCTCCTAAAATGAGTTTCTGGGGTCTTTTATTTTTATTTAAGAAAAAGGGTCTCTAGTTTTCCATTTTCAGTTGATTAAACTTTTTGGATGTCATTCTTTCTGTCTACATACACAAACTTGTGAAAATGCAGCACCTCAATGAAAATGGTATTCCTTTTTCTCTTGGGCAACAATGATTTCTACTGGTGCCCTTTTCTGTTGTTGTGGATTTTCCACTACAACCAACTGTGTCCTATGCTGGACATGCATGTTTGCTACCTCTTGTCGCTTCCCAATGAGGGGCGGGGCAATTATGCCTGTCTAAGCAAGCTTATTTGCAGCACAAAACCAACCAATGCATATTTAATATCCAAACAGTATGACCAGGTAGTCCACTAGCTTCTGAGCATTTAAGGCTCAGTTTGTTTAGGCTTGAGTTTGAGCTTATTTGGCTTCTACACCTCTATAAGCCATAAGTCAAAACAAACAGTATTTTTCCAGCTAGATGGAAAGAAGAAGCTTCTAGCCCAATTTGCACTTCTGCGAGAAAGCAAGGAAAACGATGCTTCTTGGGGTGGTGGAGCTTCTAAAAATCCCACTTCTCTCATACCCTTACAACTTAACTATTATTTACTGAAAAATTGCCATCCTCATCCAGCCCAGTGAGCTTTCTTCCATTTCCGTGAATAAAAGTTCTCAAGTTAAAAATTTAAACAAACTCAGCCTAAATGTTCCTGAAAGAGCGAGAATTTCCATGAGCATTTGGTGGATGTCACTCTTGAGCAGCAAATTTGTTAGTGTCCTCGAGCATATTCGAGTGTTCAGTGTTCGGTGCATGAATCCTGCTATTGGCAAACACAATGTTTTCTGCCAATGAACGTCATATCTCTTTTGTTGAAGTCACATCTATTGGAAAAGCTTGAGCAGAAAAATAACCACCCTGTTATTGTCTAATATAATTGGGCCATGCTCTTAGTTTTGCTGGCTGAATGGGATTGTCCAACTACCGGAAAGTGAGCATCTAGAAGCCTTTGAACGAAAGATGGAAAACACTTGGGCTCTTTTTAGTATTGAATGATGTAGATCCTACCTAACTACTTCCTCTGTTTTTTTATAAGGTCTATTTTTTAAATAGTCTTGTTTACAAATGTAATGTTTACATATAGATTTAAGGAGACCTTTCCTTCTATACCCCTATTTATTTTCTCTCATTCATATGCATTTATTCATTACCACCTACACAAAGTATATCTTTCATCTTCCAAGACAATTAAGTGGAGGCATCTAAGTCATTTTCTCTCGTATCTTTTTCAATTTCAACGCAACTTTAATCCTTGTGCAAAATCAAAATATGCTTGATAAAAAAACAGAGGGAGTAACATCATTTTGAAACTTGTAGTTTTCTGCTGCGCATGGTTATTCTGTTTACTTGGTGACTTGGAGCAAACTCTTTCATCATTTACAGATGAACTTGCAGCCGTAAGATAAGTTTACTGTAAGTTGTTGAAGTATGTAATGACGTGAAATTGTGGACATAGGTGTCTTCCTTAGTTCATTTCTGCATTATGTACGTTTTGGTAATTTGGTTCATGATGTCCTTATCATTTCTCTGAAAGCCCAAGTACTCTCAAGATACTAATGGAAGCAGAAAGAAGTAGTGATTGATCTTGTATGGGAAAAGTTCATTGTGTTTTGCTTCTTTCACATCGATAAAAAAAGAAGAAGTAAAACCACCACAAATTTTTCTATAGGTTTTACTCCATGTATGGTCATGTTGCTAAACTAGCTGAGGAGATCAAGAAAGGTGTCTCGTCTGTCGAAGGTGTGGAAGTTAAACTGTGGCAGGTCAGTCTCAAGAATTAACATTGTATAGCTTCGTTGGCAACAATATAATCCCTCACTGTGATGCTCATCAGTCTCCAAGAAGGCAAGAAATATATTTTGTTAAAGCGTCTGAAATGACTACTAATTTACAATATCTGAATATATTGCTCATATTAATTCTGTCACGCGTGTTCTTTGGTCTGTTTCTGCCTAGTCTCCTATAAAAATTTATGCATGTTAACTTACCACCCGGAAGGTCCCCGAAACCATCTCTGAAGAAGTGCTCGCCAAGATGGGCGCACCACCAAAGACCGAGGCGCCGATCATCGCGCCGCAAGAGCTCGCCGAGGCCGACGGCGTCCTCTTTGGGTTCCCCACAAGGTTCGGCATGATGGCCGCGCAGATGAAGGCGTTCTTCGACGCGACCGGCGGGCTGTGGCGGGAGCAGAGCCTGGCCGGCAAGCCCGCCGGCATCTTCTTCAGCACCGGCACCCAGGGCGGCGGGCAGGAGACCACAGCGTGAGTGAAGTTTGTCATATTGCATCCATTGCACAGAGCTACAGATTCACTGTGTGTCACCGCGATGTGACGGCCGAACCGATGGTCAGGTTGACGGCGGTGACGCAGCTGACGCACCACGGGATGGTGTTCGTGCCGGTGGGGTACACGTTCGGCGCCAAGATGTTCGGCATGGAGAAGGTGCAGGGCGGCAGCCCGTACGGCGCGGGCACGTTCGCCGGGGACGGGTCGAGGTGGCCGACGGAGGTGGAGCTGGAGCACGCCTTCCACCAGGGCAAGTGCTTCGCCGGCATCGCCAAGAAGCTCAAGGGCAAGTCCTCCTCCGCCTGATCCGATCATCTTCTAGCGATACATCGCCATGCCATCCATGAGTGAGTTGTGAAGCATGTGTCTACTACATCGATCTCCTTCGCCATTTGGTTCCCTGCTCGTACTGGATCTGATCCGTGTTCTCGTGGAGCTTGCTTTACACTATGTATGTGTGATGCGATCGTACGATCGATGCATGTTATGATTTTGATTGAACTGCCTGTAAAATTTGAGAGTGGGTTGTGTTCAACACTGCCATGTGATGTAAGTTCGGTGATTCCTATCCCATCACGTTGGGTACTGAACTCGATTCGGTGTAGTTGCTTCCGGGCACCGTAGAAGATGGAATTTTTTAAATAATATATTTTCTAAAAGGAATTGTAATATTAATACGTGAAAAAGTAAATTTGCAAAAATAATTCTCCGTCACCAAGTGGTACGGTGAAATAGGAATAGTCGCCAGAGGGTTGGACGAAGACCCTATTTTCGTCATACCGTACGGCGATAACTTCTGACTCTACCGCGGTTAGCGTTGCGCTGATAGAGATAAGACAGGAGCACGTGATACATGGTAATTTCACCCAACAGTGTAGCGACAACTATTTTCGCCACACCGTGTGGCGAAAATACCATGTGCCACTCGCTACTGCCTCGGCTCTGTCGCTGCAACGATAACAACGGGATTAGGGAGCTGTCACCACACGGTATGGCGAAAATAGGATCTTCGTCCAGACCTTTGACGACTATTCCTATTTCGTTGTACCGTTTAGCGACGAATAATTATTTTTGCAATTTTTCTGTTTCACGTGGTAATGTCGCAATTCTTTTTAGAAAATGTATTATTCAAAAAAAATCTAGAAGATTTAAACCCCGGAGAAGATACAGTGCAATCCTCACGGACTGCAACTTAAATAGTCTCTATAGGTTAGGATCATCGATTGAGTCAATGAACAGTCTGAAAGATTGGCACACTGTTTCTAAACAGTAAAAAATCAGTATAATATTTTTGAACAGTGAAAAATTGGCACAATGTTTTTTGAACGATAGTCTTAGAAGATCTGGACAGTCGCTTTTTAATCCAATAGTCTATGTGCAACTGCTTAAGTTACAGTCACTTAGATCTCAATTGGTAACGCGAATATGAGCCCAAACCGCAGCTTAATTAGCTAAGTAGCCACTGCTCAAGCAAGCATTGCAGCCCAAGCCAGTGACAACTGGCAAGATATCGACGTCGACTCTGCGTCTCCCTCCGGCATTGGCAGCACAGATGAAGTTCCACGACACATTAGCTCGTGCTGCAGTGAACACGTTTACAAACGCGCGAGGTTAATTGTACGTTAAGGTCCTTAACTGCAATATTTGTTCTTAACTAACAGGTTGCTTAATATAGTAGGATGAATATCTTACGTACGTACGTGAATAATGTGGTAGGAGTATCTAATTAATTACTCTGGATCCAAACCGCGTAGCTTGCGAGCCAGCACACACATCGATCAATCTGATGCAATGCACCATTGCCATCAGAAGTTTATAAGCAGATTTATTACATGTTTTCCCCAAGACAGACACAGATTTATAAAATGCATTCTAAAGAGTTTTGAAGATTATCCAAGTGACCACATAAACAAAATATGATATCAAACTACTCAAGTTCAGATTATACTAAACTAAGACATATCCAAGTGTAAATTGTAATATCTTTGCTAACAAGCACAAATAAGACTATGTTATTGACTCAAGCTATAGTCAACCATTTCAAAAAGGAATCTTAAAAGAATGGTCTTGGTTATGCACGATACATTCTAAGTTCATCCTAAGTGCAATGGGAAGTAGTCTTGTGAATGTAAAGTGTTGAGATTAATTTGCACACAAAAGTTAATTTTTGATTATTTTAGCACTTAGATTTATGAGCATATGAAGAACTCTAGTATGGATTAAACTAGCTTCACCCAAATCGCTATAGGGACTATAGTAGAAATTCAAGATTTCACAAATCATGGCATATGCACCTAGTGAGGAGACATATCAAGTAAGAGCTACAAGTTTTTATTAAAGCTCAATCTTCATTTTTAACAAGCTTAGCATAATAAATCAAAATGAATTTAGATGTGGCTAAACTAGCAATAATCTTCAGAAGAGTAACAAGGTGCATAGCATGAATGACAACTCATTTGCATAATAGATAAAGCTCATTAAAATAGAAAATAAAGTCTATATGGAACGTACAAACAGTTTCTCAAACTCTCTCTTAACAAGTGAATTAATTTTAAGCATAATATTCCGGTTCAAGTTGAGTTATTAGCAGAATTAAGCATAATTTTTTTTAAAAGAACTCAACATAAACCAGAAATAAGAATAAGGAGAAGAGGTCAAGAAACTACAAACTGGGTGACTATAGAGTATATAAGATGGTAGAGAACACTATGACTTAGACTCGCTCTCACCTTCCCCAATAACTGACATAAAAAAATTGACTCTAAAATCCAAGTTAGGAAGTATGCACAGACTCTGTCTACACTGGAGGCTCAAAACTTGCTGGACCTATAAGACTGTGACTGTGAGAGAACTCAATCTAGAGAGAAGAGAGAACAGCTAATTGTGCATCATAGCAACCTATAGCATAAGATGAGAGATCCAAGTAAAGTATACCAGAAGTCTAAGTGGAGTGTACTAAGAATTCTAAAAATAAGCTCAATATCACCCATAAGATGCAAAAGAAAGGAAATACTAGAAGTAAACATATATAATACATAATATACAAAACCAGCTCTCTCTCTCTCTCAAGAGATGTTATTGTAAGGGAACACGACTCCAAACTCTCCCTTCAAGGCTATAAATCCAGAGCTATCCAATAGCTTAGCAAGGATATCGATAATCTAGTGGTAGTCTCTATCTAATATCTATATGCTTAGTCCTAGAGTATTGCATTGAGTTTTTGGCAATGCAAATGGTAGAAGTGTTGTCACAGAAAAGTGAAACACTATCTATGTTTAACCCAAAGACCTGCAAGGTTGTTTTCATCCAAAGCACCTGACTACAGCAACAAGCAGTTACAACGTACTCGTCCTTAGTGGTGCACTATGCAACTCTAGACTACTTTCTAAATGACTAAGAGATAAAAGAAGTGCCAATGAATTGGTAAGTACCTACTCTTCTATTTATTCTACAGCTAACAAAGTCTGCATCTGAAAAGGCTCTAAGAGACAGATAAGAAGAGGAGTTCCAAATATCATAGTTAGTGGTAGCTCAAAGGTATGTCGATCTCATGAATCTTTAGTTAGAAATAAAGCCTATCAAGAGTCAGAGTCGATAAGTTCGTGGTGTCCTTGATGATGGTCACCTTCATCTCCCAAACCCGAAGATTGAGTGTGGTCAAAAAGTGTCAAGTGTTCTCCGAGTCAATATGTGCAACCAACTACACAGAGATCGCTCAAGATCTTTGTGAAACAACCAAAACACTCATCAAGGGTCTCATCAGCATGCTGTTTAAATTTGTTGTAGTCACACTTGTATTAATTTTGTCTCACTGTCTTGATCCAGGTGGTGCCCTCATGGTAAGCATCGAGGGTCACCCAGATCTAGTGAGTAGATCATAGGTGAGAGATCTTGTTGTACTCACTGTGGCTAAGATCCTATATGAGGATATTTTTTGCCTTGGCATTCGCCTTAATGTCAGCCATATTGCCAGCCGTGACGTTTTCATTAGCAAGAACCTTGTATGGATGCTTCACCTTCTGCCAAATTAGGAAGTTCTAGGCAGTGATGTATGACTCTATTCTCGATTTACAAAAAGGAAAATTAGCTCCAGAAAAAATTGGAGACTTGGTGAAATACTTGTCCATCACCATAGCTCTGAAGACCAGTCAAGATCTAAAGAGAGCAAAACTGGGCTTTGATATCAATCAAAGGACCAAAATGGCGATAAGAGAGGGGGATAAATGATCACAGTTAAATTTTCTCTCACTCAATGGATCTAACCAAAACCTCACTTGAAACACTCAAGTGCAAAAGAGCAAATAAGAGAAAACTCGCTCTGGCCGGCACTACTGTAGCATAGGGGCCGACGGTGCCAAAGGTCGGTACTACTGCTCGATTTGGGCGGTAGTGCTGGCTTCAAGAATAGAGGAAAAATAGCATGATATCAAAACCAAAATCGATGAAATTTTAGATCGATTGGACCAACACCCATAAAACTTTGTATGCACTTTTTTATGGAGGTCAAGAACCTATTCCATCCTTCAATCCAAAAGGTTGATGTCAAAGTTTAGACAAATTCTAATTCCAAGGAAGAGTGCACCAAAACTGGGCAAAAATCAAAGTCTTGGCCTTGGATGTGCTCGTGGGCTTTTGATAATCAAGGTTATCTTGAATATCCACCTACTTGTCGCAGTAAGTAAGAACACAAGAAACAAAAGTCTCAAACGTGATCTACAAAGATAAGTGTTGAATTTAAATCATAATGTAAATGATGAAAGTAAATTCAGAAGTAAGAAAATGAAACTTTTATTTCTTAAGAGGTAGATTTACAAAGCCACACAATAAAGTGGACAACATTCGAAGGAGCATACAAAACCTTCAAGGGAGAGACACCCCTCTCCCCCTCTATTTATAGAAACCTCGGAGCAATCTCCACCCTTGGGTACCTTCTTCGCCCTCAAGAAACCTCATCAAGGGTTGAGATTCGCTCCCTCACTCGTACATAGGCTAACCCGCAACTCAATAACATAACGGGTTTTACACGCTTCTCAAAGCAAGTTAACTTGTCCGCTACTCTATCTTCTAAACTGCAATCCAATGGCTCTCGTTGATCCGAGCAGCTCCAAGCTAGTATTTTAATCGTTTTCTTGTTTTCTAAGCTCACAACGACTCCATCTTTGGTCGAGAGATTTTGAAATTTGACACCCTTTAAAAACGAATTTTTCAATATTTGACACCCTGGCCTACTGTCATTGACTTAGATGGACCCACATGTCATACACAGAGCTCGAAAGGCATGCGAATTGGGTGTCAAATATCGAAATACCCCATCTTTGGTCATCCCCAGGTGATCCTCGACCGTCTGGACCTCTGATGCACCTTACCTAGTCCCGATCATCCTCCACCTCATCATGACCTAGCACCGTCATCTTGTAACCATCAAATATAAGGAAACACATTAAATAGAAATATCCAAATTGATATGCAATAAACCTCACATATTTAAAATTCAATTCTTAACTTCGCAGACAAAGTTGGCACTACTACCTACTAAAGAATGGTAGTACCACTGGCCGGCGCTACTGCTCCCTAGTAGCCGGTAGTACCGCTCGCTCTCAAACCCATGCAAAGACCTTCTATGAAAAATAGCTACCGGCATATACGGGCCAGTAGTATCGCTACCCCGGTACTACCGCTTCAAAGTCAGGTAATGCCGCTTAGCTCAACTCAAAGGAAATTAGGTACAATCACAGGCTAGCACTGCTACTACCTGTTCCGGTAGTGCCACAGGTCGGTACTACCATCCACTAGGGCTAGTAGTGCCGTCTGAGATAGATACAACTCAAAGTACTTCATTTAGAAAATCAATTTAAATCAAACTCAAATCTAAGCACACCTTACTCAAATATGATCAAATGCTCATCATAAACATAGATAGACCTCCACATGATCTATCACACTAATCAGATATGTGATAAGATTATTGAAGACATTGAGATGGTCAACGAATCATGTACCTTCTTCTATGCACAACCTGTACAGTTGTTGCTTAAGCACCCACATAATTGTTAGTGACTTTGATATATACAATTCTTCTAAGTCTTTTCATAATTTCTTTACCAAATTCTCTTTGATTACTAAGTACTTTACGTCATTGGAAAGACATAGATGGATTATATTGGTAACCTTCTATTCCATCACCTTTCAGTCTTTAACAAACACATTTTTGGGTTTATCCCCTTCAAAAGCAACAACTAACTCTTGCTGGATAAAAACATCCTTCACCACACATTGCCACATATTGAAACTTCCTCAACCATCAAATTTCTCCACTTCACATCGTCAATATCAATCTTGATTTATTCCACCTAATGCTTTACCGACATTCTCACAAATCTGATTAATCTAGGCTTGGATTTGATACCAATTGTTACACTCGAATACCCCTTCTTATACATAGCAACCTCCTGAATTGGATCAAAGTTTTATGATATATGGCACAAGTGTACACAGTCTCAAGAATAAAAATAAATAAATCTCATCTAGAGAATCAAAACAACGACGTTGAAGCAACCACAACAAGAGATAGAAGATTTGGTGAAACCCATCTCAAATTCTCTAAGTACAACCCCAAAAGAGTATATAGGATTGTCGCTCTCTTACAGTTTAATTAAGTCCCTTCGATCCTTCCCCTATACAAGAATCTAGTACTAAAGAATTAATAATCTAGCTAGCATTCCTAGCCTATAGGCTACGACTCACCACCCACATCCTCTTCCCTAGCATCATCTGCCAGTAAATTGAGGATCGACAAATAATATATCTCTTAAAGCGGGGAGATTTCAGGCTCATTCCCAGCGCCACGTCATCACTTTCCTGAAAAAACACCATAAAAATCAGAAATTACGAACGGGTCCTTCCACGATAAATTAAAAATCGCAAACGGGTCCTTCTACAGGTTATTTTGCAAAAAAAGACCCCGTAGTCCGATTCTTTTGACCCGGGAGATTTAAAAAAAAATTGAAATTGCGAATTGGTCCTTCCACCGATCCCGTGCTCAAAGGATCCCGTAGTTCCGCAAATTCAACGCGGTTACCGGTTCTTTCGGCCCGAAAGATTTAAAAAAATTTGGAATCACGAACAAGTCCTTTCACCAGTTATTTTGCAAAAAAAATACCGGTTCTTTTGACCCGAAAGATTTTAAAAAAAATTATATCGTAAATAGATCCTTCCACTGGTTATTTTGAAAAAAAGATCCATAGTTCCGCAAATTCAGTTTACAAAAAACTCGGACCAAATTTTTCCTTGCGGCGCGGCATCGCGCGCGTCCCTACCTAGTGTTTTATATGTGTGAACAAAAACAACAAAAGGAAAGGGAAAGCCTGCTCCAATAACATTGATTGTGTCTGTTTCTCTTTCTGACAGTACAAGAGAACACACACCTACTCGCTTCATACATACACACATATATGTCCACTACACACTCTAGGAGTTTTGTGGAGGCTCTAGGACCTCACTAGGGCTGTAAACGAGCCGAGCTCGAGCTCGCCTGGCCCTCCAGGCTCGAGCTCGGTAAGGCTCGGCTCGAGCTCGGCTCGAGCTCGAGTTTGGGTTCGAGCCTGGACTCAGGCTATGACGTTACATTCAATGACAGTCTTTGAGTAAAAGAAACAACGACCCTAGACACGTGTGCTATATAAAGGCACTAAGGCAAATACAGTAACCTAGTGATATGGCAATGCATGATCAATTAATGATAGTGTAGGTTTACGTAAAGAAATGTTTATGTTGGAGACAAGCTGATCAGATTGAATTCCAGCAGATTTCCAGAGATTAATGATAGGACCTGGCAGCTCTCGAAAGGAGGATAATGATGTTTCTCTGATAGTAGTATCGAACAGGAGTGTTGTGCTATACTACTAGCAGTTACTCCAATTACTATTCGCACAGCTATATAAGTACCAGCTAGACAATAATAATGTACTTGATTAATTATATGTATTAAAAACTAACGCCAACTGCTCACCCCTGCATCTACTTAACTAACCCTCCTTTCGCTTCCAAACTTTAGCACCTGTTCCAACAATATTCCCCTCCCACCGTACCCCCAACCTGTTTCAATACAATACTACTAACAATGGCATTATTACTTTGAAAAGTTGCTTATATATATATAAACATATCGTTCTCTTTTGTACCTGTCCCAACTTACTTTGAAGAATAGCATATCGTTCTCTTTTGTACCTGTCACAACAGATATAAACATGCTAACCTGTCTCTGAGCCTAGTACAGTTCTCTTTTATGCCCTCCTTTCTGATTGCCCTTGCTTTTTTCTTCGATGCAATCTAGGCACACATTTCACCTGGACAACACATTGCTGATTGCTTAGCTTTTGCTTCTGCTTCTGCTTCTGCTTCAACACCGTGTTTTGCTGACATGAGTACCCATTGCTTAACTGGCACACGTAGAGACCTGCCTAGCTAGCTACATGCTACTACATGTCTGTCTCTACCGAAATGTGCCTCCAAAGGTTGGGTTCCAGAACTCCGGCGCCGTCTCGCTCACCACCGTGTACGTGCTCGCGACCGGGACTAGGCACAGACCTCGGCTGCGCAGGTCCTGCTTCGCCTCGCCGCCGCCCTTCGCCTTATCAGAACTTCGTTCATGAGCATATATGATGCAGTTGATATGTGTCGAAAGAAAACAAATGCTCCCTCCGTCCAAATTTATAAAGTGTATTTATTTTTAGTACATAGATTAAAAGCTATTGAAAATAACTAAATTACCCTTGATTATTATCTCTATGCACTACTCCCTCCAGTTATAAATAGTTATCGTTTTGGACATTGACACGGTCTCTAAAACATAGCTTTGACCATTAATTTCTATTATAACATATTTATAAAACACAATAAAATTATAATATTATGAAAATACTTTTTGTGATAAATCTATACATATGATTTTTACATATCCAATTTAAATATTTCAGAAGATATTAACGTTAAAAGTTTCGAAAGTTTGCCGTTGCTATGTCCAAAACAACAACTATTTGTGACTAGAAGGAGTATATTCAATGCATGCATGTAGAAAATGTGAATTAAAAATGATTTATTAGGGGGTATATAGTGAACACACTACTACAAAAAAACCTTTTCTTGTCGGATAATACTATCACTATCGGTTCATAAGTTAGACCAGTACAAATACTCGACCGTATTAGAAACTGGCAGTGATAAGTTACTATCACTGCCGGTTCTTAAAAAGAACCGGCAGTGATAATGGAGGAAGTATCACTGCCGGTTCAGCTTACGAACCGGCTGCCGGTTCGGATTAACTATCAGTGATAGTCCGACTATCACTGTCGATTCTAATATCCGACAGTGATGTCAGTTTGGAATCGGCAGTGATCTGATGTTTTGTAGTAGTGATATCACATTAATTTTGTATTAGAATATAAAATATATTCTATATTTATAGACAAGATCATTTAAAAAATATATCGTATAAACTTGGACAGCGGAATACTGCACGATACAAACCAAAATGATGAGTAATTTGTTTACCGATAGATACCTGTTGGTGTTGTAGCTGCACAGGGCGTCCGCACCTCAAGTACGGAGAACTCAGAGACTGCAGATATATACATATCAGCTCAGTAGCGTATGTACGAGTCGGACAACTTTTCCTATAATTTGCGACTAAATAGCCAAGAATTGTTTTCATTGATATAATTAGGGGTTACTTAGAGGCTTGCGATACTTACGGTAACTTGATCGTGAAGGGTCTTGATGTATTCGATGGCCTCGTGAAGAACCGATGCGGTATCCGTCTAAAGCACCGTTGCAATCGAAAATGGTACAATACTCATCAACTTACAGATGAATTATAAAGCAGCAAGCAGAAGTGAGAAGGAAGAGGAATGAGAGAGAATTGGAACAAGTAATGCTGAAAAGAAAAGAAAAGAAAGTCCGGACGGATACCTTTCCAAAAGGCGAGACCAGTTGCTGGAGCGCAGTGATTCTGTCCCCGAGCTTCTCTTTCCTCACCTGCGGAGGAGAATCAAATGCAGAAATTATCGTTTATCTAACACTCTTTTACATTTTATTTTTGCAAATTTAACTCCCTTACATATATATTTATAGATTTAGTCTTCTCTCGTACCAAAAAAGGTTGTAAGTGACATCTATCTCCTACGCCGTGCTTAGAGAGCACAGAAGCTGGCAAGCACGGGAGCGAGAGAGCTTAAGAGCAGCGCTGCCATGGCCAGTGAGTGCGGGAGAAGTGGCACCAGTGTGCGCTCGCGCGCTCTCACACTCCCTGGACACAGCAGAGTCTATTCTCGTGCTCGCTTGTCCTACCACGGCGGTGGCTAGCTTTTACGCTCTCTAGACACAGTAGAAGACTATTATCATGTGTTGTGCTTTCTGTAGTGGGAAAATGGCTAAATGTGTACAGAGGACTAAATTGGGGAAAAAAACATATGCCTAGAAAAGCGATGGATTCTCGAAAGCAATCCAAGACCATCATAATTCAATTGATGCTATAGCTTACAATTTGCAAGAATAGCTGAGCTGGACCGAAAAGATGGAAGAACAATTAGAAGGGGCCGTGTAAAAATATCTGATCGATCGATCAGTTAATTGCATCACCGGCCGACCCGCGCGCACCTTGAAAGTCGGCAACGGAGACGGCGTCGCGATCCGGGGCTTCTTCGCTGGCGCAGGCGAGTCAGGAACACTTGTTCTCGTCACCAGCGAGCAAGCATCCTGAACAGGCTCCGTATGGGACTGCACCTGCGGAAACCGAGTTAAGAGGAAGAAACCCTCGCTAGTTGTTGGTAGCATCCGGTCATCAAGCTAGCCCATGTCATACCTTGAGGCCCTTGACGGGTTTGGGCTCTAGGGCCTGCAAGAGAAGCTGCGGCGGCTCTGGAGCCGGCCCGAAAAGCCCCGTCGAGCTGAAGAAGCCGGGGAACTGCTGGTGCTGATGACGCTGCGCGGACGGTGCCGTGGACATGAGCAGCTGCGAGAACGCATAGCCACTCGCCGAGCTCGCGTACTGATTGTCCGCGTACAAGGAGTCGGACACGCCAGCTTGGGACGCCGCCACCACCGTGCCGTCGGCGTACGGTGCCGGCGCGAGAGGCTCCTCGCCGTCGAGCAGGAAGTGGTGGCTCGCGTCGCCTTCGAGCTGGAGCAGCGCGTTGAAACTAGTGGCCTCGCCTGCTGCTCCTTTCCCACCCCTACTAGCCATAGCCATGCATGGAAGAACGACAACCAAGATGCATACAGTCTCTAGCTTGGTGTAATACATACATTATAACTAAGTTTGATTTCTACTTACATGTAGGCTTGCGTCCAATCCATGTGTGGATCAGCAAGGAAGGGTGACGAGGAGGCTGTGTCAGGTAAACCAGGCTGGAAATTCATAGAAGTACTACTACTAGCTGCTGACTCAGTGGCCGGCGCCGGCGAGCACGCCGATGTGTCGCCGCCGCCGGTACTGGGTGCAGAATTCCACCACTCGTCTGCCATGGGGAGTTAGCTAGATAGATCGATTGACTCGTCGCCAAGGCCTTGGTGTAGTGGAATGATCTGAGATGTAGATATGCCAGGAATTCGGCCGGAACTGGCCGGACAGTGGACCTGAGGCCTTCTGAAGGCCAGAAGGGGGTTCTGACTTTTTGTTGATTAGGATGGGTGTGGCTAGCAGGTTACTAGTTTACGGTCGTCAGGGCCTCACTTTTTGTTGATTAGATTAGAATATCTAGCTAGTCCTGTGAGCATACAATCACGCGGCTCGTGTAGTAGTCAAGCACAAGTGCACAACTGCACAAACACCGCGTCCTTGAACAGTGCCGCTAGAGAAATCTTCGGACCCTTGCTTAGTTGAGATCGAGGAGTAGGGGTGGCAACGGGGCTATTCTTCGCCGGGGAGTGCCTCCCCATCCCCGTCCCCGCGATCCAAAACTTTCCCCGTTCCCGTCCCCGTTCCCCGTCTCGGGGGAGAAAATCCCCCCGTCCCCATCTCCGTTCGGGTATCGGGGCCCCGTCGGGGACCCATTCCCGCGAAAATTTCATACAAGAAAAGAGCTCTTATAGCCATTTTAACTCTAAAATCATATCAATAGACAAGGAAAAAAAGAATGCATGCATTCATTGAAGATTATGTTGTCCCGTTTATGAAAATGTGAATACGATGGGTTAGGGAATATGTTTGCAATCTAATAACTAAATTGGACTAAACTAAATTTGGATCCCCACAGGGTCCCTCAGAAAAAAATTCCCGTCCCGTCCCGCCATCCCGACGGGAATAATTTTCCGTTTTCATCCCATGAGGACGATTTCTTCCATACCCGTCCCCTAATAGAGGAATTCCCCGCTGGGGATCGGGGAACGGGTCCCCATTGCCATCCCTATCGAGGAGTGACGCACCCAGAATTTTTTTAAAAAAAATTAGTCAAGAGGTTGACATTCATTAAAAGAGAGAAATAACAAACGAGCTATATATACACATACACATCCACATCCACATCCACATGCACTTGGTTTCTACGAGCGCGTGCGTTGAGCAGTCTCAAATGTGGGCAGGCGTGTACGCGCACTTGGCAAGGGCTCACAGAAAAGTTCGAAGCTTGTGAGCTGTTCAAACTCAACTTGTTATGAGTTCGGCTTGTAAAATAAATGAGCTGAGCTTGAGCTAACTCATTAGCCACTCGTTAGCTTGTTAAGGCTCAATGACTAAATTTATTTAACCCAAATTTCAAGTTACTTGAATGGTGGAGTGTAAATTTCCATAGATTTACAGCTGTTTCAAGCACGACAAAGGATTTTTTGACTATACCATTTAACACTTTATCTTCGGAGTCAACTTTTAGTGTGGAGGTAAAGTCCTTGACAATTATAGGAGTTCTTTGCTTCCACCAATGGTTGAGGTACTAATGTGTACTTCTAACTGGATACGGAGTGCTTGAAATATCATGAGAAGTTCTTTGGCTATGATACAACGTTCCATACTAATAGCTTTATTTTATTTTGATTCTTTGTTAGTTATCTAAATCTATCCTAATTCTATTATTGTGCTTGTTTACATGAAGTAGAAGATGAGTTTGACGTTGAACACATTTCTTTACCTAATACCAGGGTGGGAAATAACTAGTAAACACATTTTTTATTTTGCTTATGATTGTTGTTCATTTTGATATGTTTTTTCACCACTTAAATTAATTAGAAAAATATTTAAATTAATATATGTCCATATCATTATCCCCTTACTAATTACCATAAGTCACATGACTTAGTTTAGCTCAACTCATCTCATCTTGGTTGACATGGCTCGTGAGCTGTTCATAAGCAGCTCGAGCTTTTTACTGAGCTGAGCCAAGCCGAGTTTTCAGCTTGTTAGCTTAACAAGCCGAGCCGAGCTGGCTCGATAGTCAGTCCTACATGTCACTACTACAGAATAGTCTATATAAGATGTCTCATCACAAACGGTTTTAAAAAACCATCGGTATTAAATCTAATCACTGACGGTTTTACACCGCGACCGTCAAAGCTACATGATGTGCGAAGAACCGTCTGTAATAGCTAATATCGCAGACGGCTCTAGCTAAGAATCGTCTGTAAAATATCATAGACGGTTTTTAGCTAGAGCCATCTATGATATTGGCTTATTACATATGGTTCTTTTATATAACCGTCTGTGATAACACTCTCTTAGTATATATACCGTTCTAGATTTTGTACCTGTCGCACTCAGCCAAACGAAATTAAAAACTGTTTGCCTCCTTCCTCGCCTGTTCGGCATCCTCCCCCATGGTGCCCTCCCCGTCAACATCCTCGCCCTCGGCATCCTCCCCCGTGGCGGCCTCCCCGTCGACGACCTCGCCCTCGGCATCCTCCCCCGTGGTGGCCTCCCCGTCAGCGTCCTCGCCCTCGGCATCCTCCCCGCGGCGGTTGCCTCCCCGTCAGTGATCTCACCCTCGACATCCTCCCCCGTGGTTGCCTCCCCATCAGTGACCTCACTTCCCCTTAGTGAGCAAGCACACATTCACCCTTCTTTGGAAATCCATATATATGATATGCATTGAGTGATATACATGTATATGAATATGATATATATGTGTGTGTGTGTGTTGTGCATTGAGTGAAATCCATATATATATATATATAGGAGAAGAAAATTTTGAACATCATATACTAATCATGGAAGTTATGTCAAGAGAGTTAGGGGGAAAAGCATATCATAAATGGTTCTATTTAAAAACTGTCTGTGATAATTATTATCACAAACGGTTATAATTAAAAACCATATGTGATTACTTGTCATCAGAGACTATTCTATTATAGAACCGTCTAAGATGTTTACTTATCACATACCATTCGTAGATAGAACCGTCTTTGATAATAGTTTTTACTGATGGTTCAGAAACTGTCTGTGATGTGCCTTCTTATTACTGACACAAGTTTACAGACGGTTCACAAAATCGTCAGTGATGAGGTTTCTGAACTGCCTGTGAAAAACCTGTTATGAACCCGCTACCACAGGATGCAGATTACAAGAGTTTTGGCTAATTGGGGAAGAACATAACAGAGAAGAATGGGAGGAAGAAGGTTCACAGTAGAGGAGGAAGAAACGAAGAAGAAGGGTTGAACGTATGTCTGTTGTCCGATCCCCTGCCTGGCAGCCGCTCCTTTGCTTTGTAGTGCTTTCCCCTTCTCAGCCTGGTGGGCCAGCCCACCATCCACGGCGTACGTCCGTGACATTCCTCCCTCCTTGAATTTTGGCTTGTCCCCAAGCCGATGATAGCAAACCTTATAATGCACATGTGGTCACCACCAGGGTCCCATGGTAATTGCAAGTACAGACTTCTGCTCCTCACTTGATCAACACATCGGTCAATAATGTAGAGGAAGCTCTGGCCCTCCTGCATCTTTGGCACAAAGTCCTTGAAGACAGACTCATAGTCCAGGGAAGACTCTGCCTTAACGTAGATACGAGCCATGACCTTCACAGCCAACTCAAGTGATGCTCCAGCAGGGCTCTCACCACTAAGCATGATGCAGTCAGTTCCATCAAAAACAGTTTTTGCAACGTCAATGGCCTCGGCACGAGTTGGCCTGGGGAATTTGATCATCGATTCCAGCATCTGAGTAACAGCAACCACAGGCTTGCCGGCAAGGTTGCACTTGTAAATCATCATCTTCTGTGCAAGGAATATCTTCGCAACTGGAATCTCCATTCCAAGATCACCGCTAGCAAACATAAAGGCATCAGTTGCCACTCGTCCAAAATGACCAGCAGAAGCATTAACACCGGCCCCAACTGACGGATGTGCATTTCCACTAAAAGTTTTGATGGCATCAGTGTTCCTCATAACAATAAGGAAATCAGCACTCTCACCTCCAGCCTGAGCTCCATATCCGAAACCACCAGTAGAGATGGCAGAAGGAGGGGCAATGTAACCACAGCCTATCTCCGTCCCTTCTTCAACCTCAACAGTAGTCTCAAAATACGAAGGAGACTCGATTGAAAGAACACCATCAGGACCCACTTTGTCATTAGCATCAACAATCATGGATCCAATAAATTCATCATTGCCAGCAGAGCGAGTAGCAGCAGCTTTGATATCACTTCCGCCCTTGACTGCCAACTTCTGCACTGGAGCTCTTGCAAGTTGAGCTGCTTCAACAGTACCACCAATAATCTTGTCTCCTGGTTTCTTTGCAATGGGCCTTGCTTCCCCAGTTATCATACTTTCATTAACATGGCTTTGGCCTTTGATGACAACACCATCAACAGGGACTTTGTCACTAGGGACAATCCTAATGACATCACTTCTTTGAAGTAACTGGGTGCTGATCTTCGTTTCTGAAATGGCATTTCCGTCCTTGTCCAAAGTGAGAAGAGCAGCTGTTTCTGGTGCAATTTCAGTCAACTTTGACAAAGCATCTGATGTCTTCCCCATTGCCACCACCTCCAGATATTTTCCCTGCAATATTAAAGATATCAACATAGCACTAGTTTCAAAACATTCTTGTCCTTCAAATGAGTCTGATGTTAGTGCCTTCAAAACTATATACACAGAATAGAAGTAGGCAGCATTTGTTCCCAAAGCGACCAGCACCTCCATCTTGTTTTGGACGCAGTTGTCAACCATCTCCAGCACGCTGAACTGGACGATATGGTTCACGACCATGGGGATGGGAACTTTCAGCAGCACGGCGGCGGCTTGCGGCTCGAGCCTTTGAACTGACCGGACGACTTGGATCGGTGGAGCATTGCTGTCACGGCTGTAGTGGTGGAATCTGGCCGTGCGCATCTTCTGCTCGCAGCCGTCCTCCAACGACGATGGTGCAGGCACGTGGAGGTGGACGATGAAGCTCTTCACCTCGCCGGCGTAAAGGACGCCAATGGTGACATCGGCGGCCGTTTGGCCGCAGAATTGGGGCTCTTGTTGTTGTTGTAGCCCGGACTCGATCCTCTCTACCTTCACCCGCTTCCCTCCGCCGCCTCGAGGTCAAGCGTGTCCGACGATGACGAGGGTCTTGAGCCCGTCGAGCGAGGCGAAGGCGTCAGAGGGTTGTGCTTCACCACGTTGTCCACCTCGGTTGGCGTTGCGATATTGAAGCTGCTGGTACCAACGCCGATGAGGATCTGCGCCTCGAGACCTTTCATCGAACACCTCATGTGCACAAAACCGCCGCACCTCGAGTTGAATAAGCGGGCGTGGATCTTCACGCAGCGGCGCTTGTCAAGGTCCTCCTTCTGGTCGCAGCGGCGGCTTGCCACTTCGCTGCCGTTCGAAGCGCGACGTATCGCGAGTTCGTTTGCTTCCGGCGAAGGGTCGCGGTGAGGAGGCCGTAGGAGAGATCCACCCACCAGAGCTTCCCGACGTGTGTGATCACTCCGCCGCATGACTTGCTTTCCCACCGAGGGTGCTGCTGGGGGTAGCTGAGCGCCTTCTCCACCCACTCGCTGGCCCCCGCGGTGTAGCAGAGGAGGGTGGCGCGGTCGGTGCAGGCGATGGGCATGAGCTCGGCGTCCTTGTAGCCGCCGCCGCTGCCTCGGGGGTCGGCGATGAGGCCGACCATGCCGAGCTTGATGTCGGAGCGACCGGCGTCAGTGAGGATGGAGGCGGTGCGGGTGGTCGCGTCGCCGAGAGCGTAGGCCTTGATGGACTTGCAGCGCGAGGTGAGGCCAAGGTTGGGCGTGTCGACGGTTGCTTGTTGCAGTGGCGTGGCCAGCGCGGGGCCGACGTTGTTCGTTGCGGTGTTGTGGCTAGCTCGGAGTTTCTCGGTGGTTGCAATCCCCATGGATCGCAGTTTGCTCAACTCCACGAACAACTTCTCACACGACTCAATGATTCGATCACTTGTTGCGATTGCTCTCTCAAAAGCATCAACCATCACTGGGATCCAAGGCTCTGATACCAAATGTTATGAACCCGCTACCACAGGATGCAGATTACAAGAGTTTTGGCTAATTGGGGAAGAACAGAACAAAGAAGAATGGGAGGAAGAAGGTTCACAGTAGAGGAGGAAGAAACGAAGAAGAAGGGTTGAACGTATGTCTGTTGTCCGATCCCCTGCCTGGCAGCCGCTCCTTTGCTTTGTAGTGCTTTCCCCTTCTCAGCCTGGTGGGCCAGCCCACCATCCACGGCCCACGTCCGTGACAAAACCTTTCTATAGTGGTTCGTGGTGTCGCACCAATCCAGCAATGCACGGTTTTCATGAGCCCCGGATTAAAATGAAGAGAATTGCTATGCTTGTGTAGTTGATCAATCCCATGGAAGGGGTGAGCTTTAGCGAGTTTAATTTGTGCCCCCAGGGTGTTACAACCATGCTCCATTAGGATCAAGGGTCTTATGAGAACTTCGGAGGGAATAACATCCGTCGTAAAATATCATCAATTTGTTGAAACTCTGAATTGATCCTCGCAAGTTGCAAGAACTGGTATACCGATTTTATATCATCTTGCCGACAACTTTTCTTCCTTTGGTGAGCTTTAATGTTTGGGCATGAAGAAATATGCTAAAACCCACAACTTTAGGCCCTTGTCTTTTGCAGTAGTACAGATACACCATAAAGTGAGAGACTTGGGCCACGAGTTCTAGGTTCCATTTGCCCCCGTTTCCATTTTATTTCGGCATCACACAGCTAAACGCGAAAATACAACGAAAGGGATATGTACTACCGTAGCTATAGCTAAGCTGCATGCCTCAAAGTTTCTTCTGGTTATGAACAGTATTCCTTTCCTTTTCTTGTATGTAAAGCAACGGCGATGAGTTATGGCCAGGTAGGAACCTTATGATTCGGTCAATCTGCAGATAAACGTGTATTATCTTCTGTTTCATTTCTTAATTGCAACATTCAGGTTCACACACACTCAAGAGATCGATACAGCTGATCAAGGATAAAGCTTAAAACGGAACTAGTTAAGTCACTAGATCTTATGAAGTCGATGTGCTTCGATCCAGTGCTCTCTGAACAAAGCAGCACACAGTTTTTTTAAGGCAGATTGAGGTCTTGATCTACAACCACCCTGTACATACCCTGTAGTAACAGTTAGTGAGTAGTGATTTGTTCAAGCTGATAGCCTGAAAGAATCTCAAGCACAAGATTTAAGTTCGATGAGTTGATCATGTTTTGTTCCAGTTCTCATCAGAAGAACGGACGTATGTCGCAGAAAAACGCCAATTTGCTCGCAGAACAACATTAGGCCAGCTACTTTGTGTGGTGACGTCACGCTGGCCTGGACAATGCCGTGGGCCCGGAGCCTCGCACGCGTGCCTTCCCCTAGGCCTACCTTCGGCCTGGCCGACCGGCCGGGCCGACCAATTTCCCGGTTGCAGCCGAAGCCGCGAAAGCGACCGTCGACGCTTGCACCACCCTTCCATTGTTAGATTTAATTTTGAAAGTGCAGAAGACAAGAATTTTTTATTCAGTTTATTGAATCCTATTCATTTTTAGTGCTATAGGTTTGGATATAAATTCCTAAACAGTCCTAATTTTTTTGTAAGCAAGAAACAAGCGAGAGAGCAATAAAACAACACAAGGGGCTAGTTGTGTTGCACCATAAAAATATTTGTGTTTGTGAATTTTGTGCTTGATTTTTGCCGTCGTGCGCGTGTGCTAATCCGGACTAAAGCCAATAATTGGTATCAGAGCGAGATTCTAATCTTAGAGTGCTTGCCTCAGGGGAGGCCACCACTGCTGCACCTTGGGGCAGGCTATCGTCACTGAGTGATGCAGTGTTGAGCAAGATCCAATGATGCATTGAGCATGATTGTGGCGGTGCATGCAGCTCCACGACGAGAAGACGATAAGATAGCAACAATCGTCGAGGTATGCAATATACACAATGTGGTGACGCCGCCAGAAGCTCTTAACCTTGTGGTCGTGGGTTCGAGCCCCACGGTGGGCACAACTGTCGGTGTTTCGTATAACCGGCAAGTAGATTTGTAAGTATAGGGGATCACGCGCCCCCTCTCCTCGAATGGTTAGACTAAAGAAGCTTCGGATGTATACTGGTTCGGGCTGAACGTCCCTACTTCCAGTTTGTGGTGGTGGATCTCGTTGCTCAGAGTATGGTAGATTACACGTGAGGGCTAAGGACAGGCCCTTAGCGCTCGTCCGAACAGAGAAGCTCAGGAGCCTCGGACGATCGTTCGGGTCAGGAGAGCAAGCGAGATGGGATATGGAAAAAATGAGGGAACTCGCCCCGTTGCTGGGGACCCTGCCTCCCTTTATATAGTCGGAGGGGGCAGGTTACACGAAAATTTGGAGAAAAGAGGTAGAGGTATGCTACGCCCTGGAGTCTTGGTCTTCGGTCCTAGTGACTGACGGGCTGCTGTTTACCCATACCGGGTTGGTAGACACAATGGACGGTACTTCATTGGAAAGGCGCGCGCCTGCCCTGTGCTTGCTTGTCAGATGCTGACGCCGTCTATGCTGTGCCTTGACACCGCCTCGGGTTGGAGCGCGCTTCTCCACTGTACCTGGTGGGGCGAGTGGACGGGTGCTTGACTTAGCGGCCCCTGGCTACCTTGGGAAAGAGCCACCTGCTCCGGCATGGTCGTCTTGTCCATGGGGCAGGTGACCAGCTTGGAGCCGACCGGTGATGTGGCGGAGGCCGTCAAGCTGGAGCTCTTTGGGGCTTTGACCCTGACCTGGTCCGGGCCTGCGGGGGCGCCTGACCAGCGACCAAGTTGGAGCGCCCCTGGGAGGCTTGGTCGAGGCCGAGGGTCTTTCGTGACCCCTTGGGACTAAGGCCGAGCCCAAGATGGTTTGTTTGGTGATCCAATCAATATTCAATGATAATTCCATCTTACTGTGGGGACGGAGACTCAAGTAATACCCTCTCCAGCCTTCGGCAGCATCGCTGATTCGGGTTCTGAGCCCGGATGACTGAGAGAAATACGATCATGTATACTTTGTTGTGGGGTACCCCTGGTATGAGTATTCGTCACCCAGTATTTTTCCCCCAAACCGAATTTGAATCCTTGGTTTGGACAACTCTGAAGTCTTAGCAAAATTAAAGATTGTGGTCACACCTATGGATCCATAGTCGGACTGTCAGAGAGCTGGGCACCGAAAGATGGGGAGAAGTGCGTGGTATGAAGCGAAAGTGAAATAACGGGCAGCAGCTAGCTCGTTGATCAACAAAAGAGACGAGACACAAAATTTATAACGAGGTCAATCGATCGAGGTTTTGTTCGAACCAGGGAAGATCTTTCAGATTCTTCTAGTCGCGGAGAGACGTCTATCCTTGCGTCATAAACTAGAACCGGCATATCTCCAGTTCTGCATATGTGTATCTGTAATTGGATTACATTACCGAACGAGGTAGAAAATCGTCCAGCCATCCGTGCCGATTTTCATAAAAAATAGATTGAAATGGAACAAATTGCAAAATCAAATTAGTTTGAAATCGGCGATCAAACAGCAGGGAAAAAACGATAATCGACTGATTTGCACGATTTTTGACCGATTTGAGGCAATTTTTGGCCGGGTTTTATGAAAAATCGGCACACTCAACAAAAATTAGAAAAAAATTAGGAAAATTGCAAAAAAAATATATAGAAATTGCTGTAAAATTTGTAGAGAGCCAGTGAAGGCCTAAGAAATAGGAAAATGATAGAAATATATAAAAAATGTATGGAAAAATATGATAAAATTTTGACATGATCTTTCATACATTTTAAGACAACATCAAGTTATGAAGTATAAATTTTGCAATAATAGCACAACTATGAAAAAATATAAAAAAATATGAGAAAGTTTCGGTATAACATTTTCTATATTTTAGACAATCTCAAGTTGTAAAGTAGGCATTTAATAATAATATTTTAAGAAATAACATTTCATTTTAATACCATTCACAAATCAATTCAACAAGTCCACATCTCAATGTCCATAGCATATAACATTTGAAATCAAAATTTCTTACCGAAAATGAATGTTCGCACTTCACATTGTATCATCATCTTTTCATTGTCACATATATGCCATGTTAGACATACATGAACATTATGTTAGTAAAAAATCAAGTTATAACGAAATAAAATATAGAAATAAAACATTACCTTTAGTGCTACGGTTAATATTGTTGTGTATACACTTGATTGGTCATGTTATACTCTTTGATGTGCATTATCATCAATTCTCATGTAGCTAGCAACTCCGCTTTGTATTCGTACTAACTTTGCCTCATCCATGGGCTAGTTATTTGCTATTGTTGGTACAACATAGCATAAAAGTCGGGATCTTGCCACTCATAGACCCATTGGGCAGGAGGTTGTGCAGAAGCATCTGA
Source organism: Guadua angustifolia (assembly GCA_036346375.1). Classification (NCBI taxonomy): domain Eukaryota; kingdom Viridiplantae; phylum Streptophyta; class Magnoliopsida; order Poales; family Poaceae; genus Guadua; species Guadua angustifolia. The sequence goes on from CM070508.1 coordinate 8,107,592, forward strand.
GATGGTATAGTCATAGCAATCATATAGTGATAGCAATCATATAGTCGTAGCAGTCATATGAGCCATAATTCCTTTATATCTCGACAACGCTGTTGTAACATCCCAATTTTTGGCTTTTCTTGCATTTTAGTGGTATTTTGAATTTCTGGAATTTATTTGGAATTATTTGGATTTATTTTGAATTAAATCATTTATCAACTTAATTAAATAATAGAAAAGTTAAAATAAGATTTTGCTGGAAATATTTTATTTGAGTCACAAATGTCCTAAAATATTTTTGGGAATTTTTCTGATATTTTTAATGCCCCAAATAAATTATTTTATTTTCGAGAAATATTTTTAATCGGAAAAGGATTAAAAATCCGTGAACAAGATCTTGGTAGAAATCTCAGGCGGCCCGTTCGAAAACCCTAACGCGGTAGCCGTTAGATCTCCATCCAAGGGCCCACGTTGCGCCACGTCGACCAATCCTATTCACCGCCGGATTACACCGCCGCCGCCCGTGTGGGCCTCGGTCTCCGCGTTTTTCACGGACGCCGAGGGGGCTATTTAATGCGCCGCCACCCGGGTTGTGATCCCCACCTTGCGCCGCACTCGTCCGTACATTCCACGCCGCCCGAGACGCCGCCGCCTCGCCGCACGAGCTCGCCGAAGTTCCCGAAGTCACCCGCCGAGTTTCTTGCGCCGTTCCGCCGCCGCCGGTCACTCTCCGCCGTCGCCCATGCCATCCCCGAACTCACCTCGTCGTGCCGCGCCGGAAGCATCACTTCTTCACGCCGGAGGAGCTCGGAAACGCCGCGCCGCACGTCGTTTTCCCCAGCTCCGGTGAAGCAGCGCCGCCGCACCGTCTCCACCGGGCCCGAGCTTCCACAGCCATCCGATCGCGCGTCAACGACCCAGACTTCGCCACGTCGCCCCGCAAACAGTAAACCTCACCTTATAACCTCGACCGTTAGATGCAAATCCGAGGCGCGCCGCAGGTCTGCGTCGCCGTTCATCGTCGCGTATCATCGACGACGCGGACCCACACGTCGGTCGCCGCCGCCCAGCACCAGGTGTATGTGTCATCGACAACCGCAGACCCGCATGTCATCCGCACCGGACCGGTGATGTCATCTTGGCGTCGCCATGTGGGTCCCATCTGCCGATGAGTCAATGATGACGTCATCTTGCGTCGACGCCAAGACGGAGCCGTCGGTGGCGTCGGCAAGGCCGCGTGTCACTCTCTGGTGGCGACCGTGTCACGGATGACGCAATAATTAATTTTCCGAAAAAGAAAATATTTATTTAATTCAGAATATTGATTTTAAATATATTTTGAAACTTCAAACGCTTATAACTTTTGCGTTTTAACTCCGATTCGAGTGATTCTAATTTCTATAAATTTGTAAAATCAAGCTCTTTCTGTTTATGAATTTTAGGCTTGAGTTGCTCTCTGTTTTATTTATTTATTGCTATTTATTTGCGTTCTGCGTGAGACGTTGAAGTGCGAAGGTTTCGAGGAGAAGTTCGACCGAGAGCAAGTTCAGAACTAGAACCAAAGACTTTTTGAAGGCAAGTTGTGTTTGATCATGTTGAACCTATTAGAGCAAATTATTTTGATTTAAACTATTGCATGCTAATTTGATAGAAATGACTTTGAATAAGTTTGGGATTAGTTAAATGCCTAGTTGTTTGTATGCCACCTTGTCATATATAATTGTAGGCCATGAATCCTTTGTCACCCTAGGTTATGAATTAATAGTTGGACATTAATAATTTGCCAACATGGGTTGAGTAGACCGAAGTAGTGTGCTTAGCCTGCCACGAGGACAATTCATGATTTTGGAACACCAAAGTAAATAATGACTTAAAGAGATATGGAACACGTTTTGTGAATGAGACATGTGTTATTGAGTTGATGATGGCACGTGGTGCAATGGTAAAGAACCGAGGTGGGAAAATGATTTAGACTGGGGCAAATGGCAAGATTGTTTCTGGTGGGCCAAGAGTGGCAACTGGGCGGTCGTATTTGGTTTTTATTGGACATGGACATTTGAGTTACACTTGGTTAGTCTTGCCTCGGTCAACTAAGGACTTAACCTTGCGAGCATTTGAACTGAGTCTCTCATACAGCCACAAGCTCCGTAATGGGACGGGCTTAGCTGAGTAAGCTGGGAAATCTATTCTTTAGTATTGTCGTGGTGGTGTGAGGCCCGGAGAAGCGGAATGAGAACTCACATGGCGCAAGAGGGGGGCCCTGGGTGTGGTAACCAGTCCCTCCAGTGTTGAAACCTTAGCGGGCAGTACTGAGTTTAGATGGAACTTTGGAAAGGCTTCATTACGGTTATTTGCCTTGGTGGTATTTGACTGTATCTTGTGGGTAAAGTGTATAACCTCTGCAGAGTGTACAACCTATTCGAATAGCCGTGCTCACGGTAATGAGCATCGCTTGGTGATTACGGTCAAGGGTTAGATTTTCATGAAAATGACTTGTTTATGGAAAATGCTTGGGTTGGTAATGATGAACTGGACTTAGGACAGAAAAATGATTTACGATTGAAATGTTTGTGAAAGCTATTATTCCTACTACTGTTTTACTGCTTTGCAATCTATTACTGTTTATCTTGAATGTTGTACTGCTCATGAACCATAGCCTATCCTTTGTACTAAGCCATGCATGTAGAATATTAGAATTGCATTCTGTGCATGACTTGCTGAGTGCTCAAAGTACTCACCCCACAACAACACAATTTCAGTTGAAGAAGAAGCAAACCCTGCTCAGGAGGAGGAGTATCAGGAGGAGCCGACAAACTAGGGAGCGAGCCCAGTCAGTTGCCTGTGGCAAATTGGTTGGCGCCACGAGTTTATTTTATTTCATTGCATTCAATATTTTAATAAGTCTTAGCCTGAGGCGATCTTTGTAACTTGACCATAAGGTCGATCAACTAGTTTGAGTATTTAATCAAAGTACTTATTATTTCGTTGGTTATGACTGTGATATGTACCAATGTTGAGACTGTGTGCACTAGCGTGATCCTGGACTAGTGCTGAATACACAGAGGGTCCGGATTTACAAATTTGGGTCCCGACAGCTGTATAAGCTAAAACTATCCTACGGTGCATCATAGCTATGTTAATAATTCCTTTACTTCTCTACAGTAGTCGTCCTCTGTGATTATGGAGTGCCTTGGTCTTCATTATATGTCATATGTGGCATGAGTATACTGCGACTCCTCTGTAAATTCTATAGGATGCTGTCCTTCTAAGCAGGAAGTGAAAGGGATGAAGGCACCATCACCAGACTCACCACCATCACTGTACAACTTAGATCTACTATCATAGAACTATTGGTATGGTAGACTCTAACGATACCAGGAGTACTATCGGTTGAGTCATCACTCTCTATATAATATTCCTCGCCTGTGGTGCTTACTGAAAATCAAAGCTTACCGAGCGATTTTTTGAGCTCCGGCGGTGAGCGGATCCGATCGGAGACAGTGGCGAGGTGTTCGGAAGAGGAGAGCATTGTCTGGACCAGACTTGTGGCTGTCGAAACGATTGGTTAGGGAGTTAAATATGTCGACCAAATTCATGGGCCGGATGGGCTGTAAGCCTGCAGCCTATCCTCTGTTTTTTCTTTTTTATTATATATATTCGGATTTGCTCACAAAAATCTTTCAAATTCAGTTTTTCAAAGAAATTTCATTTCGGATGTCAAAACCATATTAATACTAATTTTAGGGAGCTTTTGGATATTTTTTAAATTTTTTTCGATTTTTAAAATTTGAATTGGATGGCTTTACCGACCGGTACGCAACTGCTATGAAGTGTTTTAACTGACGTAAAGACGCATGCCTTCACATAGGATGATAGGAAGCTAGTGATTAAACATGTCTCTAGCTAGCTGTGGACATTACGTGCGCAATCCCGGCGATAGGATCGGACTTCTTGCTATTAATAAAATAACATAAGGAGGGTTTAGAGCATCTCCAACAGTGCTTAAAATCCATTCTCAAAACCTGATTTTGGTTTTGATTGCAAAAAAAAGTACTCCAACAGTTCCTCTTTCTAGCTCCTTAAATTTTGGCACGCTCAAAAATAGCACCCCGACTCCTCATTTTTGTGCGCATTGTCCGCGCTCCCAATCAACATTATTTCGTGCTCAGGATGGCCCACCGGACCAATTCAAAGGTGTTTTTGGGAGAAAATATAGGAACTGTTGGAGAATAAGGTATTTTGTAGATCCAAAATTTTTTGGGAAAGTTCCAATCTAAGAATATTGGGAGTCTAAATATTAGGAACTGTTGGAGATGCTCTTACATGCATGTATCTAAGAAAATAAGAAGGGATTAGATGACATAAGGAAAAGTACAAGAAAAATTGTTCAGGAATGTCTGTTAGTGATAGCATAGTAGATCTTGTGCAAGTATCGTAGACCTTCAGAATCCCTCTTTCTGTAGTAATACTTCGCAACAAACCTTGTACCGTTATGTACACATGCTCTCTGAAACTGCGATTATAAAGTCGGAAATTACCAGTCTTCTTCTATGATGCAATCACTTAATTATTTATGGCAATTCTTTTCTGGCCGTTTTATTGAGAGAAATTTTATGGTGTATTAACTGATAGTATATAGTAGGTGATTTAACCATTGATTTATTAAGAGTATTTCTACTATTATACTACCAAAAGAAGAATAAATAAATTCTAACTAATCTAATACATTGGATTAAAAAGAATAAACGTTTCATACTTAATTTAATGTACCGTAAAAGGCTCTTTTATTTAACTATGGTAGTTCAGTGTATTTTACTGGAGTTTTGTTCCATGGGATATGGCATGACAAACCTACATACTAGATTAATCTGATGCTTTAACTCATGAGCTGCATTTTGGATCTGGTGCACCATTCATCTCAACTATCTCAACTTTGTAGTAGTACAAGATATTTCCTAAACCAGCAGCAGGAAACAACAAAAAGTCGGTTGTCTCCTGGGCAAAGCAGTAGCAGTAGACTAGTAGTACAGAAACTTTGCTAGGCCGATGGGGTCAATAAGCCAAAGCTTCTTAGGATCCTCAAAGCTCCTTGAGCATGACTAGCACTCTCAGAAAGAGATTTGACCTAATTATCCCCCTCTTTAACCAAGTTGAAGCGAATGGACCTGCTTGGTCAGAGTTAGTCAACGCCTGGAGTTGAAGGTGTTGACTAATGTTAGGCATGCTTCACTTTAAACGAACACGTTCGATGCTGAGGGGATCCCATTCATGCGACGTGAGAATTCGGAAAAGAACTGAGGGTGTGTTTGGTAGTGCTCTAGCTCCACCAGATCTACGTATCTGATGGAGCTAGGTATTTCTAGTTTTACCAGATCCGTAAAGCTGAAGTTATGAGTACATTAAGGGTATTTAGGTGAATCATCTTGTTTATATTTTAGACCAAAAATATAAACTTAATTCACTTTATTTTAGCCTACAAGTTTCAGATATCAGATGAAACTGAGACTGGAGCTCTACCAAACAGACCCTAAGCCATTACCAGTTACTATAACACTTGTTGCGTCTAGATATCCTTTATATCCTTCTTACTTTTGCGACGAAAAAGTTCTTTTCTTCATGAGCACTTACGTACTGGCCACATATCAATCAACGCGTACAGGGGTGGAGCCACGATTTCGAGTTAGGGGGTCACGTGGACCAATAAAAAATTATCATAGCACACAATTACTTTTCAAGTATATAAAACTTGAAAATTTAAGTATACACACAAAAACTAATTACTAGCTAATAAATTCAAGTATACACACGACTAACCAAAACTTGGTTAGGGAGGCCACAGGGACCCATCAAAATTTAGAAATTCAAATATACATACAATTACTAATTACTAGCTAGGTGAGTTGAAGCCAAGAAGGGGGAAGGTCTCTGGAGTTTACGAGCTGGCCGCTTTTGCACTCACTGTGTCCAGAATTGGGCCAGAGTTGCTCACAACGGACTGGATTCCGAAACCGTGAGGAGACGACCCAAACGCACGCGTTTTCCCCGAAGCCGAGTGGAACTACGCAAACGCAAGCCCACCGAGAAGGAGCAATCATGCCACCGTGCCGTGCGTGTGCTCCCTACACGGCCGGCCAACCCAAACGGCGACGGGCGCGGTAGCCGAAGCGGGCTGACGCGCGCGCGGTGCAGCCGCCCACCCCGTCCTGGAGCTCAGCTCGCGCACCGCAGCCGCCACGCGCACGGCAGAATGCCCGAACAGCAGCGAGGCCCAGGCTGCAAGACCGCGCGTGGCTGACGGCAGAATGCCCGAACAGCGGCGACGCGCGCCCAGGCTGCAAGATCGTGCGCGGCGCAGGCCAAGCCTGCAGGAGAGATAGGTCCACCTCCGTGCTCCAAGGCGAGATCAGGCTAACTAAACCCGGGCGTTGAGATTACAATTTGTTTGACAAATTACTATGAGCAGAGCAGACAAAAAGGCTAGGGTTTACTATCAGTTACTCCCTCGGTTTCCAGATAAACGTCATTGTAATTTTCGAATTTGTTTCTAAATGCATGTTATTATACAATATTAAGATGACCTTTCACTATTTTTCTTTGTGAACTCCTTAGTTTTAACTATTTCTAGTACTATTTACTACCATAGACTAGAATTAGACATATAATACCAAAAAATAAATAATTTAATAAAAAAGTTAATATAGTTTTTTTATACGGGTCTTAATAAAAGTGTAATATTATATAATAATATTTATTCAAAAACAAAGACGAATCCATATATACTACTAATTTCAGAGAGGTTGGCAGCCTACCACCACACGCCGCTCTGGCATAGTGGATTCTATAATGCCGCAGCTACAGTGCATTTCCCTTTTTTTCCAGCTTTCTTTAAAAAGAATTCTCATCTTTTATTTTTTGATTTTTTGTTTTTTTGAAAATTTAAAAAGGAGCCAAATTTTAGAGGTCGCTTGCTCGCACGGCCGATCGTAGTAGAACTTATAACTGTATTGTTCCTGCTCCTCAATCAGCGACTGCCTCGGAAAAGACAGACCACGACATTGCGCTGACGAGTCATGAACTCATGATCGACCTTTTCCGAGGTTGTTCTTGGAGTATTCTCGGTACATAGTTTAGTTTTTATAGGTTATATCTAAATATACAACATTATATAGAAATACAACTTTCTCAATGTATAGTACCTCCTCTCTCTCAACTCAATTAATTTCTTCACTCCTATCTCACCTCCTCTCTCTCCTTGCTACCAATACTCATCTCCCACTTATTTGGCTTTCTCAATTAGATTGTATCTTGTATGAGAAACAGTTCTACTCTCTCTCTTCTTAACTCACCTTTCACATCAGATTTTATCCCCCACTTGCATTCTATAACAACAGCTTACATCGTTGAATTGAGGTGCCCTTAAATATCTATCCTATCTTCCGCTTATATTATATGTATCTTATATAGCGACAGCACGCTAGCTAGCCAGGAGCGGGCGCGCGCCGCACATTTTTGTGGAGTCAAATGTGCATGAACGACGATTTATCCGTGGATTGTACCATCTCTCTCTCTCTCTCTCTCTCTCTCTCTCTCTCCGAAAGGCCAACAGAGCATGCAGATTAAACGTACGCTTGTCACGAGGTCTATTATATATTAAAAAACTTATGACATATCAATTGGAGTTTTTAAGAAAAGATAAATAGATCAGAAATTCTCACAAAAGAAGATATATTATATATTAAAAAGCTTATGACATATCTTTTAGAGTTTTCAGAAAAAGATAAATATATTAGAAATTCTCACAAAAGAAAACAAAACATTTAGCCCTTAACTTTTAGGAGGCGGTCGAGTGAAGGCACAACTGAAAAGCTCCTCCCCAGTGGTTGTAACTTTTAAGAGTACTTTTGCTGTGACTTAACTTTCCAGCTGTTTTTGTAGCCATGATGTTTAGGGGGCTTTTGGTCCAAAACTGAAGCATAGCCCCCTAAATAGTCTTTTAATCTATCGGTGGAAGACCAAAAAAGCCCGAGACACAGTATACAATGCGAGAGGCGACATTCTCTTCCACGACCCATCAGGGTCACCTCCACGGGGGCCTACACCCAAGCCCACAATCGATCGCACCTATAACCAGGGATCTTATGCAGTTAAGCTGACCCTGTAGATCAAGACCATCTGATCGAGCCAACGAACGGTCTGGATCGTTCAACGATGCGTGCTACAATGTGTTGCTTAGGGTGTTAAACCGGTTAAAAGTCTAAGGTGTTAAATGAATAGGATTGGAAAGTTCGAGACACTGGATAACCAGTTTTGAAGTTTTGTATGTCGGACGAACTTTTGAATAAAATTCAGAGTGTTAATGAATTTTTTCCCTACAAAACTAGCTTAAGGTGTTAAACGAATAGGATTAAAAAATTAAGGTACTAGATAGCTGATTTTAAAGTTTAATATGTTGGATGGACTTTTAAGTAAAGTACAATGTATTATATAGGCTTTTTCCTATATTATATTATCCGTTCATATCCGGCAAAATCTTGGAGAGGCTTGACTGTGCGCCACGATTGCCAGATCACCTGGTTTCCACTGAAACGATATCTAGCTTAGCTAATGCGCGCATAGTGGCCTGCACATATCGTTACAGCTGACTTTCGTTGTGTCGCGTCATCTAAATATCTGTGCTAGAATAATCAATCCTAGCTACGACAACCCTGGCAAGATTTTTGGATAATAATACAGCACACGCCTCCCTCTGCATTTCCAAGTCGGATAACGTTCTTGATCGATTTTTAGAAATCTGTACCTGTGTTCGTGTGTATGTAGATGCCATTCTGACACGCGAGTCAGTGCGTTTGAACTGAGACCATACATGCATACGCGCCAGTACGTACGTACCATGCACTGAAGGCACTGTACAGTGTGGCCTTAAGGCAGCTAGCGAATATGTATGCTAGCACGCCAACAATGGTTGGCAAGAGTGACAGGTGTCCACACGGACGGGCGGGCCGCGCACGCCTAAAGTACAAAGGCGACGACCGATCACGTCGGTTGTCGGCGCCCGGCGACATGTCGGGACATTCCTTTTGGCCGTGGCCGTCACATGCATGGCTGCCACGCTCGCCCGCCGGTAACCCCAGCCATTTATTTCCACTCCCCCCGATCGACCGGCCCCAACGCGACACAGATCCGACCTTCCCGACCCGGGCCGGGCCGAGAGCTTGAGCTAGCTCCAAACGCTACGTACAGCTTCGACGAGAATGCGCCACCGAGTTGCGGCCGGCCGGAGTTATTGCTCGGCATGTGTGCGCGACTGTGCGCCGTGTGCCGTCTCGGGCGGCTGTGCGATCGCAGCAGTAGTACGTACGAGCGCCAGCCCAGACGGTCGCTTTAGCCCTCCGTCCATCAAAAAGGAAAATTTTACGACGTATTATATTGGATATTTATAATAAAGGAAAATTTTACAGCGTATTATACTGGTTGTATATAATAGATTATAGAAAATCAATCTAGATATTAATTTGTTGAGGATATTCCTGCTACTCTACTTATGGAGAAAATCTAAATAAATAATAATTAATTGGAAAAAATCCCTATAACAGCTTGAACTTTGCTCAAAAGTCAATCCAACCCCTAAACATTGAAACCGGTTATCTAGGTGCACTACTATAGAAAAGCTTATAATAGACTCCTCGTCATAGACGATTTTTTTGAAAATTGTTTGTGATAAGGAACATCATTGACGGTTGTAGAATCATCACAGACAGTTCTATTTATAAACCGTCGGTGATATACATAGGGATATTATAGACGATTTTAGTATAAAACCGTCTGTGATGACTCTGTATATCACCGACGGTTTATAAATAAAACCGTCTGTGATAGCTCATAGCAATATATAATGCAGGGGTTTCGGGATCTATCTTTAAGGTGGCTGCGGCTATAAGGCGATCTGGTGAAAAAACAATTGATTTCGAAGGGTGATTATAGATCCATTTGATTTTGTTGATCTAAGGTTAGTAATGGATTCTAATTGTATTGTGTTCAAAATCTAGCTTGGTAAGAGAGAATTCAAAAATAGTTTAGATCTAGCCTGTAGATTCATGTGTTCTTAATGATCTAAGGTTAGCAATTGTTTTTGGTTGCATTATATTCAAGATCTAGCTAGTTTGGTAAAGGGAGATCGAATTTGAAGATTATTTAGATCTATTTGTTCTTTGTGATCTAAAGCTAGTAATTGGTTCTAATTACATTATATTTAAGATCTAACTAGTTTGATGAACAGAGAATTTGAAAATTTTGTTTAGATCTATCTTGCAGATCCATTTGTTCTTTGTGATATAAGGTAATAACTGATTATATAATTGCATGATTATATAATTGCATCCCTAGATTCAAAACTCAACGCAGATTGAAGCACATTTAATTCTAAGGGGTTTCAAAACTCAAAAATCAACGTTGAACAAATTTCAAAACTTCAATCTGCGTTGAGTTTAGAATTAAATGTGCTTCAACCTGCGTTGATTATAGATTGGCTGCAAGAATCTGATTATATAACTGATTTTATAGCACTATGAGGTCTATTAGCGGATGTTCTTCGGGAGGGAAATAAGTTGCCGACAATCACCTATAAAGCCAAAAAGGTTCTTTGTCCCTTGGGAATAGAAGTAGAAAGAATACATGCATGCCCGAACGACTGTATCCTCTTCCATAAAGAGTACACAAACTTGTATGTATGTTCGGTATGTAACGCATCCTGTACAAGCGTAAGAATTCGAGGGCATCGAGGTGAAGAAAGGACCTCCTACATAGGTGGCGTGGTATCTGCTTATAATACCCTGTTTGAAACATTTATTTGTGAACCCAAAGGAAATAAAACTATTGCGTTGGCACTCAGAGTAGCGTAAGAACGATATAATGCTATGGAACCCTATTGATTCCACCTAGTGGAGAAACATCGATAGGAGGTTTCAAGAATTCAGTGCGGATCCGAGGAATATAAGATCAGGATTGAGTACGTATGGAATGAATCCTTTCGGTAATATGTGCAGCCGACATAGCACTTAGCACGTGAATATTTGTATCTAGTATCTTTCTCCTTAATTGTCTGTGAAACGAAAGTACATTTTGTTGTCCATACTTATCCAAGGCCTAAAATAATCTACAAACGATATTGATGTGTACCTATCACTATTGGTGCAAGATCTAAAAACATTGTAGATTCTTGGAGTACAGGAATAGAATGCATACAAATGAGAGAACTTTACTTTGCACTATTTGTTGTTCTGTACTATAAATAATTACCCTGCCCTTGCTAACCTTTGGGCCAGAATACAAAATGAACCAAAACCTACACTCACTGCTTAGATAATACCAAGAGTGTGTGGCTGAATCTCTCGCACAAAATCGTGTACATGCGTCACCATAGATTCCATCGGAGGAATCACCTATATCACAAGATGAAGAAACAATTCGATAGAATGCTCTTAGGATCAACTAAAGCCCTTTTCCCGTGAAAAGTTTGCGTCTAAAGAATGCTCTTAGGATCTGATGCTCAGAAGACAATGGATAAAGGATTTATACTGGTTCGGGCCTCTCACAATGGAGATAACAACCCTACATCCAGTGATCTCACTATTGCAGCTATGGAACTCTTACAGAATGGCTTGAGTGAGATAGCGTGTTTTCTTTTTTTTTTCCTTCTCTTCCCTCTACCAAACTACTGGGGGGTTCTTATAGATGCTCAAAATAATTGCAGCTGAATAATGCGCCATTACCGCATTAACCGTGGCTGTGACCGCATCCTTGATTCTCGCCACGCCCCGTTGTGGCATAATGGTCTCAGATCGTGGCATAATGGTCTCAGACCGCGGTGTAATTATCACCACGTTGTCGTTATAAGCTGAGCACAATTTTTTGATCATGCTCGGGAATTCCCCTTAGCTCTGATCGACCACTGCGCACTACGAGCGAATATGCTCCGGGATTTATGACACATGCTTGGGGACAAGCTTGGGCATGGTTGGGGTGGACCCACTAACCAAACTATCCGATGGTACTCCTTGGGGACACCATCCAAGGGTATGTATGGTCGGCCAAAACTGGCTGCCAAGGTATTTTGGTCCTTATGAAAATTATCCAATCCTCAACACATACACTGGGTTAAATCAGAAACTTGGAGGCCTCAATTTACCGGTGGAATTTCTACCACTTGAGCTTAAATGTATCAATTGGCCTAGGACCATCTGCTTCATTGTATGATATATGGATTGGTCAAAAGAAAGAAAGATGCGGTCCTGCACCCATTTCTTAAATAAAAGATTGGTACCGCAAGTTGAATAAATAAAATTGCCATGATGAAAATGTAGCCGTAGAAAAGGTGGTATATTTATCGCCAAATCACCATCTTATTCAGCTTTTTTAGTACTCTGGTCTACACTATGTATCATTCAGTGAATGAACAGAAAGAAGCAAGCAAGAGAGAACATGGTGCACAGGATTACTAAATAGGATATAAATCAACAATGTTTGAGGCTGAAAACAGAAGTAACAATCCTGTCAAGAAAATGCTGTAGAAGAATTGTAATAAGCTAGAATCCTTATCAGTCCCAGACAGGCTAGAGTGTTGATTGCATGGGAACATTGATTTATTCCTAACACTTAAATGTGATAATAAGTCATATGGCCAAGCAAATAAGTGTATAATAATTTTTTGTAATAGTGGATAACAATTAAGTGTATGAGTAAAACTACCTACCATTAAGGAGGAGTTTAGCTATTTTTTAGTAATTGTTTTTTAGGTAACAACAGTGAGAAAGGAGCACACCTGAACACAACATTTAATTAAACCAAAAACATCAAAATTACAGAGACAGGCATACCAGAATGGTTGCCTCCAAATGGTCCTAGGCCAATAAATCAGAAACTATGCTGAATTTCTTGGACAACTGTAATTGTTAAATCTAGAATGATAGGCAATTTGGTAAATTGTAAGAAAAATAGGTAATTGTAAAACATTCTAGAATGTTCATATTTTAAAATGACTGCCTAAATTTTTGCCTTTAGACCTCGAGACAAATCAGCCAGGTCTATTCTCTACTATTGGCTAGTCACATTTATTTTTCATTTCATGGCATTTCTGAAGGTGACGTTGTGCTCTTGAGGTGCACGAAAGTAACATGGTGTTCAACTATCACATTGATTTTGAATGCCATGTTGCCTTCATACACCAAGGGCACAATGATAGCTACAGATCGAAATACCTTGAAACACCAACAACTATGACCAGTAACAAGTAGACAACACGGCCGATTGATTCTTCTCGGGGTTCATTTGACTGCAATTTCGATATCCAAATATAAATATGTGTATATATGTATGTGTGTGTATAGTTGAGTACAACAAATAAAAATAGGGCTTAAGGTTAGGAAATGCTCCCGAATGCATAGTCCATGGCATGCTCGAACACATCCATCTTAAAATATGAACATTTATAGTACTTTCATCTCCTTTCTTTTCTTAATATTGATGGATTTCAAGGAAAAATCCATTTCTTACCAAAAGCTCATCATGAAAGTTATCATCTTCTCTAATTTATTTCCACTTCATCCTCATCTCCAAATAAGAATATCATAGGAAACCTATGTTCACTGTGATCTTGCACAAGACCAAAGCGAAAATGGATTGCCCATGGTATTCTCATTCGGGGATGACGATGAAGAGAAAAATAAATTAGAGTATGACAACTTTTAGCATGAATAGTGCAAATAAATGTATTTTACATGCCTTGGAATCCATCATCTCCTTTCTTATTATATTATTGATTTACCAACTAGTTTAATTTTTAAATACCTAACACAGTCTAGTTAAAAAGAAGATGATGTCCTCTGTTTCCTCATCGCCGAAAGGATGTGATGCGTCGATGAAAGGAAAATCGACTTGCAATCCAAGAGGAGCAAATAAAAGGCCATGGACCGATATACCTTCACGGCAGTCAATCTGTAGGATGGGCCCCAATCGAACCGAGGAAGGCAGCTACAATATTTTGGACATTGTGCGGAATAGTTGGACGGGAATGGGTCACCATCACTCGTCCAGCCTGGAAGTCACTAACAGATGAGGAGCGCAACAACATGCTTTTAGAATTTTTTGCATCGTTTAGGATCACCAAATATTCTGTGCGCCTACTGCGACGGTATGCTCTACTAGTGGTGGGAAAGGCGTGAAAGAACTTGAAGAGCACACTTGTCGACGATTCGGGAACCGGTCCCCCGCCGAGCTTACTTGTTGAATGAGGGATCAACCTAGGGCCCCTTTTTTGCGGAGGGGATAGCGTCCGAGGGCCTGCCGAGCTAGGGCCGAGATGGCCGGGAGAACACAACAAACAAGGGTTTCTTTTTTGGCCTGGTCCGGGCCTCTCGCGGGGGAGATAACACCCTACGTCCAGCAGTTGCACTAGCTTCCAAGGATGAGTTACAAGGTGCTTGCTCGGGGGCACTGGGAGGTTCTGAAGATGACCCCCCTAGCCACCAGCAACAACTGCTACTTGAGAGGAGAACAAGGAAGAACCGAACCCCCATCATTACATGCGATGGGGTATTTATAGACGGTTACAACGTTGCTACATTTATTACGGAAATGACGTGCCACTACTGCTCCCGGACGTGGGTGAACCGTTTCCTTACTTTTCGCCATACCGCTACGTGGGCGTAGTGGGTTCAGATCGTGGCTGTACGGTCCTTCATGCCGCTGAGTGATTAATGCTATGTCGCCTTCGTGGACCGTGCCCGGCTTTTTGGCTAAGCCCGAGGTCCCTTCTTCGAACCTGGTTGTTGGGCACGTACCCCCGAGCTAGAATACTCGGGGGCGAGCATGACTGAGGACGGGGTAGGTCCGAAGGTCAGCCTACCCGAGGATCTTCCTTGGGGAAACCTTCCAAGGGTGAGTATGGTTGGCAGCTGTCTAGCCGCCGAGGTACAATGGTCGCTATAGGGAATACCCAATCCCCGACAACACTCATCACAGAATACATTAAGAATGGCAGGACTCATGTAACATCCCAATTTTTGCTTTTCTTGAATTTAATATGCATTTTACATTTTATGAATTTTCTAGATTTTATTAATTTATTTTGTATTTATTGATTAAAGCCTCTTGTCATCTTTTATTTATTTATTAGAAAATTTTAAATAAATTTTTGTTGAAAACATTTTATTTGAACTCCAAATGCCTTAAAGTATTTTTAGAATTGTTTGGATATTTTTCCTATTTATTTGGGCTTTATCTATTTTTGGGATTTATTTTTATTAGAAAAGTTATTAAAAATAATTTGAACAGTTCTAGACCAAGCTCGCGTTAGCCCAAATTTCATATTCCGCTACCACCAAATTTTCAAATTTCAAACCGCCAAAACCCTAAGCTCTCGCGATTGTGGCCATCGAATGTTGATCCAACGACCGTGATCTTTCCGCGACGTCGCCTGCTATCCCGAAGGTCACCGTCATGCTTCGCGCAAGATCTCACCGCCATTGAGCCGTCTTCACCATCTCCAGGACTTCCAATGTGTTCACCTCATTGAGCTCGTCCGAACCCGTAAGCTATCGTTGCTGGAGTCACCCTCCTTCATCGTCACCATGGTCATCTTCTCTGTTGCCAGTGAGATTCTCGTTGCCGTGCCATGAACGCCGTTGGGAGCTCGGTGACCATAGGATTCCAGAATCAACAGGGGGGATGCAGACATGTGTGCGTGTCGTTTCGCCTGACCGCTCTCACCAGAAGCAGTTCGATCTGGGATGTTGTTGGATGCTTGCCGCATGTCACAATCCGGGGCAGCTACATCGCCAGTTCTTGCTACCTTAACCTAGCCGTCTGATATGTTTTTTAGGGTGCGGATCGTGCGGCGTAGCGTCGCCCGCCTCTTGCCGCGTGTCTAGAGCTCTCTACTAATCTCAACCGTTCGTTTTGAATCAGATGGGCAGGATTTTGCTGTGTGCTATGCCAGTCGCTTTCTCCGCACATCGTGTTTTGGTTGCGCTGTGTGTCGTCGCTGACATCAATGCTTGCGTCAGCCGACGCACGGGCACAACACCGTCGGTCCACGGTGGACCAATGTTGGCCATGGTCCGGTCCATGCACTGGGATGCGTGGCGGCCATCGACTGGTCCACATGTCATGATGCAATAAATCCAGGATTTCTAGTAGAAAAATAATTTGGTTAATTAGGATTTTCTTTTTATTTTATTTTATTTCAAACTTTAAAGGGTTTGTTCCCCCTCATACGAACTCCGATTGAGGTGATTCTAGTCTCTAAATTTCTTTTAAATTGAGATCTTTTTATTGGTGAATTTTATTTAATTTTTGGAGTTGATTTTACTCTCTATTTTTGGTATTTCTTGCTTATACGCTTATTTTGCATAAACGTTGAAGTACCTGAGGTATTCGTGAGCGAGGAGCCAAGCCAAGAACAAGATCCAGAGCTCTTTGAAGGAAAGTTGTGCTTTGATCATGTTGAGCCCATGTTTGAAATATTATTTTATTTCAAAGTATTGCATATTAATTCAATTAGTACTCGTTTCAATTAATTTGGGAATAGTTATTCACCCACTTGTGTTACATCCACCTTACTATGTTGTATGTCATATTTTATTTATCACTCTAGAATAGTTTCATAGTAGTTGTTAGCTAGAATAGTTTCATAGTAGTTGTTAGCTATAATTGCTAATGTGGGTAGTTAGAACGCAAGTAGTATGCTTAGCCATACCACGAATCATCATTTTATGTGAAAAAGGTTAATCTTGTTTAATGAGTTATGGAACATGTTTATTAACTTGTGTGTCAGGTGTTGTCACATAATGTTGTTGATGGCACGTGGTGCATGGTGATCAACTAGGGTGGTAAAATGATTTACACTGAGGTAAGTGGTAAGGATTTGTGGTGGGTCAATGTAGCATTTGGGCTGTCGCATTGTTATTAATGGTATATGATGATTTATAGTAAGGGTGAATTTTTTGTTACTCTTGCCTTGATCAATTAAGGACTTAACCTTACGAGCATTTGAACTGAGTCATTCATACAACTCACATGTCTGGTATAGGACGGACCTAGCTGATTTATTTGCGATGTCTCAGCTTTGGTACTACTAGTGGTGATTTGAATCTCGAGTTGTGGTAACCAGTCCTCGCACGGGTAGACTCACATGGCGCAAGAGGGGGGCTCTGGATGTAGTAACCAGTCCCACCAGTGTTTCAACCATAGTAGTACTGGGTTAAGACAGAGCTATGTAAAGGTTTTGTCATAATCTCTCTGTCGACACACCAAAAGAAGTGTGTTAATTGCATAGAAACAAGAGACGATTATATCATGTGGGTAAAGTATATAACCTCTGCAGAGTGTTAAACCTTTTCGAATAGCCGTACTTGTGGTATTGAGCTTCTCTCAGTGATTATAGTCAAGGGTTATATTTTATTAAAATAATATGGGAATGGAGGATTGAGTTGGTTTATTTGGAAAATAACTGAGAAATTTATTATTGTTAATATTTGTTTTACTGTCTTTACAATCTATCTATACTATTCCTTCTTAAATGCCGCTTTATTGCAAATTAACCATATTAGCCATTCCTTTGGAATAAGCCTTGTACGTACATAGTATATTAGAATTACATTCTGTGCACAACTTGTTGAGTGCTTTATTTGCTCACCCTTGCCACCAACAAATCACCAGTGCAGAAGTCTACATCCACGCTAGAGGAGGGGTACCAGGAGGAGACGAATGTTTAGGGTGCGAGCCTTGTCAGTTGCCTGTGATATACTGAAGGGTTATCTACGTTTTCATTCTGCTGCAGTTTAAATTGTTATCCAACCTTCTAAGACATAGTCATGTAAGTTAACCATAAGGTCATTCAACTAGTATTATTTAATATATGAGTCTTTTATTATTAACCATTGTGATATTTACTAATATTGAGCCTGTGTGCACTAGCGTGATCCTGGACTAGTGTGGTTTACGCAGACGGTCCAGATTTGCATATAGGGTCCCAACAACTCACTTCTCTAAGTATGGGTTCATTGATGAGGATGTATGGCAAACATTTACTGAGATGAAGATGACGGAAGAATTTGTACATCAAAGTGAAGTGCACAAGACCCTCCAGGCAAGGAGCACCCCCCCACACACAAACTCGGCACCACTAGGTATGCGAGTAAGAGCGTGCAATGGAGGAAGAAAAATGAGGAGGCCTCCCTGCTATTTGCGTTGATCATTGACAAGCGCGTCTGAAACTGGCTAAGAGCGAGGTCATGTGCCACATCATTCGGCACTGTGTCCTTTACAAACCCTATAGATGAGGAAGTGTGTGAACGTCTAGTAAGATATGGAACTACCAATTCCACAGCCTTGGGAAGCAAGGAACACCTTGGTCGCACGCGGGGCAAAGGGGTTTTCGTTTCCTGAAAAACTGGATTCCCAGACGACTCTGACAAATACCGGAGTAGGAAGAGCCAAAACCAAGCATGCGAAATGGCTTGTAGAGAAGATTAAGGAAAGTCTGAGAGATGAATTCAGTAATCAGATAAGAAGTCTCAAGGAAAAGATCAATAATTATAAGAGACGACCCACACAAGCCCCGGACGTACGTACACAGTTCAGCCCCACTACCCGTAAGAGAAGCTGTGCTTCCGTCGCTCACACAAATGAAGACGGCGGCAAATTTTTTGTCTATGACATGAAGGTACTAATATATATCTCTTGAATTCTCCATAGATATAGTTATTCGACGTCTTAGCTAATTGTGTATCATTATGTAGGAGGCCACGTGGTGCAATCTCCAAGTGAGGCTTGCCAATGGCTCCGTTCCCCTTCAGGTTGCTTGGAGGCTCGTGTATCCATCCGGTCAAAGGGCATTGGTGCATGGTACCCAGGTAGCATCGGGTTTCATGAAGGTCAGTGTGAACGATGTACATGACATTTCAAGGCCATTGAGCTGCAGATGCCCCTAAACAACGTGATCGTGACATTAGGGGAGCCATTAGCACATACATCCAGTGGCCCAGCAATGGCATCTTCCTAGACATCCAACCTCCAGCATCAGAATTACCCACAGTCCCGGAATCCGCTGCACTACTGGAGTCGCCTGTTGCACCTCAACAGGCTACCAAATAGGCTACCATGTCCCATGCATCATAGGCCTTTACGTGGGATCTTTCCCACTCATCTCCTGTGAAGATTCCCTTTAGTAGAAAGCAAGACAAGAGCAAATTGATGCAGATCATGAAGGCACTCGACTATCCGATTGCTTCATTGGCCTGACTATATAAGCTAGGAGAGCCTTTAGTAATGGAAGAGCATCTAAAAAATCTTACAATGGCTAGCCTTAGAATGCTTGATTGGTTTATGGAACAAGCCTAAAAGCTTGTGCCACAACATATATCGATTATCTCGATCAGCTTCAAGCACAAGCATCTGTTTAACCAGTCAGCAGGGAGCTTCTTCACAGTCGACTTCAAGGACTTGTTTGATCTCTTCAACCTTGATGCCCTCGATGTTGTCTACCTAAGGGCCAAACACCTGGTAGACTTGTGAGGAAACTCAACCTAGAGAAAAGAAAATAGATAATTAGGCATAATAGCAAACTATAGCATAAGATAAGACGTCCACGCAAAGCATGCCAGAAGTCTAAAGGCCTATTTGTTTTTGCTTTTGATTATAGATTATGACTCTAAAAGCAGAATGAAAAACAAACAGCCTGATTCTAGGAATCGATTCTCACAATCCAACCTACATATATACACTAGAATCCACAATCCATTTCATATGTACTTTTGGATTCCAGTTTTTGGAGAATCAGCTTCTCTACAACCATAATGCAGAATCAGGTTTTAGAGAATCCAAAGCAAAAACAAACAGACCCTAAGTGAAGTGAACACAAAATTCTAAAATTAAGCGCAATTACACGCAACAAATGAAAAAGAAAGGAAATGCTAGAAGTAAACAAATATAATATATAAAATACAAAATCAGCTCCCCTAAAGTGATGTCATAAGGGCTCATAACTCCAATTGCTCTTCTCTCAAGGCTACAAACCTAGAGCTATCCAAAGGCTTGATGAAAATATCTGCTATTTAGTGGTCACTCTCCACAAACTGAAGCACTATATCACTATTCTACAAATGGTCTCTATGGAAGTAATATCTAATGTTAATTCTTGGCCCTGAAGTACTGCACTATATTCTTGGCTATGTGAATGGTAGAAGTGTTATAACGAAAAGTGAAATACTATCTATGGCTAACCCAAAATCCCGCAAGGTCAATCTCATCCAAAGTACCTTACTACAGCAACTAGCTGCTGCCACATACTCGACCTCAGTGGTGAACTGTTTAACTCCGGACAGCTTCCAAGATAACCAAGAAACAAGTGAAGTGTGAATGAATTAGCAAGTACAAGAAGTACTCTCCCTATCTATCCTACAACTAGCAAAATTTGCATCTGAAAAAGTTTGAAGAGACAAAAGAAGAGGAGTACCAGATACTATAGTCAATGGTAGCTTGAAGGTACTTGAAAATACGCTTCACTGCCTACCGATGAGAGGTACGAGGAGAGGCCTAAAATCGAGCACACAAGCATACAACAAATTGTATGTTCGGGCTCAAGGCTATGAGGTATAAGAGGGAACCAATCATACTCCTGAACTCCTTCTGGTCTATTAGCTCATCATCCTCATTAGACTCAAGAATGATTGCAGTGGCCGTAGGAGTCATCACCGTTTTCCCTTCAGATATTTCAAAGAGTCTCAGAAGGTCTCAAGTGTACTTGCCTTGATACAACTAGCCTAGCCTAGCTTGTTTCTAATGACAACGCCATCCTCATTTTGCTTGTTCTTGAACACCCACTTGATCCTAATGACATTATGATCAGATGGGGCTTAACAAACTACCAGACCTTATTTCTCCAAGTTCTCAAGTTCTTCATGCATGACATTGATCCAAGACTCATCTGTCATGCATAAGAAACATCATTTGGCTTAAAGGAGACAACAAAGGCATAGTGAAGGCAAAAGTGAGAAAGACCTGACTTTGAGTGCATGAGACACTCAAATAAGTAACCTATCATCTGATCAAGTGGATAACACCGCTGAATATAGCAGGGAGGTCTAGAAGTAGAAGTGGCCTCTATCTCAAGAATAGAAGAGGTAGAAGCAGAGCTACTAGCTGCAGGAGAGTTTGAAAGTAAGGACTGATCTCCCTAAGTACAGAGATTAAAACAGGAGGCACCTCATGTAGAAGGGTCTGGATCAGGTAGAATACCTTCATCTATCATCCTCTCCTCTACAAAGATGGTCTTAGAGAGGAAAGAAGAACCTGATATATCTAGTCTAACTTCTGAACTAGCCTCATCAAAGGTTACCTCTCAGGTCTATATAATCTTACTCTCCTCACAATCCTAGACCCTATAATTATGAGAAGAAATCGAGTAACCTAGAAAGATACTGTCGACAATTCGGGAACCGGTCCCCCGCCGAGCTTACTTGTTGAATGAGGGATCAACCTAAGGCCCCTTTTTCGTGGGGGTATAGCTTCCGATGGCCTGCCGAGCTACGAAACGAGGTGGCCAAGACAATCACAGTGAACAGGGGGTCTCTTTTTATCTGGTTCGGGCCTCTCGTAGGGGAGATAACAACCCTACGTCCAGTGGTTGCACTACTGTGTGAAGGTGGATTACAACGCGCTTGCTCGGGGAGCCTTGGGTGGTTCTAAGGATGTCCCTCCAGGTCGACCGTAACAAGCGCTGTGTACAAGTGAAAATAGTAGGTGAAGTCGAACCCTCAACCCTCCGCGCGAGAGGGTATTTATAGGGGATTACAGGCGACATAGCATTCTTCTGAGGCGCGACTTTCGTTCCGGATGTGGGCGGGCTGTTTCGCGCCTCACGGGCGCAGCTTCGGCGTGGGCACAGATGAGCGCAGATCGTTGCAGCCAGAGATGCGAGCGTCAGATCCTTTGAGCCGCCAAGTCATTAATGCCACGTCATCTTCGTGGACTATGCCCGGCTTTTGGGTGAAGCCCGAGGTCCCTTCGGCGACCAGGTTGTCTGGTCGCGAGCCCCCGAGCAGGCCCACTTGTGGACGAGCTTGATAGAGGACGGGGTAGGCCCGGAGGTCGAGCCACCTGAAGGCCCTACCTGGGGGCGACGCTCGAGCGAGGGCATGGTCGGTGGCCGCCGAGTTACGATGGTCATCCATGGAGAACATCCAATCCCCGACAGCTAGCCCCCGAGGCTTAGGGGGGAAATGCCTCACCGAGGTCTCCACCTTAAGCCTCCAGAAGTTTAGGAAGGGATTGGAGTCCAGCGACTTACCATGGCCTCCGGCGGCCGTTGCTCGGGAGAGAAATCTCACAAATAAGGGTCTTTGTGGCATCCGAGCGACCACTCGCCAGGCAAGAATCTTGCGGCGAAGAGCTACCGTAGCATCCGAGCAACCTTTGCTCGGGGAGAGGAAGTCTCGCAGCGAAGAGCTACCGCGGCATCCGAGCAAGCCTGCTCGGGGACGCGCGCGCTTTGGCGAGGCCGAGCGTGTTTGGTCAAGGTCCGGCCAAGACAGCACTCGGGAATGGAGGCAAAAAGCCGCGACGGTTCCTTCTCTGCGAAGCCTTGTGGGTATGGCCCTGACATTTTTTGTGAACCGCGCCATTACAGGATAGTTTTGAAAACTGAACCGCCACGCGTTAGCTTGCGAGCAGGCGGAGCGGCTTTCCTGTCCATTCGACTTCTCCGCCCATAAATACCCGGCGGGAACGATTCTCCAGACTTTTCTTTCTCCCACGACTCGCGACTAGATTCCAAAAAGCTTCCCAACTCCCAAACTTCCTTCTTCTGCTCCGGCGCTCCTTCCTCCAACTCTCCCCATGGCGAAGTTCGGCGCAAGCAAGATCACCATGGAGAGGCTCCGGTTGCTTCGAGACTTCGGGTACCTGGACGCGGGCTCCTGGCGGATCCCGGAGGGTGAAGGAGCACCGGCGCCGCACGACGACGAGATCATCACATGCGAACTCTACACCATCAACGGGCTTCGCATGCCCGAGAGTGAGTTCCTGGAGTCCGTACTCGCGCAATGCGAGTGCGAGATCACCCATCTGAACCCCAACTCCATCCTCATCTTGACCATCTTCGCCCACCTTTGCGAGGGCTTCGTCGGCATTCGCGTAGCGGTCGGCCATACGGAATAGCTCATTGGCCGACAGGTCGGGGTGGATCTCCAGGTCTTGCGTGAAGCGGACGTGACGGACCCCGAACTTGAAGTCCCGGACGACCGCCTCATCCGAGATGCTCGGAATGGAGTTTCTCACCTTAATGAATCTTTGGACGAAGTCCCGCAAAGACTCCTTGTCCGTCTGGATCAGCCGCTCGAGGTCACGCTCGTTGCCCGGGCGAGTATAACAGCTTTGGAAATTTGCTCGGAGGGCTTCGCAGAGCTGCCTCCATGAGCGGATCAACCCCTCCTTCTGATTGAAGAGCCATGTCCTGGCGGAGCCGTCGAGGACTGTGGGGAGGTAGTTAGCCATGACTCCCTCATCCCCCCCAGCCGCCAGGACGGCGGTGGAGTAGATCGAGAGGAACTCGTCCGGGTTCTGGGTTCCATTGAACCGCTCGATATGGCCCGGCTTGAACTTGCTTGGCCACAAGACGTCGCGGAGGGACGCCGAAAAGGCTCGGCATCCGAGTGCCGGGCCGTCATGGCGACCCCTCCAGGCATGGCGACCGTGGCGGTTGGTGCCCAGACGGTCCTTTGCGCGCGGGGTGAGGCGAGAGAATACGTCTCCATGCTGGCGCGATGAAGGCAGCCCCGAGGTGGAGAACTCGGTACGCTCGTAGGCAGACGAGGCATGCCCCCGAGCCTGCGAGGCCATCCGGGAACCGCTCCGAACGTCTTCACGGTGCCGATCTTGCTTCTGCGGCTCTCCCGAGCAGGACTTCGGGAGCCGCTATGACGGGAGCGAACTGGGGAGTGGTGCTTGTGGTCCCGGGAAACACTCCAGGGCCTTTCTCCGCCAGGGGGCCCTGGGAGCCCTATGTCGGCAGCGAGTTTTTCCAGGTTTTCAGCTACGATCACTCCCATGGCCGTCAGGTCCGCTTGGTCGGAGAAGTTCTGAAGACTGCGCACGACCGTCGCCATGGCTCGCAGGCGACCTTGGGGGACGGTTGCGCACGTTCTCCGAGGAGCGAAGCTCGGTAGGATCCCCGCGAGCCAAGTCTCCAATTCTAGCGTCCGCCCCTCCGCTAGCTTGGCGGCGGACGGTCGCCGGGGCCTTGCCCGGGGACAACTCCGGGCGGTTCTCGTCAGTATTGCGCTGATGGCGCTGGAGGTCCCTGGGAATTGGACCTCGTGAATCTCTTCTCCTCCCACCATGTTAATGCTGCGGGAGTGCCAGGACTGCGAGGACGACACCGTGGTGTCACCACGCGCCGCGGTCCTTCGACTGCACTCGGGACGGTTGGGGCCGCCCGAACTGCCGCGGAGGCCGCAAGATTCTTCCTCGCTAACGAGGGTATCATGCCGCGAGCGGAGGAAATGCTCTCACGCCGCAGTAGCCGGGGAAAGGCTCCCGGACTCAGTGTGACCTTCCGGATCAGCCACACCAGCCACGCCATCGCTGGCGTAGTAGGCGTCATCGTCCTCTACGTCGTCGAAGACGCAGAGATCTTGATTGTCTTGTGAGTTCGGCATCCTCAGGGATTCCTCGCGAAAGGACTCAGTCGATCCCCACGGACGGTGCCAGCTGTCGACGATTTGGGAATCGGTCCCCCGCCGAGCTTACTTGTTGAATGAGGGATCAACCTAAGGCCCCTTTTTCGTAGGGGGTATAGCTTCCAAGGGCCTGCCGAGCTATGAAACGAGGTGGCCAAGACAATCGCAGCGAACAGGGGGTCTCTTTTTATCTAGTTCGAGCCTCTCGCAGGGGAGATAACAACCCTACGTCCAGTGGTTGCACTACTTTGTGAAGGTGGATTACAATGCGCTTGCTCGGGGAGCCCTGGGTGGTTCTAAGGATGTCCCTCCAGGTCGACCGTAACAAGCGCTGTGTACAAGTGAAAATAGTAGGTGAAGTTGAACCCTCAACCCTCCGCGTGAGAGGGTATTTATAGGGGATTATAGGCGCATAGCATTCTTTACAGGGGGCGCGCTACTGTTCCGGATGTGGGCGGAGCTGTTCCCGTGCCTCCCATCGGGCGCAGCGCGACGTGGGCACAATGGGCGCAGACCGTGGCAGCGCAGACTGCGGGCGTGTAGTCCTTCGAGCCGCCAAGTCATTAATGCCACGTCGTCTTCGTGGACTGTGCCCGGCTTTTGGGTGAAGCCCGAGGTCCCTTCGGCGACCAGGTCGTCTGGTCGCGAGCCCCCGAGCAGGCCCGCTCGGGGACGAGCTTGATAGAGGACGGGGTAGGCCCGGAGGTCGAGCCACCTGAAGGCCCTACTCGGGGGCGACGCCCGAGCAAGGGCATGGTCGGTGGCCATCGAGTTACGATGGTCGTCCATGGAGAACATCCAATCCCCGACAGATACCATTAGAAGAATGAGATTCGAACTTATCTAGGGTTCTAAACTTCAAAATGAAACATTTGCATCCAAAAATACGAAAATATGGAACACTTGGCTTTCACCCATATCTCAATTCATATGAAGTGTGGTGCAACTGTGCCTTTAAGAAAACTCGATTTGACACATGATAAATAGTAGTTATAGCCTCAACCCAAACTTCCTAGGAGTATTGTATTCATTTAGCATCATCCTGGCCATTTTGACCAAGGTCCTGTTCTTCTTTTTCCACTACGCTATTCTAATGTGGCACATATGGAGAAGAGAACTAATACTCAATACATGACTCTTCACAGAAACTCTCAAAGTAAGAGTTCTTGAACTCCGTACCATTGTCACTGCGAATAGCTCGTGAGGCAATTAGGTGCTCAATAGACAACTTACGGACCAAACCCCTAAAGTGGATAAAAGACTTATCCTTCAAGGCTATAAAGAACACCCAAGAATAACTCAAAAAATTATCAACAATAACAAGAATGTACCGCTTTGCACCTGCTAACAGCACTCTAGTTGGATCAATGGTGTCCATACATAAAAGCTGTCTGCATCAGTCATCACAATAATGACTAGGGGATGAGTAGTGACAACCATGTTGCCATGCCGGCAAAGAGAACAAACCAAGTGCTTAACCATCTTGAGTTTGGATAAACCACGAATGAGATCATGGCTGCTAACTCAAGTTAAATGATAAAAACCATTGTGACCAAGTCTCTTATGCTATAAGGGGAGATCACAGGACTCAGAACAACTAGACAACAAAGAGAATCATCAGGAGAGTCAACAAAATTAGCACAAAAAACTCTCCAAAACATAGAAATCCCACAAAGCATCCCTCAAGAAGAATTAAGAATTCTACAGGCATTGCACTTGAAACTCACCTCGAAATCGTCACGGTAAGCTGAGACACAGAAAGCAAATTATAATGCAGCTTACTCACTAAGTCAATATTCTTAAGAAAGATGTTATAATTAATGTGCATGGTACCTTTAGCGATGACTCAACCAGAAGAAGCATTCCCAAAGGTGATTAGCTAATCACCGAGAGCACAGATTAGGGAAGAAAACCAATGAGAATCACTAGTAATGTGCGCGAGAACAGTCTAAGTCTACAATTCAAACCTCTCCCTTCCCAGCCCTACGAACCTAAATTAGTGAAAGCGAGAGGTTGATGACTTAGTACTAGGATAGATAACTGCAGATCTAGGAACCTAATACTGAGCCACACAATGAGCAAAAGTCCCAGCCAAGGAAGCAAAAGACTGAACTATAAAGTCTCCCTGTTGCTCAACTCTCACAAAATTAGGAACATCACATGTAGAAGCTTTAGGAGCTGGAGCTGGGTTGGTTCGCTAATGTGCAATGGCCAGACCATTCCAGTAATGCTGCCTAAACCTACTATTAGTGGGAACAAACTCATGCCGCATTGATATCGACCTCAATAGGAAAAATGAGGAATATCAAGAGGATGGTGAAAAACTCCAACCACTAACAGCACTAGGATGAAAACCAGAATGAACAACCTGAAAACCAAATCCTGGACGCTATCCAAAAACAAAAGACTCTCTAGTCTGTCTAGTAAACATGGAAGCTTAGGAGCACTTAGAGTCTGGGGATGACTCTAAATACCCCAGCACGAACACGCTCATAAAGTGCTATCTTGGCATGCCTGAAGTAGAAGTCAGCTAAATGTCCATTCTTCTGACAAAATATGCAAGAGTATTTCGCCTTACCAGAGATAGAAGCTGCAGGAGAAGCAACCTTCTTATCAGAGATCCCATGGACAACACCGGCTCAGCGAAACACTATGGTCCTAGACCTAGGAGCAATCACAATTTCTCTACTCTTGGAGGCATGGACAATAGTAGGAGGATGTGCTCGAACATGCTCAAAGTAATCAAATTCTATATCCTGATTAAATATATTGATTTTGGATTGATATAAGTTGAGATCGAGTTTCTTCTTGCCTCCAATTAACTTCTCAAGAGTGCTCATGAGGTATTCATACTCTTGAAAGAAAAAGGTACATAAAGAATAGAGAGAAGAAGAAGATGAAGAGTCAGAAGAGGAAGAACGAACAGCACATACATATCTCTCCCTATGCACGGTTGCCTTAATTTTGAGAGCCTCACAAGAAATGCACTCAATATTTCTAATCCTAGAATTTTGGGCCTCTAACTTCTTTCTAAGCTCATTATGGATTCTATCTATGTCACAAGAAGCACATATTGGAGCATGAAGAAGACTAGCATCAATAGCACTCAAGCTAGCATTTTTTACTCTAAGAATCTCAACCTCACAAAGCACACTATTATGAAAGATCCTTAGGTTCTCCAACTCCACAAGAAAAGCATCGCGCAAAGAACAATCATAAGCATCACAAGAGGGTTTAGATCTAAGTGAAGCAAGCTCCCATGACAAACTACCTACTTCCTTCTCAACCTCTGAACATCTAGCATAGAATTTTTCTAGCTTGCAGACAGCATCATGGAGCTATTCATAGGTAGGTACTTCATCAGACTCATTGTAGAGCTCATCATCGTTGATGCCGTTCTCGTTGACTATGAAGCACATGCCAATGAAGTCGTCACTGCCCTTAGTCTTCTCTTGTGGATCATCCTCTCTATCATCGTTGCTCTATATGTCTCAGTATCGGAGAGAGATGTTGTTGAGTACGGTGAGGATGTGGTGAAAGAGTTTCTTATTCTTTATGAACTTTTGGTACTTCTTCTCATGCACGGGATCGTGAGCTAGAGACTTCTTGTTGTGGTTCTTGTTGGTGTAGTCGTTTTTATTCATACTACCATAGTCATTCTTGTCTTTCTCCATCTTAGGACATTTTACCCGAAAGTGGTTGGGGCCACCACACTTGAAGCAGGTAATGAAATCACCTCTCTTACTCTCTCTCTCTCTCTCTTTGTCTCACCCTCTCGTATGCATTGAAGAATTTTCTGGCTAGTAGGGTATAGTCATTTTCTGAAAAACTCTCTAGATGCTCATCACTCATCTCATAGAGAACCGAGAGGGGAGCACCAAAAGAAATATGAAAAATGGTGGGATCGGTGACCAACCCTATCAACTGTAACTTCATCTTGTGAGAGACAACATCAATCTTATAAGCCTTGAGTCAAGAATAAAGCCCGTCAAGAGTCAGAGTTGATAAGTTAGTGATGTCCTTGATGGAGATCACCTTCATCTTCCAAGCACGGAGGTCAACTGCCATAAGAAAATGACGAGCATTATTTGAGTCAATGTATGTGGTACCAACAGCTCAGAGATCACTTAGTATCTTGGTGAAACACCCAAAACACTTGTTCAAGGACTCTCTAGTGCGCTGCTCAAACTTGTTGATGTCACCCTTGTATTGGTCTGGCCTCATCGTCTTGATCTAAGTGGTTTCCTCATGGTAGGCATCGAGGGTCACCTAGATCTAATGAGCAGATCGTAGATGAGAGATTCTATCATTCTCACTACAGCTAAATCCTTATATGAGGATGTTCTTTGCCTTAGCATTTGCCTCAACGTTATCCATATTTTTGGTATTGACATTCTCATCAGCAGGAATCTCATATGGGAGCTTCACCTTCTATTAGATCGAGAAGCCCTAAGTAGTGATGTATGACTCTATCTTAAATTTCCAAAAAAGATAATTTACCCTAGAAAATATTGGAGGCCAAGTGAAATATTTATCCGTTGCTATGGCTCTTGAGATCAGTCAAGATCTAAAAAGAGTAAAATTGGGCTCTAATACCAATTGAATGACCTAAAATGGCAATTAAAAAGGGGTGAATGATCACAAAACAAATTTTACCCCAAAAAACAACCAAAACCTCTCTATACCAAAGAAGTGCAGAAAAGCGAATTTTTAAAGAATTTCACATCTGGGGTGGCACTAACATAGTTAAATGGTTGGTAATACCAAAATGAACAATAAATCCAGC
This sequence comes from Guadua angustifolia, assembly GCA_036346375.1. Lineage (NCBI taxonomy): Eukaryota > Viridiplantae > Streptophyta > Magnoliopsida > Poales > Poaceae > Guadua > Guadua angustifolia. The sequence continues at coordinate 8,137,088 of CM070508.1, forward strand.
AATATTGTATTGCAAATCCTGGTACCACCGGATAAGCAGTAAAATTAGTACGATTTCAAAACCAAAATCGGTATATCTTTTGATCGGTTAATTCAAATCTCATGAAACTTTGTATGCACCTTATTATGGGTGTCAGAAACCTATTCCAACCATCAATCACAAGGATTGACATCAAAGTTCTAACATTTTTTGAGTTTACCGAAGGTTACACTAAAACTAGGTTAAATACAAAACTTCACCCTGTATTTGACTCGTGGGGATTTGACGATTAAGATGATCTTATATGGTCTCCCACATGTCATAGCAAACTAGAAATCCAAAGAATTGACTTCAAACGTGCAAGATCAAAATCTATCTTAGATCCTTCCTTCTCAAGCCAAAAAGCCGGTTTCTTGATAAATCTCTTAATGATCATGTGAGAGTTTGCCTAGATGATTGGGATATGATCCACCAAGGACTCATCCATGAATCATTCATCTTTAGCAACACAAGATCAAGAGAAGAAGAAATCAGCAAGAAGAATAAAAACTTAAATAGAGGGAAGATCAACACAAGTGGAAAAGCTTAAGCATAAATTTTAATTTTATTTTAGAGTAAGATAGATGATTATAAAGCCTCTCACCTAAGGACAAAACTCTCAAGGAGCACTCACACGCGCGCACACACACAAGAAAACCAAAATATTATGGAAATCGTAATCCTTCTCCTAGGCTTAGTGTCTTCAAGGCCTCACCTCCCTCTACATTTTCTTATATAAAGGAGGCAACTCTAACCCTAAAACCTAGACACATAAGTGGATACTATCCACATGTACATGGCTAACTCGATAACCCAACACATATAATGGGTTTTACACTCACACAAGAATGCTTCTCAAAACGGCCTCCTTATGATGTCCAATTCGCTCTACAAGCTTGAATTTGCGTCTATACCCACTTTAGCTTAACCTAAACCACTTAGACCACCGTCGCGATTTTCCAAACCACTTTGATCCCCGATAATGGCCAAATTCCAAATTTGCTCCACTACCAGTCTTTTCCTTTAAATCAAAGCATCGCCCATGCTTCGTCACTTTCTATGTGGCCCCAATGACTTGCCACCAAGTCTCTCATGTGTTCAGACCCCCTAAACCATCCTCGCTTGCAAACAGGCCCAAGTCATTCAGCGCACCAAATGTCCTTGACCTCTTCACCATGACGGTTTCGGCTTTCTTGACTATTCTAGATCTCGACTCCTCCCTGAGCTTAATCCCGGTCCATACTGTTGGCCGCCATATCCATCACTAATGCTTCACATTTCGGCTCCTTATCTTCTTGACTCGCACCACTTCCTGGTTTCGGTGTCATCTTTGGTATTACCCTAACGGTTTAGACTTCAGCTCTCCTAGCCTAGTTTCGGTCTCCTCCATCTCACCATGACCTAGCTCTGAAGTGCAACCCAACATAGACAAGCACAACGTTACGTAGCACTATTCACACTATATGCAATAAATCATTATATAATTGAAACACAATTCACAACATGCTGGAAAAATCGACACTATTGCCCCTCAGGGCCAATAGTACTACCCGGCACTACCGCCATACTGAGGTCGGTAGTGCCGCCTTGGCCAGAACTGAAATACACTTTCTAAAAATAACTACTGCCTACTATAGGCTGGTAGTACAGTAACCCCAGTACTACCACTCGTAAGAGCCGGTAGTGCCACCTTTGACACACCCCAGAGAATCATTTCTCTATAAAATAACTACCATTACACATGGGCCAATAGTATTGCCCTCTGGTACTACCGCCGTCCAAGGTCCAATAGTGCCAACCTAGTACTGACAACAAACCAAATTGCTTCAAATCCAATTTAAATCAAACTCAAACTTGAGCGACACAAACTCAAACCCCGTCAATTACTCATCACTTACATAGGTAGACCTCTAGTTTTCTGAGTTGAAACTTTTTTATTTAAATTTTTTTCAGTTGAAACTTTCTGAATTGAAACTCTCTTATTTGAATAGTTTCAATTTAAAACTTTTATGTTGAAACTTTTTTTATTTGAAATTTTTTTATTTAAAATTTTTCATGTTGAAACTTTCTAAGTTGAAACTTTTCGAGTTGAAACCTTCTGATTTAAAATTTTTTAAGTTTTAGATTTTGAGTTGATTTTTTTTTGTCTGTAGAAACTTCATATTTAAAATTTTCAATATTTAAATGTCCAAATTTGCAGCTGCTTGCTGGTTTGGAAAGTGATGAACAGGTGAGAGCTGTTTGTTTATAGAAAGTTATTCGAATATTTAGGATGTTTGACACTTTGTTTAGGTTCCAGACGAGAGTTTTTTTTCAAATTTTCTCCCGGTTTGCAACATGGGCATTATTCTAGATTCCTACGGGAATTAAACAGTTAGGCCTTCAAATGGCAAAAACCTATCCGATAGAGCAGAGTTCATCGGAAAGAAAAGGCATAGAAGCACCTCAGGCTCAGTTTGTTTAGGCTTGAGCTTGAGCTTATTTGGCTTCTACACCTCTATAAGCCACAAGCCAAAACAAACAGTATTTTTCCAGCTAGATGGAAAGAAGAAGCTTCTAGCCCGATTTGCACTACGCGAGAGAAGCAAGGAAAACGATGCTTCTCGGGGTGGCTGGAGCTTCTAAAAATCCCACTTCTCTGGTACTCTTACAACTTAACTATTATTTACGAAAAATTGCCATCCTCATCCAGCTCCAGCAGTTTCTTCCAGCTCCAGCAGCTTCTTCCAGCTCTAGCCAAATAAGCTCAAGCTCCAGCCTAAACAAACTCAGGAGAATGCTTAGGTATGTGGACAGCGAACGTTTATCTTTCAGCTAAAAGAATCCTTGACTCATATGATGAGTATATTGGGGAGCAGAAAACATTTTTCCAAATTAGCAAAATTGCACTATGTTACTGGATCAAGGTGGAGCATACCACTTGACCAGCGTGTAGGAGCCAGTGGAGAACATTGATCAAACTGAATGAATAATCTCTGTCATTACGTGCGTTATATATGCTTCACGTTTGCATGGCGGTAATTTATTTATTCATTTAGGATATGTTTTACTGCTAATTGTTAGATATGCGAAACAGATGGGCCAGAAAGTGACCGAGGACCAACCTGTAGCCCTAAGAATTGGTTGAGTCTGTTCATGGCGGCATGAACATTCTCAATACTTGGAATTACATAGACAAGTACACAACGACCTCGGGAACGCAGGGGAAATAGAAGGAGTTTGATTGGCCACTACTGTCTATGCAGTAGTACTAGTACCAGTACCAACTTGGCGGAGTTGTTCTAACCACAAGTGAGTATGCAAATTGCATTATCAAACGCAACAGAACTCGCTAGTATATTTCTCAAGCAATGTGGGAGCGCGTGCTTGCTTGATCGAGCTCGTATCTGTATGTTTTGCATCGTCTGGACATCCAGTTGCAGTACCCATAAAGTAGTATTGTACGTGTAGCTAGTTAGGCTCTGGGAGACAGGTAAGCTTAAGTTGGATTAGTGACTACAATAGCTCGCATGGATCTTGCGTAATGCAAGGTCAGGGGCGGGGTTATGGGGGACAGGAGCCGCGGCAAAAGGTTGGAGTATTAGTGGTGTTAGTCGTAAACAACGGTATTGGCTATTGACTAAGCTGCATCAAAAGAAGATGCATATTGCTTCTCGGGCTTGCCTGCCTGCCTGCCATCTCGCAAATCCTAGAGCTGGCTGACCACACATCTGCAGACCCTTGAATTTGTCCCTCTTCAGCTTAGCGTTTGACCTGATGCTACCAGTAATGCACTTGGATTAGTGAAGATCAAATCCAGTATATCGTGGCCATTATATACTGCGCTGTGAGAAATTAAGCAAGAGGTTATTTGTTACATGATTACATGCGATCGATCTATCGATCCTTGTGCAGGCAGGACTCTGCAGATGGACTCTCCAACACGTAACCCAAGCTTAGAACGAAGCATACGTACCATGTTTTGGCTTTGTCTTCTTCTCTGTTTGGGGCAGGGCAGGATGATAAAGTTTGATGTGCACAATTTGTTTGCATATGAGTACACAGTATGATGCGACGACGATATCACTTTTGCTTTGCGAGTAGAAGAGATTAGTGCTGGACTGCTGGCTGTGCCGAAGTAGCAGGGGAACGCAGTGTCGCTTTTGATATCGTGCATGGTATTGTCCTAACTCTCGCCCTTTCGATTCCATATGGAAAGAAGGATACGACCTGCCACTTGCCCAGAAACTTTGCTGCAGTAGCTAGGAGTAACTTGTTTACCTACCCAATTAATCAGCTCTCCAATTTAGTCAAATGTCGTTGCATATTGAGTGGTTGCCACACAGACACAGCTAGCCTCCATTCAGACAGTCACATTTTTCGCTGAGTTAGCTATCACCTCGTCCATCTCGGATAAGTAATCACACATCTAAAGAAAGCTGAATAATTTGACGAATATTTCTTTATGTTAATGATTTATTATCTTACTTCTCGAATAATATCATTATTATTTATTAGTAAGAACATGACTTGTTTGTGAAACTTTATATATGAGTTTGTGATGATTATTTTAAAGCGATCCTTAGTCGATAATCATATGAGAACACATATGGATAGATAAGCATCTATATTGGTTAAATACCATGTTTCACAGGTCATGAATATAGAGATATCAAACCAATAATACGGACACATGTTAGAGAACATGTAGTTGGATCGACTCACCTTTAGACACTGCAAGAGTGTTGTAATCTTACTTGTTATCAATTGATTTCATATACAATGTGTATGCTATATTTTTAGACTTGAGGTAGACAAATGTATTCGAGATGTGTAATGACTTCCTTAGGGGTTGCCAAATGCTAATCCATAATTGGGTAGTTGTAAAAGTAACTTTTTGATTGCCATAAAACATACTGCGATGCATGATCGATCAAGATGAGATTTGCCTCTCCATACAACGGAGAGATTTCTCTAGACCTCACGAGTAGTCGGATTCCGAAAATACATGGTTATGCTACTCGCGATTAAAGAATTAATCGTACTCGGGGATTCTGAGTCATGTAATCGAGAAAGAGTGGTCAAGCTATCTAAACAAGGGTGGCACATTCACACATTGAGTTTGACTGATATCGTGAGGCAAAGGGAAATACATGTAAATAAGCATGGTTAAGGTTCAGCCGATGTGATCTTTATATACACTCGGGAGTCAGTATATCCTGCTAAGGGCCGCTACCGATTAATGATTGAGTAAGAGTACTCAGGCCATGTTTAAGTATACATGAACCTATAGGATCGCGCGTTTAAAGGGTTAGCACTTAATTCAAATGGTTATCCGAATTCTGATAGGTTTCAAGCAATGTAGAGACCTATTATGGGACGTCTATATAAAAGGATTGGTAGTGGCTTTAGGGTTAAATGACACCATAGGAATTTTGGAATTTCTAAAACCCTAGCCGCTACACCTCCTTTGTCCAAAACCGCACATTGTACCAACCGTTAGATTGTAGAATTGAGATCCATTGTAGTCGAGAGTGTCTATAGGGTACAGACCTACATTATCTTGTCTTTAGGGTGAAGACATGCATTTAGTAGCTAGTTTTTTTTCTAGGTCAGTTTGTCGCGAATTGTGTCTTAGATTGTAGAATTGAGATCCACTATAGTCGAGAGTGTGATTGTAACTTTAGCGGTCACACTCCCGTCTTTTAGATCGAAGGGGATGATCCAAATTTTCGAAGGGTACTTACTGTTTACAAAACACTGTATTGATATCTGCACTAGACCATCTACTACATCGAATACTATTGTCAAGCACTATAGTAAAATCCGGACCGTTCGTTAGCTAACGACTGCTTAACTGTGTCGCCTTTGTGCCCGTACCGTATCCCTTTCCCAGATTGTACTTGTTTTTTCATCTTTTACTCATAGGATAGTGTATCAATTTGTCATGTAGCAGTGCATGGAGGAATCGAGCTGGGCGCGGTACGTCAAGGACGTCCGGGGCGGGTCTAGCTGTTTTCAGCGGGAAGTGGTGCTGTTGCCGACGCATCGGTCGGCACGTACGCGCCATCGCGGCCGCGGCTCACGCACGCAAAGGACGGCCCCGGCCGTGTCTGCGGGGCGTTGCCGGCCTGTGCCTGCGTGTAAACCACCGATTTCCAGGTGATTTGCTTCGCCTGCAGCACGCCGCCCCGTGCGTTTCCTTGTATTCAGTCCACCAAATCTTCAAGGTGGAGTAGTGCACAAAAGAGACTTTTTACTCGATAGGTACGTTCTGCTAGTACCAAGAGACACTAAAATTTAACTTGTAATACTTCTTGTACTACCTCAATATATAAATTTTAGTATTTATTAAGAATGGTAAGAGGTCCACGTGAAAAAACTTCCTTCCATTCCGCACTGTCCGGCCGGACAAAAATTAGATCATCTAAACTAATGAGCATGTAGTAAATTGGGTATTACCAACAAATTCTCAACAGAGGATTTCATACCACCACGGTAGAACTTTTAGGGCACAACTTTCTGGAAAGCCACATGCACAACATACGAGCCGGTCCTACTGACTAGGCAAGAGATCTAATACAGCTTGTTGGAACTGCAATTTAAGTAGTTATATATGGATAGTTGGATCAAAAGCGATCCAAGAATACAGAAATACTGTTTAAAAATAATATGCCGTTTTTTCACTCTAGCAACACCAACAACTAGACTGTGGCTCGATCTTTTAGACTGCACATGAACTCTTAATTTCCACTTACTACTCCCACGGGCCACGGTCATTGCGCTATCCCGCTGCCAAATCGATCGATCGATCGCTCAAAAGCAAAAAGAAAGAAAAAAAGAATCTTAATTCAATGGACTTCGGTGTGAAGCTTACCTGGTACCTAGAGAAGTTTAATTAATTTATCTGGTGCTCAAGACCCCAAAGTCGGCGAAGGGGCGTCGAACGCAATACAAATTGCTGCGTTGTCGAGGCCAAGGGAAGCAGGATGAGAGTTCTATATTCTGTAGCATCCACGGTATCAGTAAAAGAGGGGTTTTTTTTCTTTGAGTAATGTTATCATACATTATACTAACGGTATAGACATGTTTAATCGGGTTTCAAGATATTTTATCCATATTTCATAGATTAGTTAGTTCCATAAGAGTTCCAAAAGTATTTTATACATGATTTAGCATGTCTCAACAAATTTCAACGAGTTTTTAATATAAAACTATAAGTTTCATCCGGTTGTAAATATGAAACTCGATTTAAAATGAGATTTAAAAGAATTTTAATTGAGTTTTAAGAGACTAACTTCAAAGTTTCATAACAAGTTTTGCATGTTTCAAAAAAAGTTTCAAACTAGTCTCACAAGGTTTTAGCGTGTTTAAACAAATTTTGTTGGGTTTCAAATGACTTGAAGATTGATTAAAAAAATGAGTTTTAGAATAATTTCAACTAAGTTTCAAAAGGCAAACTTAAAGTTTCAAGCATTCTGCAAGTTTCAAAAAAATTTCAAACTCGTTTCACAAGATTTTAGAGCACGTTCTGCGGATTTTAAAAAAGTTTCAAACTAGTTTCACAGGGTTTCAACGTGTTTACACAAATTTCGTTGGGTTTCAAATGATTTGAAGCTTGCTTAAAAAATGAGTTTAGAATAATTTCAACTAAGTTTCAAAAGGTAAACTTAAAGCTTTAGAGTATGTTTTACAGCTTTCATATGATTTCAACACATTTCAAAATTAGTTCAATGGGTTTCAATCTAAAAATATATGCTATGTCTAGTTTCAAATCTGAAACTTGATTGAAGATGAGTTTAAGAACAATCTCAACTGAGTTTCAAAAAACAGCTTTTCATAAGTTGCATTCAAGTTTTAAAAAAGAAACATCAAATGGAGCAACCTAGTTACTAATATATCGACAAAAAAAATGCAAAGTAAAGACACCCCAACTGAACACTTGGAAGACATAGCCCAAATAAGCACTCTCCTTCGCAAGAAAATAGAAAGGACAAAAAAACTTAGAGAGAAGCTCTACTCGATAGATCTTTTTATCTTTTTTTTGCAAAAAAGACCCGTAATTCTGCATATTCACAGAGGGTCCTCCACGGTAAACTGAAATTATGGATGGATCCTTCTACCCTACTTTTGTACAAAAGATCCCGTGGTTCCGTATATTCATGAACAGGTCCTCCACCGTTTTTTGCAATTGCGGATAGGTCCTTCCACTATTTTTTCCAAAAAAGGACCATGTTTCCGCAAATTTATGAACAGGTCCTTCACTGTTTTTTCACAAAGAACCCGTGGTTACGCAAATTTGCCAATGGCTCCCAGTGAGCCAATTTTTTTAAAAACACAACAGCTCCTAGCAAGCCAGTTTCTAAAAAACACCAACAAGTCCTCCACCAATTTTTTTTGTGCACAAAAAACCCTGTGGTTACGTAAATTCGCCAACGGCTCCTAACCAGCTATTTTTTTAAAAAAACATCACCGAATAAATCGAAATTATGTTTTTTGCAAAAAATAAAAATAAAACCTCGAACCAAAATTTTTTACTCCGCACGAGATCACACACAACTCTACCTAGTAGTATGAATTATCCTAGTTACATTTTCTAAAGTGATATTCCCTTTCGAACGTAGGCGACAAGCACACAAACAGTAGCAGAGCATGAAAAGACGACGCTGCCCCTCGACCGCCCTATAAATACCCCCCAACTACCTAATGCTTCTGTCACACAAGACGACGCGCTTAAGACTCCTCACACACGCTCACTTATCACTCGAGAAGACCCAGGCTCTCTCTTACGTTGATAAGCCTAGACACGCACTACACGACAAACACAGTACAGAGCAGTGTACAGGCTAGAGGCAGTGCGGTGCCATGCCGGAAGCGCCAATAACCGCCGTGCCTGCCCCGGCGGCGGCGGCCTCCTGCAAGGACGCGCACCAAGAGGCGCGTGACTACATCGAGCGCGCCACGGCGTGCGCGGGCCCGATTCAGCGCCACGTCTTGGTCGAGATCCTTGCGCAGAACGCGCCGGCCGAGTACCTGCGCCGCATCGGCGTCTCGGGTGCCGCGCCCGAGGCCGCCGAGGCGTTCCGCCGCCTCGCGCCGCTCGTCACCTACGAGGACATCCTCCCCGACGTCCTCCGCATCGCCAACGGCGACACGTCGCCCATCCTCTCCGGCAAGCCCGTCCGTGAGTTCCTCACCAGGTATGTATCGATCGATCCTTCCTTGTATGTGCATGTGCACCCACGACCGCGTGTTTGTGTGGTAACGAATGCGCGCATGCAGCTCGGGCACGTCCGGAGGGGAGAGGAAGCTGATGCCGACGATAGAGGAGGAGATGGACCGGCGGTCGCTGCTGTACAGCCTGCTCATGCCGGTGATGAGCCTGGCGGTACCGGGGCTGGACAAGGGCAAGGCCATGTACCTGTATTTCGTCAAGGCGGAGTCGCTCACGCCGGGCGGGCTGCCGGCGAGGCCTGTGCTGACGAGCTTCTACAAGAGCCGGCATTTCCTCGAGCGTCCGCACGACCCCTACACCGTGTACACGAGCCCCGACGAGGCCATCCTGTGCGTCGACGCGTACCAGAGCATGTACGCGCAGCTGCTCTGCGGCCTCGTGCACCGCGCCGACGTGCTCCGCGTCGGTGCGGTGTTCGCGTCCGGCTTCCTCCGCGCCATCCGCTTCCTTGAGAAGCACTGGACGCGCCTGTGCCGCGACATCCGCACCGGCACGCTCGACGCCGTGATCACCGACCGAAACGTGCGCGGGGCGGTCGAGCGGGTTCTCCGCGCCGACCCGGCGCTCGCCGACGCGATCGAGGCCGAGTGCACGAAGCCGTCGCGGCAAGGCATCATCCGGAGGGTGTGGCCCAACACCAAGTACATCGATGTCATCGTCACCGGCGCCATGGCGCAGTACATACCGACTCTAGAGTTCTATGGTGGCGGCCTGCCGCTCACCTGCACCATGTACGCCTCCTCCGAGTGCTACTTCGGGCTCAACCTGAACCCCATGTGCAAGCCCAGCGACGTCGCCTACACCCTCTTCCCCACAATGTGCTACTTCGAGTTCCTCCCCGTCCACTCAGGCAACAGCGCCACCGCCGCCGAGCCTGACCACCGTGACCTCGTCGAACTCGTCGACGTCAAACTCGGCCATGAGTACGAGCTCGTCGTTACCACCTACTCCGGTACGTATGCCAGTGCTTCTGTGTGATTAATGTTGGGTTTAGTCCCACATCCGATGATATTGGTTATGGGGAAGCACAACTTAAAAGGTAGAGGCATCTCTCACCCATTAAGCTAGTCTTTTGGACTAAATTGGGTCAGGATCTTGGTTGTGGCTCCGGTTGAGCCAATGGATGTGGAAGACCTAGGCCAAGACCAGATGTTGGTCTCGGGGGGAGCTGGATCATGCGAGCCATAAGATGGCAGGAGCGCAGTGGATCCTAACAAGTAGCATCAGAGCCATGGTCTGGAACCCGAAACGTCTCTAGAAGATCACAAGGTGTAGGGACAAGAGTCCGATGTGTGGTGGGGAAGATTGTTGGGTTTAGCCCTATATCGGATATTGGTGATGAGGGAGTACAGTTTAAAAGGTGAAGGCATCTCTCACCCATCAGGTTAATTTTTTGAGCTGAGTTGGGTCAGGACTTTGGTTGTAGCTCCGGTTGAGCTAATGGATATGGAAGACCTGGGCCAAGACCAGGTGTTGGTCTCGGAATGAGCCAAATCACTGCAGGCTATGAGATGGTAGGAGCGCAGTGGATCCTAACAATCAATGTCTACTTATAAGATATATAGTGAGACTAACATAGTGACCTGTGTATGTGTGTGTCAGGTCTGTATCGGTATCGCGTGGGCGACGTGCTGAGGGTGGCAGGGTTCAAGAACAAGGCACCGATGTTCAACTTCGTGCGGCGCAAGAACGTGGCGCTGAGCATCGACTCGGACAAGACGGACGAGGCGGAGCTGCACGCGGCCGTGAACGGCGCGGTGCAGCAGCAGCTGGAACCATTTGGCGCGTCGCTCGTCGAGTACACGAGCTACGCGGACGCGGGCACCATCCCAGGCCACTACGTGCTCTTCTGGGAGCTCCGTGCGGGCGGGACGGCGGTGCCGGCGTCGGTGCTCGAGGACTGCTGCCTCGCGGTGGAGGAGTCCCTGAACAGCGTGTACCGGCAGGGCCGCGCCGCCGACCGGTCCATCGGCCCCCTCGAGATACGCGTGGTGTTGGACGGCACCTTTGACAAACTCATGGACTACGCGCTCAGCCGCGGCGCGTCCATCAACCAGTACAAAGCTCCCCGGTGCGTGCGCCCCGGCCCGGTCGTCGAGCTGCTCGACGGCAGGGTGCAGGCCAGGTACTTCAGCCCAAAGTGCCCCAAGTGGAGCCGCGGGAACAAGCAGTGGAGCGGCGGCAACACCAAGAAGATGAGCAACAATTGATGGAATCGCCGCCTAAGCTAAGATCTCTAGCTAGCTATGCCGATCGATCGAGCGGCTACTTAAGAGAGAGAGGAAAACGTCGTTTATGATTCTAGGAATGCATGGTCAGCTAAACCTCGTTAATCAGTGGTTAGCTAATCATGAAGTGTCAGTTTAGGGTATGTAGCTATATATGGGCTTTTGTTTCTCTCTGTTCCTTCTGCCTTTTGTAATAAAGTTGTATTATGATTTTCCTTTTTGTTTTGTCGCCTTTGGGTGTATGTATTAGACGTTTGATTGCTAAGCATATCGATCGAGAGCTCATTATGAGTTATGACTAAGACCCTTTTGTCTGCAAATATATCATAGTTGCAGGATACTACCGATGAGATCATTTTGATTTCCGGTGGGCAGTAGAAATTAGATCTATAGATCTCTAATCATTGATTTATTAAGGATATTCCTGCTAACGAATCTAATCTATTAAATTGGAAAGCGATACATATTGAATTTTGTGGAGTTAGCTAGCGGCTATACTACTCCCCTCTCCTCTCGTATTCTCTCCCTAAATAATACCATGCAAATCCATTGATTAATATATATATTAGAAATGATTAATTCGTGATGAAATTGAATGGTAAATTAGGTTAGGTTTGCTAGAGTAATATGGTGCGGTGTTTGGCACTAGTGTTTCCAACTTGGAGCATCAAAATCGGTCATGCCAGCGGCATGAGGCTCCTCTAGAATCTTAGGTCGTGATTGGCAGTGCATATCAAGCTTGGCCAGCAGCGGAGATGTGCAATATGAGCTCTTTTACCTATAATAAATTCAAGATCGTTAATTCTTTTATCGATGAATCATATTAGTTTATATTTATTTATACTTCCGTCGACAATAGAAAGATCTAATTTTTACTTTCCACCAAATACTACTAGCACAACGAACCATAAAGTTTCTGTGCCATATATGACCGTAGTTACAAGTAGATCGATGTTAAGCTTGCTGTACCAATTCAGCGTTGTTTGTGGTTGTACACTTGTACTAGACATGTTATTATTACTAGTATAATGGCTGTCGATATGTTGCTGCAGTTTCATTTCGCTATCGTTCCTTTGGAAGCTACACCGTCCGTCTCCTTTCTTGCCGTTTCTCTTTGTGTCGTCTCTTTTCCGGAATTAAACGCGTTACGGCGAGGAAGTCCGACGGCATTTGCGTGGAGAAAAGGGAAGCTCCAAGACCGGCACGTCCGTCCTCGGTCGGTGGCGACATGGTGCTAGCTAGACACGCAGCTAGTTGTCTATGAAACTGCAGGTGAAGCCCAGGCAACAAATAGCTAGAGAGACATGCATGCAGAAGTAGAGCCAAGTTCATGGCTCCATGTCGTCCTGCATGGCGAATTATCGGTCCATTGCAGGAGCTAGCACAAAAAAAGCTACAAAAGCATGGAGTGTTTTTTTTTTCAACATTGCTACCAAAAAGAAAGACCTGCTGCTATTCCTACTGCTAGCTTAGGTCAGGCCCTGGACAGGCCTTGGCAAGAGAGAGAAGAAGAAAAAAAGAGCGGCTATCGAATTATCCAATCCGAAGGAGAAGCTAGCTAGGCAGGCAGGCATCCCAAGGATCAACGCATCATGCAAGCAGATGCAGCGGGGAAAAAGGCGTGAGGTTTTTTTTTCCTCCCGAATAGCCTAATTTTTTTTCCAACTTTGGCTTATGTGAAATTACAAATATAGTTCATTTCTCGACTACGGAAAAATCGGAAGATGACATGTGTCACCTGCCATAGAGTAGGACGGCCTTAGACCCATCTCCTGTAGTGTGAGAGTGCGACAGATCCATCTACCGTGATATGAGAGCGTGGTAGATTCCTGGCATGATCGAGAAATGACTAGATTTGTAATTTCATTTGAATGAGTACAAAACTTGAAAAAAAAAAGAGCCATAGTCAGGAAAAATATGCTTCAAAGGAAAAGACATGGAGAGGGCTTCATGCATTTCTTTTTTACGATTGCATAAATATAAAAGCATGAACGTATGAATAAAAGATAGATGATGATTAATTATCTTTTTACTTGTTCTAAAATTTATTAAAGCACTGCTCAAAGGTGTCAGGCTTTTTTTTTCTCCTCTATGGAGAGGGAGGAGGACGACGGCTCGACATGATTGTTACATTTGCTGTCGTTTTAGCCAACCGTATCCTTCTTGATTTCGCCTCTGGAAAAGTAGCACTATCTCTGTTGTTTTCCTTCTTTGCTTTCTACCAGTATTCTCCATTTTCGCTTTTCTCTAGCTTTGTTCACTTCCTGCCTGCAATGTACCCAAATCAAGAAATTTTACTGTAAATAATATAAGTAGTAAATAGCGATAGTAGAAATTAGATCTAATCGAATAATTTGTAGAGGTATTATCGACTTTGGCCTCATCCACCCTAGCCGCCTGCTCCTCAACGATGAAGGGAGGGTTGACAAAATCAGCGAGCCGCCTGAGTTGGCCGGTGTGTGTCGGCGCTCAGCTCCTCGTACTTCATGAATAGCATCCAGTTCATTGCCTCCTACCCCCAGCTTCCTTCTTCTTCTTCCTCTAGGCAATAGCACCAAAAGCAACCGTAAAGCAAGAACAAAAAAAAACTCCTCCAAGCCTCCCCCATCTTCTCTCCTTCAAATCAGCACAAAAAATCAAAAGCCAAACACTGCATGTTATATCAACGCGTTCACCAGCATGCACGCAACCCATTTTTGCAATCAAACTCCGCATGCATATGGGCGTTTGAGTGATTTTTGTGTGGATAGATCTAGAGATCGAGGAGTCTTAATTGGGTGCTGTTGACTAGGAAGACAAGGACAAGAAGGGAGGGAGGAAGCCAATAGGAGGGCGGCCGAGGAGTGACAACAGCCTAACCAAGGTGCGGTTCGACGTGGCAGCCTAGCACAGTGAGACTAGACGCGGCACATAACAACAGTGCGCGGTGCCAGCAGTGTGTGGCGAGGCTATGACCCAGTGCGCAGGAGACGATGGGCGGGGCGATGCCGGTGCACAGTGCGGTGGCGCAGCGGGGCCGAGGCCGATGAGGCCAAGGTGTAGCAGCCAGTGGCGTGCACAATGGGAGCAAGGCGCCATGACCTGGAAGTGAGGAAGAGGAAGGAGAGCTTGGTGCAACGTGGACAGCGAGCACGTTCAGAGAGCAGTATTTATCAGTGCTAACTCAATGAAAAACTTGGTACCTATTAAGAATAAGAATGATAAAAACTCTTTACCCTTAAATTCTTGGTACCTCTATCTTTTAAGCTTTTGATACCTCTTGATGCTAGCGCGTTAGATAACCTGCAGATATGGTAAAATGTCTCAGAAAATTAACACGGGCAGAATAAGTACAGCTAGCGAGTTGAACCAGCTTGGAGCGTTGTGAGTTTAAACGTCTCCCGGCGTGCCGGCCGGTGGCTGGGGCCGGCCGGCAGGGCAGCAAAGCGATGTAGGCATGCGTCTGTCTGCCAGTACGGCAGTACCGTGAGCTAGCTGGCTTGTCGCGCGCGTGGACGGCGACCGTGTCTTGACCACGTACAGCAGTGGACACGTACGTGCGTGCCCCCAGGGTGGCACGTGCGGTCCATCGTGCGTACGTAGATCGATCTGGGCCATCCATTACCCCCTGAACGCATGCCTCTGTGACGTACGTACGTACATGCATACTCGGGGACAGGTGTGCGTACATAGTGATATTGCTCATCATGAAGCGGCCGCATGCATGGCTTAGCTGTCTCGAATTTGGGGTAGTTGGGTTTGCGTGGCTGAACAGAGAGGGGATTTCAGAAGAAGACTGCATCTGAGTATCTGACAATGAAGGTATAGCTGGAAGTCTTTTTACCATTCTTAAAGGTAATAAAATTTATATGAAAAAAGTACCTAAATTATTAAAAATTAGTATTTCTACTCTTTAAATTTTGGAAAAAAATTCATGTAACATCTCAAACTTTACTCAAAAGTCCGTCCAGTATTCCGAACTATGAAACCAAACATTTGACCCTATGATTTTTATAATTTAGTTCAAATAATACCCTAACCTGCATTTATATAGTGGTATTGCATGTGTGGCATGATGAATAGATAGTTTTACCATATAGGATGATATGCTAGACAAGTTTAGGTAAATAACATGTGAGGCTTACAAGGGATTCTCTTCCAAATCAAAATAGAGAGGGAGCTATGAGGGCGGACACAGCTGCATAATTGAGAGCTCACTAGGAGAGAAAACCATATGAAC
The DNA here is from genome assembly GCA_036346375.1 of Guadua angustifolia. Taxonomy (NCBI): domain Eukaryota; kingdom Viridiplantae; phylum Streptophyta; class Magnoliopsida; order Poales; family Poaceae; genus Guadua; species Guadua angustifolia. Next base: position 8,152,767 of record CM070508.1, read on the forward strand.
CCACCTGTCATTGGTTTAACTTGGCCAGCGTATCATCCTACTTAGCAAAATTGCCTACTCATTATACCACCAGAGCAATACCACTATGCAAAAACCGGTTTGGGTGTTATTTAAATCTGGTTTCATAGTTCATGATGTTGGATGGACTTTTGACCAAAATTTAGTATGTTATACGAACTTCTTCCTTAAATTTTTGGTACCTCCGATACTATTTCAATGTAAATTTTAGTATCCCTCGAGGATGATAAAAGGTTTCATAGTTAGGAATATAGATCCATATCTAAGATTGACACGTGATGCGAGAATCTTGGTCCAAATTATGCAACGTATAATGGGATGCAAGGCCTACTTTAATCAGAGAACCTCGATCACATCCGCTCTCAAAATTCATGTGTTCTAAATTGAGTCTCGATAGCTTTTTCATGTATGCATAATGTAATAGCAAGACCACTCAAAAGAGTCTGTATGTACTATGTACTACACCTGTGCACAAATTGCTACACATGTTGTAAGGAATTGTTGCGCCGATTGGATGGCCAGCCGTCAGGTACGTCCGGACGCTAGCAAGGACTAATAGTAAAAGTTAGATGCTAGATTGCTAGGTGATCAATTCATTGGTTCATTCATGGCAGGGCCAGGGAGCCAACGAACCGCCGAGCATGCATGTACACGTGCAGGAGGCAGAACATGTGGGGGTGGCCTCCCCCGTATCTTCAGCGTTGGTGCATGGATGGTAGGGGGAAGGGTGTTGTTAGTTGGCGCATGTCCCTTGCTGCTTGTCTTCTTCCTCGTCGTATCTCAGACCGATCCAACGACGCCACCCTGCAGTGCCCAAGAATTGAGCTAGCTCTCCCCTAGCTGGATCGCCCCCCTATACCGGCAGCAAGCCATGTAGCATCATTCATCGTCCTACAGTAGTATGCTTGACGTCTCCCGTGTCCGCGTGACGTGCCTACACAGGGCGGCCGGCGCATACTGCTGATTCGTGGCATGCACGCACTGCCGCTCGCTAGAGTGCCTGGCAAGCGATGGATCGATGGCGTTGCTGTGTATCGAGCTGTGTACATCAAGATGTATGCCTGCCTGCCGGCCGGCAAACAGAAGCTAGCTAGCGACGGCTCGCTCGGAGTCTAAATCGATCGATCGGCAGGCACGCCGCGCTGGAGGTGAACGGGCGCTCGTGCGATGGCGACACCGGGGAACATTCGATCTCGCCAGGGATCTCGGTCGCCGTCCGGTCGCCGTCATGCGACAGTGAACGGAACAGCTCGGTTTTGCACGCGCCCAGCTGCATGCTCCGACCGATGCGACTGTTCGGAGAAGCTTTGCCCTGTTTGACACACTGAGCTTTTTTCCCCACTTTCGGCTATCTTTCGAATAAAATTACAAATCTAACATCTTTCCACTACAGGGAAAAACAGTATTTTCGACAGCCAAAACCGTCCACCCTAGAGACAAAACCGTCCACCATAACTAGGGTCGACAGCTGGCCGTCTACCATAAGCCGCCGAAAGTAAGTGGTCGACCATAATATTAAATTCGACGGGAGGGCCGTCCACCCTATTAGGGTCGACAGCCAAATATAGGCTGTCCACTCTAGACTAGCTAAGGTCGACGGCAAAAGTAGCTGTCCACTCTAGAGTAGGTGGACGGCCTTTTCGTAGCTGTCGAGCATAATTATATTAGGGTCGACGGCCACGTGGATAAAGCTGTCGACTTTAATGTCAGGGTGGACAGCCAAGCGGACAAAGGCGGTCGACCATAATATTTAGGGTGAACGGCCGCGTGAAAAATGCCGTCCACCCTAATTAATCGGCATAAAAAAAAAATCGAGCATTGTCGTTCAGTTTACACGAAACAGAGCCATTCTTCTTCGGTTCTGAAAAACATGTCACTTCTTTCATCTCCTCAAAATCATCCATTCCTTCTTTTAGCTAGTATTTTGAATATTAAGCTAGTAGATTATATATCTTGAACTTGGTCCATGCTATTGATTAATTGATTGTGGCATTATAAATCTAACATGGGTGAATTTCTTCACAGAAAAAGTATACCAATTAGCAACAGTGTGTGTGTGAGATGGAAATTGTAGTTCAGTAACATGTAGACCATTATATAAATAGATGAAACAAGCAGTTGAGCTGAACTCTTTGTGTTTGTTTTGCATTGTGCTATGGAACCTAGTTATGGAGAATCTTTAGCTCTTCACACACCACAATGCCCAACCCAGCAAAGATGAACAGAGCATTCTCATTCAACAAAGTAAAACCTCTCAAGAATTCAAAAGAAAAATGAAAATCCAAAGTTGTTTCTTGAATCAGCTCAGATCCGAAGGCTGAACTACATAGCACTGCAAGTGAACATTTAGTAATTCTGATAGATTACAACTACAATGTGATCAATGGATACGCTAATTATGGAGGGTTGGTACTCGATAGTAGCACCTCCATTTGAGATAAAAATAGTAAATACTAAATAGCTGGAATAGACTTCTTTTTCCACTAGGAAATTCAAATATAATGCATAGTGAATTGTGGAACGTAAATAATCTTAAAACAGGCATAAAGTATGCAAATGAAATCAAAGACCTTATGCTTAAGTCTTGGAGTACAAAGGGTCAAGAACCCGTGAAGACGATTTATGATCAGCAAGTTTTCCTCCTCTCACAAGAAGGCCTTTAGGCGTAAAAGAAAATTGAAGTCAAAACATAGTTTCCTTCCAACAAAACAATGCTACACCGCACAAAACAAAGAAAAAATTGAAGCATTACCTCATCAGGTGAGTTATCACCATTACTTTCGAATGGTTTGTTAAACCACTGAGAGAAGTCTTCTGATGAGTTAAATATATTGGGCAACAGAAAATTCAAAAGTGCCCACAGCTCCTCAAGATTGTTCTTCACAGAAAAAGCATACCAAATTTCTGATGAACATATGTTGTCAAAAGAACATTTAACTTCTGATGAACAATCATCTCTCTGACAAAAACTAGCTATAGTGAACAAAATCTTCACATGAACTAAAGAAAGGATTGAATTGAAGAATTTAGCATTTACTTGAACATTCTCATGCCTTTCTTACGGAGGACCAAAGATATGCAATTTTATTTATACTAGGAGCCCGAAGTTGAGTTCGGATTCCCACCCAGAAATGGTCCCCGGTCATTTTTGTTTCCATAAGGTAGCACAACAAAGAGATTACACCGCCAAAGTAGCAAGGCAAAATAAGCATAATTCGTACTTAGTTTAATCACATACCACAAAAAACAAGCAAGAAATCTTTGAGTGGCGCAAGACTATATCTTACTTGTACTGTTTTACCAAGATCAAACAAGTAGCAGAGATGAACTAATAAAATCTAGATCACACAAAATAAAAAAGTAGCAAAGATGAGCAGCGCACTTACTCTCGCAATTTCCCACCCACAAGATAAGAAGGCTGTTCATTTACAATCTCCTTTACCCACAAGATAGTACTTTTCATTGCTTTCAAGATAATGCCGAAAGAGGAAAACACACTAAGTAAATCTTCAACAAAATGCATCTAATCAAAGACTAGGAGCGAGACACGATGAAAAAACCTGTGGCTGGTAGCTCTCATCCTCAATATCATTTGCATCCTACAAGGTAGCAATGCTTATCAGAAGTGACTTAGTCCAACAAATAATGAGAAACTAAAATGAAGTGTTAAGCACAAAATATACAAGCAAAGCAAACAAGACTCACCTGGAAGAAACAAGACTCACCTACAAGCCGCAAGAAATGATCACAACTAACACCCATTGGCGTACATACACATTCACAACTTACAAACTCATCACAACAATTCATATCCATACACATTCACAACTTACAAACTCATCACAATTCACATCCACAAATACCACATATAGTTTACATTCAACAAAAGTTTGATATAGAGGTTTAATTCCAACAAAAGGTCAACGTATATCACATGTCCACAAATCGACAAAGTTCGATCAACAAAAGTATGATATAGAGATTCTAGCTAGGTGGAGGAAAAGCCGGAGGCATACGAAGCATCTCATCGACAAAGTCCGGCTGAAGCCTTCGTAGTGGGTTCGGCACCACTTCCCACATATTGAGTGCACCAATGATCTTGAAGCCTCCTACAAAGCAAGAAAATAATGTATAACTTAGAACATTATTTCAATGACTTCCCACATTATAATTTTTTGCAATAGAAGTACCGTGTCCGGAGTGTTTTCAGTTGGAAACCGGATCGGGTATTGGAATGGATGTTGGACTGTCTTTGGTTGAGCCGAACCCCGATCCGAAACCTACCAATTAAAGAAAATGAATTAGAACATTTATCTTGTGAGTTGAAAACAACAATTCTTCACGAATTAACATATATTACCTGTCGGCACACTATGTGGATATGGCAACGGAACGGCACGGAAAGCGCAAAGGTGTTTGGTGAGCCGGAGCACCCGATCCTAAGCGTTCTAAGGAGAAAATTGGAACATATACGGAACGAGCGAAATCGCAAAGGGGTGGCTGAGCCGAGCACCCGATCCAAGCCTACCAATTCAAACATATGGATTGGAGTATTACATTTGTGACTTGTAGAAAAAAAAGACCATTAGTATCAATATATGGATTGGAGCATTACCCCGTCTCGAGTTGGACCAACCGAACCAAAGCCTACAAATTCATATAGCATATCATCGATGGATAGACATTAATAAGAAATTAGAAATTACTAGTAATAGACAATACTCCTTGAAGTGCATCATCGGCCGTGAGGGATCGAAAAAGCACGAAATCCTTGTGGTGGAATATGAGTCTACATATAGCTCACATAGCATTAGTAGATTGAATTAATTGAAAGTGATACAAAATTGAACTTACTTGGTGCATATTTCGCTCCATGGACTCCAGCCTTCTAAGAATAGCCTCACGCTCTTTTTCTCCCTCTTCTTGCCGTTTGTGAAGCTCCGCAACCTGTTCTCTCAAAGCGCGGTTCTCTTCCATGACGCGCCTACTAGACGTAGAGGAAGTCGTTGAGCGTCGAGCTGCCCTCACCTCAGGCATGTACTCAGAAGAACACAAGTAGGCGTTCCCGAACGCCAATCTCCCATGCCTCCTCCCACCCATCTGGCTATGGATGACTACAGATCCAAAGGTTGTCTTTGTAGGAACACACTCGAGCCCGTGCACCATAGTCATTCCATCCACGTATTCATTCTCATTACAAATAAGTTAACACCGCACAAAACAATGTATCTAAACGATATTACTTACTAATTTTTCTTGGGCAACTGGATCCAAATCGCGTCGAGTACCATCTGGGTTCCGCCATGAATGTGCGTTTGTGTACACATCAATCCAGTCGACTTCCCCTATCGAGCCTCCGCAATTCATTACTGAAATGAAAATACTGATTTACACGAATGAGTACTATAAACAAACCTTACCATAAACTTTTTCCGTTGTGCCATCGAATGGTCGCCAAGGTGTGTGGCGACGAATCGCCAGATGCATTATGATTGTTCTTGTTTCTTGTCGATCTCTGCCTCCATTCTTACATGCCATACATGTCGCACATCCATCTCCAAGCATCTGGGCACTTGTCACACCATGACGGATCGACATGAATTGTACTCATTAGGGTAAGGTATATGTCTCGAGCACCTCCGTCCCTTCGAGATTCTCGCCTCGCCGATAATACTCCTCAACAGCCTTGACACGAGAAAGTGAGATCATCTCGTTCACAATGTGTCTTGCTTTTCTATCAATAACCTCGTGGGCCACAAAGACGTCGCTCTTAAATCGTAAAGCGAGCATACCTAGCCTAAAATAGACCACAAACAATAAGCGTGAATTACTAGAATTATTAGAATTCAGGACTGATCATGTGGTCTCGACTAATTACCCAAATAATGTATTACTTACCCAAAACTTCGCCGAGGCAACGATCGCAACCGATCCGTCACCATCCTGAAACGACCTTGTAGTCATCCCGGAGAGTCTTGCCCTATGCACATCACCAATGTCCACCATTCTGGGTAGTTCATCCTCAAAATGGTCCCTAGGGTGGACTGGCTCCTTCACATTGTTCGGATTGCCACCAAGTTACTACACAACAACAATGCATCGAGTTAGAACAACAATTTGGTGCTACACAAATTCAACTTTTAGAACATACGCACCAATCCCCAAAGTATTTAAATACAATCTTCTCATTTGGATCTGTGGGAGCCCCTGTGAAGCTTATTAGTGCCCCTCTTCTTTCGAGCTCGTGCTCCCGGCACATTCTGCCTCCCGAGTGGAAGATGTGCCCTCGTCCTGTCTCGGGCTGCTGCACGGCTATGGGATCCGTGCCCTCCGGCATGCCCTCCGTCCTCCTCGAGCTGCTGCACGGCCACGAGATCCGTGCCCTCCGGCATGCCCTCCGCCTCTGTCTCGGCTCGTCCTCATCGCTCTGTTATCAACAACGAACCGTCGTGTCCCAGCCCTCCTTGCACTATCCTACATTGACAGAGTAAAATATAATTACAATTTACATAACAAAACCGATAACAAAACTTGCTTACTATTTGTTACATACATTTTGAACTAATCACCTGGTTCATATCATTTGTCGTGATCGTTGTCGACTTGGACAAAAAGATTGTCAAGTCCTATCCCGATATCTATGGAAAGTTGTCTGGCAAACCTTCTTCTTGAAATGGCACATCAATGGTTTGTTCAAGTACATCCTCGTTATCATCATCGAGGAGAATGATAATGTAACGGAGGTCTTACTTTGTAAACAACCCACCAAGACTTGTACTTAGGGCACGATAAGATAAGTAGTACACTTGCTCGACACGGTTAGGGAGAATAAACTCTTCACTCCTCATATACAGTTTCATATGGTTAATTTCGACTAGGCCAAGTTAAGAGTCCGTCAGCACCCCATAGGTAGGATGAAACCATTTGCAACGAAAAAGAACCACGAGAGATCATTACTTCCATCAAAGACAACCTCTATTATCTCTTCAATAATCCCATAATATTCTATATCGTTGCCATTCTTTGTCTCGAACATAACTCACGACCCCACTATTTATCGTCGTCAAATTTGGGCGTGCCAACTCCGCCGCTCTAGAGCGAAAACGATACCCATGCACATCATAACACCCGTGCACTTTGACCGTCGGTTGCATGCTTTTGACATCTCGTCAAGATCATTGTGCACACTAGCATGCTTGTGACATCGCTAATTGTTTTAACCCAAGTTAAGAATAACATATTATACGCCGCCGTTAATCAATGAAATTTATGATAGGTTCAGATATTTACGTGATAGAAGAACCAAGTTAAGAAATTCGGATGGCCTGGTCCACGACCCCTTTCTTTCAAAGTTATCGATTTGTTTTTGAGTAGGTTCGCCTTGCTTTTTCCATTCTGTTGGATAAATTGCCTACAAAGAGAATGATTTAAGTTTGACATATATAGTATACAATGCTATACAACGCATAACGTGTTTGACAAATAAACTTACTCGATGTACCCATCCATTTCCTCCATATTGTTGTAGATATATAGTTGTACACGAACCCACTCATCCGGTTCTAATTCACGTAATGTACTTCTCCCTATAGATTTGCCTTGTATCCAAAACACTTTTATGCTTGACACTTTTCTTTTATACACTTTCTTATACCTGGGCTCGTAAGCATTGACATTGTTGGTTGACGCGAAGTACTTACTCGTGAAGTATGAAACCTCTTGAAGTAGACATGCTGCCGCAATGGATCCTTCGACATGTGCCTTATTTTTAACCTTTGCTCTGATACTCTTTAACATACGTTCTACGGGATACATCCATCTGTATTGCACAGGGCCTCCAACCTTTGCTTCATAAGGTAAATGTACCAAAAGATGTTGCATCGCGTTAAAGAACCCAGGAACATATATCTTCTCAAGCTTGGTAATTAGCAACACTATTTCCTTCTCCAACTCTGCCATTCTGAACTCGCTGATCTCTTTAGCACAAAGTTGTCTATAGAAGAAGCTAAGCTCAGCCAATGCTCTCCATATATCCTCATCTACATATCCACGATAAGCCACAGGAACTAACCGCTCAATAAATATGTGGTAGTCATGACTTTTCATTCCATTTATCTTCCCTTGAGCAAGACTCACACCGCGCCTAATGTTGGCAGCATAACCATCAGGAAACTTCACCTCTTTTTGGATCCAAAGAAGAACCTCCTTTCTATGTGAGGGTGTTAAACAATATTTAGCTTTAGGTTTTTTTGTGGATGTATCGCTCATATTCAAGGCAGGTCTGCATGCATATCAAGGCACAATCTAACCGGGCTTTGACATTATCTTTGGTTCTATCAGCTATGTCGAAGTTCGTGATGAAGATGGACTCACTCACATTTCTCTCCTGATGCATCAGATCAAGGTTATGAGGCAGTTTCAAGTCCTTTGCGTAAGGAAGACTATAAATACTACACTTGTGAGTCCAATGATGTTGCTCACCGTAACCTTCATAACCATTAGGAGTGTCTTTGAGATTATTTTGCCTAGCAATGATGTCAACGACTTGCAGACGTTTTGGTGGACCTTCTTTTATCACCTTTCCTTTACGGAATGCATTTGTCTGTCTCCTGGATGGGTGGCTTGAAGATAAGAACCGTCGGTGACAATCGAAGAAACATGTTTTGCCACCATTACGCAATTGAAAAGCACATGTCATCCATGCATATGGGGCAAGACAATCTCCATGAGTGCTCCATCCCGAAAACATACCATATGCCGAAATCATGAATGGACCACGGTAAGAAGCGCCAAGATCCTGAAATTCTTCTTCGTTGAGCTATCATATGTCAAGACACCGTTTGTCCACAACTCTCTTAGCTCAAAGAATGAGTGGTTGCATCAACAAATTCAAGTGCTTCCCGTGATGGCTAGGCCTGGTATGATCGGAGAAAGGAATATATATTCCTCTTTCATGCAACGCTAGGAGGGAGGTTATACGGAATGGTGAATACAGCCAACATGAATATGATTGTGCGCTCATCTTTGAAGGTGTGAACCCATCTGTCATAAGACCAATACGCACATTTCTTGGATCTCTTGCAAAATCAGATTCATTTCATCAAAGTACTTCCAAGCTTCACCATCGGATGGATGAACCATGACACCTTCTTTCACACGCTTTCCTTCTTTGTGCCACCTCATATGCTTCATTGTCTCTTCCGACATAAACAACCGCGCAAACGTTGAGTAATTGGAAAGTAATGCAACGTTTTCTTAGCCACCTTCGCTGCATTTTGTGTTACCATCTTTGTCGGTAACTTCAACATACCTAGACTCTCCACAATGATCGCATGGGTCTTTTTATGTGCTCCTTCCGAATATTAGGCAATATCGAGGACAATAATTTATTTTCTCGTACGGCATTCCTAGACCACTTAGAATTTTCTTCGAATCATACAAGTTTCGTGGCATTTTGTGGTCTTCGGGGAGAAGGCTGCAAATAAGCTTCACTAAGTCATTGTAGCATTTGGTCGAGAAATTATGCTTTGACTTAATTGCGATAAGACGTGCGACAGCCGCAAGGAGCGTCACGTTTGTTTTCTCATGCAACGGCTCTGAAGCGGCCTTCAGAAGCTTTAAGAAATCTGTTGCAAGTGGGGTAGGCACTTCCTCTTGTGGGAGATCTAACCCCGACCAATGTTGTCCACCATCTCTTCCATTCTCACAATTTCATCATAACCTTCGACAATATTGGAGGGTTGTACTATACCAGAACTAGATGGTCCACCTCGCACGCTCTTGCCATGATCAACCCATCTATAATAATTTGCTTTGAAGCCGTTCTTACAAAGATGCATCTCCATTTCGCCCGACATCTCTTCAAAGTTATTACCACAGAGAGCGACGGGCATCTCACTTTGCCATGTCCGACACAAAGGCCGACCCAAAAGCCCGATGGATAAAATCTTTCGTGCCCTCCTTCCACTCGACAGTGCCGCCCATTCTTATTCCAACCATCATACATCCACCTCCGAGAATTTTCCATAATGGGCTGAAAGAATGTAACAAGAACCATCAATTCAGATTTGTATGGACCATGCACTATCCGTGCTTGGATTTCGATTGGAAGATGCGAGAAAAAGGACTAAATATGCACAAGCATGTAGGTTTCAGTGTGGAAATCATATATGTATATCAACTGCTTTGCTTCTTCAAGGAAAACAAGGAGATGATAGCCACTACAAGGTTATAGGGCCGTCCACCATAAGCCGTCGAAAGTAAGTGATCGACTATAATATTAAATTCGACGGGCGGGCTATCCACCCTATTAGGGTCGACAGCCAAATATAGGCCGTCCACTCTAGACTAGCTAAGGTCGACGGGTAAAAGTAGCTGTCCACTTTAGACTAGGGTGGACGGCCTTTCCTTAGCTATCGACCATAATAATATTAGGGTGGACGGCCTTTTCCACGTGGCCGTCCACCCTAAGAGCAGGGTGGACAGCCACGTGGAAAAGGTTGTAGACCCTAATCTCAGGGTGGACGGCCACGTGGAAAAATGCCGTCCACCCTAATTAATCGGCATAAAAAAAACAGTCGCCCGATTGGCATTCAGTTTACACGAAACAGATAACATCCTATTGTGGACCTGTTCCTGTTAATTCAATCGTAACACACACTGTTGCTGCTTTCAATTGGAACACCATTTGATGAACTAAATCTCCTTGCTAAAGAACTATTTGCATGTCGATGTTTCACCATATATTATCATTCTGCGCAGAAGAAGTGCCTAATGAGAATGCCACAGAGGAAGATGAAGACGCAGAGATTGGCATGTGGGAGGCCATTACATGGCTCGCAGTGTTAACCCTTTGGGTGTCATCCTTCTCAATACCGTTAATGCCATTAAGGTATTCTTTATCTCCCTAGTAGAACAAGATCGACCAAATGATGAGCGACTCCATTTTGTTGATAGTGGGTCACTCTCGATTATCGGGATAATGTTCATTTTAATTTGGAACTAGTTGTTTGGATATCGATGATTGATGCTTGCCACATTCACATGGAAAATTTCATGAACAGTAGATATATATCTAATAACTACCTTGTAGGACGGTGAACTACACATGCCATGGTATCAATACGGTGTTAGTCTTCTGGTCATCTGTATACCTCTGCAAGGATGTAATTGGTCATTGTTTTGCTCTATTGTTTGTCGAGGAGCATCGATTCGTTGAACCTACCAGTGGCTTTTATCGGTGTTATTTTGCTTCCTATTGTGGGCAATGCAAATGTTGAACATGCTAGTGCAATAATGTTTGCCATGAAAGATAAGCTAGTCTACATCGAACTGTATCCGTGCATGTGGAACATTCGATCAAGTTCACAAAATAAGCAACCAAAAACATCACTTCAATTCTCTAAGCCTTTTTGTGTTTTTACCTCGGGGTGGCGGCAACGGCAATCGGGGAGGCGGCGCAGTTCTTGAGCCCTTAGGCGGGAGGCGATGGCTAACGGGAGGCGGCGGCCCTCGGCAAGCGGCGAGGCGGCGGCCCGGGCAGGCTGGACCACCGGCCGGGCCGGCCGCCCGAGGCGGAGGCGGTGGAGCGAGGCGACGGGACGGCTCTTGGGCAGCCTGAGCCTCGGGTAGGCGGGAGGCGATGGCGAGGCGGAGGCGGCTGGACCATCGGCCGGCGGCGGGCGGCCGGGCGGAAGGCGGTGGCGTCGAGAATCGGCGCCGAGAAATCTGTGACCAATTTGGGGCAAGGCGAATGGGGATCGATCGAGTCGGGTGAGGGCAAGCTAGGTCAAGCTAGTTATGGTCGACCGCCAAAATGTCCCGTCCACCTAGCTATGGTCGACGGCCACGCGGCTGTCCACCTAATTAATTAAGGTCTACGGCCAGAAAAATGCCGTCCACCCTAAGTTCCTTTGCCACTGCCAATTGGGTCCGGTGGCGACCATTGGGTGGACGGTCACATTTTGGCGGTCGACTATAAATTATGGTGGACAGCTATACTTTAGGCTGTCGACCTTAATACCCCACAGTACCCAATTCTAGCGGCGGGACGGTTTGGCGCGCTTTTTTCCGCTTAGGGTCGAGGGCTATTGTTTCGGCTGTCGACCTTAAATCTAGTTTTGGTGGACGAGGTATTTTGGCCGTCCACCATATATTTGGCCGTGGAAAATAAGTGCTTTTCCTGTAGTGTTCTCGACAATAAAAGCGTGTTTCCCATTGTGCTTTTCTACCACGATAGATCGCCAACTCTATACGCACCTAGTGTGGCATCACAGGATACCGCGGTATCTGAGTTTGGCGGGTACCTGCCGCAGTACCTAAACTCAATAGGTATCTATCAAGGTAAAGGAGTGCGACAGAAAATACGTGTCGCTTGCTTGTGCTTCTGCAGTACGTTTGGGAAAAAAAAACAAAAGTAAAAAAATGTGCAAGGAGCGAAATATACTCTGTCCAGATCGGGGAAAGGGTTTCCTGGAGCCGACCAACAGGTGCAAGGTCGGAGGCCAACAGTGGCCGTCTTGTCAGCTCGCCAAAGGACTGTCATAGCAGATGCTGCTTAGCGTGTGAGCATTGCAAAGGAAGTTTCTTGTGTTCATGCATCTCCTCGTCTTTAGGGGGCTACCTAGCTACTGTAATTCGAGGGGTTCGAGCCAGCGGCAGAATTAGAAAAATTTTAATGAGGGTGTATATTTTACACGTATAATTCTATGTCTTATGTAATAATTTGGTATTATCATAAATTCAATATATATATTTGAAATTTACTAAAAATATAATACAAATAGTTTTAAAGTCTTACAAATCTCAAATCACTAAAATCAAAATTAACTCAATCAACAAATTTAGCCTATTAAAAAGGAAAAATTTTGAAGCTTTTTGAATTTTTTGATTGGTGCCAGGGCATACCCAGCACCCCTTGATTTCCGTCCATGGTTCAAGCCCTCTGCGTTGCTAAGGAAAAAAAAAGGCACAAGCATTTCTCTTCTTAACATGATCATAGGCTCACAGGCCATCTCCAACGCTCCAAGGTGGCCAACGTCAACGGGGTGTAGAATTTCGCCGTATTTCTGGGCCTCCCGAATGCACGACTCTGTGCGTCCGGATTGTTCCATTGTAGGCTATAGACCCAAGATAGGTCGCTAGGCCTTGAGATGTCGCCCGCCAACATAGGCCGGCAAGAATAAAACATTTACCCGAGTTTGTCAATGGTGAATAGTCTTAACTGAAATGACTTGAAGTGATATTAGCTACATGTCACTAAGAGAAGGCCAATCACTCCGCCATTCCGGACATATTTCATCCCGGGATTCAGGGTATGATTGTGAGACGTAACTCTTTTCAAAAGATGTTTTTTTAGTTTTATGTGTTAAAAAGTAGTTATAGCTTTTTATTTTAGTTTTATGAGTTAAAAAGTAGTTGTAACTTTTTATAAAAAAAAACCGTTTGATAAATAGTTAATTCTCTCAGTAATAAGTTATAAAAACAGATCCAGCCTAATTTTTACAAGTTACTTGTCTTGTGCTCGTGCGTTGTAACGAAAACTCAATTTACGATAAAAAATTTATTTACAAAGAGTACTGACCTTGTCTGAATAATAATGTTCACTCTGAATGTACAATGATTAAATGTTTAAATCAATTCATCGAACCATACAAATTCCAAGCACATGTTTACAAACTTAAACTTAAAATTATCTTTAATTTCACAAACTTAAATAATAACATCATAGCACTTGGAATTGTACATTTGTAACGCCGTAATTCAAAATCGATCGATCGATCGAGAGAGACATCACCTGCTGCCCCATGGGCACAAAAGCGTTGAAGAGGTAGACGTCATCCGTCTGTGGCTACCACCATCAGCGACGTGCGTGACTTGTACGCCTTGCTCCTACCATACCATAGCCCCATCCTATGAACTATCTCCACCGCCTCGCCTCCCCCCGCGAGCGCCTCCCTCAACCTATTGACATCATCCACCACAACGAGCTCCAGCAGCGCCACCAGCCTATCTCGCCACCCACTATCGGCGACCTGCCTCTGCACCGCATCGATGAGATCAGGAAGGTCGCCTATTACCTCCACTGAATGGATAAGCTCAACACATCTACAAGAGAGGCAAGAAGTGGTGGAGTTATATTGATTCAACAATCGAGAAGATATCTATGGAATCCAGATTAAAAAATCATCGAATAAGGAATGCAACAAAAGGGAAAGAGGCGAGAAGAGACCCAACTCCATGAATCGGAACTCTGCTTCCTTGGGAAGAGAATCAATCAATCCAATCCGAAAAGCACCGGGAGCGATCTCTGCGATTCAAATGCCAGATCAATGGGAGAAAGGAAAGCAATAAATGAGTTATGCATATTCATTTACCTCCCATGACGGGATGATCCAATCAAATCTACCGGGGTGGTCACTGTCCAATTCCCATTCAACCACGCAGGTGCACACACGTGTCAGGGTGAGGATAGAGAACGGACGCACCGCCACCAACTCCTAATTAGAATTAGTAGAGATAGAGATAACAAACTTATCTAGTCGTGTCATACATGGCCGTGCACATGCTACTGGCCGTCCGGAATCAAGTCTATACGTGATTAGATAAAAAAAATGATCTTATCTACACATGCAAGTAAATATTTAATGGAAAGGATGCATATGACAACTCAAAGACACATGGCAACTCAGAAGCTGTATGCGTGCAGTATATGAAAAACGAATCGGCCGTGCAATATTTAGAAATAGAATCGACTGATTGAGATAAGAATTTGATACATCACAGATCACATATACATGCATATTCAACTGAATTAAAACTTTCTCCATGTTGTGGGTATGCCTAGGGAGGGGGAGAACGGACCACTGCCACTAACTCGTAATTAGAAATAGTAGAGATATATGGCCTCTAGCTTATATTAAAAGTCGCTTAAAAACTTAGTTTTTGAAGGTTAATGAATTTTCAAAAGCGGCTCGATTGGTGGCTAGTTTATAGCCTAAAAGTCGCTTGGCGCAAAACTGTGGGGTGAGTGTTTTGAAGTTCATTGTTGTTTCTCCTCCTTTAGTGAATGCCAGAGCTCCTAGCCAATTTTTAAAAAAATTCAAAAGCTGAAACTGCCTTAGCCCCCAGCAGCCCTCATGCAACCGGAATAGCGGTAACATGCAGAATTTATCCGCTGATTTACCGCGAAACCTTACGACGGACTCGACAAAACGAGCATGCATGATGCAGCAAGACCACCAGACCAACAGCGACACAGGAGAACAAAATATCGATTGTACTACGCCATTATAGATGTTAGAAGTTCGAGATAGGGGGATGGACAGTCAATCATGACAAAAACTTCTTCATGATCATCGCAAGACTATTCCAATATCCAAAATGAAGATTGCATGAGAGGATGGAAAGTAGAGATTCCAAACGCTTTTGTCAAATCTCTACCTACATTCTTTTCTGAAACAAATACAATATAACGTTATAGATGGCAGAAATAATGGGGTACGGGAGATTGGTGTCACTGACACTTTTTAAAATTCGTGATTCACTTTATGACACCTGTCTCCTGTCATAGACTTAGATAGACCCACATGTCATAGACACATCACAAAAAGCCAACGAATTGAGTGTCATTGGACTAATTTTTCCAATATAGGCCAAAATGAAGATTGCATGAAATGATGGAAAATACGAGACTGCAAACACTTTTGTCTCTCTGCCTACATTCTTGTCTGAAACAAATACACTATTAGTCTATTACAGATGTCTATTCTTATCTGGCTATCTGAACCCTTAGCAGAATGCCAGGATCAGTTGGTTAACTAACAATGAGTCCCTAAAAAAGGAGTATTATGTGCTTATTTCATACAAGGAAATCTACTGCTTTCTGTTCAGTTTAGTTTTCCTTGAGCAATTGTTCCATTCAATTATGAAGTCAACACTCAACAGGCTGTCTCATGAACATGCTTATGGGCTAGCACAAGATCTTAGGATATACATGTGATGCATTTTCTTCCCCTTCGAAGTGTGAATGTATGGCTGTATAAGCACATTCTCCTTCCATAAAGTGTGGCATCTGAATTTGATCAGCTAATTTAGATATGTTTAACTGACTGCGATTACCACTATTACAGAACTAATCCAATAGCATCTCTCAAGTAACCATTATAGTCCGGAAATCATTTAAGTTTATCAAATGATCAGTAGCGCTTATGAATCATATGCATAGATCAAACACCAAGAAGTTTCATTCGTGGAGTGCCTTTGATAGATGCTGATCCTAATTCTTGCGGGCTACGGGTGCATAGCTAGAAAGATGGTACAGCAGAAGGATTGGAACTTTCAGTCCGTGCCGCGATTGAGAGCATTCCATTGTGTCCTCTGTAGAACTTTCAGCGCAGCGTTGCCACTTGCCAGTTAATATAGTTAGCAGCAGCACAATTGAAATGTGAAGACTGAAGAGACATGATGACCGGAATCGAGCAAAGCATCTGGCATTAGACAATCTTACACTTTTCTTGACCATTATCTACATGTAATTGTAGTTAATTCTATGCACAAATATTTAGATCCCTCAAATCTAACTATCTGATTTCACAGAACAACATATGGACATGAACTTCACTTGACAGCACATGAAATGAATGACAAACGAATCAATGGTCAGTGCAGGTCTGAAGTGGTGCCACTACTCTGCAAGATTATCATCCTAACCTGGGAGCTACTCAAGGTGACATCCCTCGTATCCACGATGCAGGAACTCTTGAAGAGCGCGGCGACGGCGGCAGGGTCGAGGTGCTCGTCGACGGAGAGCGCGATGGCGCCGCGGCTGCGGACTACGCTCTCAGCCTCGGCGGCGAGGCGGGAGGGGAAGAGGGCGCCGGAGATCGCCGCAGGATCGTCGGAGAAGACGAGGTCGAAGGCGCCGTTGGAGAAGGGGAGGCGGTGCGGGTCGGCGAGGCGGACGAGCGGCGGGAAGTCGACGAGGTCGGTCCCCGTGACGTCGCTTCCTCCCACCGCGTGGAGCGCGTCGACGGCGTTGCCGGCGCCCGCTGCGAGGCAGAGGACGAGGCCGCGGAGCGGGGGGAACGCGGCGGCGCCAGCGCGTGGAGGCGCGGAGCTTGGCGAGAAGGCGGCCCGGGGGGAGGACGCGGCGGGAGGCGGCGTCGCAGGAGGTACCGGGGAAGGGGGCCAGGGAGAGGGGTTAGGGCGCGGGGAAGCAGGAGATGGAGGCGTGGCGGAAGAGGTACACGAGGGAGGGAGAGCGTGGCCGCGGCGAGCCAGCCGCTGGCCTCGCCGGTCCAACGCCGGCGACGGGTGCGCAGCGGTAGAGCCTACCATGTAGGGCTGGACGTTCGGTTAAACCGATTAAATCGGTTTCGGTTTTCGGTTTAACAGACAATTCGGTTATTTCAAAAACGAAACCGAAATGTGTTTGAATGTTTTGGAAACCGACATTTCAGTTAACCGAAAATTCGGTTTCGGTTTCGGTTTTTAACCGAATTAACAAAGTTTAACAGATTACATAAAGGTAGCGAGACATTTTCACGTTTGATACATCACAATTGTTACGTTTCACAAACATTACAAGACGGCAAGACCATTACATAAAAGTAGCAGACTCCCGAATAAAAGTAGCAGATTCAAGTCTCACAAACATTACAAGACCATTACATAAAAGTAGCAGATTCAAGTCTCAAGATAGAAGAGCCTTTGTTTGATTGTTTCATGCTCCCTGCAAGGCTGCAATCCCAGAGTCCTACTCCCAGGCTCCCAGCAATCCCACTTCTAAGCCCTCCACTTTGACAGATTGCTTGCAGCCAAACAGAAGCTGCTAGCTGGATTAAAACAGGCCAAAACATCAAACATTAAATATTAGTGATTCTTCATGTAAGGTAAGATCTTCTGAATAAATTGAAGGTCAGCGTGAACACACAAACGGCATGATACAAGCTCCTGTATCTTGTAAGCTTGTCAAGAATTTTAATTTACAATTTGCATGTTCCTGGTGTAGAATCACAAGCTTTTGCCAGATTGGTGACAGTTTTCTGACTCGATATCTATCTTTACAAAGCTGGTTTCAGTAGCTTCAGAGCACATATAGCTAATTAGCTATCGATTAATCATGCAGACAGGACAAAACTTTGTCAGAGGGGGCTACTTGCCAACTTCCATGGCATGCAGACAAAACCATAAGTTCTTACGGAGGATTTGTTGCATATATTTCAAAGTAGCAAGAAATAACTATACTGCACCAGATAAATATGATTGCTTTCCCTTCGCAACCAATTTGTCAGAGGGGAACAAAAAAGATGGAGAATACAGTGGGTTAGTTCCCTATTACATGTTACATACTTACATTTTCCCCAGGATCGACACGGCAAGAACATAATTAGCAAGTAGCACATGCTCTTCTTAAACAGCTTCAAATATCCATTCATGATGTCTGCATCATCCACATAAAAGTAAGAATTAGGTAGCCTGGTATACTGCAGATGCTAACAAAAGCCTATACTTAAGATGTTTTTCCCCCCAAAGAAACATCCATAAGTGTACTGCAAGCAAGTATTTTCAGAGATACAACATTATGTTCCAATCAATCATCCAGTGTTATGGTCTAAGCACTAAATAGCGTTCAAAATTGACTGTCCATATAGGATAACGTACTGAAAGTGGAATATCAGCAACCAGTTGTAGCAGAACTTGGCTTAGTGACAGATTTGCTGCTGGATTGTGTTTTTAACTTTGATTTTGTAGAAGTAGCAGTCTTTTCAGCTTCATACTCTTTAAGCAATTCTGAAATAAAACAAAAACATGTAAGAGCTTGCACTATGAATGGTTATGTTAAGAAGACAAGAACAGATTATTCATTGTTGTTAGCTTACCTTCTTCCATTTTGGCTAGCTCTTCCTCATTTTCTTCAATATTGATAGGAGTGGATCGCCGTAGCCAATCTTGTGTACAAATAAGAGCTTGCACCATGAATGGTGTAAGAGAGGTCCTAAAATCATCTAGGACTCGTCCACTCGTACTAAATGCGCTCTCCGATGCAACCGTTGATATTGGAATTGCCAACACATGACGAGCCATATGTGCCAATATAGGAAATCTGGACGAACTCACTTTCCACCATTCTAGAATATCAAACCTGCTGATGTCCTCTTGATTTTCTTCGCCAAGGT
Organism: Guadua angustifolia; assembly: GCA_036346375.1. Lineage (NCBI taxonomy): Eukaryota > Viridiplantae > Streptophyta > Magnoliopsida > Poales > Poaceae > Guadua > Guadua angustifolia. Next base: position 8,171,963 of record CM070508.1, read on the forward strand.
ATTTCTCAATTTCTGATTTGCTAGTGCCAATTACACCATTACCAAGCCTCATCTTTTTAGCAATTAGGGACTTCATCAACCTTCCTCCCCTTTTTTGTGGTTGATCTTGTTCAGATTCATTGGTTTGTGTCGATGAATCACTTGGAGCATAGATATTTCAATACTCTTCAAACAACTCGTGGAAACAAACATTCACTGCATCCCAAACTTTACGTCCTTTTTCCTCACCAAACATTTCCCCAATGGCTAACTTAGTGTAACTAGATAGCTTGTATCTTGGATCAAGTGCAGTAGCAATAAAGATGAGCAAGTTCATGTTCTCCTTCTCCCTCGCCCTACCCTCATTCTCATTATCCTTCTCATGCCAATTGCCCCAATACTTTTCATACTTATCCTTCATCCTCTTGGCCATTGCCTGGTGCAATTCATCTCCACTATCAGCCCATTCTCGCAACAATACATTGACTTCACCAATTTCATGAAAGAACTCATTAGCAGTCACTTGTAGTGTAGTGGAAACACGAAGAGTGAGATCATAAAAATGCCCAAGAAATTCAGCCATCTTCTTTGCATTCTGCCAATCGAATTCATCAGGAATTCCAGGGCCTTTTTCCCCACATAACTCTATTGTATATGTTGGATCTTCTTCCTCATACCTTGCAAATACTTTCTCATAAATTATTGCAGATTTCAACATAAGATATGTTGAATTCCACCTAGTGCATACATCTAGTGTCAAGAATGCATTGCTTTCTAAATTTTCTAACTCTGCAAGTTTCTTAAATTTGACCAACCTAGAGGTTCCGTTCTTGATAAACCTAACAGCAGCACGAACACGCTTCACAGAGCTATCCAACTCTTTTAAGCCATCAGAAACAATCAAATTTATAATATGGGCAGCACATCTCATGTGAAGATACTTGCCTAAAGCAATGCCGGTTTTTTGATTGTTCATTTGCCTCCGTATGTAATCTACTCCAACATCATTGGGGCTAGCATTATCAACCGTAATAGTCATGACTTTATTAATCCCCCAATCCACCAAGCATCTCTGTATGTTTTTCCCAATATCATCTCCCTTATGGCCCTTTACCTTGAAAAAACTAATAATCTTCTTATGCAATTTCCATTCATGGTCAATAAAATGTGCTGTGACAGCCATGTAACTATCTTGTTGTTGTGAAGTCCATGTATCAGTTGTAAGACAAACCCTTTCACATGATTGCTTAAAAAAGGTTTTGAGCTTTGCTTTCTCTTCAAAGTAAATAAAGCTGTCTCTCTAGTGATTGTTCGTCTAGATGGCACACTCCAACGTGGACAAGCTACAAGCATAAATTTTCTAAAGCGACTTTTCGCAGCTAGCAAAGGAAGCTCATCTTCAATAACCATTTGAGCAAAAGCATTCCTAATTGCATCAGGATCAAACTTGTAAGTTGTAACACTATCACCCGATTTACTTGCAAATAACCTTGCTTCGGATCCCTATTCCTATGAGGATTGCATTTGCAAGTGTTAAAATGAGTCCGCAGGCGAGCGTACCATTAACATTTGGATCGACCTTGATCTCGCGGTGGCAATAGTTGCACTTCCCTTTCTTCAGCTGACCACCCACTTTAATCTTGGTGAAGTGAGACCACATCTCTGATCTTGGCGCCATCTCTTTTCTTTTACTGCCCTCCTCCTCCTTCTCTCGTGTTTCCTTTTCTTTTTCCATTGCATTTCCCTCGGATTCATTTGTTTTGCTCGGATCAGAGGTCTACAAACAAGAGTACAAACAAGGATCAGCACATGCGAATTGCAAAATATGTACAGCACACAAACACAGGAAGATCACATACATTGTTGTTGCAAATCGATTGTTGCGTTGCTGCCACCATATTGGTCGGAGTCGGAGAATCGGTGGATGCCATCTCCCTCGCCAGTCACCAAGTCGAAGAGGAGAATCGGTCGAAGTGGAGTCACCGAGGTCCGAGTCACGGAGTCAGGGCTGCAGGCCCGCAGGGGAGAGGAGGGGAGGCGGGAGGCCGGAGGGGAGGGGACGGGCGGTGGCGGCCGACCGCCGGCAGGCTGCAGCAGGGGAGCCGGGAGGCCGGGAGGGCACGGGAGGGAGGCCGAGTGGGGATTGGGGAACGGAGACCGGAGGGGAGGCCGGGAGGGGCGTCGAAGCCAAGGGAGTAGGGACGGCCGGACGGGAGTACGGGAGGGGCACCTGGAGACCGAAGGGGCCGAACTGCCGAAGGGGAGGGGCGGCCGGGAAGGGAGGGGCCGGGATTCGGGAAGGGAAGGCGCCCGCGCCGCCGCCGCCTGGAGCCCTAGGGTGTGAGGGTCTGAGGGAGGCAGTGAGGGCCGAGCCGCCCAGGGGATGAGGGGAAATGTGGAATTAGTCAGCTAGGGTTACTACTGCCAGGGTCTGAGGAATTGAGGGTTACGAGTATACAGCGCTATCCCGGTTAGTTCGGCTAACCGAAGGTTAAAACCGATTAAACCGAATTTATTTCGGTTATTTCAGACTGGTAACCGAATCAACAACCGAATACATCGGTTTCGGTTTATTCGGTTTCGGCTTCGGTTTATTCGGTTTCGGTTTTCGGTTACCGGTTTATTTGCCCAGCCCTACTACCATGGGTCTAGACTTTAGAGTCGCGGGCCTCGCGGGCAGTAGATTGGATCATCTTCATCACGGGCTGTCGGAGTTGGGTTTGCGAATCTTGAGGAGCAACGTTATGGGCCAATACTATTGTTGGGCTGTAGATTGATCAAACTTTTCGGCACAACTCAAGGTCTAAAAGCAAATCCTTCTTTGGGATTGTCATTCACTTTCTCTCATCTTTATTCTTATTCCCTCTCTCAAAAAAAATCTCCTCTCTGAGTCCAAATTTATAAAGCGTATTTTTTAATGATGTTATGCATAAATATAAAACGTATTTTATATTTTAATACAAAATTAGTATGATGTTTCCTCTGTGTCCCTGATAAATGTCTACTTTACTTGATATTCTCTAATGTATGTATTGAATATAGAGATTAGCTATAATAATTAAGTATAATCTAATTATTTTTAATATTTTTTTGTCTATGTGTCAAGAAAAATATGTCTTATAAACTTGAATAGAGGGGGTATTTTTTAGGTGATTTGCATTCACTGATCAATGAGCATGTGTGCTTATACTAGATGGTCTCCAGATCATCCAAGACATCGAGCACTGAAAGATTCTTCTGTGAAACGAGGTGCTTAATCCAACTTCAAAGTTCCTGATACAAAAAAGGTTTCTATGTCATATCCCTTTTAATTTGGTCCATTCTGAGATAATAACCGACCTAGCACCACTTTCTTGGCCATGCTGGCATGCATCCTAACAGCAGTTTTAGTCGCTAACATTGAGTAAGCTAGCTTAGTTGGGCGCCCAAGCAGTGGTGAACACGGCTCCATGGCCCTTCCAAGTGAGCACCAGCATGTCCTCTTCCCGCTTCACCCCCCACCCCGTCGCGTGCTCGCTCATCAAGCGCCGCACCTCGGCCGCCGCCTCGTCGTCGAACACTACGCCGGCGAACCCGTTCCTCCGCATACGCTCCGCGAGCCTCGCGCCGGACTCGGACTGCTCGGTGCCGTCGACCCCGATGACGCTCTCGATCTTCCGGCCCACGGCCGCCTCGTGCTCCAGCCGTCGCGGGTTGTCCTTGGGCGCGGACGTGTCGAGCGCGTCGAATAGGATCCAGTGGAAGTTGAAGCAGCCCACTATGCGTGACGCGAGGCTCGGCGAGTCCATGTCGGCGTCCTCGTCGGTTACGGTGACCAGGCACGGGTTCAGCGCCCGGACCGTGTCCAAGAAGCCGTCCCTCGAGCCCGGGGCGATGTGCCGGAGCCAGCTCTGGCAGTTGACGACCAGGGCCTCGCCGTCTCGTAGCCCCAGCGACGGTGGGTCGGACAGGACGGTGGCCAGTTCTTGGCAAAGCGTCTGCTTCATTGGAGACGCCGTGGTCGCGGTCTTCATGACGTTGAACTCCAACTGCACGCCTTTGGACTTGGCGAAGTTGACCAGCCGGAGGCCAAGCTCCTCGCTAGACACACCGAGCAGCGGCGGCACGGCTGGCCGGACGTAAGGCACGGTGACGCGGAGCGCCGGAGGCCCCCCGGGCAGCTTCGACAGCGTGTCGATGAGCGTCGGCCACTGCATGCAGTGCATGACGCTGAGGTCGACGACGTGCACGGCGGTTCTGCCGCCCACCGCGCGGAGTATGGCGCCGTTGGAGGCCGTGAAGCCGAACCGATGCCACGGCGTGAGGTCGACGTAGTCGGCGAGCTCCGTGACGGACATGGCCAGTTCCCGCGGCACCTCGTTCGCGGGGAGCCTCGCGGCCACCTGTGTGGCGCTCGGGCCGCACAGCCGGCACGCGCGCGCGACGAGCGCGCGGAGCAGCCACGACGTGAGCCGCTGGTTGGGGTCCCCCTGCGAGGAGGCGATGTTGTTGAGCACCCACATGGCCTGCTGCGCCAGCGTCACGTCGTTGGACTCGAGCGCGGCGGCGCAGTGGAGGAGCAGCTGCTGGATGCGCGGCCCGTCGACGAGCTCGCCGGAGAAGCAGAGGGAGCTGTGCGGGCTGAGCCCGCTGCTCCCAAGCTCCTGCTCCATATCTCTGTACGGACGTGGCTGGCTAGCTACGTGCTATCTACACTGCTACAAGATTTCGATGCTGATCTAGAGGAAATATCAAGCCATGGCTACGATCGCGTCATTTGTCAGCCTTGCATTGGACAGTTTAGGATTATTTGAGCTAGACTTTTGAGGTGGTCTGGAAGGATTGAGCTCTAGTAGTATGCAATTGTAAGAGGTGTTTATAGGTTGTTTTGGTTTGCTTGTTGGAATGACTTGGCCTACTTATAGGGGCTCTGTGAAAGATCCTCTCTTCATTTTCATAGAGAGAAATCGGATAGCCTCTTGGACTCTTTCCCTGGGGTTACACAATGTGATATCATTCTTAACGCCTTTGTCTGAATGTGTCTGACTTCTGATTACCCAACGAGCTAATTTGAGCGCTATAAATTTTGGTATATTTAGTTGGTTGCAAATTCTTTTCAACGTTGTTACTATTTGCAGCTTGATTAAGCTACAAAAAAGTCTGAAAAACACTTGATACTAAAGCACAGAAAGAGAGATCTGAGTAATATATCAAGTTGAGGCTTCGGTCATCTTCCTTTCTACCGAGTTTCTCTTCAAACGAGTCAGCTTAGGAACTGTATTATGAGATGATTTCCATTGGTTAACTGCAGTGCCACCATTGTTAAACACTTGATTAAGGCCGGTGAGAAGGCGACCACGGAAGCAGCCATAGCCGCCCGGACTCTTTCGTCAGTTTGGATACATGCGGATATATCTGAATAAACATATCTGAATTTGTCATTCTCCGTACTCCATTTTCTATACCAAAGACGGTCTTCCGTAGAACCAAACAAGCAAGTAGGCCAATTCTCAAGGAGTAAATCCCACGGGCACGAGCATCTCCGAGCCCTTAAGAAGCTAGTACTGTTCGTCACTATGAGAGTGATTGAAACGCAAATGGGGTATGTTTGTTTTCCTACCTTGTCGTATCATTGTCCTCTTCTCATTGATTCTGACGAAAGTTAGGTTGGAGAGGTCGCAAAAGGACATGAAATTTAGCTCCAGTTGATAGGAGCAACGTGTACTCTGCTCACACCCCTCTTGTCACTGGTCAGTCAAGATTAGTCAAAGATAGATGCCATACACAAAACGAACGAGTCAAAGGCTGGAATATGGACGGGACTACGGGACAAAGAATTCTGAAAGAACACCTGTCGACAGATGGATCACCTGTCCTGAATTATAATTTTTTAAACTAAAGATATGAACTCTGTCATTCATTTTAGAAGAGAAAAAACAATAGTAACCTATGAAGAGACGATTACATAGACACTGATCTCAGCCATAGCACGAGATACACCACCATAGAAGACCTAACAAAGCTTCCCAAGACACCATGTACACCAGCTAAAACATCGACACCTTTTAGAGCAACAACAAATAAGACGACCCACAATCCTAGCCTGGCCTCGTCGTCCGGTACTTTCGGCAGTCGCATCTTAGCTAGCCTGAGCCCTGCACCCACGTCGGCGCACAGCCTCCTCTCAGCCCTCCCTTGTCACCTCGGCCAGCCCCCGCCATTCACGGTCCCCTTGAGCGCCAGCCCACACTGCCTTCTCTTGCGACCCCGAACTCCTGCTGACTTGGATCGTCTCCTGCTCGGCCACCATCTCCAGTCGAGCTGTGGTTTCTTCTTTTGGCTGACTTCGGATCGCCTCCTCCTGCAAAGCCACAGGCTGAGAGCCACCTCCGCCCAATGAACCCAGATTGCTACCTAAGCTCCAGACTGCTACGCCGACCACCGACCGCCCAAACGAACCTAGATCACCTGGGCCATGGCCTCATGCCTCTCCAACCTCTGGGCCATCTCATTTGCACCTACTCCAGCCAGCATCTGCAAAAAGGCTCCCCATCGCCTACCTCAAGGATGCCTGGAAGGCCCCCGTGTCCGAGGCACCTGCTCCGTTCGATGCCCACCCGGCAGGAAGACCTCACCATCGCCACGACTTGCCAGAGCCCCCGCCACCGCCTCCGGGGCAACGACGACCCCAACTTCGCCGCCCAAGGGAACATTGACCTCACCATGCCTAAATGGACCACCGAGCCTGCACCACCTTGGCCTACATCTCAGACGTCGCCGCGTTGGATTGGATCAGGCAAAGAGGAGGGCAGATCCGACCAGATCTGACAACTGTGAGAAGCAACAGGGAAGGAAGCCCCATCTGGTTTCCCAAGCCGGTCGCAACGCCGGTCCCCATGGAGCTTCACCCCACCAACCGCTCTGACCGACACTTGTCGTCACCAACCCGATCTCAGCGACGGGGCTCGTCACCACCAACACCTGATTCCTTGGACGCCACTCTTGGATCTGGGAATTGAGCTGGTGGGACTCTCTTGGATGGGGTGGCTCGTCGCCTCCGGAGTCACCTCGGGCGGTTCTGGATGCCTCTCTTTGGTTGAGGTTTGAATTATAAATTTAATAATGCAGTGCCACGAAAATTCTCCTGTAAGAGCATCACACTATCTGCCTAGTGCGAACTGAGAAAATGTTTGTTTTTACAAAAACATTTACTAGAATCCAGTGCTTAAAATGATGGAGTGTCATCTGGCCAGTGCTTTCTTTAAAGAATAACTGCCTGAAGATCTGAAGGAGCCCAGCTTTCGCCACATTTCTAACGCTCATGTGCCCACTGGAGATACAAGGCCGGGGTATATTTCGATGCCTCATTTGATCGATGACCGAATTAACTGACAACGACACTGTCGTGCACACTGCTAATTAGTCATTTAACAGGTAACACTAAAGAACATATTACATACACCGGCACGCAGGGACTTGCTTGATGCATATGCAACATGTGATAGATAATCTTTGCACCCTTTTGTTCTCCATACCTTGCATATTCTTTTTGAAAGAACAGACAGGAGCTCTGCCATATGCATTAAGGAAGGGAGAAAGTGCAGATCAGTTTACAGAGGAAAGCGAAGAACACAGGAAACGAAACGACCTAAAAGCAAAAAAGGAAAATACATCCCAGGCAGGGAACGGGGATCCGGACTAAAAACACCTGGCGCTACACGTCGCAAAGCACTAGGTTACCGCAAAAGCCGCCTGGCGGTTAAGGATGTCTTGAGTAACGGCATCGGTCACCCGCTGCACCGTGCGGTAGGAATTATTGAAAATCCTATTGTTCCTCTCTTTCCAAATGTTCCACAGGCTATATGCGACTGCCCCATCAAATTCCTTCCATTTGTGTCGAGGAAGCAACCGCCGCGTGTTCGTCCACCAAGTCAAATTTTTCTGTTGCCCCGACGGAGCCCGCGCATCGAGGCCGGCTTGCAAAAGCCTCAGGACGCCCGTGAGACCTATCTTGCAAACAGACATAGCAGCAACATGTGGTTGGATGTTTCAGGTTCAGTGCCATAGAGAACGCACATGGTGGAATGCGGCCACCCCCTGGCCGTGAGCCTGTCAGAGGTCAAAGTCTATCCTGTACAAATAGCCACGCAAAAAACCTGCACTTTCCTTCCGCGGAGGCCTGCCAAATCATCTTGTATGTGTGATCAAACATGGATCCGATAAATTGTGCCCTATAAGCCGAACCTGCAGAGTATTCCTTGTTGGCGACCATTTCCAGCTGATTCTATCCTCGACATTGGGCTGAAGCTGCACCTGCTATAGCGTGAGCCATAGCGAAAAGAACTCCTGGAGCTGCGTTGCGTTTATGATTCGACGTAGCGGCCGGATCCAAACGCCGTGCGATAACAACTCTTTTACCGTCCCTGTCCTCTTCCTGATTAATCTGTAACATGACGGAGCTATATCCGCGGGTGATCACCCCTGAAGCCATTTGGATTCCCAAAAGTTGGCCATTTCGTCGTCCCCTATTGATATGCTGGTACCTGCGTTGAACAAAGCACAGTCTGAGACATCGCAAGGTAACGTGGAGCCTGCCCAAGGTTTCTGTTGCCCTTTCGAATCGAAGCGAACCAGAGCCACCGTATCTGGAGAGCCCGTTCAAATCTGTCAATGTCTTTTATGCCCAACCCTCCTAAACTTTTTGGTCGACAAACCTTTTTCCAATTGACCAAACAATGTCCCCTATTGCAATCCTGGTCGCCTTTCCACAGAAAACTACAACGAAGTTTGTCCAAACTCTTAGTGACCCATGTGCCCAACGGAAAAACTGTTAGGTAGTAAACCACCAGAGATGTGAGAACCGAGTTGATTAGAATCAAACGGCCTGCCTTGGACAACAATCTCCCTTTCCAACCTGCTAGGCGACCTCGTGCCTTGTCGATGAGAGGTTGCAGATCCGACCTTTTTAGCTTCATTGGGCGAAGAGGAAGCCCTAGATATTTGCACAGGAATGAACTCAACGTGGCTGGAAAATCCTGTAAAATTGTTGTCATGTCGATCGCCTCACACCTGATTGGGTAGACCTCGCTTTTTTGAATATTCGTATGAAGACTTGTGGCTCCTCCGAAGAATATAAGGATCTCGTGGATTGCTTTGAGCTCTTCGGTGATTGGTCTCATAAAGATTGCCACGTCGTCCGCGTAAAGAGAAACTCTTGTTGAAGCCCAACTTGCCGGGATGGAGGAGATGATGGACGTGTCCGCCGCCTTAGCAATTAATCACCGAAGGGGGTCCATTGCTAAAATGAAGAGCATAGGGGATAAGGGGTCACCCTGACGCAACCCCCTCCTGTGATGAAACGAGGTACCTAGGATGCCATTCAGGAGAATTCTTGAGGAGGAGGAAGCAAGTATCATGGATACCCACTCCCTCCAACGCGGCCCGAAGCCGAGGTGTTCTAGCAAGTCGAGAAGAAACTCCCAGCTGACCGAGTCAAAGGCCTTTGCAATGTCCAATTTAAGGAAAAGCGAGGGGATTCTTTTCCTGTGCAGCTCGGAGGCCAAATTTTTTGCAAAAAGGAAATTGTCCTGAATGGACCTTTTCTTGACGAATACCTTGCATATTCTTATCTAGTTTATGCCGTCTTTTCCATCTTTGTTGACTGTTAGAAGAAGAAGAAGAAAGCCTTCCCGGCAAATGCTCTCCTCCAATCCGATTAATGCCGCGAGGTTCTGATTCTCAAGCGGTGGCTTGGTGCGTGTCGCTGTTGGTCTTGGGGACTTTTATCTCCAACGACCCCTCGCCGTCGTCAAAGTAGGCCTCCACTTTCCTCTAGTCCGCGTCCTCCGGCAGCTCCACCCGCCGGAAGAAGCCGTGCTCCCACCACCGACCGGCGTGCCAGTCCCACCCACCCGGAGGACCTCAACCTCGCATTTCCTTCCACCTGAAGAGAGCGAAACTTAGTGCTGCCTTGTTTTAAAACTATATAGTAATGCAAGTGATTTGGATCTTCAACCTTTGGTTTTGGAAACCATCTTGTGCACTCTTTCGCTTGCTTCTCCGCACCAAAACATGGTGGATGTGGTGTAACACACATAAACGTAACGAATATTTCTGAAAACGAGAGGGTTTCAATGTTACTATAGTGATAAAGCAAAGAAAGCAACCGGGAAAAGAAGGCTACACATGACCTCTAGTTACTTTCAGCCCCTCTAGCTAGTTGCAACAGTTTTCTCTGACAAATTGCAAATGCTTGCCACTGTTGGATTCCGGCAAGAAGTCGTATGGCATTTGAGGATCAGTTGGATAGCAGAGTAGCATGGCAATTTGTTTAATCAAACACATGCAGCTTTTCCAAGAAAACGCATATATGTACATAGGGTTGATATATATAGCCAACTGAGAGTTCGAAAAATATGGGATAAGGACTCATATATATGGATAAATTTAGATTAATAGAAAGCTAGGATTTGAAGCATCCGGAAATATCTCTAACAAACATCCCTTTAACTTAAAATTCATAATGAAATTGTCTGCATAAAACCCTGAAAGGCAATTAAGCACCACGAATGCCAACCAAGTCAAGGCAATGTTTGAACTCGGTATTTGAAGTGTTTTGATAAGCATGCCTGTAGGATTATCATCAGTATGTATCTTTTCTACAACAACTTGTTCTTCAGCAACGAATAAAGTGGTACTTGATATCAATATGCTTGGTCTTGATATTATACATATCATTCTTGGTCAAACAAATAGCACTCTGACTATCACAATAAACAGTAAGAGTATCTTGTGAAATGCCAAGTTTAGAAACCAGATTTCGTAACTAAATAGCTTTCGTAATACCTTCAGTAGTTGAAACATACTCCAGTTCAGTAATAGAAAAGAGCGACAATGGACTGTAAGGATGCTTTCCAATTGACTGCACAACCACATAAAGAGAAGATATATCCAAAAATTGACCTTCTTTTATCAAGATCATCAGTATAATCAGAATCAATAAACCCAAGAACATCATTTGTCTTCACTTTATTCTTATCAAACATCAAGCCAAAATTAGAAGTGCCTTTAACGAAGAATTTACTTAACTACATTCCAATGTTCTTTGCCAAGATTATGTATAAATCTTCTAACAACACTAACAGCATAAGCTAAATCTGGTCTGGTGCAAATCATAACATACATGAGATTACCAACTGCACTAGAGTAAGGAACACGAAACATATAATCTTTGTCTTCTTTATGAATAGGACACTGACTTAAAGATAATTTAAAGTATGAGACAAAAAGTGTAGAAACAGGTTTACAATAACTGAGATTAAATCTGTCAAATACCTTCTCAATATAATTTTTATGAGATAGAAATAATGTACCAACTTTGCGATCACATTGAATTTTCATCCCAAGAATTTTCTTTGCTGGATCACAATCTTTCACCCAAATTCATGACTAAGACCCTGTTTGTTTCGGCTTTTTTACTGGCTTAAAAGCAAAAAAGTCAAAGCCGAAACAAACGACTGGCTTTTAAGCCGGGCTTAAAAAAAGCCTAAAGCCTCCATAGAACTATAAGCCAAAAGCCAGGTGAGAGGTGCTTTTTTGGGATGAAATAATCTTTTGCCACTGGAAATCTCCAAAATTACCCACCAAATGTCATTACATATAAACTCAAAAATCCTTCTCCCATCTCCTCATTTCTCCTCGTCTTCTCTCTCTCTTGTGCGACATGCCTTCTCCCTCCGCCGCTTCGGTCACTGCCGTCCCCGACCTCCTCCCTCCTCCACCGTCCCCAGCCACCTTCCTCCACCGACCCAGATCCGACGCGACGCAGGTTGAGGCATGTAAGTTCAACCTTCATTAGTTATGGTTTTGGTGTTAATGACAAATCTAATATTGCGATTATCCATTAAATGTGATTTTGTTATTAATGACAAATCTTATATAGAGACTAACTTGTTTATTTAGAATATCTTTGATTAGTCTCATCGCATTGAAAAATGGAAAACCCAAGGTATGTTTGTGTATTCATTCTAGTATTAGTTGCATACTTTGGAGTCAAGTTAAAATATGAATGTCCCCATTATATTAACCACAAAATGTGCATCATGTTTCCCAATCCATATATTACATGGATGCACATACTTAGGGGGAGTTTGTAGTTTAACTTGAAAGTCTCTTTGTATTGATCTATTCATTGTTGACACATATAAGGATCAAGACAAAGAAACTAAATCCTTGAGTATATATTTGAATTGCCTAGTTATAAGTATACTTATGGTAATATAGGATATACTCCAATATAATCAAATTGAATATGTGCATATTATATCCAAGTCAATCATACTTATGCACATATACATGTGGGTGTATTCTATAGTTGATGACTTAGGGTAATGATCATTTCCATACAATTTACATATAATGGATCATTACTTTTCATCAACATGAGTATAGGAAAACTTGTGTAGTTAATATATACTCATATCAATTTAAATGATAATTTAAATTGAGTTCATTTGTCTTGTTAATCATTAAAGAACATTTCATCATGTGTTGATGGGGTTCCTTGATTAATTAAGGACAAATGAATAGTTCTTAAGTGTAATGAAGCATGTGTTGCATTATTGTACTTAAGGCACAATTAAATCATTCAAATTGTTTTAGGTTGTGCTCAATTGATCTAAAGGCATCCGTTATGTGTTAATGGAGTGCAAGAGATAATTGAGACAACCATGCATCTTGGACTAACTATTTGTATGAGTTGTGATTGAGTTAGGTCCAAAGATGGATGAGATGATGAGAACGGGACAAGGACGGCATCATGAGTTGATGGGTGTCAAGAATGGATCCCGGTTAAAAGTGGAGTCGAGTGATGATCCGGGGTGTATCAACGTGAAGATCATAAAGACCCCAAAGGGATTGCTTGCTGGCGGCAAAGGTATAATTAGATAGGCTAAGGACTTTGTAGTCTTTGAGTCTAAGGTTTTATCGCCGTGCTATTAAGAGGGGTTGTCTCCTAGCTTGAGCTTCATCATGTGTTGGTGATCTCATTCCGCGTTCACTCGAGCTCAAACCATTTGAATTTGGTTTTTGCATGAGGTTAACCATTTGGCATGTGTTGCGAATGGGTTAAATTTATGCTTGGTTGCATTTGGTTTTCGCATAATGCTTTGATTTGCATGTGTTGCAAGAAGTGATAAGCTAATGCGTTGGCTTTTGCATGAAGTTCACTTTTGCATTTGTTGCGAATGTTGAAGCTTTATGTTTTGGTTTCGTTCAAAACAATCTTTCAAAATCTTGTGGTTGCTTGGAGCTAAGTTTTGCATGTGTTGCAAAAGGAGAGAGCTCAAGCATGATTCGGTATTTGTGTGTTTGTATGGAGCTAGAGGCTTGCATGTGTTACGAGTAAAGAGCTCATACGTATGATTTGGTCTTAGTTGATGTTTGGTTTTGGTGTTGCATGGAACTAGAGAATTGCATGTGTTGCAATTAGAGAGTTCATGCATCTTGATTTGATGTTGCTTGGAGCTAGACTTTTGCATGTGTTGCAAAGAGTAGTGCTCAAGCATGAAATGTGTTTATTGCGTTATTTGCAAGTCCGTTGTCGAATAAACCGAGGTTTATGAGTCCTAATCCCGAGAGCATGTGAGTGGGGCTTGCAACGGGTGTTGGCAAGTTGACCGGTTTTGTGTTGACCTTCACATGGCTAGGGGATTAATCTCATAAACTCGAGTTTGATTTGCTTATCGTTTTGCAAATAGTTCTTGAGTTGTTGGCGAAATGTGTTTTCGTCATTTGGAGTTGGTTCTTGGTTGTGCAAATGTGTTTTGCAAATGAGCCTTGAAGTTATGTCTTTCGATCCTAGAGCATGTGTTGGCATTTGCAAATGTGTTTTGCAAAGTGTCGGGATCATGTGTTGATCCTTACATGGCTAGAGGATTGATCGCATAAGTTCGGTGTTGATTTGCGAAATGTGTTTTCGCAATTTGGTTTGAATTCTTTGAGCATGAGCTATGTTGGTGCAAATGTGTTTTGCACGTGTGTATGATCATGTGTTGATCATCTAGAGGCTCAAAGAATGGGTTTCGGTTTTCGGAGAAATGATTTTGGAGTTGAATCTGATTCTCTCCTGAGGCGGACTACTGCAGAGGCATGGGCGATAGTATCATAAGTCTTGATACTCTTGGGCCTAAGCACCGTAGCTTTTTGGCATCTTGGCGTGTTTTTCGGAAGTGCGAGGCTTGACTACTGCTCGGGGAGCGGTAGTACAAGAATCTTGATACTACTGGCCCTCGAGGCTGTAATCACGAATATGTCCGTTAGCCGATCACATGAGACTCTGAAGCACTCTACGACCCTTAGAGGCGTGAGTACCATAAAAGGCTGATTTTCCCATTTTGCCCCCAACGGCTAGTTTTGGCATAGAGGCTATAAAAGGAGGCCTTGGGGTGTTGGGGAAGAGTTGCTGCTGTGTGTGGGAGTTGTGTGCATGTGTTGCTCTTCTCCATTTGCCTCTTGAGCTTAAGAGTGAGACTAATTGCATGTGTTGCAATTAGGAAGTGATTTGAGAGCCTCTTGTGCATGTGTTGCACTTGAGTGAGGCCTTGTGCATGTGTTGCACTTGGTGATCACCGGGAGCGCATTCGTTGTGCTCGGTGAAGTTAAAGTGAAGGAGCGGCTTGTTACTCTTGGAGGTTGCCGACTCCTAGACGGCTAAAGGTGGAAAAATAGCTCGAGGCTCGCGGCTCGGCTCGGGCTCGGCTCGGCTCGGCTCGGTGCATCAACGAGCCGAGCCCGAGCCTACCGTCTGGCTCGGTGCTACAATGAGCCGAGCCCGAGCCGGCTCGCGAGCGGCTCGTTGGCTCGTTAGGCTCGGTAAAATTCAGATATTCAGAATCACTTTCACTAATCACTAATCATTAATTGATTATCCAAATTACATGAGGCTTAATTTTAATACAAAATTAGCCACATCCCACAGACATTCAATCGGCTTGGCATTCATACAGTCATATTGAACAAGGAACATACAATGAACATACTTAAGAGTTGACGCAATGAGGCGGGCCCACATGCCAGGCGGCTCACGAGCCAGCTCGGCTCGGCTCGAGGCTCGACCGAGCCCGAGCCGAGCCCGGTTTTCAGCTCGACAATGACAATGAGCCGAGCTCGGCTCGGCTCGCAAACTGACGAGCTCGGTCGAGCCGAGCCGAGCTCGGCTCGGCTCGGCTCGATTCCACCCCTATAGACGGCGTAGGCGTCGTGCGCGGGAGCTCTCAAGGTGTGAGAAGCCCCGGCAAGTTTGTGAAGGTTCGGGTTGAGCCTACGCACGAGCGTGAAAAACCACGACCAGTAGAAAGAGGCGGGTGCTCGAGCGGGAGCCGGTCCAAGTGTGGGCTTGCCTCAACGTGGACTAGGGGAGACCGGCAAGTCTCCGAACACCATGGAAAAACATCGGTTGTCCCTTGTCTCTTTACCTTCAAGCATTTACATTATTGAGTATTTATCAATTGCTTGATTGTATTAGAATTGCTTAGTATTAATTGTTTGTCCAATATAGCAATTCTTGTGTAGAGACATAATTTAGTTAGTGCACTAGTGAGCCTAGTTGATGTAGGCCTTAATTGTCGAAATCTAGTTTATCGCTTCCGCATTATCATTGAATAGATTTTGACATAGGGGTTGATTAGAGCGATTGTTTAGTGAGCGATCGAATTTCATAAAACGCCTATGCACCCCCCCTCTAGGCGCATCCTCGACCCTACAAGGCAGCCAAACCTGTGCTTGGAGCAGTGGGAGGCTACAGGGTCCGGGTGTGGCGTAGGTGGAGTTGAACGGATCCAGTCGTAGCACGAGGAGGCGATCGGATCCGGCGTGGCGTAAGAGTTTCAAGTTTGATAAGAGTTCAAAATTGCCATGTAGTAAGAGTTTCAAGTTAATAAATAATTATGCTCAGAATAAAGTTTGATTTCAAGATTAATCTATGTTTTTCAATACGACATTCGGTGAAAAAAGTATGAAACACTTGTATTAGATAAATCAGTACATAAGAAAAGTCCTTACAACCTTAAAGGGTATTTCAAACTTTCCAGCAATAAGCCATACCATCCAACTCATCAAAAAGTCATGATGTCAAACAATATGTCTTGGCTTAAAAGCAGACAGCTTAAAAGCTCATTAAGCCAAAAAACTAGTTTTAAGCCAAAAGCCAAAAAGCCTAAGCCGGAACAAACATGGCTTAAGTTGAGCCTTCAATTGTTTATTTAGTGACTTGTTATCAGAAGCAATAAGCATATCATCAATATAAAGCAGCAAATAAACAAAAGAACCATTAAGTGCTGAAATTGGTTGTAAAGTATAACCACTAAAAGAGTCATTATTAATGGTAGATAAAACTACCTTAAATTCTACATTTCTTTCAGCTTTAGATTCATTTTGTAAATGAACAATTATCACTATCCGATAAAAATAAAAGCATCTTTATGGAAAATAACATCACGAACATTTCAAACCACAATTTTTTGTGAGCCTGAGGAGTACATGCCGTAAAGGTATTTTAAAGGAAATAAAAAATAAAAACTTCATGCGAAGCGGCTGGCATACTGGACCCACCGTGCAGTGCCAAACGCTAAACCCCTCCTCTAGATTGTTCCCCTCCCCGCCGAAGCCCTCATCCAATCTTTCCGTTTTCCACGCCTCGCTAGCGATGGGGCTCTTCTCGTGGTGGAAGGGGCGCGGCGGCGGCTCGACAGAGCCGCCGAATCAGCAGCCGGTGAAGGGAGCTGGCGGCGCAGTGGCCGAGGTGGTCGCGGCCGGCACGCACGGGGCGGCGGAGGTGCGGCGGCAGCGGCAGGCGGACGCGACGGTCTTCGAGTTCGGGTCGGCGGCGGAGTCCGGCGCCGCCGTGACGCTCGCGGGCTACTGCCCCGTCTCCGACGAGCTCGAGCCGTGCCGCTGGGAGCTAGTACCGGCCGCCGGCGAGGGTGCGCCGCAATTCCGCATCGTCTTCTGAGCACTTGTCACTTGGGTTGTACCAGGTTTTATAGGCATAAAGGTGTGATATTTTGACTGTATACTGGTACCCAGGCATTTCTTGAAATAAACTTGACTTAGTGATGGGGTTTGTTGATAAGATTTGAATTGTCATGGATGGTCATATGCTCACGGCGTGCTAATTGTTGGATTGCTGGGTTTACTGTTGCTTAAGATGAACATTGAATATTTTCAAAATTAATGTATCTAAGGGATTCTAGTACTTCTTGGATGTGGTACTAGCATGGTAATTTATTGGTCAGTAGAGGCATGTTTAAGCTAATTCCAAGATGCAAACTCAATCTTCAATCTAGTGCCTTAAAATTGCTGCGGAAGTTCCCCACAGGAACGTGTTTGGAGTATTTGTGGTGTCATATTGCCACTGTTGGTCGTTGAGAATCTTACAAATATTGCCAAATTCTTGAAATCCTGTTTTGGAACGATAGGCACCTGGGTGTTCAGTAAAGAATTGGGGTTTGTGATCAATAGCAAGCACTACACAGTGGTGAAACAATTCTCTCCCAGAGCTATGCATATATGGTCTATATTTTGTTTCTTTGAACAAAAATATGATCACAGATTCAATCTATTTGGTTGCAAGCTGTAATTCTCTGCTTGATATTGGTGTCTTTACCTGCACACCTATCTGCCTCTGGGTCCTAACTAGTAATTAGTAGCACATATTAAAGGTTATGACTAGGTATGTGTTATGTGTACGACTAAAATATTGCTATTCACAAAGTAATGGATGGATCGCTATGTTAGATCCCGGCTTTTGGGGTTCATTTGTTCTTACCTTTTTTGTTTCTTAATCGAAGGATATTTGTTCATTGCAGTTAAGTTGGTCAAGATGAATCATCAAGCAACCAACTGAATCACAAATTCACATTTTTCCGCTACAATTTATTTCCTGATCATTTTATTTGTGGGAAATAGTCTTATCTGGTTAGCCTTTACTAATTTTGTATCTAATTCATTCCTGGACTAACATTCAACATCTCCGAAATTATATTGGCTTGGCACTGGAGTTTCTCCAGATTTTAGTGAGGAATATCTCTGTACCAAGTACCAACAGTACTGAATACAGTATGAAGCTACTAGTATAACAAAACAGAGCTAGTGATCTAAATATCTCTGTACCAAGTACCAACAGTACTGAATACAGGGTGAAGCTACTAGTATAACAAAACAGAGCTAGTGATCTATGTACCCTTTGTAGCTGAGGATTGTGTCTGTCAGTCGGGACAATGGAAAGCAAGCTTATAGATTGATGTTGAAACCTGTTAGGAAAAAAAAAAGGTGAAACAGATACGTGTTGGTAATTGTTTGACCAAAAAATACAAAGCACATAGGAGTAGGACCACAGCCCACAGGTAAGTAACACGTCCATGGCAACTTCAGATTGGTTACCAAGTTGTCACCTTAATACCTCTAGCAAAAAAAAGGTTGCATAAAATGGAAGTTCATCTCTAACTCAATTTGAACTATGTCATTCTTCTCTCTTAACAATATCTTGTGTTTGTCAATAGCTTTATGAATCAAGTTGGGTATATAAGATCTGAAAACTTTGGTGCATTATCGGTGCTGATGCACTCTTGTCTGTTAGGTTTGTTGTGGAATGGACAGAATCATGTGTTTCTCTGTGTACTCAACAGTTGAGCGAGTTATGCCTGTTTTTCGCAACTCATTTCCTGCTTAGAAAATCAGTACCAGCTGTAGATCAAAACACGGAAGCTGGCTGGATCTCAGTGATTAGTCAGAAACCTCTTTGTATCACCCAAGTGAGACAGTAGGCCGGTTAATCCAACTAAATTACTCCTGAACAATGAATGGCGAACATGCCATACTGGAGCCTGGACATGTCAAGTTGCACAAACAAATAAGCGAAGGGGTAAGTAATCATCATCTACTATACATTCATGCTTTAATATTTATACAACTGTCAAAATGAAAAGTATAGAAACACCTCTCAAAAATCTATCAGGTTCCTTCCTCAAGTGACACGCTCTCAATGTCACACCTCCACAGGGGTTGGCAGAGGCCGTTGTGTGTTCAGTTAGCCAGCGTTCGACTCCCTCGCTGATACACATGCTTACCAAACATTAAAACAGATACACACGCGTGCTTGTTTAGTGGAACAACTCGTTCTCACGCTTCGAAGGTTGTGAGTCTTTAAATTAACTAGAAAATTTTTCGCGGCCTACACGCTGTACGTGGCGTTTTTCGTAGAAAAATTTCTTTTTTTCGGTGGTGTTTTATTTTTTAAATCGTCGAAATAATGAGCGAAACGACTGAAAGGACATAAAATTTTTCGCGGCGTAACACGCCGTGCGTGTCGTTTTTTCGAAGGAAAATTTTCTTTTTTTTGTCGGCGGCGTTTAATTTTTTAAATCACCGAAGTAATGAGCGAAGCGGGGAAAAATAGAGAGATAGAGTTGTAGAAATATCTCTTTCGACGAATTATTTGGAAAATACTGGAGACCGAGCCGGAAAACCGCGGCGGGGAAAAAGTCTAGAGGGAAAAGGGCGAAAAAATCATTAGAGATGACAACCTTCTTTTGTCGAGTTTAACACTCTATGCGTTTGCCGAGTAATAATACATGTTTAAAAAAAATATCAGAGACTCACGGCGTAACGCGCCGCGCGTGTCGTTTTTTCGTAGGAAAAACTTTGGGGAAAAACAGAGAGATAGAGTTGTAGAAATATCTCTTTCGACAAATCACTTGGAAAATATTGGAGACCGACCTAGAAAAACGCGGCGGAGAAAAAGTCTAGAGGGAAAAGAGTGAAAAATTATTTGAGATGACAAACTTCTTTTGCTGAGTCTAATACTTTACGCGTTTGTTTAAAAAATATTAGAGATCGAGATGGGAAATCGAGATGGGAAAAAAGTCTAGAGATAGAGCTGCACACATTCTTGGTGACGAAAATATTTTTTCCCGAGAAAAACGGAGAAAGGACCTAGACTTAAGGAGCAAGGACCTGAATGTTACGTTTTTGGATCTGTTCGCTATCCTGAAAAATTAGAAAAGGGCTTTGTCGAGGTTTGTTACCGACAATAATTAAAAGGGGGCTAAGCGCTGGATCGGAAACTCGATGGTAGCACAAGACACGAGAATTATATAGGTTCGGGCTCTCACGGTGGAGATAATACCCTAGTCCTGTGCTCTGGAATTATGGGTAGCTAACTTATTTGCTGATGATCTTGATGGTTCTCCGCCCCTCCCTTTATATAGCAGGGAAGGGCGGTTACAATAGGGAATCCCACTCGGATACGAGATGGAATTTGCACCCTCATATCTATCCGATTCTATATCAGTTTGGATTACAATCATCCTTTGCCTAATACGACTCGGTTTCCTTAGATGAGGTTTGCTCTGATTCTTCATATCTCGCTCGGCCCAGTATGTCTCCAGTCCTCCGTAGTCGGCCTGGCCTAGCTTCGCCTGGTTGGGCCTCGCAGGTCTGCTTTGTGGGCCCCCGGGGTATATATTCCCCACAGTAGCCCCCGAGTGCTTCGCGATCGAATGCCTTTCTGCAATCAAGTCTTCCCGAGTGCTTATAGCCGAGTGCTTGTTGCTTGGCAAGGAGGTCACGAAGAACTCGACGAAATTCTTTTGTATGATTATTCCGAGCTGTCTTCGACCCAGTTTATCAGGCCGACTCGTTTCTTAGTATGTTTCCTGTACACATCCGTATTCAGCCGAGTGGTATTGGTGCGCTCGAGCGCATAACCCCTGGCTTTTTTACAGAGCGCAATTCATCCTGCCCATTCGGTATCCGCTGTAACCTTTTTTAAGGTTATACGAGCCTCGTACCCTGTGGGCGTCTATTTTTCTTTGTTAAGTCATCTTTATGGTATCTGACTTCGTTCTCTGAACGTTATCAGCCTGCGACCTAGCATGAGGCATACCATAAGAGGATGTTTTTCCTGGGGTGGTACCCATGATCCCGTGTGTCACGGGTTTTTGGCTTTTGGCCCATCTTGGGGTGTACCTTTTCCCAATTTTGTTGGGCCATTAGAGATTGTGCACGACATGCGTGTTCACCGGCCCACCCTGAAGTGCTCCCTAGGGCGGCTTCAGGGCATGAGAAGGGTGAAGCGATTTCCTGCTCGAGGCGAAAGTTAGCATCGCTCCCTTATCAATATAGGGTAGAACGAAGTGTCTTTGCACTGTTCTTTTTCTCCCCTTTGGTCCTCCAGTCTTTTCCCTCGCGACCTCCGCCGCTAGGGTTAACCCCTAATCTCACGCGATCGCGAGGTTGCTTCGTTCGAGTATGTCGTCCCCTTCTCCCGCAACTGTTCACCCGTCCGCCTCGGCCAATGATTGGGCTACCGCGGTAACGACGGAGGGGCGGTTGGAGGACTTGGTAGGCATGGGTATTTTTCCGCCATTGGTGATGCTCGCCGCCCGCCCCGCCGCAGGTGAATTCTGCCCTACCCCCCGTGCTGAGGAGGTGGTTGTCTTCGAATCCTTCTTCATGCGTGGGTTGGGTCTTCCGGCATCCCCCTTTTTCCATGGCATTCTTGAATTCTACAAGATTGAACTGACTCACCTCAACCCCAATTCCATTCTCCAAATTGCTGCTTTTGTGAATCTTTGCGAGGCCTTCCTTGGCATCCGTCCCCACTTCAATCTCTTTCGCCACCTTTTCCTTCTTAAGCCTTTTCCTAATAAGAACTCCCCCAAACTGGTTGAAGGTGCCGGATTTCAGCTGAGGGATGGCATGAAAAAACCTTATTTTAACATTCCTTTTAGGACCTCGAATAAAGGCCGCACCAAGAGTGGTTCTCTTGTGCCAATCTGAGCCTCCATTACTCCTTTTACGAAGGCCACCCAAGCCCTCTCCTGACTGGACATCGCTCCCTAAGGACGACGGGATGGACCAAGTGATTGATCTTATGGGGCTGATTGCCGAGCTGAAGGAAAATAGGCTTACTGGTATGGCCATTATTGCCAACTTTTGTATCCGCCAGATTCAGCCCCTCAAGGACCGAGTTCATCCTGGGTATGAGTATGAGGGCTCCGATGATCCCACACGGGAGGTTTCTGAAGAAATTACTTCAGCGGTGTTTTTATGCCGTGTCTCTGACTTCTTTGCTCCAAACGAGAAGATCGTTGTTCCTAAAAAGCCAAGACCTTTTACAAAGCTGAACCCGGTGCCTCCGGTAAGGGTTTTCTGATGCCTTCTGGTACTGATTCTCCTAACTTTCATCTGAAACGATCAAAACACGATCGTTTTGATCCTAACTTTCCGGAGTAGGGATCCTGTTGATGAAGTTCTTCACGAAACGTTGCCCCTGGAGCCTCCAGCAGCTGTTGACGAGGGTAGTGTCGACGTGGCAAAGGCCGAGGCGCCGACTGATGCTGTGCCTCCTGCACCCAGTGCTACTCCGGAACCAGTCGGAATGGTGCCCCCAACAACCCCCGAGGCCACCGGCAACGAGTGCCGCCCGGAGCCGAGTGACTCCTTACCGCCTTTCCTTCTTGAGCCGACTGCCCGTGCCGCGTCCCCTGTTGATGCTACTGCTCCTTCACCGCCAAAAGAGCCTTCCACTTCCCCCCGCCAGTCACCGCCGTATGTTGAAATTCCACCGCTTTCCCGCCCAAATTCTCCGGTGCGGGCTGCGTTTACTGATGATGAAGGTGACATAGTCCTGTTGGACGGCGAGATCGAGGGTCAGGATTGGAAGTCGTTCTTTGATGCTGCTCGTGAGTGTTGGCGCCTTGGCAAGGTGAGTTGTCTGCGCCGCGCCTTTCTTGAAAGTCCTCTTTTGAAGCCTGACATTGCTTCACCGTCTCCAGCGCCTGTCATCCGCGTGGAGAATCGAGAGGAACTGGAAGGGCTTCGAAGTCGTATCTAGTCCCTCGAGGCAGAGAAATTGAATTTGACCAGTTTTTCTGTCGGTAATCCTTCTGTCCGAGCGCCCCGGGCCCTGATTTTATCCTTTGTCCTCTGATGCCCCGGTCTTCATCTTCTTGCTAGATTTCCGGAAGAAATTCGAAGCCTCTCTTTCCCAGAATGAAAAACTGAAGAAGGCTGAAGAGGATGCCAAGGAACAAGTAGCCAAGCTGACGAGAGACTTGGAAGGTGCACTTTCGATCTCATCTTCTGTCCAGTTGTCCTTCTTTTTTGCAGTTTCGTAATCACCCGATTGGTATTTTGCAGTGCATCGAGTCAACTCACAAGCTCAGTACTGGGCTCTTGATGATAAAATCAAAAGTACTAAAGTGAGGGTCGATCGTCTTCAATTGGGCTCTGAAAGGATGCTGCGAATCCTGGGTCCTGATGAAGCCGGCACCAGTGGTGTCCCTTATGATGCTGATATCACAATTCAGAAGCTGGAAGAAGCCCCCAAGAAGCTGACTGCGCACTTGGAGGACATCGCAATCACGAGCGCCTGCCAGGCGTTGGCGATCACCAAGTCTTTATATCCGCGGGTGGAGCTTGAAGCTGTCAAGGAGGGATTTGCCCGCATTGTTGATGACGACCGAGCGCTCACCCTTATGGATGAAGTCAAGGATACTGCTTCTGTTTTGGTTAAAAATCTGGACCTGGGTCCTGTGTAGTCTTCTGTTTATACCGAACTTATCTTGTGTTTTTTGCTGCTCCTTCGGGATAATTATTCTGATGTTGGAAAAAGGTTTCTTCTGGGCCTGAATTTGTTTTGCGAGAATGCTTAGCCACTGGCTTAATGTACTTCGCTAATTCTCGGCCCATTTAGGGGGCAAATCTGGCGTCTTGGCCCGTTTGTGAAGTCTTTGATCATCATGGCGTCTGACACTCTTCGAAAAGCGTGCGACGTTACGTTCGGCGCACCCGGAAGGCAAATCGTTCCCGCCTCCATGCCAAGCGTCGCCCAGAGTTGAAGCGAGTCTCTCTCCGGAGACAGGCGTTGCCCCGTATAAGAGTGTACTTAGCCTCGACCTTGGCAATTTGCAGCGCACTACCATTTTTCGCCGGTTCGTTCTTCTTCATCTCTTCAGGAATTTCTTCTTGTTTCTTTGAAGTACTCGCCCGTTTGCTTTCTTCTTTTGTTTGATTTCTTCATTTTTCGTGCTTGTGGAATTGTGACTGCCGGTTGATCGTTCGTCCTTTTGCAGGTTGCCCTCTTCTTCTTCATGGATTCTTCCTCTTCTTCCGAGGATCTCTCTCCTCTGTCTCTCCCTCCAGAGTCCCCGGGCCCGCCGGTCGCGCCGTGGATCGAGAACCTATTCAACAGTTTTGGCGACGACGCCCCCGTGGAGCCTGAGGACGAACACGCCGAGCTCTGGGCCGCGTTTGACCTTGCCATGGCGGAGGCCGCGGAGCAGGAGGCCGTCGCTCGGGACGCCGCCGCCGTCGACGCCCTAATCGAGGTCGTTCCTAGGCTCATCAGAGCTAGGGATGCCCTCATCGCCGCCGTCGGCCGCGCGCCGAGGAGTAGTTTTTTTTATCTCCATAAGGAAAGTAGCACTTTTGCTGTTTAGATAGTGCTTTTGTTGTATATGTCTTCTATGGTCTTTGAACGATGCTGGACCTTTTGTAAGACTGTTTTAGCTCCAACTTTGTTATTTCTCTTGTTCCTTGCTTAGATCTTTTCGACTTTTCCCGAGTGGCTTTCATCCTCCCTTATGTTTAAGCACCCCGTGCGATTAGTATAGCCCCCGAGCATCGCGAGTTGGCGCTTTGGCCTTTTCCCTCGAGCATGCCTTTAGGTAACTAGACTTTTTTCGTCCGGGGTTTCACAATCGAGGGTATAGAGCACTCGAATTTTAGTCGCGACCGTAGGGAAAAGAAAACGGATAGGAGCTGATACGCAAGCGGGGTTGCACATGTGCAACACTATTAGGTGTAGCCCCCGACTTACTGCTTAATTGAGAAGCAATTGAGTAGCAAGTCAATTGAATAAAAATTCTGACATATAACATTTCTTTAAACAAATAATCTTCCAGTAGAGTTGCGCATGCGCAACACTATTAGGTGTAGCCTCCGACTTACTGCTTAATTGAGTAACAATTGAGTAGCAAGTCTAGGGAAAGATTCAATACCCACAGAATATTTTTAAGAGTAAAAACGACGTAGCTGCTCTATGTTCCATGAGTTACTGATGATGGCGCCGTCTTCTCACCTAAGCCTGTAAGCTCCTGGGCGCGTCACTTCGTCGACAATGTAGGGTCCTTCCCAATTCGGAGATAACTTGTGCTCGTGCTTCTGACTTTTTATTAGGACCAAATCGCCCTTGGAGAACGCTCGGTTTCGGACGTTTCGGTCGTGATAGCGGCGCAGGGCCTGGAGGTATTTGGCCGACTGGACCGCAGCGACTTCCCTTGCCTCCTCCAATCGATCGATGTCTTCCATTCTGCTTTCTTCCGACTCGGCCTCCTTGAAATTCGAACCGAGGGATCCAAGGTCAACTTCGATTGGGCGAACGCTTTTGAGCCGAGATCGGAAAAAAAGTATCGCCGGTTGCCTGGCTGGGTGGTTCTCACTCCCAGTACCGAAGGCAATTCTTTTACCCATCGGGTAGCGTACGGTTTGAGTCGGTCAAAGATGCGTGCTTTTAAGCCCTGCAGCACCATGCCGTTTGCCCTTTCTACCTGACCGTTGCTTTTTGGGTGAGCCACGGAAGCAAAGCAAATTTTGATGCCAAGCTCATCACACCAATCTTGAAATTCTTCTCCTCGGAATTGGGTGCCATTGTCCGTGATAATCCTGTTTGGTACGCCGAATCTTACGATGATCTCCTGAAAAAATTCTTTAGCCTTGGCCGCCGTGATTGTAGCTACTGGTTTTGCTTCTATCCACTTGGTGAATTTATCGACGGCGACAAAGAGATGAGTGAAGCCACCCTGAGCTTTCTTCAATAGGCCAACCATGTCGAGCCCCCAGACTGCGAACGGCTAAGTGATCGGAATTGTTTGCAACTTCTGGGCGGGCACGTGTATTTGGCGGGCAAAAAATTGGCACCCTTCACAGGTTCGGACGATGTCTTCGCATCGATCACAAAGAATCGCCGAGAGAAGCCTTGTCGATATGCCTTGCCCACCAGAGTGCTTGACGCCGCGTGATGCCCACAGATTCCCGAGTGGATTTCTCTGAGTAGGTTTCTTCCTTCTTGCTCTGATATGCATCGTCTTAGGACTCCGGAGGCGCTTTTTCGAAACAATTCTTCGCCTACTATCACGTAGCTCTTGCTGCGCCGCGAGATGCGTTCTGCCTCTGTCCGGTCTTCTGGAAGTTCGTCCTTCAATAGGTAATTGAGAAAAGGAGCTGTCCAATCTGCGTTGATGACCAGGACCTCCTCTTCGGTGGGTGTTTCTTCCGACTTGCCTTGTTCCTGCTTTGGGCTTATTGAGGGCTTATGGAGTTCTTCGACAAACACACCAGCTGGTACTGTTGCCCGAGTGGATCCTAGCCTTGCCAATTCATCTGCTGCTTCGTTGTCACGTCGGAGCACGTGAATGAGCTCCAGCCCGTCGAACTTGCCCTCCAGCTTCCGTACCTCCTGACAATAGGCTGCCATGTTGTCTTCGACGCACGACCACTCCTTTTGTACTTGATTAATTACCAGCATGGAGTCGCCTCGAATAGTTAGCCACGGACATCGAGGATATCGCAATGCTGGCCCGTGGATGAGTGCTCGTACTTTCGGCATTGTTTGATGCTTGGGAAGTGGATCGAAGGACGTATTTCAGCGCCACCGTTGGAGAGATGAGGACCACGTCGGCTCTGCTATTGCTGAGCATGAGGGAGCCGTCGAAATACATCGTCGAAGACTCGGCTCTTCATGAGTCGCCGAGTTTGCAATTACATCCATTCGCGGTGAAGTCGGCAAGTATTTGAGATTTTATTGCCGTTCGCGGCTGAAAGAGATTTCAAAGGCCCCGAGCTCGACCGCCCATTTTATGATCCTCCGGTGGCCTCCCGACAGGAGTATGTCCCCAGCGGGAAAGTGGTGACCACCGTAATTGAATGTTCTTGGAAATAATGCTTGAGTTTGCGCGAGGTGAGCAACACAGCGTATAATAGTTTTTGTACCTGTGGGTAGCGCACCTTGGATTCTCCCAACACCTCGCTGATGAAATAGACTGGCCGCTGGATCTTCTGGAGGTGACCCTCTTCCTTCCACTCTGCGACGATTGCAGCACTGACTACATGAGTCGTTGCGGCAATGTAGAGCAAAAGGGGTTCTTCGGGCATTGGTGGGACCAGTACGGGTGGTGATGATAAGAATGTCTTCAGTTCTTCGAAAGCTTGTTGTGCCCCGGAGGTCCATTGAAAGTTACCCTACTTCTTTAGAAGTTTGAAAAAAGGCATTTCTCGAGATCCTAGCCGAGAGATGAATCTGTCGAGTGCCACCATGCACCCGGTGAGCTTCTGAACGTCCTTCTGACTGGTTAGAGGTTTCATTTTCAGAATTGCATTGATCTTCTCTGGGTTTGCCTCGATGCCACGTTGTGACACGATAAACCCGAGTAACTTTCCTGACGGGACTCCAAAAACGCATTTTTCTGGATTCAGCTTCATTTTGTAAGCCCTTAGGCTTTCGAAGGTTTTCGCCAAGTCAGTTATGAGGTCCTCCTTCGCACGGGTCTTGACAACGACGTCGTCGACATATGCCTCCACGTTGCGTCCGATCTGGGAGTGAAAACATCGCTGTATCGTGCGTTGATAAGTTGCGCCAGCGTTTTTCAAACCGAATGGCATCGTGACATAGCAGAACGCGCCAAACGGAGTGATGAACGAAGTCTTGATGCAATCTTCTTCTTTTAGCCTGATCTGGTGATATCCCGAGTATGCATCCAGAAAACTCAGGAGTTCACAACCCGCCGTCGAATCCACCACTTGGTCTATACGAGGCAGCCCGAAAGGATCTTTCGGGCAAGCCTTGTTGAGATCGGTATAATCAACGCACATGCGCTAGCTTTTATTCTTTTTGCGAACAAGTACTGGGTTCGCCAGCCAGTCGGGATGGTACACTTCTTTTATGAAACCTGCTGCTAAAAGCTTTGTGATCTCTTCCCTAATGGCTTCTTTTCTGTCTTGAGCAAATCTTCGGAGCCGCTGCTTGATGGGCTTGGCCTTCTCGTCAACGTTCAAAGAGTGCTCGATCACCTCTCTAGGGACACCGGGCATATCGGATGGTTTCCACGCGAAGATGTCTCGGTTGGCCCGAAGAAAGGTGACGAGCGCGTCTTCCTATTTGGGGGTGAGGCCTGTCCCGATCAGAGCTGTCTGGGCAGAGTTGGATGGGTCAAGGATTACCTTTTTGACCCCTTCGTCAGGTTTTAGGCTCGCCCTGGTCTGCTTCTTGGCCGGCACCTCTCCTTCATCTTCTTGGTGTGCAGCTGCCTGCCGGATCTTCTCTCTGTCATCTGCCGCCTCTTGAGCTTCGGCCATCTCGCATTCTCTCGCAGCATTTAACGATCGCTGACATCACCGCGTATTGAAATGATACCCTTTGGCCCTGGCATCTTCATGACAAGATAAGTATAATGTGGCACGGCCATAAATCTGGCCAGGCTAGGTCTTCCCAGGATGGCGTGATATGCCGTCTGGAAGTCGGCTACTTCAAAGTTGAGGTACTCGGTCCGAAAGTTCTCCTTGGTTCCAAATGTGACCGGCAAGGTGATTTGCCCGAGTGGTACCGAAGAGGTTCCGGGAATTATTCCATGGAATGGTGATGAGCCCCGCTTTAACTCGGAACGGGGAATCTTCATGTCGTCAAAAGTTTTGGAGAAGAGAACATTGAGCCCACTGCCTCCATCGACCAGTACCCTCTTGAGTTTAACATTACGCACCACAGGGTCCAACACCAGCGGGAATCTTCCGGGATAAGGGATGTGATCCGGATGATCCGAACGGTCAAAGGTAATGGGAGCCTCGGACCATCGGAGATACTGAGGAGCTGCTGGCATGACGGCGTTGACGTCCCTGGCCGTGAGTTTTTGCTTCCGCTTTGACTCGTAAGCCATCGAGCCTCCGTAGATGTAATTGAGCTCCCGCTCCATCTTTTGATATTTGCCTTCATCATCTTCAGGAGAATCTTGCTTTTTCTTATCTTCTTTTGCTTCGACTCTGGCTGGTCGCTTTCTGGATTCCTTGGCAAATCTTCTCAAGGTGAAGCAATCTTTCGCAGCATGTTTACCTTTTGGATGAAAAGGACATAGCCTCCATTACTGTATCGTAGTCGTCGATGCGTGGCGCGCGATGCCGGCCTTGCTCGGCTGCTGCCACTATTTCTTCAGGCTTCCGTTTCCTATCGCGTTGCCTTGATGACTCGGCGTAATCCCTTTTGTCTTTTGGTCGTGGGCGATCGTCCTGCCGCTCGGCCAGAGCATCCGAGGCCGTCGCGTAACGGTCCGCCAGCTCGAACATCTCCCTTACGGTGGATGGCGGCTTTTGAGACATCTTCTTGATCAAGTCGGGGTCGTTGACACCCTTCGGAATCTTTGCGATGATTGCTTGCCTCAAGATGTCTCTCGATTGTATTCTTCTTTTGCATGAAGCGCCGATGAATTCCTGAGCGTCTCATTCTTTTTCTCGCGGAGCTGATACAGTCCCATTATGCCTGTGCCGCTCGTAAGTGCCCCGAAGTTGGTGATAAATTGCTCACAAAGATCCTCCCAAGAATCTATGGAATTATTGAAGTCCTGTAAGCCATGCTTGAGCCAAGAGGTGAGCATGACCGAAGGTAATTAGCCATCACATTATGATCGCCCGTGACCATGATCGCCAGGAGTAAACTTGGAGCCAAGCTTCGTGATCTCTTTCTCCGTCAAACTTGATGATGCTCTTTGGATTGAATCCTTCGGCGGACCATCGGGCGGCGAGGGGTGAAAGCCCGGATGCCTTCAATGGGGTCGTCGTTGCGCCTCCGTGGAGAGCGTCGATAGGGTGATTTAGCTCGTCGGTCTTCGTTTTCCCCTCCACAATAGCGGGGATTATTACGGTGATCGTCCCGATCGTCGTGGCCAATGCCAAAACGTTCGTAGTTATCTTTGCGCCTACGGCGCTCTTCATCTTCCCGATCACGCCGCCTGGCGTTTAAATCCTTGCGAGGTCGGTGATCTTTGTCGCAGCGCGTCTTCCCCACGCCGGAGCTCTACTTTGTATTTATCGCGAGCCGTATCGCTATTTGGCGACTGCGAGTTGATGGCCGCGGTTCGACATGGCTCCTCTGGTGTTCTTGAACCGCCGCCGCCACCATAGCTCGAACACAGGCTACGATCGGAGCGGCGAGGCTATCGAGACCAAGCAAAGGCCCTAGAGTATCGAAGCGTTTTGGAGGCCACGATGTTCTGCTGAGGCGTATGGAAAACCGATTGGTTCCCCATTTTTGTCTGCAAGATTTCTTCATTAACGTTGCGGCTTCTATTCTGAAGGAGTCTTGCACGGCCTTCTTGTCGTTGACGTTCTTCCTCTGCAGCGTTCGCTGCATCTTTCTGTTGCTGGGATTCCGTTCGCAGATCTTCTATCACGAAAATGCTGCGAAAGCTCTGGAAATCTTCCGCCCCACCTTCTGAATCAGAGGAACAAGAAGATGAGTTGTACTTATCTTTAAGTCCGAGTGGTTTTCTAGCATGCTTGACCACTCGGGATCCGCCATCAGCCGACTCCGGCTCTAGACGGGGTTCAGGCTTTTGGCTTATTATCCAGGGACAGATGGCCATGCCTGTTCCCGATCCGAGTGGTTGGCTGGCGAGGGGAACCTCAAGATTGCCTCCAGATTGGAACTGATCCGAATCCGAGAGGGAAAGATGACCAAAATCGTTGGTGATGAAATCCAGACTTCCGAAGCGGAACGCTTGGGCCGGCGCGAAGGTGGGCATGCTTTTGATGAAGATCGCCATCGAGCTTGCCAAGATTGATCCTAGCGCAGCCCCTACCTGGCGCGCCAACTGTCGAGGTTTGTTACCGACAATAATTAAAAGGGTGCTAAGCTTTGGATCGGAACTTCGATGGTAGCACAAGACACGAGAATTATCTGAGTTCTGCTCTCACGGTGGAGATAATACCCTAGTCCTGCTCTGGAATTATGGGTAGCTAACTTATTTGTCGATGATCTTGATGGTTCCCTCGCCTCCCTTTATATAGCGAGAAGGGCGGTTACAATAGGAATCCCACTCGGATCTGAGATGGAATTTGCACCCTATCTATCCGATTCTATATCGCTTTGGATTACAATCGTCCTTTGCCTAATCTGACTTTGGTTTCCTTAGATGAGGTTTGCTCGATTCTTCATATCTCGCTTCGGCCCGAAGATGTCTCGATCCTCCGTAGTCGGCTGGCCTAACCGCTGGTTGGGCCTCGCAGGTCTGCTTTGTGGGCCCCCGGGGTATATATTCCCCACAGGCTTGTTCACGATTTGAATTTAACGGGAGGCTCTTTCCGTAAAATGGCGCACGAGGGACCCGAACGCGATTTCGGAGGAAAAAATCTTCCTCTCACAAAAAATCGCGAAAGGCCTATTCGTAATTTCTAAAAGGACCGAATCGTAAATTTTTTTTGAGCCGAGCCAGCTGGCCGGCCCGAGCCGCTCAGCTCAAACCCGTACGGAGGTGGGATGTCTGTAAGGAATAATAGAGGTAGTATTCTTTAATGTGTTTAGAGGAAAGTACATATGTATGTGCATGTGTGATACATTAGTGTGTGACGTACGTAAGTTGTATGCATTCATCGTGTAACCCTAAAAAAAATAAGGGATTTGATAAACATCAACCGGATGTTTTTTTTTGTTGAAATCATCCAAATCTAAAAACATTGGATCATTGTTGAGATTCGGGAGTATCGATTACATCCGATCCTATGATTTGATCCAACGGTCCGGTGAATTTGGATGTTAGATCCAACGATCCACATCCGATCCTATGATTTGATCCAACGGCCCGGTGAATTTAGATGTTAGATCCAACGGTCTAGTGAATTTAGATATTAGTTAAGACAAAAACATCTAGATGATACCTATACACTCCCAAAAAATAATGTCACACATCCAGCCCAGCTCCGGCAACACGCGCCATTCATCACGCATCAGTAGAACGCCTTATCTTCTCTTGCAGCGACGCTTCACGCGCTCTCCAATGGCCTTGAGCCTCTTGAAGCCTCCTTCCTCCAAAGTCGCACTCAAACCGCCACTCCCGAAGCCACCATTCCTCTTCTCGCCACCGCAGCAACATCATCTCCATCTCTCCCTCCTCCTCCGCCAGCCGCCGCCGAGGCCGCTGCGACCCCTCCACACCTCATCGTCCCCGCCGCCGGACGCTTCCCCCTCGCCGCCGTTATCGAGGGAGGAGGCCGTCTCCCAGGCGAGGTCCTGCCTCGTCACGGCGCTGCGCAAGCCGCTCAACAACTCTGTCCCGCCCCGGAAGCTCAAGAAGCAGCGGCAGCCCCGGTTCCGCGCCGAGATCCCCGTCGTCGATGACTCGCCGGGCTCCCTCGCGCTCCTCGCGTTCGACGTCTTCTCTGGCCTCGGCCTGTCGAGGAAGGGCGGACCGGCGAAGCTACTGCTCGTCTGGCCCTCCTCCAAGGAGCTGGGAGTGGCCCTGCAGGAGTTCAAGAACTGGGGGGATTCAACGTCGACGACGGCGCACGCGCAGCTGAACTCGGTGCCACCGGACGCGCTGAGCTCCTGCGACGCCGCCGTGTTCATGGCGCCTGGGCGGTCGCAGGTGGAAAAGATGAGGGCCGCCGCGGACTCTCTGGACCCCAAACCGGTGGTCCTGTTCAACCCGGCGTGGAGCTTCGAGGAGGAGGAGGAGTCGTTCGGCGCCAGCGCGAGGAGCTTCGTGGGCTCCTTCAACGTGGTGTACTCCTTCATGGGGCTGGAGGTGAGGGGACTGCTGAGCAAGAAGAAGGGCGTGCTGCTCCGGTGCGTTGAGGGCGCGCGGTTCGGCGGGGAGAGCTGGGTGCTTATGGTAGAGAGCGACGCCCCGGAGAAGGAGGACAAGGGGGAGTTCAAGGTCGTGTCGCGGCTGAAGAGGCGGCCGACGATCGGCGAGGTGGAGACCATGCTGTACAACCTCATGGCCACCAACTCGCCGGTGACCAAGGCGGCCAAGTTCCTCAGGGAGCTTGTGCCCAATGTGACTGGAAAAAAGGGAAAGTAGTAACCCTGCCTCAAGCGTTTCCACAGCACATTCTGAATTTTCTTCTGTCATGCCCGATTGTCTGCCTGGTTGCTGTTGTAGCCGTATCTTTGGTCTGTTAATTCAGGCTGCATTTGCACAGATCATCAGATGAGGGCATGCTAGAATTCGCAGCGGTTTGAATCCGATTGCCGGCAGTTATCGACAATGGAGGTTCGATGTGGTAAAATAGTTTAACCACCTGCCGTGCCGAGTCTGTACGGATTTATCTTGTTTCATGTCTGAACTATGTTGGGTCGCGATAATCCGTCGTGCTATGCCGTGTCGGTCCAGCTCATCTTCGGCGAGTCTAAGCACGATCCATTTGTGTTTTGTGTCTACTTTATGCTCTGTCGACTTAGGTCTGACCTATTTACGCTATTGCGACGAGAGAAAAGGAACCGGAGATGCATGGACTTGAGTCAGTAGACACAAATATTATGAGAAAAAGAACTAAAATTTATTTATTTTTCAATAGTTACAAAAAACGAAAGGGATATGCTGAACACAGATGAGAGAGGGGGCAATAGGCGAGAAAGAGAGTGAGGGAGACAGGCAAGAGAGATTAAAAAAGATGGGAGAGAGATGGGTGAGAGAGACGAATGAGAGAACAGAGAGCGAGGGGATATGCTGAATACGGACGAGAGATAGGGCAATAGGCCAGAAAGAGAGTGAGGGAGACAGGCGAGAGAGATTGAAAGAGACGGGCGAGAGAGAGAGAGAGAGCTCTTGCACTGTCTCAATCTTTCTTAGTTGTCTCTCTCCTTTTGCTCGTCTCTCTCAGGTATCAACGGCGAGGGTAGCGTTCATGCTGCTAGATGCGTCTATAGCGCTCATGCTTTGCAGGTAAGTGACCTTTATGTTAGGCTTCTTCCTTATACCCTGGGTCATCGGGTTCAGTACGGCTAATACTATAGTGTCATGTCGGGTTGTGCAGCCCGTCATGCCCGGTTCTTAGGCCTGGCATAGCCCATGCTACAGTATCATGCCGGCATAGTACGATCCATTTCGTACTATGTCGAGTTTTAGACCGGATCATGCTTGTTGTGCTTCAGACCAGCCGAAAAAACCTAGCCCGAGTGCCCACCTCTGTCGATAGGTTACGTCACATAGAATTTACCACCTTATCTGCAGTAAAAAAAACACTTAGGCCCTGTTTGGAAGCAATGTATTTTCATAGTTTATAAGCAATACCATGGTTTCTAAGAATACCATGGTATTTTATACCATGAGGTGTTTGGTTGCCATGCCAAAAGCTCTGTATTAAAAACCATGGTTTGGTAGATACTATGATATTTTTGGAGTATTTGAAACTCCACTCCAACCCAAAGTTTTTATGATTTTGGCTAGCTTTTTGTCTATTCCCACTCAAATACTATGGTTTGTGATGTTGCATCCAAACAGTTGGTAGTTCCAAGAAATACCATGGTTTTAAAGAGTTTGGTAAAACCATGGTATTCATGACAAAACAACTGCAAACCATTTTTGATAATGGAAGCTTTTTATTAATTTCAAGAGCAATACATCAAGATGATACATGTTCTTGAAAGAACTTCCAGCCTCTGCTTAGATAAAGCACACAGCCAAACACAAAAAGAGAAAGACCCACACATCTAGGGACAAGCAATCCGAAGACTAGACCGCCACCCATGAGCCTGGGAATAGAACACCTTGGCCACCAGCGCCAAGCAATGCGTAGCCTCCACCAAAATAGTTCGCAAATCCACATTCGCAACAAGCCATGTACGTAGCTGAGATAATAGCAAAAATAACACGCAAAGGAGAAGAATTTGTTTTGTCTTTGAAACACACGATCATTCCTATTTAACCACATAGACCAACATGTAGTTGCAGGACCAAGAAGAACAAGATGACGAATATTTTTATCAAAACTACATATCCAACTTCCAAACATATTAGCAACGCTCGTTGGACTAGATATGCCAAAAGCCAAATAAATTAGATTCCAAACTGTATTGGCGCCAAGCGACACTCAAAGAACAGATGCCTAATTGTCTCGTGTTCGAGACAAAAACAACATGTCCTGCTTCCATGCCAATTAAACCCAAGATTGTATTTAGTTAAAATTACTCCTCTCCTAAGGTACCACAAGAAGACTTTTACTTTCAATGGAGCTTTAAGTTTCCATAATGCTTTATTTAAATTTGGCACATTATTTTTAATCAAGGCTTGATAATGAGATTTCACCGTAAATTGTCCATTTTGGCGAAGATTCCAGCAAAACACATCTTCATTCTGCGTTAAATTAATGTTAGCGATACGTAAAAGTAATTCATTCCATGCCACTAACTTTGGTCCAATCAATGCCCTTCGGCAAGAAATGTTTGGTTGTGATGTTAGTAAAACCTCTCGCAATAGTACTAAACTTCCTTCCGACAATACTATATAATCCGGGATATTGATCTTTAAGAGAATTTCCAAGCCAAATATCCTCCCAAAACCTCACTGCGAGCCATTATTGACTTTGAGCGTGCCAAAACAAAGAAAAGCATGCTTTACCTTCATCAAAATTTGGACCGAAATGAGAATCTCGTGTCTCCACACCGCTTGCACTAGCGGCTTAGAGCCTAAATATTTATTCCTAATCAACTGTTGCCAGGTACCATCTGATATTAAAAGTTTAAATAGCCATTTACTTAGAAGAGCCATATTCTTGATATTCAAATCATGTATCCCTAAACCTCCTTGTTCTTTTGGTTGACAAAGCATGTTCCACCGAGCAAGTCGATATTTTCTTTTGTTATCATCTCCTTGCCAATAGAACCGAGAACGGAAATAATCAAGTCTCTTAAGAACGCCCCTAGGAATTGCGAAAAAGGACATCATATACATCGGGAGGTCGCTTAAGATCAATTAATCGGCGTCTACTACCTCCCACTGAAAGATGTTTGCCCTTCCAGCTACCGAGTCTCTTTTCAAAACGTTCTTTAACCAGTCTCCAATCTGAATTTCGAAGTTTTCTATGATAAATAGGTATACCGAGGTATTTCAGAGGTAGGTTCCCATGTTTACAACCAAACAATTCCATGTACTGTTCTAACGAGTTTTGGGCCTCCCCAAAGCAGAATATCTCACTTTTATGGAAATTTATTCTGAGACCTGATATTTCTTCAAATGCACACAACAAGAGTTTCATATTATGTGCTTTTAGCGAGATCATTTTCCATAAAAAGAATAGTATCATCTGCATCTTGAAGGATAGGCAGGGCCATCGTCCAACAGTGTGGTATTACCCACCCACTTGCCCTGATCCTTAGCCCTTCTAATTAGGATCTCAGTAACATATCTGCAACAATATTAAATAGTAAGGGTGACAAAGGATCACCAAGCGGCCCCTTTTTGTTTGGAAGTAATTTCCAATCTCTCCATTTACATTCACCGCCACACTTCCACGAGATGAAAGATTGAACCCAAGAAATCCACTTGGGTGAGAACCCTTCATCCGTAAGGCTATGAACAGGAATGGCCATTTAACTTTATCATAGGCTTTCTAAAATCAATCTTAAAAATGACTCCACTTAGTTTTCTCCTATGCAACTCATGCAAGGTTTCATGCGAGAATGACAACTCCTCTAGGATATTTCGTCCTCAAGATAAAAATTTGTTTGAGTTGGGCTAACGACTTTATCCAAGAATCGAGTTTAGCCTATTTGTGGCAACTTTCGTAAAGATTTTAAAACTCACATTGAGAAGGCAGATTAGTGCAGTATTCTGAATAATATTGGCCTCTTGAACTTTTGGAAGAAGGGTAAAACACCAAAATTCAGACTATAAAGAGGTAAATTCCCAGTATGTAACTCTTGAAACATCGAACATAAGTCCCGTTTGATGATCTCCCAAAATCTTTGATAAAATTCCGCCGGGAAACCATCTAGACCAGGAGCCTTATTATGTTCCATCTGAAAAATAGCCTCTTTAACTTCGGACTCAGTGAACTGTTCAGTAAGAAGATCATTTTCAATCTGTGATATTCTCACAATATCACGATGATCTTCCTCATCTAAACTCATCAGACACTCCCCAGGCTCCCCAAAAAGTCCTCGGTAGAACTTGGTTATGAAGTTTGCTAGATTAGCTTGCCCTTCAATTTTCCCATCCTCATTTTCTAGAGAATAAATCATTTTCTTCCTGTGTTTGCCAATGGCTATCATCTGAAAGTATTTAGTATTATTATCCCCTAACATGACGTCATTCACTTTAGCCCGTTGATAGTATTTTATTTCTTCCTCCCTAAGAAGACTGGTTAGATTATCCCGAGCCTGAGCAAGCTGTTCGTGCTCGATCTCGGACAAGTCCCTAACCTCAGCAGCTATGTTCAACTAATAAATAATCGACTGGAGATTAGATTTCTTCTGTTTGTAAATTCCATTAGTATGTGATGCCCATCCACGGAGAAACCTCCGCAGCACCCCTAGTTTATGGTTCCACCGCTGAACCGAATTCTTTCCTCGCACTGGTCGAGCCCAAATTTCAACCACCTTATCATATAAATCGTCACGGGCAAACCAAGCCAACTCAAATTTGAAAGGTTTTTGAGTTCCCATAAAAGCTGGTGTTCCAGTATCAAGAATTAGAGGGGTATGATCCGAAATGCCCCTATCCAGAGTTTGAACAGAGACTAAAGGGAACTTAAACTCCCACTCGGTAGACATAAGAACCCTATCTAACTTCTCATAGGTAGGTGAAGGTAAAGAATTTGCCCATGTGAATTGACGACCAGTAAGAGTGATCTCCCTTAAATCAAAGCTGTCAATCACCGCATTAAATAAAAAGGGCCAACGCTTACTGAATCTGTCATTATTCTTTTCCTTACTACTACGCATTATATTGAAATCCCCGCCAATCAGAGTTGGTAGCAAATTATGTTGGCATGTTCTTACAAGTTCAGCCAGAAATGCTGATTTGAAGTCATCCTGGGCTGGACCATACACTGCCATAAGAATCCATCTGAACTTATCCGACTTATTGTGTAAATGGAATTTGATAAAAATTCCCTTCACAATCAAGGATAGATCGAAGATCTTGCATTTATTCAAGAAGAATACCACCGACCTCCCTCTTGGAGGTAGACAATGCCAAACAAAATCCAAACCTGCAGATAATCTTGCTAGATTCGATTTTGACATGTCTTGTTTGCCTGTTTCCATTATAGCTAGAAAATCTAGGTTGTTTTCTTTAATAGCATCCGCTATATAGCGGAATTTAGTCGGGTCAGAAAGACCTCTACTATTCCAAAAAAGACCTTTCATAATGAACTATTATTTTTGTTTAGTAATACCCCTCCGGTTCTTACGTGACTTCCGAGAGGAGGCCATTAGATCATATATAGACATATCTAGATCCTCCGTCTCATCATCAACTTCCAAACATCTTTGATCAAGTCTTGAGCAAATCACTTTGTCATCATCGGTGGCTTCATCATCACTTAGCTCACCGGGTTTAGCCATATTGTGTTTAGAATCTTGCTTTTAGAGACTCCTTTTGTCTAGGTGATTCAATTTCGCTCTATCTCCTTCTACCCTTTTAAGAGCTTTGATGGATAAGTTTATTCCTATGCTACTCTTTTTCATTATAAAACCTAAGTTGAACAATTGCAAACTATAGTTTTGAAATACATTGCTTCCAAACAGGGCCTTAGGGTTTCGTGGGTTATTACCGACAACAACTGATTGTGCACTGACAAAAGCTTCAAATTACTCCCTCCGTAGGTCAATTTTTATTTTGCATGTAGACCAATAAATATTACAAACACTAAAATACCCTAATTACTCCTTAACTATTGTATGTAATGCTTTTATTTGTACACCTCTTTTCTAGTCATCCACCTAGGACAGCGCATATGCGCAGCAGTGCTACCGCGATACCCTTGGTTGTTAGCTGCGCATGGAAATAGTTTGGTTTGGACGGAGTACGAAGTGGCAGTCATCTGTGGAGTGATTGTTAGCGGTAGCCTGCTGAACCGGTTGATAGGGGCATTATTACGGGGAAAATTCGCAAAAATTTGTTTGGGAAGAAACGTGCGTCCTATATAATTGATCAACAGCATCTTTTCATTATGGACGGAGAGGGTACACCAAGGAGAAGACATATACATTATTTTCTTATTGTCCACTGTAATACTTCAAAGATTATAAATATAAGGGGTTGGCTTATATAGCCAATAAATTTGAGTTGTGGACGACTTGAACTAACAACCTAATTGGATAGAACCAAAAGATATGGTAGCCAAATATATTGAACTATCTCCAACAAATCTCCCTTAACTCAAAATCTATAATGAAGTTGTTTCTGAAAAACCCTGAAGGGAAATTAAGCACATAAATACAAGTGCGTTAAAAAGTCTAAAGGACTACTGAATAAGGCAGCTTGGAACAATCAATCCAAACATTTGTAGTGCGAGAAAACCCTAAGAGTATAAAAAACTATAACAATCTTATCCAAACGTTTCTCATGAAGCGAGATTGAGCAAACCACCGGTAGGTCGAGAGAAAGACTAAAACAGTCAATCCAAACATACAACTATAATAAAGCAGACGAATAATCTAGGTTTTTAGTGATTCATAACCCCAGTAAAATCTAAATTTGTGCAACTGACCTTCTGAATCAAATACTCAATCATCAAATACTATAAGTCAAGACATCACCGGTACTAGATAGATAGCGAAGAACTTATATCATGGATTTTTGACATGCTCCACATGGAACATAAAATTCGACAAACAACGTTCATTAAAAGAGCAACTTGCACGTGTAGTCATCACGTACATCAAACTGCCTACTAAAAATACATAACAATATGAGAAAAATTCCTTATGGCATCAATGGAGTATAAATTGTAGTAGACCCTTATATCGAGCAAAGGCAACAAAAACAGTATTGTAGTATCCATGCAGAAATAAACTTCTTCTTGTACTTTAAATATTAATCTCAAACTGACATTGGAGTAAAACCTTCACGAAAAAACTTCGAAGAGTATAATGCTATCATCAGGGTGTCATCAAATTTAAAATGAATGTTGTTAAAATCTTCATAATAGTCAACGTATCTAAACGGTGAATAAAACACCAAAATAATATTGATGAAACACTAAGTTCCAATTAACGGTAATAAAACACTAAATTCGGTTATCTCCTCAATTGACATTATTTTTTTTCAAAGTTGATGATGAAACATCGAAAAAAACTCTAGTGATAAATTCCGCCTAAATTGTAATAAAATCCGCCAATAATATGCATAAAAACATTAATTGCAATGAATGAAATCCATCAATAATAATAATCATGAAATCATGAATTTACACTTGAGATCTCACCAATAATAGATATAAAAGGTTGAAATTGTACGTAAAAATCCGCCAAACCGAGAAAAGCCTAATAAAGCCGGAAGCTTGACCGGCTTCGGCGCTAAAACCGTTGAAACCCAAGGAGCCCAACCAGGTTACTCTAGAAGCTGTAGCCGTGACCTAAAAACTGAATTAAGGGTGTGTTTGGTAGGGCTTCTGGAACTGGGTATTCCTAACTCCACCAGATCCGTGGAGCTGAAGTTGTGGGTACATTAAGAGTGTTTAGATTGATAATCTTGTTTGCATTTTAAACCAAAAATATAAACTTAATTCACTTTATTTTAGCCTATCTTTATTAATATAAATTTGCAGATGGTGGCAGCGGTCCGTTCTTCCTAGCCCTCCCTCACCTCCCCCGCTATATCTCTAATAATGGCAGGTCATTATAGCTAATTATTCTTTTCTGATTTACAGCCAGCTATATCTATTTAAATATGGCTAATTATTATAGCAAAATCCCTTATTATTGTTGGTAATTAATAGCCAGCCAATCATTCCTTTTGTACTCTATATATGCTGTATAATTTTCACAGAATCAATTAAAAGAATTCATTCAAGATCTCCCATATCGTCTCTTGTGGCGTAATGAACTCGACAACCGATCAATAAGTGATAGACCGGCGTACATGACCCGAGGCACGGGAGGTCGAACGCTCGATCGATAATAGCTAACGGAAAGGGCAACCAGAGCTAGGGGTGGCAGGGGTCATTCCCGTCGAGTGTGCCTCCCGTCCCGTCCCCATGATCCAAAATTTTCCCGTCTCGCCCCGTTCCCGTCTCGGGAGAAAATCCAGATCCCCATCCCGTTAAGATGTCGAGGCCCGTCGAGACCCATCCCGAAAATTTCACACAAGAGAAGAGCTCTTATAGCTACTTTAACTCTAAAATCATATCAACAGACAAGGAAAAAAAGAATGCATGCATTCATTGAAGATTATGTTGTCCCGTTTATGAAAGCGGTTCGTTCTTCCTAGCCCTCCCTCACTTCCCCCGCTATATCTCTAATAATGGCCGGTCATTATAGCTAATTATTCTTTTCTGATTTACAGCCAGCCATATCTCTTTAAATATGGCTGATTATTATAGCAAAATCCCTTATTATTGTTGGTAATTAATAACCAGCCAATCATTCCTTTTGTACTCTATATATGCTGTATAATTTTCACAGAATCAATCAAGGGAATTCATTTAAGATCTCCCATATCGTGCCGCCACGGCGAATGAACTCGACAAACTGATCAATAAGTGATAGACCGACGTATATGACCGTCGGTATGAGGAGGTTGAGCAGCTGCGATCGATAATAGCTATCGCGACGAAGGGCGACGAGCTAGAGTAACAGCGGGACATTCCCGCCGGGAGTGCCTCCCGTCCCGTCCTCATAATCCAAAATTTTCCCGTCCCGTCCCGTTCCCGTCTCGGGAGAAAATCCCGTCTCCATCCCGTTAAGATATCGGGGCCCGTCGAGACCCATTCCCATGAAAATTTCACACAAGAGAAGAGCACTTATAGCTATTTTAACTCTAAAATCATATCAACAGACAAGGAAAAAAAGAATGCATGCATTCATTGAAGATTATATTGTCCCGTTTATGAAAATGTGAATATGATGGGGTAGAGAATATGTTTGCAATCTAATAACTAAATTGGACTAAACTAAATTTGGATCCCCATCCGGGTCCCCGCGGGGAAAAAAATTCCCCGTCCCCATCCCCGTCATCCCCGATAGGGGAATAATTTTCCCCGTTTCCATCCAAGCGGTGGACGATTTCTTCTCATACCCGTCCCCTAATAGAGGAATTCCCCGCTGGGGATCGGGAACGGGTCCCCATTGCCACCCCTAGCCAGAGCGCAACACCCACTGGGTGCCGTGACCCCAGCGCCGGCCAGTTGGACGTGAACAAAGCATATGACGCTTTGGCGCGGTTGCCCGGCGACATCGGTGGGACATCATTGGCAGTGAGAGAGTCATTGGCATACCTCTTGGAGATAAACGGGTTGATCGGTGAGCGTCGCGGCGAAGAGGAAGCGACGCGGCCTTGGCGTGGCGAAGCGCCTCGGCGTTGGTGTTTTCGGTTCACCTTTATGGGCTCGGCGTCATGGCGATGAAGCGATGATGATGGCTAAATACGCCCGGTATGGAGACGAGTAGGCGGCAAAAGCGAAGGTCATCTGGGAAGAGCGATGAACCGTCGGTGCAGCGGACAACCACCGAAGAGGAGAAGAACGCGGCGCTGAGGACGGTGGCGATCCAGAAGACGCGGAGGTGCAAAGGCTGGGTGGCGGCGGCGGCCCCTTTCTCCGAGGCGATTGATCATGCGGCCATGGCGTGCGTAACGAAGTGAGCGGCGAGGAAGGCGGACTCTACAGCGCGCCATGACGTGCTCAGTAGGAGGAAGAACGTGAACGCGAGGAGGACGACGGACGTCCCGAGCGCGACCGCGTAGCGGCCAGTGGTCCGGAATGGCGGTGGCTTCGGCAGTAGCGCCTTGTGCTCGGGAGAAGCCCCCGTGTCGCCCCTGCAAAGGCGGTGGATGATGAGGACGAGCGAGATGACGAGGAAGACAAGGTCGACGACGCTGAGGAGCACGCGTTGTGGGCATGGGAGAGGAAGAGGAACGCGAACTGGTAATATAAATTGCAAAAAGAGATAAAAATGATTAATTGATTTTTGAAATTGGTAATATATATTGCTACGTACAATACATTTGGTTTTAATTCATACCGGAGAAGAAACCATAAAAACTTTTGTAATCGGCAGAAATAGATGTTTGATCTTGTAGTGCAGTTTTCTTTTATTGTTTGACCTTTATGTTTCGTTACCAATTTTATTTTTCATAACAACGCACGGACATTGATCTAGTAAATTTCAAATCTCAGATAAAGTTAGGATCTGAAGCTATACCATACAAGCCCTAAAACTGATTATGGAACCGTTGGAATCCAATTGAACACAAAAAAAAAAGTTCTGTGGCTTGTTGTCTCTGCCCTCTGGAGAGCTCTCGGCGTTTGATTCTCACGACCGGTGGAAGCCGAACTGGTGGTCCGGGCGAGCCGAGTGGTGGGGCCGCCCAGCATGGAGGCTGACGGAGCCTTGGCGGCCGGTGCGAACGGCGAACAAATCGGCGGCTCGGAGGCGTGGCGTCGGCCACGGGCAAGCGGCGGAGGGGCGGCAGGCGCGACGAGCGTCGATGGTGGGCGGCGACTGGTGCAGAGAGATGCGAAGGCGGAGTAGACGCGCGGGGACGGTCGACGGCAGGTATACAAGCTGATCCATACCATATACGAGCAG
Organism: Guadua angustifolia; assembly: GCA_036346375.1. NCBI lineage: Eukaryota > Viridiplantae > Streptophyta > Magnoliopsida > Poales > Poaceae > Guadua > Guadua angustifolia. The sequence goes on from CM070508.1 coordinate 8,215,716, forward strand.
ATCCAGATGATCGGGACGAAGTAGCGCCATGTCGATGATGTCGTTGAAGAAGCCGAGCCAGGTGGCATTATCGGTCATGACGCGGATGGCGTCGCAGTCGGAGATGATGTAGCCCTGAAGCTACCAATCGTAGGCGGCTTAGTGCTTGCAGCACACCGACGTCTTGATCGCGCGTCTGGTTCTTCCGGTCCGATCTCATGCATATTCGTTTATGAATGGCTTTGGATCTACTTGATTTTCTGGCAACGACTCTGTGCGTCAGAAAGTTTCGTCGATCTAAATCTGCAATCCATTAAAAAGTTTAAATTTTTTCTAAAAAAATTTTTATCATGGATGTACATCTCATCTTCTAATTATCATATAAATTTTATGATCAAATTAGGGTATGATGAGAAATTACAAAAATGATAAATTTTATCTAATTTAACTTGAAACTTTTTTAGTTGGATTGCAATGCGATCAAACTTTTTTTGACAGACAAGAGTAATGCTGCTCGATTTTCTACTAGGTAGAACTAGCCTCCGTTGGTACCAGCAAGGGCAAAAAACAGCAGGCGCAGAGCAACGGCGAGACCATCATGATTATTCAAGCATTAATCTGAGAGATACTCCATCACGCATGCATTCGGAGGCGGTCGGTGACCGGCGGAGCCGCACCCGCGAGGCGTCGGGCGGTGAAGGCAAGACGGTCGGTGCCGAGGACGTCGGGAGGCAGCGTCGAAGAGCACGGCGACGATGCAGAAGAAACATCCGGTGAGGCGATGAGCCGACGCGTAGATTGGAAATCACCGACAGCGGATTGAACCTTCAAACCTAGCTCTGGTACACTCGTTAGGGTTAGGAACACGCTAAAATCTTTACGGAAATAAAAAATCACGAAAAATAATTTACTATAATACTTTAAAGATTATAAGTATAAAGATTGACTTATATAGACAAAAAGTTTAAGTTATAGAAAACTTAAACTAACAGCTTATTTGAATAGTACCAATGATGCCCGTTGTCAGTTCTCAGAATTAAACTCAAGGCATAATCTGCATTTTTGCAGTACATAGTCTGCAACACGAATGAGACTAGTACAGGTTTTCTCGCTGATTTTCACGGGTCCGACGGCGAGGTTGTGCCACCGGTGGCCACTCTTGCTTCAATCAGATCGTCAATCAGACGGCACAGGTCACAGTACGACGGGCCCCCATATGCCACGGCCGCATGAGCCTTCGCGGCGAGTTCCTGTGCCCTGACCCTCGCCGCCTCCCCTGTTCCCAAAGGCTCCAAGAATCTCGCGACGGCCCGCGCCACCGCCTCCGCCGGCACCACCTCCTTCTCCTCGTATCGCGTGCTCCGTGGCCCATCCCACACTCTCTCTCCGATCTCGAGAACGTCCGTCACCAACCTCTCCTCGATGAACTGGTCGAACACCAACGGCCACGTCAGCATTGGCACTCCGGCCGCCGCAGCCTCCAGCAGCGAGCTCGACCCGCAGTGTGTGAGGAAAGCCCCCACTGATGAGTGGGCCAGTATCGCCATCTGCGGGGCCCACCCTCTGACCAGCATCCCCCTGTCCCCGACACGCTCCTTCCACCCCTCCGGCGGCGCCCACCGGGGCGCCCTAAGAACCCACAAGAATGGCTTACCGGAGGCTTCCAACCCGAGAGCCAGCTCACGAAGCTGCGTCTCGGAGACGTCAGCGTAGGTGCCGAAGCATATGTACACCACCGACCGGCTCGGCTTGGAGCCAAGCCACTCGATGCACAAGGAGTCGCCGCCGCTAGCTCCGGCTGGTGGTAGTGGCAGCGAGAGGGGGCCAACGAAGTAGGCGCGCTTCACGTAGCCGTTGCGCACGTACATCTCGCAGTACGGCCGCTCCAGATCCAAAAAAGTGTTGACGACGAGGCCGAAGCAGCTACCTTGCGCTGACATGATTCGTGAAGAGCTCTTGTTCAAGCTCCTCAAGAGCTCCGGCAGCTCGGTCCTTGGAATCCGTATCTCTGGGCCCGGAAACCGAGGAACGGTCACCACCTGGGAGTCGCTGTTGAGGGCGCCGTCGTGTTCGAGGTGGCGCATGGCGAGCGTCGAGAAGGCGCCGATGACGTGGAACGTGACACACGGCACGCCGATGTCTGCGGCGACGCTGGCGTTCCAGTAAAAGTGTATGTCCGTGATGATGGCGTCAGGAGACAGCTCCCTGATCAGCGCCTCCTGCGGCGGCCGCGTCAGCGTCTCATCGACGGCAGCAGCGGCGACGCGCCAGGCGTCGGCGGGCGCCGCCGCCGAGAGGTTCTCCACGCCCGGCGGGAGGCCTTCAATCGCCGGGAACGGATAAGTCGCTATGCTGGCTGTGGCGCTCGCAGCGGAGCCGTGCCGCTCGAGCGCTGATCTAACGACGGGCACGTTTGCCGATGTGACAGCAAAGGTGAACTTGACGACACCCGGCCTGGCTGTCGCGAGGCGCACGGCGAGATCGGTGAAGGGGCCGATGTGACTGGTGGCGAAGAATGGGATGAGCAAGATTCGCAGTTTCTTGCTCTGCTTAGATGAAGCCATGGTCTACAAATTCCAACTCTGTGTGGACTGTGGATTGTTGGGTTAGATGGAATGGAAGGACCGGGTGCTCGCCCCATCGAAGGGTGGAAGAAGTCAAGAAAGGTAAGATGGATCGATCATGATTGATGAGTGGCAACGACTAGCCAATAAAAAATGTTGGACAACTCCTATCTCTTGTGTACCTGCAATCATGCATGTCTTGTTCTCGTAGAGGGCAGATGCAGGCAAGGCTCCAAAATTCGGTCTAATATCAGAAATCTCATCCGAGATTTTGGATTTTGGTCAAAAATAGGATTCAAAATTCTGGTTTGATACAAAAATTTGTAAAAAAATTAAAATACTATATTAATCTCAAAAAGTAAGGTGAGATTTCGTTAAATCTCACCGAAATCCCAGGTATTATGACTGGATTTTTAGTTTTGAGGGTCGTATTTGACCGAATTTGGCCAAATAACCCTTAAGAAAATTGTCTTTCAATAACCCTTAAGAAAGTCGTCTTTCACGAAAATTTGTTGAAAAATTGAATTTTCGAGGTATTTTATAATTTTGGTAGAAATATTTTAAAATTTTTATAAAATTTTACAAGTTTGATCATACGCTAAAAAAATTTATGGTACTATCTTTAGAAGTATAGGATCAAACAAAATTTTTGTAAACGAACTAAACTTCATTTGTTATCTTTAAAAACTCAAAAATAGAATGAACATAAATGAGATAGTAACCGCATTAGAATTTTATAAATTTTCTCGAGTGTGATCATGATCATAAAATTTTTATGAGAGCTTAATAATTGCCTCAGAACCATTCTATAATTTTTTAAAAAATTAAACTTTTTTTGCTCAATCAAATTTATTTTGAGTTTAAGTTTTACGTTGATGTTCATATGGAAATCAAATTGACTTGAAATTCATATAAAAATTAGATTGCCAATTACCCTTTGATTTTTATTTTAAAATTACATATTGTTGGATTGTACATGACATGCAGTTTTTTTTTATAGTTTTAGATTGGAATCTATAAAAATCCAACTGGTATTTTCAATTTATTTTTATTTCAAATTTAATATTTAGAAATTTTAGGTTAGAGTTGTTGTGGAAAATGAAATTGCTAATTTTATTTATTTTCTATTCCAATTTCAGTTTTAGGTTGCCATTCGTATACAAATCCAACTGATAATTTTTATTTATATTTTATTCTGAATTTCAGTTTTACAATAAAGTTCATATGGAAATCAAATTGTTATTTTTTATTTTGATATCAGTTATTTTTATTGTAATTGATATAATTGTTTTAATTTTAAGTTTTAATCTACACTGTTATAACTTTGAGGTCAGCTAAATACTTCGTATATTAAAGATCGCAGAGTTCCCGGCCGGAGAGCGCGTCCACGCGTCCCCCTTGGCGCTTTTGCAAAAAAAACCCTGCATTCCTCGAAATTACGGATAGGTCCCTGTAAGTTACGGATAGGTCCTTCGCGATTTTTTGTGAGGGGAAGATTTTCTTTTCTAAATCGCGTTTGGGTCCCTTGTGCGGCGTTTTAGGGAAAAAACCTCCCGTTAAATTCAAATCGCAAACAAGCATTTTTCTAATTTTTCAGGATAGCGAATAGGTCCAAAAACATAACATTCAGGTCCTTGCTCTTTACGTCTAGATCCTTTCTCCGTTTTTTGCAGGGAAAAATGTTTTCGTCATCAGAAAAATGTGTTCATCTCTATCTCTAGACTTTTTCCCTCTGTTCTTTCCGGAAAAAATATTTTCGTGCTCCGTTTTTCCCGAAAAAAAGTTTTCGTGCTCCGTTTTTCCTCGCTTTTCCAAAAAAAAAATTCGTGGTCCGTTTTTTCTCTGAGAAAAACGCAAATTTGTTTTTCGTTCACGCGCGCGGCAAAATTTGTTTTCGTGATCCGTTTTTCTCCAAAAAAAACATAAATTTGTTTTTCGTTCACGCGCACGGCGTGCGCCGCGCTTATTGTTCTAGTATACATAGACGAACGAAAGATAAGCTACCGAAGTGGCCAGTGAAGGCCCACCGAGTAGATAGCAAACCGCAGGCCCCCACCCTCTGAGATCTTTTGTTTACTTTCTTCGATTAATATGGAATTTTTTAGCCCACACGAAGCTAGATAGGTTTGTTTAACGAGTTTAGCAAACCAATATCGTATGAATGAATTATTAACCAGCGAGTGCACACGGGAGGGAGTGTGGTAATTTTAAAAAACGAAACACCCGGATCAGCTGCGATCCGGAGATGTTGATGGGGCACCAGCCGGGTACGTACCCAACGTTGAGCTTGACATCCTAGCATGAAATGGCTGAAGAAAAAGGACTGTCGTGTCATGCTCTTGGCACTGATCAAGAGGACGACACTCGACACCGCGCGAGGGTGGAGAGGCCTGCGCCCACGCGTTCGCCCTAGGCCCCACCGAGGCCACACGTAGTGAAGCGGGCAAGCGAAGCGATAAAACGCGAGCCAGGCCACACCACACGTAGAGTGAGCAGGAGGGCACGGACGACATGTACCCATAGGCCAAGTGACACGACGGCCTAGTAAGCTTCTTTCGCTGGTGGTGGGCCCGGCCGCCCAAGTTACTGAATCGACAGACACGGCAACTTGTTTTGACATCTGACCATGCGTCCAGAAGATCAAGTGCATGATGTTGAGTTTTGCGAATAATATATAAGTCCGTGCCTTCACTCCATTATTGATTTCCTCGTTTTGCCCATAACTTCTTTTCTAAATGTCGAAGGATGGCTGGCCTCTCAGATGTTTTAGTCTTTTTACAAATTATAAATAGATTCTTTGTGATTTTTTATGAGAGAAAGATATTTTCTTTGAAAATCGCGTTTAGGTCCCTCGTGCGTCATTTTACGGAAAGAACCTCCCGTTAAATTAAAATCGTGAACAAACCCTTTTCTAATTTTTCAAGATAGCGGACAGGTCCAAAAACGTAACATTCAGATCCTCACTCCTTACGTCTAGGTCATTTCTCCTTTTTCCTGGGAAAAAAATGTTTTCGTCACTAGAAATATGTGCGCAGCTCTATCTCCAGACTTTTTTCCCAACTCGATTTCCCATCTCGATCTCTAATATTTTTTAAAACATATATTATTACTCGGTGAACGCGTAGAGTGTTAGACTCGACAAAAGAAGGTTGTCATCTTTAATAATTTTTCACCCTTTTTCCTCTAGACTTTTCCCCACCGCGGTTCTCCAGCCCGGTCTCCAATATTTTCCAAATAATTCATCGAAATAGATATTTTTACAACTCTATCTCTTTATTTTTTTCCCCCCGTTTCGCTCATTATTTCGACGATTTAGGAAATAAGACGCCGCCGAAAAAAAAATCCTACGAAAAAACGACGCGCGCGGCGTGTTACGCCGCGAAAAATTTTGTGTTCTTTCAACCGTTTTGCTCATTATTTCGACGATTCAAAAAATAAAAACGCCGCCGGGGAAAAAAAATTCTACGGAAAAACTTCACGCGCGGCGTGTTACGCCCATCTCAATCTCTAATATTTTTTAAAACATGTATTATTACTCGGTGAACACGTAGAGTGTTAGACTTGGCAAAAGAAGGTTGTCGTCTCTAATAATTTTTCACCCGTTTTCCTCTAGACTTTTTCCCCACCGCGGGTCTCCAGCTCGGTCTCCAATATTTTTCAAATAATTCATCGAAATAGATATTTTTACAACTCTATCTCTCTATTTTTCCCCCGTTTCGCTCATTATTTTGACGATTTAGGAAATAAGACGCCGCAAAAAAAAGAAATTTTCCTATGAAAAAACGATGCGCGCGGCGTGTTACGCCGCGAAAAATTTTGTGTTCTTTCAGCCGTTTCGCTCATTATTTCGATGATTCAAAAAATAAAAACACCGTCGGGAAAAAAAATTCTACAGAAAAACGTCACACGCGGTGTGTTACACCGCGAAAAATTTACTAGTATTTTTAAGTACTTATGCAAAATCTTTGCTCTCCATGATTGTCTCGACGTATGGTTGTTGTTTATACAAATTTACATCTCTTTTTTTTGCAGTTCTTGGTGAGTACTTTTGTGCTCTTAATGGCAATGGCAGAAAATATGGTTCAGATCAAAGACCTGAACTTTTTAAAGGAACAGTAGAATTTGTTGCTCCAATCACTTTTGTTTTGTTTTTCTTTTTAATTTCAAATTCCTTCTGGATTTGTCTTATTTGCTTCAAGCTAAGCTAAATTCGTGTCATGTAAAACTCAAAATAGACGAGTGTATTCTGGTTGATGTGATTGTTTAGGATGGGGGTGTCTTCCCCACTTGCATATTGCTGCAAAAGCTAAAGTGATCAATATTTTGGTGATGCTTACTTTTTGAGACTACTAACGTCGGCTTTCATGATGCCTAAAGCAATTAATATTATTGAAGGTGATTAGGGGGAACGACTGCTGTGCAATCATGCTTCCCGTGCAATCACCGTGCTATCCAACTAAGAAAAGTTTCAAAAAATTCTGAAAAAAATCATGGATGTACATTTCATCTTACCCCATCTACATATAAAATTTCATGATCAAATTCGTCCTACGTTAGAAGTTACAAAAAAGACAAATTTGGAGTGCATTTGAACTATTCAAGTTTGTCAGATATTTGTTTTTTTTGTAACTTCTAGCGTAGGACGAATTTGATCATGAAATTTTATATGTAGATGGGGTAAGATGAGATGTACTTCCATGATTTTTTTCAGAATTTTTTGAAACTTTTCTTAGTTAGATTGCACGGGAAGCATGATTGCACAGTAGTCATTCCCAGTGATTAGGATGCTTAGTATGAAAAATACCCAACTGCATCTACGCTTTTTTGTTTTGTGTATCAGGCATGCCTGGGAGCGAGTGCGGTGGCCGTTACTATGAAACTTAGCCATCCATGTTAATAGACTTGGATGGGTTCTGGAAACTCAAAAGAAAAAAGATAGGCATTTGGTAAGCTTTTTATGATTTCATCATATTTGTTTTTTGTGACATTCCCTTTACTCTTTTTTCCTGCACATTTGTTTTGCTCCTTCCCTTTCTTCACTATCTTATTAGCCTTGTATTTACATGAAACATCTTCAATCAATTATTATTTTTCTGAACAATAGCAAGGTTATAGATGGTATTGTATCGCCGTTTCTCACATGAAAAGATTCCTATAAAAAATGGATGTCCTGCTGTCCAAGTAATGTACTAACTACTAAGTGCTTAGGCTACCTTTTAATTATCCATGCATTTCGTTATATTTATTGATAACCTCATATCCTGTATGTACAAGAAATTATATTATATTTCGTACTATAGGTCATGTTTGAAGCCGATCTTAAGAAAATGGAGTGCGTTGCTTTGGCAGGTTTCGATAAGAAATTTGGTATTGTTTGAGTCGATATATGGTCATAGCCATCACATTATGCAGTGGATCCTCAAAAAATTGAACTTTTATTAGTCGTACCTTTGAAATTCTCCTTTGGTTGGCTTTGCTTAGCTTGCACTAAGAATTATAGGAAACTTTTGATTGCTTTCTCATACTGTTGATTCTAGAACAATGATTGGTGTCGTTTCATGTGTATCTTATATTCTGTTCTTCTGGATCAACAAATACTTGTGCTGGATTCTCACACCAATACTAAGAGCATCTCCAACAATCAGACCTTAAAATGGAGTCCTATACCTCAAAATAGGGCCTAAACTAAAAGAATTAGGGCCCAAGATAACTATTGACTCCACAATTAGACCCTAAGCCTTGAATAGGATAGGGTCGAGAGGAGTTGCCAAATATAGCAACAGGGGCTCAGAGTCCTAAACCTATTTTGATAATTTTTCTCAAAATACAATCTCTGTTGGAGTGTTTTTTTTCCATCAAAGCCCTATAATTACAATTAGCAACCTATTTAGGGCTCCTCTTGGAGATGCTTTAGATGGGATCTTTGTTTTTTCAGTCTATCACTACAGTGTGTACATAACTAGAAATATGTTTTCCCGTTAACAGATGTATGGGTAAACTTAGAAGAAATTGAAGCAATGCCTCCATAAATCATGAAGAATGATATGGAGCAGGCAAAAAAACTCAATGAAATTTGTGCCGTTGTGATGGGTATGGGTATGGCGCGAACATTGCAGATCATTCTTATATGTATAGTCTTATTGTTTACCTCATAGCAGAGTTCTATCAAATTCTGGTATGAGTCTAATTCAAGTGTACTTATTAAAATAGTCAAGATGCATGGGAATGCATATGACTACACATTTTATTGGGCATTTAGGCTAATTAATTTATTAATGAATTAATGCTTTGATTCTTGCATGTTGTATTTTTGCTACTTAAACAATTAAAAAACAATGGGTGAATCAGGGGGTAGGGACCAATGAATCTTACTGGTTAATGCCCTTCTTGATCATGAGAATACAGATGTTGAGCTCTTTTGACGAACCTCTAGGGCATCACAAAGTTGATGGTTCAACGTAAGTAAACAAGGGAATGGTTATTGGCTCATCTGTTAGATTTCGTGTGCATCCTGAAAAACAAGGTCTATGCAATGGTATGAGCCATTAAGATGACTTGCTTCTGTATGCCTTATATTCTCAATTTATGTAAGACGACATTCTGACGAATGCTATATTGATTTCAATATTCCATCATTCGTCCTCCCCTAAAGCAGAGATTGCACAAACCACGCTTGATCTCTCTACGCCATCGTCCATACACTTCCCTATGTAATCATCCATTTTTTATTGATAACGACTCTTAGCACTCAAACACAAACGTACATCGGCACAGGGGACACTCCCATATCTTTTTGTCCTCACGCAGTGTAGCGCGCGATACCTACCAAGTGTGTAATTACTAGGAAGGTAAGCGCGCGGTGTGCGCCACACGCGTGAGCGAAAAACGATTCTCTTTTTTTTGAGAAAAAACAGACCGAGATATATTTTCTATTTTTTTAGAGAGTCTTTTGGTTTTTTCTTGGGAAAATGGAACAAGATGTTTCTTTAAAATCGTCGTAGGATCTTTATACTTTTTTTTAAAACGACGCAAAAATAAACAAAGGCGTAGCTTATAAATCTTCGGATCCTTTTTTTGCGGTGGCACTTGGACATTCTCTAAGGCCCTACAACCTCTCAACTTTAATACATAGTATATATTTTCTCGGGAAAGACAGAGAAGGGATCTTCTTTTGTCTAATTTAACACTCTATACGTTCAACCGTCAATAATACATGCATCGAAAAATACTATAGATCGAACTGAAAAAAATTATAAAGATACAACCGTACACATATTTCTCACTCCGGAAAATAGCAGAAGTTGAGTTACGGGGGAAAAAATAGAGAGATAGAGCTGTAGAAATATCTCTTTCGACAAATTATTTGGGAAATATTGGAGACTGAGGTGGAAAACCGAGGTGGAAAAATAATCTAGAGGAAGGGCGAAAAATTATTAGAGATGACAACTTTGTTTTGTTGAGCCTAACACTCTATGCGTTCACCGAGTAATAATACATGTTATAAAAAATATCAGAGATCGAGATGTAAAATCGCGCTGGGAAAAAAGTCTAGAGATAGAGCTGCCAACATATTTCTGGTGACGAAAACATTTTTTCCAGGAAAAATGGAGAAATGACCTATACGTAAGGAGCAAGGGTCTGTTTGTTACGTTTTTGGACCTGTCCGCTATATCCTGAAAAATTAGAAAAGGGCTTGTTCGCGATTTGAATTTAACGGGAGTTTTTTTCCGTAAAATGGCGCACGAGGGACCCAAACGCGATTAAGAAAAAAATATTTTGCTCTCACAAAAAATCACGAAGGACCTATTCGTAATTTACAGGGACCTATCCGTAATTTAAAGAAACGGAGAGGGTTTTTTGCAAAAACACCAAGGGGATGACATGGCGCACCCTCCATCCGGGATTTATTCCAACTATATGTAGGTGATGATTACTAGACACGCCCGTTAACTCATGCAAGGCAAAATTTAGTTGGTGTTTTTCTTGAAAAAAAAACTGGTGAGATGCGTAATTTTGGTTTTCTCAAGGGCATTTTAGAAAATATGTTGGCTATGAGCCATTGGTGAATTTGCGGAACCACGAGTCTTTTTTACAAAAAAAAACAGTGGGAGGACCTATCCACGATTTTGAGATTATCAGAAGGCTTTTTTCGCAAAAATCGATGAGACGGAGGGTTGGCCTTGCGGGAATCTCTTCCAGCGTAAGAGATAAGATATTTTGGTTTTTTAGGGGGCTTCTTAGAAAACAGGCTGGCTAGGAGTCGTCGACGCATTTGCAGAACCACGGATCCTTTTGCCAAAAAAAAACGATCAGAGGACTTGTCCACGGTTTCGAGATTCTCATAGAGCTTTTTGGCTAAAACGATGGAGTGAGAGTTGGCCTTGTGGGAATCTCTTCCCTCGTAAGAGATAAGATATTTATTATTTTTAATAAAACTAAGTTGTTTGGCTAACATTCGTTAATGGTAAAAAAACATGGAAAACAAATCATTTTTTTACTCTAGACGTGAGTTTTTGGCTTATTTGGTCTCCGAACAATTTTTTCATACTTAGATTTCTATGATAGTGAATTTACAAATTTAGCTTCTTTCTCGACTGCAGAAGCAGCTCCCAATCGCGACACCTCATCGATACCGTGGTAGCCCATCGACCACAGCACATGTGCGACCCTACCACCTGATGTGGTGTGGGACCATAGCATGTTTGCTACCAAGTCCAAGGTGTGCGTCATGTTTCCTGCTGCGGTGGGTCCGACCTCTTGCCAAGCCTAGGGAGCACGGTATGTTTTTGGCCACGGTAGTCTACCCTACCTGTCATGGTGCACCATGTAGCTGTAGCATCAATCATGTGCGACAGTAGGGAATGCGGGCTATAAATGCAATTTTAAGACTATATTCAAAATTGTAGCACAGGCACGATGGACGGCACGGCTTAGCACGACACTGTAGCACGGGCCGTGCCAGGCCCGATGACCTAAGGCATGAGGAAAAAATCAAGCATTAAGGTCACCGACCCGTAGAGCATGAGTGCCATAGACACACCCAGTAACATGAATGCCACCCCGCCGCGCCGACACCTGAGAGAGACGGGCGAGACAGGAGAGAGAGCTACGAGAGATTGAGAGACGGTACAAGAAACCACTCTCTTTCACCCGTCTCTCTTAATCTTTTTCTGCTCTCTCTCTTACCCGTCTCTCAAATCTCTCCCTCTCTAGCCCGTTTCTCTCAATTTGTCTCCCTCACTCTTTTTCTAACCTATTGCCCCTCTCTCGTCCGTGTTCAGCATATCCCTCTTGTTCTCTGTAACTGTTCAAAAATAGATAAATTTTAGTTCTTTTTTCGTAATATTTGTATTCACTGTCTCAACTCCATGCATCTTTGTCTCCTTTCCTCTCATCGTAACAGTGCAAATGGGCCGAATTTGGGTCGGCACGGCATGAAACAGGCATGAAGCTCAAATAGACTGTGCATTGGCTTACCAAAGATGAGCCGGGTCGACATAGTATAGCACGATAGGCCGTCGTGGCCTGGTATGGTTCAGACACGAAGCACGATGGATCCGTACTAAGCCGACTAGACACGGCATGACACCCACCTCTGCCTAGCACTTCCGACACCAGACCCTTGGTGACAAACCGCTCGAACACCATCCGTCGGACCATTCTTGTTCTTTCAAAATTTTGTTCGGAGCCAAGTAAAGTTTTTGCCGGACCATTTCCTTTTGATCCGGTGTCGAAATCTACTCAGTCAAATTTCTAACCGAGCGTATCTCTTTCACGATGGACCATATTAATCTTCTCATAAAATTAAGTCAGGTGCAAGCCCATCTTCGCCGGACCTTTTCCTTTTAAGTCCGTGGTGAAAGTATTTCTTGTTTAAATCAAATTGAGCGTACGCCATCCACGACAGACCAAAGTTTGCTAACACAAAATCTAATCCGGCGCAGATGCATTCCTCTCGGTTAGACTTATATCTCTGATTTCAAAAAGTCCGTTGGTATAAACTTCCTTGAAATCCTTCTATTGCGGATCAAATTTTTCGGTCCGACGTACATGTACAAGTTCACATCTTTTGCCAGGCCAAAATATTCTAAAATCCTATGTACGCCAAACCAAGCAAATTTAGTCCGACACAAATGCTCTTTTCAACAATATTAGTCCAGAGTACAAAGATCTAATCTCTAAGCCTATTTTGGCTAAGTCCGTTGCAAATGTGATAGCCTGTTTTTGATAGTCTGACACGTCCCAACGGCTCCTGTGGTAGGTGTAATGGCTATTTTTAGCTCAAATGGCTATATAAGCATTTTCTGACCCTTCTACCATATAATTTTTGAATATCTTTTGATCTCTTTGATATTTTAGCATTCTTGAGCTTACATTCCACTAAGGAGACTGTGCTTCAACTTTGAATTCCAAAACTTAACATTTTTAAGTGTTTGGCTCCAACCTTAATCTAGTTAAGTGCTGTGCTAGTGAACTAAGAGACAGGGCTTGTGGATAGTCTATTACTCTTGGAACTAAGTGTTCCTAGACGGCTTGGAGGAGGTGTTGGTGCGACCTGTCCAAAAGAGACTGTGGAATGCCACCACTAGTTGTGAAGAGGTTGGGACTCATCTCACCGGAGTGGTGAAAGAGTCACACTAGTGATCACCAAAACTACTGCGACTAGGTTTGAAGGAACTATATTTCGAGAAAAGTGCTCTAACGTGGAGTAGGAGGCTGACTCTGAACCACGGGATAAATTCTTTTGTCTCTTGTGTAAGTTCTTGCTTTTGTGATAATTTTTTGCTGCCTTTTAGTTATCTGTGTTTTATTTTCTTTCACCTGAATCTGGTAACTAAAGTACTTAAGCAAAGATATTTATTCTGTGATTAATTCTAAATTTTTGAAAAGTTGCTTATTCACGCTCCTCGAGGCCCATCCTTTGAAGACCATTCCTTTGTCCCCTACCCTCTCCTCCCACCCCCACTCGTCGGCCCTCACCACCCACAAGAAGTTTGCATATTGTAGTGTGTGCACATGCAGGGAATTGGTATGTTGTTGCGCGAATTTAAGTCAGATTTAGATATAGTTTTTGGAACTTTCAGTTTTAGAGGATATACCCATCTATAACAATTAAAATAAAACATATGCATTTGAAAAAATATACTTGAGTTCAAAGGTTTGAACGAATTCAGATCACATACTTTGCTGATTTATATATATAATCAGCATATACCTACAATCAAATTATTATCGAAAAAGGAAATTCTAGTTTGAGTTTCAATTCAAATTTACTTGAACTAGTTAGTAAACCGGTCAAACTCAATATCCTAAACTTTTCAAAAAAAAATTGCATACACATAAATAGAGAAAATACCTGTTTTGAATCATGGTGCCTAGGTATAATAGTGCCCTAGGTAATTATAATATATATATTATATATATATATATATATATATATATATATATATATATAGTAATCACTGTGCAATCCAACTAAGAAAAGTTTTAAAAAATTCTGAAAAAAATCATAGATATACATCTCATCTTACTCCATCTACATATAAAATTTCATGATCAAATTCGTCCTATGTTAAGAGTAATAAAAAAGACAAATTTCTGACAAACTTGAATAGTTCAAATGCACCCCAAATTTGTCTTTTTTGTAACTTCTAACATAGGACGAATTTGATCATGTAATTTTATATGTAGATGGGGTAAGATGAGATGTACATCCATGATTTTTTTCAGAATTTTTTGAAACTTTTCTTAGTTGGATTGCACCAAACATTGACACCACTAATATGCTTATATATATATATATATATATATATATATATATATATATATATATATATATATATATATATATATATATGTATGTATGTATGTATGTATAATAAATGAAGAAAGGAAGAATACATAAAAAAGATGGCGATGCTTCAGCTAATTAACGTCTGTTTTTTATCTTCCGTTGTTCTCTTTCTTTTTTTGAACGTTACCTATTGAAATATAAATAGACTAACAAAGCACTAGATTAAGCGATCGAGCAACAATATACCAATTCTGTGCACACGCTACAATATGCAAACTTCAAGTTAAGAATAATTTCTAACATTCTTCTTTCTAATCTGGATACATTGACTTTTACTCATTTAGACAATTGGTCACAACTATGTCTTATCGAAACCATGCTCGACATATGACACGAACACATCTTCTCAAAGTCCCTTGACTCATCTCTGACTGACTTGGCTTAGGATTCATCTCGCACGATCTCGACTTAGGATGACAATTGACAAACGCATTATCTTGTAGTCCCCGAACGGATGTACCATGAACTCAACTCACACGACAAACTCGCACATGGCACCGCAACTGCCTAGTACCAACACAGCGACGTTAATTAGCCATTTGCTGGAGATTTGCCGGATTAGTACAGGAATCCCGTAATTACTAATTAACGTCGGCTACCCCTAGGCCGACGTTAATTACTCTCTAATTAACGTCGGCTACGCCTAGGCCGACGTTAATTACTGCCTAATTAACGTTGGCTACACCGAGGCCGACGTTAATTAGTAGTACCAGGGGCAACTTTTTCCCCCTATTTTCATGTTTTGCCACACAATTCAATACATAATAATATAAGAAAATGCAAGATTAGACAATAATATAAGAATGAATGTACCATAAAGAAACAAGTAAGAAACGAACATGGGATCTGCGGGCTCTGCGAGTGTTGCAAGCGTTGCGGTGAGTCTTCAGAGGACCCATGTGCCGATGATCCCTACATAAGGCAACAATTATAGCTAGATTGATCAAATTTTACTAGATTTACAAGTTTTGACAAAATTTAGCTAGAAATTAGTAAGTGTAGTTATATTGAGTAAATTTAGCTACATTGACAAAGTTTAACTAGAATGGACCAAGTTTAGCAAAAATGAACTAAATATCGTTAAATTCATCAAACTTAACTCTAGAGATACTTAGTCTTACTAGATTCGCTAAGTCTCGCTAGAAATGATTAAGTTTAGCTAGATTGACTAAATGTAGCTAGTTTGAACAAGATAAGGTACAACAAACTAATATTAGCTAGATTGACTAAGTTCAACTCGATTCACAATGTTTAGCAAGAATACCGGAGCTACAGGAGGTGCCGGAGGATACATCCCCCATTGTGGCGGCGGCGGCGACTGGAACGATGGAAAGACAATGTTTTGCCCCATCGCCTGGAACATTGTCTATAAATACAATGTATAAGTATTTTGAATTAATAGATTCTCTAAATGCAATAGATTGAAGACTCGGACTTACTTGAATCGCCGATTCTTTGTTGTGCATTATGCGAAGCGTAGTACTCTTGCTGCGCCCTTGCATAATCATCACGTTGGCGCAGCTCCTCACGCAGCCTAGTAAGCTCCAACTCCTGCTCTGAGGGGCGACGGCTACCAACCCCCGAGCTCTGGGACGAAGAAGATCCCCTCTCAGCTCGCACTTCCACCGAGTTGATCACTCCAGTGAACATGGAGTACCTTCAAAATGCGTGACCACAAAGGCTTGAGCACTTCAAATTATGACTTCATGAAATTTTAAAAGGTATGACATCTCACCGTCCATGGGCCTTGCCACCTCCACTAGCATGCACAGCTACGCCGTCAATCGGTTCCTTCCTCCAATCATAGTCTTCACCATGGCGCTTGACCATTTCCTCGCCATATTTCTCCTACATAACCAAATCGACAATTTAAATAGGAGCGCAAATCAAACAACTTAATTTGAATTGGATCAAAATTGTGACCACTAACCAAACCGATCAATAGTCGTCATTTGCCACAATGCTTAGGGTGTGTCGGTCTCGACCTTTATGACCTTGCACGTACACTTCAATATCACTCGGTGAACACCGTCCGAGCGACTGTAGACATAAGTTAGGTGCATACATATACTTGGTAACATGTATTTTGCAAAAGATTGCTACGGCCAGACTTACCATGCGCTTAGCTTTACGCATATGTCCATCGGCACCATACGTGTGCTTTGATTCTTTGCCTCGGCAGTCTCGATTCTTTTTTGACTTGGCGATGAACTCAGGTGAAGCCCAACGCCGGCAAAGAGCACGTAAGCTTCGGGCGGTCCCCAATCATGGAATCATGACTGCACAAAGATATTAATACATTAAAACAACATTACCAAGAAGCGTAAAACTCAAATAGCTCCAATATGCCAATTACTGCCGCCTGCTCTTCCTAGGTCAAGTAACTTTACGAAGACCCGAGTCCCGTTAATCCGTTGCCCTTTAATAGACCTCAAGTAAAGATTTGTTGCTTGAATCCGAGCATTAGACAATGCATCTTTGGTCACCTAACGTGCATTTACATGGAAAACTCTACGAGCATGCTCCATATCCGCACCGCCAACCAAGCGGTAGCAACTTCGCAATTGTTCATCACAAAGAATAGTTAGAATAGTAAATAATCGACAGTTGAACCAATACCAAGCTGCACAGAGAATCTTACCCAAAAGTCACTCCAAACTGCCCCCTGAGCATTCAAGTGCTCGGCATTACGAGCAAGCAGATAATGATCCCAACTAGTAGCAACAAATCGCTCGCCATTGGCCACTGTGACCAACCCGGGGTAGTGCAAACGGCAGAGGTTACCTAGCACGTAGTTAACCTGCCTATGGTATCCTTTGCCGTCAAACCCCGAGTCATCCCATGAACTGCAAGACATATAAATGATATAAGACATAGAAATGAAGTAAGACATGGTTTAGAAAATACAAACCTATCGCCAACAAGTGTGATCACAACCTTGTCCTCCTCCCGTCTGGGCGCTGGAGGGGGGCGACAGTATGGCTCCTCCTAAACCTCAGGCGGGCTCCGGTAGAACCCTCGGTCGTATCCCCACCCATTGGGTCCTCTTCTCGACCTGCATCATCCCCTTGGCCCACATCGGCCTCCTGATCCTCATCGATCCCACCTACAACAATAATAATGAATGAATAAAGAAGATAATAATCAAATAAATTAAGAGAATATAACATTCTAGTTTACCTGCATCAACATCCATGGCAGCAGCCACTTCTTCCTCCAACGATGTCTCATCCTGCGAAATAATACAAGACAGTTATATTTATGTCATATTTATGTTTTGACACAAAGTACACATCAAAAGCTTAGTTACCTCTCCACTCTGCAAAGCAACACTACAACTCTGCAACTCAGGATCCACTTGACTCAACAAAGCACGCCGTCTACTTGCGCTTGAAGCGCTACCCTGAAACAAGGCCTCCTCGTCTCGCGAACTACTGGACTTCCTCCTACCACCGAGGAAACCCTTCGCCAGCTGCTTGATCGATCGGGGCATCCTGTTGAAAGAAAAATATCAAGTTAGTACAACAACAATAATAATGAACGAATGAACAAGATAATAAACACACAAAATTAGAGAATTAAAAATAAAAATTTAAATTTACTTGTCAAAATTCATCAATGTCACGATGATGTAGTCTCCTTTCTAAGGGACGATATGTTACTTTTTTCTTGATTGGTTGTCTTTTCCGTTTCTCAAGAATCGTTATATCTCCACGGTCTCCGATTAAAGAATCGAGACTGGACCGGTCTCTATATCAAAAGTGCTTGGCAATTCTTCATCTTGAAAACCTCAACAACCTCCATGGCCTCGGTGGCTATCAAGGTAACCAAATCACCAGGAGTATGTAACCGTTCTCGGGATTCACTTTGTACACAACCCACCAAGCACTTTCGGTCTTGTGCATGGATATGGCATATAATACACTGCTCAACTTGATGAGCAAGGATAAAATTGTCATAGCCATGTAGTCGTTCGTTGTGTTTGACTTCTACCATCCCATCTTGGTTTTGATGAGTCCCATGTTTGCTATCAAACCAAACACAATCGAAAAAACTACTTTGAGCTCCTTATTCCTGCAAACTTGAACTCGAGGATGTTTTGAATGATTCCATAGAAATTTGCTTCGATCCCTTGTGCATCGATTGCCCTAGTTACAACTCCAAGATTTATTGTGGCGCAAGGCGACCGACTTCAAATTTGGTTGAGCGGAACCGAAACCCGTTCACGTCGTATCGTCCATAGCTTTTAACAGATTCTGCGGCCATAGGATAGTGAAGCAAGTCCTCATGGGCGTTCCCATATTTCACGACTTGCCAACAAAATATGATTGAAGTTGTATAAGATTTATAATATATTGAAACGTAACATTACAGAATATTATAGGATGTGAAGGTGTTACATGATCTCGAAACCAAGTGATGAAATTAGGGCTCCCATTTATTCCATCCCGACGCATCGTATTAAGTTGCTTGGCAGTTGGTTGACGAATAGAGGTCCAGTTCTGCTTATCGAATTCACTGTAAATGAAAACGTAAATGGATAAATAAATGAATGATGTCTTCGGCAGCATAGCTTGATTGACATGTACAAAGTAAACGCTTACGTGAAATATTGTTCCATCTCTTCCATATTGGAGTACATGTGCAACAAAAGCAAACTTCTTTTCTTCCGAAGTGTATTAGTAGCGATTACAACTACCAACGGTAGTACCTCTCCATTGGAAAATCATGAGGTCACTACAAGGTGTCTCTTCATCTACATGGTACCGCATCGTGGGAGCATTGACTTTGTGTTCCTCTGCAAAGTATACACTCGAGAAGTATGATATCTCTTTTAGAAAAATGCTTACGCAATGCACCCTTCAACTCTTGCCTTATTGCGAACCATAGCTCGAAGTTTCTTTAGAGCTCTTTCAATGTGATACATCCACCTATCTTGAGCAGGGCTACCTACCTTAGCCGTAAGGTAGATGAACAAGTAGATGTTGCATTGGATTGAAGAAACCGGAGGGAATATTTTTCCATCTTGCATATAAGCACTGGTATCTCTTTCTCCAACTTCTCCATCATGTCTTTCGATATTTCTTTAGCACATAATTGTCTATAGAAATAACTTAGCTCAGCTAGCACCTTCCACACATTATCATTAAGATACCCACGAAACATTACAGTGAGAGTCTTTCCATGATTATGTGGTAATCGTGGCTCTTCAACCCATTTAGCTTTCCCGTCTTCACATTCACAGCTCGTCTCAATCCCGCTGCGTAACCATCGGAAAATTTCAATTTCTTCATTCACCTCAACACTTCTTTCTTTTCTTTAGGTTTAAGGCAAAATGGAGCGTGAGGCTTACCCCCTACTTCGGTGAGCTCAAGTGTTGGCCGGTAACAGATCTCTGCTAAGTCTCTTCGGGCCTTTAGGTTGTCTTTTGTCTTGTCCGTCATATCCATGCACGTGCTTATAATGCTTTCACCAACATTACGTTCCTGATGCATGACGTCAATGTTGTGCATCGAAATCAAGGCCTTCGCATATGGCGGCTCCCATAATCCACAAATGTGAGTCGGTTGTGCTCCTCTCCAAACCCTTCAAACCCATCTTCTTTCTCCACCAATTTACTCGGCATATTAGCAATTTACGGCCCGATTAAACGTTTGGCGGACCCTTTTTGACAAGCTGTGTCCTTACGGAAGGCATTCCTTTGGAGCCTAAAGGCGTGTCTCGAAGGTGAAACGCCTATGGTAATCAAGTAATGATCTTTCCACCATTTACAAGGCGAAAACAATCGATTATCCGAACCACGATCGGACATGTCAATTTTCTATGACAGCTCCGGCCAAAAAAATACCATAGGCCATGAAATCATGGATGACCACAAATATGCAACACGAAGGTTGAATTTATGTTTCTTATAGCGATCATACGCCTCTACCCCCGTCCATAATTTTTTCACTCTTCGATCAAGGGTTTGAGCATCGCATTGAGATGCTTTCCAGGATGTTCGGGGCCAGGTATGATGAGGCACAGGAACATAAACTCATATTTCATGCAAAGGGAAGGTGGAAGGTTGTATGGAATAGCAAAGATTGGCCAGCACGAGTATGATGCGGCGGTTGTGTTGAAAGGCGTGAAACCATCGGTCGCCAACCCAATGCGAACATTTCTCGCATCCCTCGCAAAGTCCTCGTCAAAGCTATCTAGAGCCTTCCATGCCTCACTATCCGACGGGTGCACCATTACTCCGTCCTTCTCACGCACACCTTCTTTGTGCCACCTCATGTGCCTGGCACTTCGTTTTGAGATAAACAACCGCTTCAGCCTAGGTGTGAGAGGCATGTACCGAAGTTGCTTGTGTGCAACATCGGTCGTTACCTTTTCACCTTCTTCGTTAACCACCTCGACAAATCTTGGTTTTTTACACACTAAGCAATGCTTCTCTTTCTCATGCTCCTTCCAGAAAAGCATGCAGTTATCTTTGCACACATCAATCTTCTCATACTTCATACCGAGACCGACAACAACTTCTTAGATCGGTACATGTCTCTAGGCATCTTATGATTCGCCGCGATATATCGAGATCAATTCCACGAGATCATTGTAACAATTATTGGAAAAGAAATACTTGGACTTAATGGCCATGAGCGCGTCACAAAAGCAAGTCGGGTCACTTTAGGTGTGTTCATGCAATGACTCTTTAGAAGCTTTAAGTAGCTCAAAGAACTCCCGAACCTCACGTGTTGGCGGATCCTCCGAGTCTAGGTTAATCTCGGGCATAAAGCTTCTAGCATCTCATCCATCCTATCATCGCCCGCCCTATCATCTTCCTCTTCAACCGCAACTTGAGGTCCTTGAGCACGTGACTCACCATGATGTACCCACAACTCAAAGCTTGGCATGAAACCAAACCGACACGGTGCGAGACATCGATTTCTTGTCTGGGGGTGGAAATTACGGCACTTCTGCATGGGCACTTCACCTTAACAAGACTAGACATAGAGAAGGCACGGTCGACAAAAGCGGTAGCCTTGACCGTCCACTCGGTCAGTGAGCCCCACTTTTCTCCCAACCTTCATACATCCATCGGTGATCGTCACCCATACTTGAGGCTATATAGGTTAAATCAATAGTTATAAGGTTCATTTTGTTTCTATATATCATGACCCTACATCTATAGGAAAGGATATGTCCTAAACCCACCCAAGAGTGGTCGACAAAGCGGATGTATGCGAGCTGTAGAGTCGAATGAAATTTGGCATAACTTATTGTTCTCCACCGCATGCCCGGATATGGTGCAGGGAGAACAACAGGTTATGATGCCGAATTTCATTCAGACTGTGGCTCGTCATAAATCCGCACTTTGTCATCCACTCCGAGGTCATCCAAAAGGACAATTCGGACGGCACATCTCACATGTGATACATGTGAGATATGCCGTCCAAACGGTGACGATAGGTTTCGTGACACTATGTGATTTGAAATCAAAAATAAAAATCCGACGATAATCGATTACTCAAATATATATTTATAAGCACAGAATGGATATATAAATTTTTTAAAAAATAAACATGTGACAAATCAATATATTCTTTTTGGCATGATTGCTCTATTTTTTTTCCAATTAACTAAGTAAAACTAGGCACATACAATAGCTATAATAACTTTATCCACATGGCACATGGCACATACAACAGCACATGGCTCATGGACAAATACAAGGCCAAACATACAACAACACATGGCACATATATAGCTACTGTACAATACTGATGACATTTGGTATTTGCCATAGAGAACTCACCAATATATATAGGCTAACCACATGTGTGTGACTAAAGTTTCATTTCACATGACAAATATAATAAAAAAGACCCTAGCAATAGCAGTGGATTAATAATAAAAAAGCATAGCTCTATAATTGTTAAACTCTAACATTAAAGTGTGTCAGGTAGGAGGTCTTCAAGCCTTATGAACTTCATACCATGATATAATAACCTACGTGAACAGCAGATATTTCCCAACATGCTGGAATGCACTCCAATTAGAAGGTGGTATCGATCAACAAGGTAGCCACTACATAACCCATACAACTAGTGCATGCTAAACAAAAGCTGCATATCCATTACTCGAGCATAAAAAGCTAGTCATACAAAACTGATCCATTTCATCTAACATTATATAGTGTAATGTTCATAATGCCGTTTTGAAAAAAATGAATCAAGTACTTGTGGTAACTTAGATAAAACATCAGGTTACTTTTAGAAACTTGTTTGCAGTTGAAGTAAAAAAAATCAGGACAAGTCCACGGATGCTGGCCTCGCCATGGCCACCGGCGACATCGCCATCAAGGCCCGGTTTTTGAGACACTGTATTACAGCTCTTACTTCCTGTAGTAGTAAATTAGCTTTGCTTTTGTTAGATTATTCACACTGTTGTCTTGGTATTCCTAATCAGTTAGCGATAGTTTTGATCATGCTGTTGCGAGGCTGTGGCATCCGGATTGAGGTTAGTGCTTCACTGCAATGCTCTTCCTTATTTCCATTGTGTGGTTCAATATCATAAAGAAGCAGTGACTAGCATGAGCAATCCAACTAACTATCAAGTTCACGGTGTCTGAAGCCTGCATTGGCAAATTACCGGCGGGGTCGGGGCGGGCGCTTGTTGAAGCGGCGGCGGGTCCGGCGAGGCGCGGCGGTGGAAGGCGGCGCGCTGGTAGGCCCGGCGGCAAGGCGTGGTCGGCGGCGGTGCGGAAGGGCGGCGGTCGGCGGCGTGGTCGCGGCGGCGTGGTAGGGCGCTGGAAGAGCAATCGCGCGAGGCGAGCGAAAAGATTGGCGGGGTGAGCACCGGCGATGGCGCGGGGTGTGAGCGAAAAGATTGGACGAGGTGTCGATTGGACGTTACGGCTGCCCAATTAACGTCGGCCAGAGCTTTAGACCGACGTTAATTAACTAATTACCATCGGCCATTTCGGACCGACGTTAATTACGGTTTAATTAACGTCGGCCACCTGTCGGCCGACGTTAATTAATCAATTTCCCTGTTTCCTGTAGTGCATCTTGCATTCCACCAACGTGTAGACTCCTCCTCATCATAAAGACGTATGCACCACGCAGTGTGTCGGTCATGCCGCTAAAGCTGTGCACACGACGTACGTAGTACGCGCATCACACCATCTGTAGCATCCTGTCGTATGCTTGCTGCTTGCCATGTAGGCGCACCCGATGAGCCACCAGATCCCGTATTCACGCATCGCCATGCCCCGCGGCTAGATGCACGGCCATCAGCTCCGCTCGACGCTACACCGCTTTGTTGCTGCACCACAAAGTCTGTTTCCAGAGTGCGGCTTCACCTGATTTACCACTATGTGTTGCACAACCCCGCTTTGGCATAGCTCAAGGAGAAAACTCACATAGAGTTCCTCTCTATCTAGAACACACGGGAGGAAAAACACACACAAAAATATGACGATGCTGCAACTACTTAGCTCATGTTTTGTCATTTTTTTTCAACTGTACATGTTGGAATAAAAATAGCCTAACAAAACACTAGATTAACCGAGCAACAACTAGTTCCTGTGCCACGCACATCACGCGTGCGTCAAGAGAAGCTATCCTAACAAATACTAGTCACCTAACCGAACACTAATCTATCTCTACACATGCACTACTTATTAAACAAACTAACTCCATACATGCAGTGACTCAACAAATTCCCTGCATGCAGCTCAACCACGACTGCATACCCTACATGCAAACTCGTAGTCAAGATTAATTTCCAACGTAGAAGACGCCGTTTTTTTCAAGTTCGGATGATCCGGTGCTGGGATCAGAAGACATGCAAACTGTGCAAGTTCAGAAAAAAATATGCACTGATACCACTGTGCGAGTGCCGGGGGGGGAGGCGACGGGCTGGCGGCCGCGAGGGAGGGAGGGAGCGGAAAGAGGCGAATCCTATGGTGGTCCAGCCGCGCCCGGTCGTCGGAATCCGGCTCAAAGAAGGAAAGGAATAAGGACATGTACAATAGTAATTAATGAGCCGTTTGTAAATTGCCACGTAATCTTTATCATCCTATGTGGCATAGAATTAATGAGCAGAGAGGCGTTTGCCGTCTCTTCGCGAGAGGACGGCAGTGGCCCGTGCTTCGATGCAAAACGACGGCTCCGTTGTCCGTTGTAGGAAAGAAGCCGTCTATATACTCATACTTGATCACGGTAATTTACGGGCTCATGCATAAATTAATTAGTTTATAGACTGCCTGACAGACAAGCCATTGTAGAAGTTGTCTGTTTTGTTGTCTTTATGTGACATGGCATACACTTACATATAGCAGCTGTCTAGACTGTTGTACATGCCCTAAAGCGATGGCAATTTGCCTCAGCCACGTCGGCGTAATCATACTAAGGCCATTCTCAATGCATAGTTTCATTTTTCAGTTTTCAAGAGTGCCACATCAGTTTTTATCTAGGTAAATGTATATCTCAGGTTTCATCTAAATGAAACCCTCTCACCTCTCATAAAACTCTCTCTCTCTTCATAATTACCTTGCCATGTCACCAAATATGATGATGTGTCATGTCATTTAATAAGAATAAAACTCCCACTAAGAATAGCCTAATCACGATTTGGAGACATAGGATAAACCGGGCGTGTCAAGGTGGATCGGACGGCTAAGATCCCGCATCCGACGTCACAGCCATTCCCTCCGCGGGGCCCACGTCCCTTGCTCCCAAGTGATCGCTTTTTTTAAAGCCCTTTTATTGTTTTTAATATGGCTCGGAACAGTAAATATAGCCCGTCATAACTACGAAATGTGCCATCAACGCTTCTTTATTACGGGAGAAGACCCCTGTGGTTGCCTGCCACAACGGATAGTGACGGAGACCAGAGCAAAAACTTTTGCCCAAGAAACTAATCTACCAGTGAAATAACCTAATATCAACGGTTCAACCCGATTCTTGGGTTATAGACTGGCTCCGCCCTTGACGGCAGATCTCCTCCCGCGTATGCTTTCCACTATAGGGGAAAGTAGCAGGAATACGAGCACGGAACTACGGAAGGGACCTACCACTAGAGGTGCAAACAGAGCGGATAATTCTCGACCGATCCGAGATCGAATCCATTTAAAATCCGATTCGAATCCGAAAAAATGATATCCGGTTATATCCGGATTCGATCCGGATTCGAATCTACCTATCCGAAAAAAATATGAGGTAAGATATGGGAAGAGAAGTATCTGATCCGTATCCGATCCATACCCGCATATCCGAGATATCCGAAAAATATCAGTGTAAATAAGTGAAATAAATATCCGATAATAAATCCGATAAATATAAACATTCTACATCATATAAGTTCATATGTTGATTGGAATTATATTTGGCTACATATTGTTTTTATATAGGGAATGCAACTATTATTGAATTTGAAACACTTATATGTCTCAAAGGTTCTAGTAAAGTTTTGTGTATAGTTGATTGATCTTAATATGCGCGAGATATATGGTTTCTGCTTTCACGCATTATCCGACTAACTATTCAATGGCAGAGACTAACCGTATCCTGAACGATCAGTATTAAGCTCGTATTCGCGAATCAAGTAATCCAGTATTCAGTATTGAATCCCAAGATTTGTCAATATCGATTCTATATCCGAGAAAAAATTTAGAATAGGATATAGAATAAGCGAAATCCGTCCGTATCCGATCCGTTTGCACCCCTACCTACCACAGGCTACATTTACCGTTCTGTTTGAAAAAAAAGAGACTATATTAAAAAAAAAAAAAAGCAAAGGAGGCTGAAAAATCGATCGCTTCCCAGTTCCCACACTCCCACCCCGTAGGCCCAGCCAGTTTCAGCCCGACCGCACGCGCGGCGAGCTCTCCGCCCCAAATTGACGCCCGCCGCCGCATGATTTGCTCACCTCGCCTCCTCACCACCTCGGGGATCCAGCGCCGCCTCCTCCTCATCCCGAGCCCGCCTCGCTTCCGCCGCTGCCTCAG
Organism: Guadua angustifolia; assembly: GCA_036346375.1. Lineage (NCBI taxonomy): Eukaryota > Viridiplantae > Streptophyta > Magnoliopsida > Poales > Poaceae > Guadua > Guadua angustifolia. Next base: position 8,242,108 of record CM070508.1, read on the forward strand.
ACTCCGCCCGCCGCTCTCCTCCTGCCTGGCCCCAACGCTAGCCCCGACCCCCTCCCGAGGCTACGCGTCCTCCCGCCTCGCCCCCCTCGTCCTGTCGATGGATCCAGCCGTGTCCGCCCCCACCGCTGACGCCGACGCTGAGGCCAACGGCTACGAAGACTTGTCGGGATTCGCGGACGCGGAAGCGGGGGGCGAGGACGCGGGGGCCGGGATGATGACGGGGGGCGAGGAGAGGAGGGAGCTGCCCGAGGAGCTCGCCAAGGGGGTGGTGTGCCTTGAGTGCGAGACGTCGGCCGAGGCGGCGGCGGCGGGGGCAGGCGGAACCTGCCGCGTCTACGTCGTCGGCACCGCCCATGTGTCGCAGGTGAGCTGCCTTGGCCTCGTGACCCCGATACGATGATCTAGCTTCGATTACGAGCATGAGTTGCAGGCAGGTGTTCCAATTGGGTTGTCTCAAAAGACAGGATTATGATACGCGCCCTTTTTTTCTAGTTCTCTCGGTGGGCATTGCATCAGATTTAGAATTAGAGACCACTGTGTGTTCGCATCAGTTCTAATTTCGTGTTCATTTTACTTAGGAAGCAAAGAAAGTTTGACCGATCTAAGATTTAGATTCCAAGTACAATAGATAACTGCAAAAACACAGGAACCTAGTGTACGGACAAAATTTGCCTTTTTTCCCAGTGGTTTCAATTTGAATATACCAAAAAGAACAACATCAGAACAACTATACTTCGGATTGATTATTTGACTGTTGAATTCGTTGTAGGAATCATGTGATCAAGTGAAAGCCATCATCAACTACCTGAAACCTCAGGTTCTTCCTCTCTTTACTCATCATCAATAATTTCACCAGTAGGTGGATCATTTGGCAGGTTGGCTGCCTGCTTTGGAGTATTTCCTGTTTCTTGATTTATGTGGTAGTTTTTTCACTAATTTATTTCCATCTCTTATGCAAATGTAGGCTGTTTTCTTGGAACTCTGTGCCAGCAGGGTTGCCATTCTGACACCACAAAACCTCCAGGTACGAACATTCAACATGTGTTACACTTAAAGGAGAAAATGAATGCTTTTCCTATAATGGTTGAAACATTGAAGCTATTGTACTTTGTTAAACCTGAATCATGGAAAAACACTATCAGAATGCTGAGTCTGTTGTGCTGTGATCTTTATCTGTTATTCCGTCAAATGGTCAGAAAAAATACTTAGTGTGATAATATGGTTTAAGAGTTCACAAATTAAGCTCAATGGAAAACACTCCTGTAGATATCTCTAATACAAAGTTGGATTAACAAAAGAATGAGCGAAGTTTGATTTGCCCAAGAGAAACTTGTTCTGAAGTTGACCTACTTAAGTTAATTGACAAAATGTGCTTCAAATTATGGATGTGGCATTGCATATTTGCATGGACACCCCTTATGCCAAGGACTGTTAGTCATTAGACAAATCATGTTTATGGTGTGCCTTGGCTGGATTCTGAATCATTGTATGGTTGGATAGTTGTGCCTGTTTATGCATGAATGGTGGTTCTCTTAGTATAAGTTCTCGTGTATGCTTCTTGTAAGTGTATGCATTTAACCTTTGGTATTGTACTATTTCGTATGATCGAAATAAGATCATATTGATCGTTGAAGGTGTTATCTCCAGTTCGACAAGTTTTATTCTAGAGTATGAATGTTTCTTCTAGGTCATCATTCAACCTGTTTTGGCCATAGGTTCCTACCATGAACGAAATGATTGACATGTGGAAGAAGAAGAAGATGAACACTTTTGGGATCCTCTACAGCTGGTTTCTTGCAAAGGTATGCGTTGATGCTTGTCGTCCAGTTAGTACTATTTAAGTATTTTTCATGTTACTTGATGTGGATGTTGTTTTTGGCACGCAAGGTTGCTAGCCAACTTGATGTGTTACCTGGAGCTGAGTTTCGAGTTGCATTTGAGGAAGCAATGAGTTATAGCGGGAAAGTTATCCTTGGCGATCGCCCTGTCCAGGTATGCAGCCTAGTGTTGGAGTTTTGGTTGTTTCTATATAAAAGGGTACCGCAAGAAACGGATTACATGAAATGGTCTATATTGAGAAGTAGCTGACTCACTATGCCAATTTAAGGTTCATATATAGATAATTGTGATCAACTTTTATTATGACTGTTTTTGTGAATCTAGTACAAACAAATGAGGACAGTTTCTTTTAATGAAAAAAAATGAAGCAGTCATTTATGCTGATTTTCACATGTCATTAACTTTTTCACATGTAATTACTTTCATAGTTGAGATCAATGTGATCATACTGATACATCCTTTGATATCTGGAAAGATATACATTTTCTCAAAATGATAATCAAGTCTGGCTGCTTTGATTGATTAAAAGACAGTTGCCACTGCATGATTATGTATAAATTTTAATCTTCTACTGTGATGTGCTGTAAACTAATGGGGCTAGTTCTGTTAGTATTTGACCCAAAAGTTGAGATGCATCTTGTTACCATGACCTTGTCCTATAGTAGGAATTGCTTTTAAGAACAAAACATGAAGCATTTTGGTGGTTCAACCTATGTTAATTATTGTTTCTGGTTGCTGCTGCTATTTGTTGGCATCATATTATTTTTTTCAGCATATCATATTGGTCTTTATGCTTTTAAATGTTGGTCTCCTTGACAATTTCTGCAGAATAAATAGAAGCTTTGTCAATAGTTAATTTTCATTAGCACTGATGCCACTCTGTCATTATTCTATTTGTTTTGAAGATCACTTTGAGGAGAACTTGGGGGGGAATGTCATTGTGGCACAGGGCAAAATTTTTGTACTACATTGTCTTCCAGTCCATATGTTTACCAAGCCCAGAGGAACTTAACAAAATGGTATGCTATCTTCTTAGGTAATACATTTCTTACAATTAACAGTTCTATTGTCGTGTTGCTGTAAATGCTATGCTCACAGAGAATCAGGTACTCCTATTGTGTGAGTTAATATTACTATAGCATTTTTTGGACTTTGTATGAACATACAAGAAATCTTTACTTCACTGCATTCACAAGGCAATGACAGTGCTTGTCTATTCAGTTGAAGGATGTGGAGGATGTTGACATGCTAACACTTGTTATTCAAGAGATGAGTAAGGCATTTCCTAGTTTGATGGAGACACTTCTACATGAACGTGATTTGTGAGTTCCTTTAAAACGACTTTATTTTTGTAAAGCAGTTTGTGTTGTCATTCCCAATGTTACAATAATGCTTTTGAGCTTTAATTATTGAAATTTTGTTTGTAGGTATATGTCTTCCAAATTATTACAGGTAGCGAGGGAACATTCTTCAGTGGTTGCAGTTGTGGGAAAAGGGCATGTTTCTGGAATAAAGAAATATTGGCAACAGCCAATTGAGGTTAGATTTTTAAAAAAAATTATATTATATATATTGTATTTTTTTACAAATAGGACATTCATTACTAATACTGGATCTCTTGTCTAGGTTAATCTTCTCTTAATTATCAGAGAAAAATATATTAATAAAATTTAAATTCCATATGCTCACTTTGGTTTCTCAAAATTCACACTTTTTTGTCAAATTTTCTTGCAGGTAAAAAGTTTACTGGAATTACCAGCGACTAAGCAGGGTGCTTCGAAGATAAAAATTTTGGCATCTATTGGAGCTTTAAGCGGTTTAGTAATAGCATCCGGGATCTATATATGGGGTAAAAAATAACAGTCTAAAAAGGTATTTAGTTTTTACTTATAGTTTTTTTTGCAACAGATGTAATTTTTTTTTATAGTAAAGTTAAGCAAATTAAAGAACAAGTTTGCTGCATTATGAAATTTGGTTCTTTCCAAAGCTTTTGTATTTTATTATATCCTCCGTCCTTGCAGACTTGGGCAACTCTTCTGTGTTCTGCGTTCTGAATCAGGTACTTCTGATACTGTGATTCATGAGCTCATGACTTCAGTTCGAAGCATTAAGCATCCACGTGGTTTAGACTTAACTAGCATCTCATGCTTATTTACTCGCACAAGTTAACTCGCATGAAGCCTGACGGAATCTTTATTACTAATTTTATGCGCTCTGGTCAGATTTGGTGACCAACTTATGGTTCACCGAACAAATGTTTTGGTCAAAACTATACCAATGCTATTTTGAAGAATAAATAACTAGCTCCATGCACAATTGGTCATCAACGACGCCCATTTATATAAATTAGTACTACTTGTTTGACAAGAACAGAATTCTAGATTGTTCCATTTCTCCTCTGAGGAAAAGTGTCTAAATTACATTCAACTTTTTTTTTCTCCTTTCCATAATCTGAATTAAAAAGGTCAAAGAATACGGTATAAACAGAGAACCATACGAATGAACCTGTGCAACCCTGAACCTAGCTAGTCGACAAAAATGCCACAAGTCTGCCTGACCTCCCCGAGATGGTCGGGGAGCACGTCGGTGCGACCCATCTTGACCATCGCCGCGGCGAAGTCTTTGAAGTAGTCGTCCGGCGACGACGCGTTGGCTAGCTTCTGGACGTAGCCCCTCGTGACGGGGTCGTCGAGGAGGCTACCGTCGGACTGGAACAGGCCCCGCATGGCGAGCACGTGCCGGTAGTAGCTCAGGTCGAACGTGTAGCCGCTGCCGGGGTCCATGGGCACCTTGGTCACGCCGCCGTGGGGCGGGCAGAGCTTCTTGAGCTTCGCCGCGTAGCCGGCGTCGAGCGACGGGTCCTGATCCATCTTGCCGGTGAAGTTGTAGAGTCGCTTCTGGAACGCCGCGCAGTGTGAGGTCCCGATGCTGTGGCACCCTGACGAACGCAAGGCAAGGCACGGCACCCATTAGCAGCGGTTTGTTAAGCTGCTGCTGTCGTCCACGCGAAAAGCAAAGGGATGGCAAGCGGAGAGGAGCTAGGAGTGAGCGCGAAGCTACCGAAGAGGACGGCGATGTCCCTGGAGTTAAGGGACTTGACGCTGAAGAAGGTCTTCACGTCGACGATGTTGGAGTCCGGCGGCGGCAGGTCGTTCACGGCGTACTCGGCCACGGAGACGTTGCCGTCTCTCCTCCCGGTCTCCACGTCGTACCACGGCCCGTTGCTCTGGATACGAAACACAAATGCACCGAGAGTAAGCAAAGCGCGCGGTGATGGCGCCAGAACTCGTCAACTTTTCGTGGTGATTTACCAAGTAGACAGCAACTCTTGCCGCGATGGCTATGATGTCGGCGCATGAGACGGTGAGCGGGCAGATGATCTCCAACCTGGCCTTGATCCTCTCGATGGCGTCGAACCCTCGCATGCTCCGGTTCGGCGTCGCGTCCCTCTCCCCCTTCCCTCTCCTCGACTTGAGCATGATCGATCCGTCGCAGCCCTTCACGTAATCACACGAGCAACAACCCACGCATCAGAAAATCAGGATCTTCAGACAGACGCATGCACCTTAACTAAAAGATCGTATCGAATTCTACATGCATGCGGAGCAGCCGGCTAGCTAGCTTGGAAATTACCTGAACGAAGCAGTCATGGTAGTGCATCCGGAGAAGAGACGGCGCGAGCGTGGATTCCTCCTGCAGGATCAGCTTCATCTCCGCGAGGACGACGTCCTCCGCTATCGGGCACGTCGCATTGTAGAAGCCGACCTGCAGCGCGGCCTCCGGCGAGCCCGCGAGGACGCTCACCAGGGCCAGGAGATGCAGCAGCCGCAGCTGCCTTGACATCAAGAAACGGGAGGCAACCGAGGCAGCAAGGAGGCGATGGACAGAGCGGAGGTGGGAGTCGGGAGGTAGGAGGGTGGAAATGGCGGATGGGATTTTGCCACGGATATGGGAATCGTACTGCTGCTGTGGGGGGACGCAGCGGCAGCGCGGCAGTACAAGATCGTGATCACACGGCGAAAGTCAAAGCGTTTGGTCGTCCTGTGCTTTCAGATGGTGTGGGACGTGACGATTAGAGGTGGGACTTGGCCCTGCCGGCACGGCCTGAGCCCGTCGTGTTTCGGGCCTGCGTGAAACGGCCAGCACGATCCGGTCATTTCTTCGTGCCGGACTGGACCAGCACGGATGGCAAAAATCAAGGTCTAGCACGGCCCAAAGGCACGCCAGGCTGCTGTCGGGCCGGGCCGGCATGAACACGGCACTGGAGAGAACGCAACACACTAAATATTTTTTTATAATTTCATATGTTGCTCAAATGAAAAAGTTGTCTACATGAAAAAGATGTGTCTTGAAATTCTCTACAACTTTCATGTAGAATAAAATTCATATGAGCAAAGGAAGACACTGAAAAAATGCAGATTACCGAGAGATGTGATGTCGGTCCGAAACTACACAGCGCACTAAATATTTTTTTATAAATTCATACGTTGCTCAAATGGAAAAGTTGTCCACATGAAAAAGATACGCCTCAAAATTCTCTACAACTTTCATGTAGAGTATAAATTTATATGAGTAAAGGAAAACCCTGAAAAATACAAATTACAGATTCGGACTGTCTTGAGGCCGAGCACGCCCATACTGATCGGGCGTGCGCGGATAATCGTGCCAGGTTTTTAGGCCCGGCCCGGCACACCCTTCGGGCTATGCCAGCCTGGCCTATTTTTTTCGTGCCGAATCGTGCTTCGTCTATTTTTTTTTGTACCGGGCCGTACTGGTCCACTAAAGTCCGGTCCAATTTTTAGGTCTAGTGACGATGGATTGGGTACGAACTGACTCTGTCTCCATGGGGAAGGGTTGGGTTGGTGCGCGCGTCGGCTCGAATCGAATGCGGTTGATGCGCCCGTCAGGTACGATCCGTCCGGGGGTTTCGGCTTCAGGACGGCGCGTGTTCGTGTCGTCGTTGGGTGACGTAACATTCTGGATGTTCCTGTCGTCTGCAGCTCACTTGCGCGGAAACGATTGTAGCTTTGTTTTTTTTTTCCCTGGTGGTCTAATGTTTTTTTTTAAAAGTTTGGTACAGAGTATGATGTCCAAATTAAGCCAAACGTCTCTCCCGTCCCCACTTTCAAAATGCGCCGCCGGCCACCCCGGTCTCGGTGGCCACCGCGAGTCGCCGCAGCCCTCTCCGTCGGTGGGAAGTCTCTCTGCTCCTCCCTCCCCACCTTGCGTTGTGGCTGCTTGCTCGGTTGCGCCTCTCCTGGACCGCTCCGCCAAGCCCTCTCCGTCCAGCCCGTGTGAGGGTCTCAACTTCCTGGATTGGGGATCTGAAGAGGACGATGAGGAAATTGCTTCCTTTGGCTCCGCCTCGCCGTCACCTTCCCAGGAGCTCAGCCCTTCGCCCAGGCCTCCCGTCCTCTTGTCCCCTTCCTCCGGTTCAGCTCTCCCGGCCGGGTCGCCTCTGCCTCAGATGCTGGGCTGTGCTGCGAGTGCCGGCTGTACGGCCTCTGCGAAGGCCGCTTGCAGCTCGGTTCTCTCGCCTATCGCTCCTGCCTCGGGCTCGCTGACCCCTGCGATGAGACAACCATCTCCTTCCGCTGCAGAGGGGAATTTACTCCGTTCCACCTACCCGGTTGCTGCGAAGCGCCTGGTGAAATTTGCCCCCTGCATTGATGAGCTGCCGCTGAATCTGCTCAAGAAATCCGCAAGGCCTGTCTCAGCTGCCCTCTTAAAGTCGTCAGCGGCCAATCCTGAAGATTCGGTGGATTCGCTTTCAATGCCTGATGCTATTGCTCTGAAGACCGCTCCTCCTGCCTCATCTGTTGCTGATTGGCACCTCGTCAAACCAAAGTACTGGTGGAGGAGTCGCCATCCTAAGGCTTCCTCGCTGCTGCCCCCTAGGCATGACCTTCATCTGCATCCGTCTTCCCTTAAAAACAGCACCTGCTCGCGCAGCAAGATAACTCCTCCTGCTCTCAAGGGCAGATGCTTCCGCTGCTTAGCTACAGACCACAAAGTTCGCTCCTGCAGGGACCCGGTGAGGTGCCTCTCCTGTAAGCGTTTTGGGCACCTTGCTCGCCACTGTCGCTGGTCTGCGCCGCCTTCCGGCCGAGCACCTCCTCCATCCTTTAAACCTTCCGCCATGGCTTCCATTCAGGGATGTCCTGAAAGCCGTCCTGCTCGTACCTACTGCACGTTGCTCTCCTCCGAAGCAATGGCGGATGAGGCAGCTAGGCTTAGCCGTGCGACGCTCTGGTAAATCGGTAGACGAGTTTCGTCGTGATAACCAACACATACAAGGCGGCGAAATCCATTGAGGCGAAGCTTGGCATCCCCTGGGCTGACATGCGCGTTACGCGTCACAGCCCGGAGGATTTCCTTGCTTGGTTCGACTACCCGGAGCAACGGGATTTGGCGGTGCATGCAAGGCACATTGAGCTTGGCGGCATCGGCTACGACATCAGGCCTTGGCTCCTTCATAGCAAGGCCACTCAGACGTCGCTGCCGGTTCGAGCGCGGATTGGCTTGGAAGGGTTGCCACTCTCTGCTTGGAACCCGACTTCTGCGGCGGAGGTGCTCAGGGGTTGGTCTTTGCCGACCGCATTGATCGCCAATCCCGGTCGCGAGCGATGAGCATCTTCAGGTATGGATGCGGGTTCATAGCCGGATGCCATCCCCAAAATCTGCTCTGCCTTTGTCTTCGCACAAGATCGCAATGGGCGTGCTCCACGCTCCTGTAGTGGCGGCCGGGATGATTCTCCGCCAAGATCAGCACCCCCGGAAGGCGTCTCGTATGAGGTCCTCATCCATTTGGACCTCACAGAAGACTTCTCTCATGCTTCAGGCCCCAACGATGTTTCCGGCTTGAGGACCATGTCCTACGATTGGACGCTAGGCGTCGTCGATGGATTGCAACCGCCTCCTGCTCGCCGTCCAAACGTGCGTTGTCGCCTCGGTGACCGCCTTGGCACATCACGTCCAGAGGATGATGATGATCAGCATGGGGATGACCATGACTTGGGCCGCCGTCGCGGGCGACAGGAGCGGCGCTCTTGGGCTGATCGTGGCCTTCCCCGCAGCCGCTCCAGGAACCCGGCGCCGCGGGATAGGCGTGAAAATCGTCGAACAAGGAGTCCACGTCGCCATCAAAGGAACTGTTCTCCTGGGGATCAAAGAATTGATCTTCTGTCGCCCGGCCAAGATGCCTCCCCCGCGCTTCAGAGGTCCGTCGACCGGCGACCTCGCACCAGGTCAATGGAGCGCAAGCCTAGGCAGCTTCTGTGTCCAAGCCCTTGCGACCTTCAAATGGGAAGTCATTTTCAGAGGCAAGAAGACGTCCCAGTCCCAATGGAATTATCGTCTCCTCAGTCTTCTTGTCTGGTGTTGCCGTCCAAATGTGAGGACCCAGTCCTTTCTTTTCTTCACCAGCAAAGCAAACAATATCTTCCAGTCTACTTTTTGGACCCCATGATTGAAGAAGCAGCAATCAAATTCCCAGCTGATTCCGTGCTGAGTGATGACGAAAGCATCAAGTCTGTTGCATGCTTTGTTGGCGGGGTGGAGCTTCCGGGGGAGCAGCTCAGCGAAGCAAGTCAATAGCACAGTGACCTGAACCAATGCTACATGTGGTTCCATGCAACGCTCTGATTGCTTATAGCCCAAGCCCTGCTCTGCCGCCGGTTAACGATGTGGTAGGGCGCATGGGACTATCGCTTCGGATTGATGTGAATCCTTCAAGCAAATGTGACCGGCCGTTTTTAAAGAAGTCTTCATTCAACCTCGAGCCCATCTTGCGGCGCCGGTTCTTGATGATCGTGGCGGCTTGCGATCAGCGAGCTCATGTTCAAGGTTGGCAGCGGCGGAGCTCCATCCAAGCAGTCCTGTGCTCCTGGCATTCCACGCCGCAGCAGGCGCCTGGCGTCCAAGGTTCGCTCTGTGCCAACATGCAGGATGGCGCAGCAATTGCTGGCGCGTCGTCTCGGCTTCTGCTCACCAAAAGAAAGACAGCCAAACCAAGAAGCCATTCAAAAATACCTTCGCCTTTTTGATGAGCCGCTCTCGGACAGCATCATAGAGGATTTAAAAAACATCTGCCGCCTCGACGACCAGGGCCAGCAAATCATGCAAGCTGCTGCATGCTTGGCAGGGGATGGCCCAGTGCCGGCGGATGGCTGATCAAAAGGTCTTACAGTCTGAAGGGTGTCGTGTGGCCGGTGGTGTCATGTGCCGGAGATTCCTACTTTTGCTGCCAGTTCACCAGCTGGTCTCAGTCTCTTTTGCTTTTGCTCTTCGAATGCATGTGGCCGGTGGCAAGAAGTGTCTCTTGCCACTTTACTTGTTCTTTGCATGCACGGATGGATAGTCCAATAGAAGTAGCTAGCCAGTGGATGGGTTGTTGTCTCTCTTCCTGTTGCATGCATTGGAAAGGTGGTCCTTTGGAAGTATCCAGCTCGCTTCACATGTTCCATTCTGTCACTTTCATGCATGTTGTCACATGGTCCAAAAACCTTATGTCGATCGCTTCCAAATGCTTATTAGGATAAATGATGTGCTCCTCCTGTTTTCATGTGTGATCGCTTTCTGTGTTGACTTGGAATGTTCGGGGATTGAATGGTGGGGCTAGGCGTGCCACAGTTAGTCGACTTCTACAAGCTACCAGACTGCATGTCTTTCTCGCAAGAAACTAAACTGCAGACTTGTTGACCGATCCTTAGCTCAACAAATTGGTGGGCGAGGCCTAAATTCTGCGTTTGATTCTTGGCTCAGGGTGTTCGGGAGGATTCTCATTCTTTGGGATAATGACAAGGTCAATCTCTCGAACCGGTCACCCGCTTCGTACTCCCTCACGGTGAGAGTGTACATTAGAGGTCGCAATGAGTCTTTCCTCATTCTCGCGGTGTATGGCCTGACAAATGACCAGACAAGTCCGTCTTCTGCGAGGAGCTATCGACTTCTAAGCTGCGGTGATGAACCTTGGCTTGTCCTCGGCGATTTCAATCTCATCTCGAAGCAAGAGACAAAATAACACAAACATCAACCGTCGTCAAATGGCAAATTTCCGTGCGGCTATCAATTGATGTGCGCTGCGGGAAATCCCACTGCGAAACCGAAAGTACAAATGGAGCAATGAACGTAATGAGCCGACACTTGTCAAGCTTGATCGTGTTTTCTGCAACGACCACTAGGATGTCATCTTCTCAAGTCATATGTTGCAGGCTCTCTCTTCATCCATGTCTGACCATTGCCCTCTTCTGCTAACTAGCGAAGACGGACCCAGGAGACCTCGCATGTTCAGATTCGAAAATTTTTGGACTAGACTACGGATTCACCAAGATAGTTCAAAGAACTTCGTGTGAGCCCACTTCAGTTGTGAATCCGTTTAAAGGATAGCACACAAACTCCGCTGTAACCGCCAATGCGCCGTGCAGGTGCATGCTTTCTCGGCGATACTAAGCAGCAGTTGCTTCTGGCTAATGAGATTATCCTTCGGCTGGATGTGGCCCAGAAACCAGAGCTCTCTCTCAGGCAGAACAACAGCTCCGCAGGGCTCTGAAGCTAAGAGTTCTTGGCCTTGCCGCCGTGGAAAAGGCACGCGCGAGACAGGCCTCTCGGGTCACTTGGCTAAAATTAGGGGATGCTAACACTCGTTTTTTTCATCTCAAGGCAAATGGTCGTCGTCGGAAAAACTATATCCAGTCCTTGAGTAATGACCACGGTGTAGCGACTACTCACACGGACAAGGAAGAAATTCTATTCCAACACTTTTCATCAATTTTGGGGAAAAAAAATCCTCACGCTCAAGACATAAACTGGCAACAACTGAACCTCTCACGCCACTGTATGGAAACACTGGAGGTGCCAATCACAGAGGAGGAGGTAAAGCATGCATTACACTGCCTGCCGTCGGAAAAGGCGCCTGGGCCAGATGGTTACTCTATACTTTTCTACAAACAATGCTGGGAAATCATTAAGCACGACTTAATGGACGTTGTCTCTGGTTTTCAAACTCGCTCGACGAAGCTTTTCTTGAACTCAACACAGACCTACATTGCTCGATTCCTAAAAAGATATCTCGGCGGGGCATCGGACTTCCGTCCGTCGACCGATTCACTCAAGGCAAAGATCATATCAAAGGTGTTGGCCTTGCGCTGTACCACGATATTGATGCGATGATCTCCAAATCGAGCGCGTTCATCAAAGGTCGAAGTATTCAAGACAATTTCCTCGGTGTTAAGTAGCAGCAAGGTTCTATCATAGAACGCGCACCGGTCCTCATGCTCAAGCCGGACATTGAAAAGGCTTTTGATTACGCTTGGGAATACCTTCTTGGCCTTCTTGAGCCGCGGTTTTGGACCTCGGTGGCGCCAATGGCTATCCACTTGTTTTGCGACGGCTTCCTCATCGATCCTTCTAAACGGGGTGCCCGGAGCTCAAATTAAGCACCAGCGTGGATTGCGGCAAGGAGATCCCCTGTCGCCGTACCTATTCATCTTAGCCATTGATCCTCTGCACCACATTCTAAAAAAAGCAACGGATGCTGGAGTCCTATCGCCGCTCAGAGGACGTGCCAACCCGCTCAGGCTATCCCTGTATGCAGATGACGCCGTCATTTTTCTTAATCCGGTCAAGGAGGAGCTACAGGCACTTCTACAGATTCTGCATCATTTCGGGCAAGCTTCTGGGCTGCGAGTCAACATGACAAAGAGCTCTGTACTGCCGATCCGGTGTCATGACGTTCACTTACAAAATATCCTTCAACCTTTCACTGGAACTACCTCACAGCTTCCGATGAAATACCTGGGACTTCCACTAATGTTTCGCCGGCTCATTGTGCGCGATTTGCACCTATCGAGATAAAGTGGCTCGACGCGTCTTGCGGCTTGGCGGTGACCCACCTCACTATTGGAGGGCGACTAATCTTGGTCAAGTCGGTATTCACCTCCATACCAATCTACTCGCTAACGGCCTTTGAAGGCACCACGGAAATTCATTGAAAATATAGACAAGATGAGGAGGGCATTTCTATGGGCCGCAATGGAGTAATGCATGGAGGAAATTGCAAGGTGGGGTGGCAATTGCTTGCCATCGCTTGAGATGGGAGGCTTAGGCATTCTAGACCTTGATAGGTTCACGTTTAAACTTATACCGGCTTTGGCTCAAGAGCACCGATCCGGAGAGACCTGGAATGGATTGCGATGCCATGTGACACAACCGATCAAATGCTTTTCACGGCAAGAACCATATCATCATTGGAAATGGCATAACACGACCTTTTGGGTACGCAAGATGGATCTGAGGGTCGCTCCATCCCAAATTGCGCCGCTTCTACATAAGCATTCCAGGAGAAAATCAAGATCGGTGGCGATGCCTTGCTAAACAACAAGCGGATACGAGACATCCGCCACAACCTAGACCAAAATCTTATACACGAATATGTCCGTTTACGACAAAAATCCAGTCTGTGACGCTTCAAGCAGATGAACACGACGTCGTCACATGGAAACATTCCTCTAAAGGCACCTATTCGCAAAAATCGATTGTACCAAATGCGCTTCACTTTGGCAAGCACCGCAGATCTTCGTGACTACAATCTGGTGGCTTGGCGCTGGGCTAGTAAGTTTTCTTCGGCTTGCGCACTGGATCGACTATGGGCGCACAACGCTTGCAGATTAGAGAATGGCTCAACCAATATTTACGCCCAATGTCTTTGTCGAAGCTTAAAACAGCTCTCCATCTCCTTGTTGAATGCCCCAAAGCTCGTCGGGTTGTGGTCGTCCATAGCGCAATGGGTTCACATTCCGTCGCTACATCGAGCAGCATCGAGATGGTCAGATTACCCTACAAATATTGAGCAATGGAATCTGCGGCGGCTAAACCGCCCACCGGCTCTTCGGAAAGGTGTCAAATCATTAGTTATCGACTTGTTGGAATTGGTGGAAAGAACGCAACAATAGAGTCTTCCGAAGTCGTATGCGACTCATGAAGAAATCCTACAATCGGTCAAGGATGAAGCTTTAACTCAGTCGATTCGGGCGAAGCACCTTACAAAAGTATTAAGCCATTCAAATTAGCAATCGCTCCTTTGCTTTTCTCTTTTAATTGACCCTCGCATGTAATCTCTCCGTTTTCTTTTGTTTGGTGCAGCATCCTGCACCGTGTATCCGTTAAAACTCTGTGAATTGCTCTCTTCCTTCTCAATATTAAACAGCTCGACTGTTTCTTTCAAAAAAAAAAGTTTGGTACTGATTCGGCGTGAAATCGTAAATCTAACTTTTTTTTATTGTGGAAGTAGTGGCATTTTTTAATACCTACATGTGTTGTATCTAGCTCTTTCTACAAGATCGAGAAGAGAGTTAAATTTATAATTTGAGATTAAATATTAAAAAATGTATGAAAGTGTCGATTTGGTGGTTCTAGCTCAGATTAGGCGTGGGACCCAACCTCACAAATTAGCCTCGGGCCACCCAGGCTAAAAACGGGCTGCTCGATTGCAAAAAGGCCTCGGAATTTACTAATTTAGAGGCCTGGGTGGGGCCACCTATTTTGGCTTAATTTGGGCTATCCAAGAACAGCCCGAGTGTAACGCCCTAGGGTCCAAAGCGGAGACCTTTTCGATAAAAGAAGCAACTTTATTAATGCCCAGAACAGTATATCAAGAAGATACAAAGTCTTGACACACTTCCGGCTTCTGCCAGGAGCACAAAGCTAAGAAGAAAGAGGAAAAAGAAAAAGAAAAGAAAAGAAAAGAAAAAATAAAAGACAGACATAATCTAGTGACCCGCAGACCTAGACCATGCACAGTTGCACACGCAATAACCAGGCAATGTTGGTGAATTTCAACTTCGATCAGCAAGGTGAAACTAATCCCAATTCGTCTGGTACACATAGGGTGTGTTTGTTTGTTTGCACCACCCTAGCCTATCCCGTACGAGTTATCCAGGCTAGTCTTGGCTTGATTGAGTGGATGCAAGTTGAGTTGTTTGTTTGTTTGTTTATACATCTCACGGGGTTGCATTAGAGAGAAGTTTAATCTCTTTGTTTCCTCCATCCTGCATGAGTGGGTGCAATTGCATCCACTCGGCTTGGATGAATAGGAAACCAAACACGTGTCTAACAGATATAGTTGCATCTACTTATATGATTCAACCATCATACAGGCAACCAAACACCCCCATACGGACTTACATAGGCTGCTCTTGGCCCCAATTCTCACCAGGTCAAGATGCCACACCGAGCTCCCCTGGCTTGTGCAGACTGCAGAGCATTCAGGCTCTTGCATACAGGCGGTACATGTAGCATTGCAAGTGTTCGTACCGTTTGAGAGCTTTTGATTTGGTGAGATGCCATCAACAATAAACAATACATTATGGGTGCATGACATGTGAGAAGATACTTAAAGAAATGTCTCCCTTTTGTACAAACATTCAGGATAGCCGCGCACTGGTTAAGAAAATGCCGAGTGCCAGAGAGGATTTGGGACTGTGGCTGTGCTGCCACCAAGAGACATATCGAATGCTCTGAAACATATGTCATGGCCGCAGGCATGAATGATTGAGTGATGAGTCCATTCTTGACCAGATGTTCCTTCAATTATGGTCGTCAGCAGCAAATGAATATGTCGCTAATATGCAGTGCATGTGATGTGTTGCTGTGCGTAACAACTGTATTTGTGGATCGTTTCGTTTTAGTATGCGTGGCAAATTGGTTGTGTGCCAATGGCATCTACTGACACAGAGGCGGCACTGCTCAACAATTGTATATTTCAAAGAGGGGAAAATAAAATTTATTATACATGATAATGAGTTCTTGGAGAAAATTTTACATGACTGTAACAAGATAATCAATTAATTAATGCTGTAAAAATAGGAAAAAGGAAGTAATAATCTTACAATAATCTACATGGAAATTAAGATGGCCGCGAATCAAAAGCCTCATCGTCAACCCATAATCACACTCTGAACAACCCTTTCTTCCTCGGCTAATTAATTAATTAACCACGGAGCACTTCTTCCTGATCTCGCCCTGGCTGCCGGTGAGCACGTCGACGTTGCCCATCTTGACCATGGACGCGGCGAAGTCGGCGAAGAACTCATCCTTGTACGCCCCGGCGGCGTGGCGCTGGACGTAGGCGAGGGTGAAGCCGTTGGTGAGCAGCGCGCCGTCGGAGTGGAAGAGGCCCCTCCGCTTGATCACGTTCCTGTAGTAGTCCAGGTCGAACGTCTTGAAGCTCCCGGGTCCATCTCCACGACCGTCGTGTTGTCGTCGAGGCTCGTGCACTTGGTCCGCAGCCGCGCCATGTACCGCATGTCCAGCGTCTGGTCGATGTCGTGGATGTTGTCCATGCCGGTGAAGTTGTAGAGCCGGTCGGAGAAGGAG
Organism: Guadua angustifolia; assembly: GCA_036346375.1. Lineage (NCBI taxonomy): Eukaryota > Viridiplantae > Streptophyta > Magnoliopsida > Poales > Poaceae > Guadua > Guadua angustifolia. The sequence goes on from CM070508.1 coordinate 8,258,320, forward strand.
AAGCAGTGCGACGTCCCGATCGTGTGCCCGGCTGATCATACATAGGATCCGAACAGAGTGTCAGAGTCGACGCCTTAGAGACTATTGGAAAAAGGCTGCAGGACTAAATGGATACTAGGGACATGACGGGTTGGACCGTGCTCTAGCCCCTTCACGCACACTCCTTACGTACGCCACTACGTATGTCCATTACTGAACTGAAGTTTTGTGCATTGCAATGTAGGCTAAGATCGACGGCGTTGAGGCAGAAATGTTGTCAATTACCTGAGAGGACGACGAGGTCCTTGATGTCAAGGTTCTTGGCGGCGAAGAGCTGGGTGAGCTCGGTGAAGTTGGCGGTGGGCGGCGGCAGCTGGTCGGTCTCGTTGGAGATGGACACCCTGCCGTCTCGCCGGCCGAGAGGGACTGCCCAGAATGGGCCCTTGCTCTGAAATACAACGAGCAGTGTTGAGAATTTCGCCTCTACATGTAGACGTAGTCACGTACTGCCAAGTTGGGTATCTCACCAGCCACACCGCATCCCTGGCCATGAGGGCGAGCACGTCGGCGCAGGAGACGGTGTCGGGGCATGCCTCCTCCACCGCGGCCTTGACTCTCTCGATGAAGTCGAAGCCGCGCAGCGTCTGGTTCGGATTCGCGTCCCTCTCCGCCGTGTTGTTCGCGGTGGAGTCCAGGAGAACCGAGCCGTCGCAACCCTGCATCCATCCATTCACGTGCAAGCACGCAAAAGTTAAGCAACCAACACGTACGGTCGTTGTCAGTCACTGCAACCTGCTGCAACGCAACTTAACTCTGCACACTTACCCTGACGAAGCAGTCGTGGAAATGCATCCTGAGGAGCGGCCCTGCGAGGCTCGGCGCGGTGGAGAGCGCGCGTACCATCTCCTTCCGGACAATGTCCTCCACGCTGGGGCACGTCTGGCTGTAGAACTTCTCGTCAAGCTGCGCCCGCGCCGACGGCACCGCGACCGCCGAGAGCAGCAGCACTAGGAGAGCCCTCGACGCCATCTTCAGAAGCTAGATTTAGCCACTCCAAGAAGCTCAATTGCTTCTCCTTGGCTAGGCTAGTTGATTAAGAAGAAGACTCTGCTGCTGCTGCTGAATTGGCGGCCAAGAATCGGGGCACGATTTATAGCGCGGGGACTGTCCTTACACCTGCATGTGGTAGGCAGTCTTCCGGAGCTGCTTGCAAGGCTGAATGAGTTGTTCATTGTTTGCACTTTGTGGAATCTTTCCCGTAGCAGGTACACGCACAGGCCACAGTGTAATACAGCCAGCCTGCAGACTGAACTACATCAACTTACTAATTAGTATGGGACTGATTTTTTGCCGAGTTCTAATCAACAAAGGCGCTGGGCAAGAGTCATGGCCACCTACTGGTAGTTAGCACTTCGCAGAGGCAAATTTCGTGATCCGTAGATTTGTGCCGGCAGTTTAATTCAAGGACGGACGTGTCTCTGTGGGAAATGGTGCTTTGGATGGATTCTAAAGCAGCTGAATCTGATTTAGTTCACGTCTAGCCGCTGCTAACTGTGTGCAATTTTATTGTATGTATTTGAGACTTAGAGATGATGGCAATGTACTAATGCCCCTGTGAGTTGCTTGCAGAAGTACTCAGAAATGTGCAGAGAAGAGGTACAGAAACAATTCCTAGGGAAAATTAACTTTTTACAGAGAGTGAAGAACAGAAATAAAACGCAATTAATGATTCTTCCATTTGGTTTAATCGGTGCCATCTGTTTGTCTGTATGCTTGTAGAAATCCTGGGGATTTCAAGAACATAATCAGAGAAGAGCAGCCTCTGTTCGTGTATTAATTAACTCGAAGCCCTTCATTGCACGCAAACGCTAATGACCGTACGCATACGGATGCCATTGCTCCGTCAGTGCAGTCATCCCTAAGTAAGAGGCCTGCTTGTGTTTCCAAAGCTGAAACTATATGGATTTGCAGCCACATATAATCAGAGGATAATTAACGTTGTTCCAGCTCGATTTGACACCTGAATGCTGAATCAAAACAAAGCACGCGCGAAGAATTCACGCAACGCGAGCGCCGAGCAGAGCAGCCGATCGATGCATGTGCCACAGGGTTCCAAGACGTGCAACTCGCCCAATCCTTTTTTTTTTCTAATAATGGAACATGAATTTCCCTAATATCTGCATCGTGAGATGCACACAGCCAAACAATTATTACATAGTTAAAGAATGAAATAAACAGACCTTGAAGGAAAGTTGCAATAAACGAAAGGAAACATGAAATAAAAGTTTTCAGTCTACACATAGTTTGTTACTAAATCTTCACCCATATTTTGACGAAGAGATCCTTAACCATCATCTCTAGCAATTTGCATCACGATGATACCACATCCCGGGCCTCCTGAAACTACTGTATAGGCCATAAATGCAACCAACTGATGCACATAATAACCTGCAACGGATTAAAGTTTTTCCTTATCAAAAACCACATCTTTTCAATATAGCTAAATTGACCAACATAAAATATGAGCCTCTAAATCTTTACATATCTCCAATAACCAGCTCCTAAAGTTACGCTACTACGAGATGAAAGTGATAAGTCCAATCATTTGCTTGGACACCTCTGTTACGAGAATCGGCGTTGTCACGCTCGAATCAATCATCCGCCGCTCCTAACAACTCGTAAATGGGCCAGAAATGTGGACGCATATACATTAGGTAGGAGGAACCAGCACACAAAAGCATCACGAACACATGGGCAGCTCAAATTTATTGTAACAGAAATGAACTGACGAGTGAGCCGAGTTGCAGGTTGATACTATAGCTACTAGCTCCGATTCTCGCCTTCCAATTTCTCCACTAAATATAACCGATGGAGCATGTCGGTTCCTACTTGCCTGGTCCGAAAATCACGTATTCCATTGACATTGAGATTTCAGCTTCCGAATGCAAATGATTAGGATCGATCGATGCGTTACTAGCCGTCGTCAGGCTGCGACAAAGACTCCATTGAAAGTCCTCTGCTCAAGTCCAAGAAACTGCCGGCCGGGAGCCCTCCGGCGAGCCGGGCGAGGGTGGAGACGAGAACGAGACCAGCTGATTTCTACGGCTCTCCTTCTACCGGGTCACGTACTGACGTCAAGTTATAGGGGATTCATACCTATAAAACTACGGAACGAAATGCAAATTTTTTTATTTAATATTTATTTTAATTCATTTTTTCAAAACTAATCGGCGGGAAAACAAAATTGCGAAAATACCACTGTCGCCTAATGCAGGCGATAGTGCGAAGCGACAATGGGTTGACTAACGACCCGTAGCGGCGAAATTCCGAAATGTAATGGCAGAGCCAAAAAAAATTAAAAAATAGACCGATCACTCCAACATGGGGCGATAGGTTACTGCAGTAATTTTTTTTATAATATTTGTTGTAATTTTTTTTACAATAATTGTTGTATTGAATCGGAAAAAATTACCCGAAAAAAAACTTCTTGTGATATAATAAACTAGAAAAATTATTTTACTTTATTAGTGATACGCATCCCACTTAGTGATTTTCGTAGCCTCGTAGAGTCCGCCAAATATGGCCCAAAAAATACGGGAAAAATCACGGGCGACCTGCGCAATGTGGGATACCACTTATGTAAAGGCGAGATGGCCAGACGTTGCCCCGGCAGAAAGTTGTGAAAATCGAAAAAGGCACTCGCGGCCACGAAACCATGAAAATCGTGGCCACTTAGGGGTTTTCGTAGCCCTACGGGATAGGCCGGATACGACCCAAAAAATACGGGAAAAATCAAGAGCGACCTACGCAACGCGGGCTACCACTTATGTACGGGCGAGATCAGGGTTCAAATTTTCGTTTTGGGAAAAAATTCGGCCATGCCCGAAATCCGAAATTTCGGCGAAATTTCGTTTTTTGGGCTAAAATCTGTTCAAAATTCAAAAAGAAAAATTCAAATCCGGTTTGTTTGTTCTGAAATTTCACGAATTACGAAATTTCGTAGAAATTCGAAACTTCTTAGAATTGCCTTGATCAAATTTTTTTAAAATTTTAAATTCGGCCGGTACATCATAATGCGAAATTTCGCCGAATTTTTGAACCTTGGGCGAGATGGTCAGACGTTGCCCTGGCAGGAAGTTGCAAAAATCAGAAAAGGCACTCGCGGCTATAAAACCACGGAAATCGTGGCTACTTAGGGGTTTTCGTAGCCCCGCGAGATAGGTTGGATATGGACCAAAAAATACGGGAAAATCAAGGATGACCTACGCAACGCGAGGTACCACTTATATACGGGCGAGATGGCTAGACGTTGCCCCGGCAGGAAGTTGCGAAAATAAAAAAAGGCATTCGCGGCCACGAAACCACGGAAATCGTGGCCATTTAGGGGTTTTTGTAGCCCCGCGGGACAGGCCGGATATGACCCAAAAAATACGGGAAAAATAAAGGCGACCTACGCAACGCGAGGTACCACTTATGTACGGGCGAGATGGCCAGACGTTGCCCTGGCAGAAAATTGCGAAAATCGGAAAAGGCACTCACGGCCACGAAACCACGGAAATCGCGGCCACTTAGGGGATTTCGTAGCCCCGCGGAACAGGCCGGATACGACCCAAAAAATACGGGCAAAATCAAGGGCGACCTACGCAACGCGATGTACCACTTATGTACGGGCGAGATGGCCAGACGTTGCCCTGGCAGGAAGTTGCGAAAATCGGAAAAGGTACTCGCGGCCACGAAACCACGAAAATCGCGGCCACGAAACATCTATTTTTTGAATGCCAGTTTGCTTGTTTCGTATGGCGTGTCATACAAACGGCGCTTCACGATAGAATTTTCAAATTTGACGGCGAAATAATCAAAAAATTTTAAAAAATCATCGGTCGCCCAATACTGGGGATATGGCCCACCATATTTGTATTTAATATTTGTTTCAAATTTTTTTTCATATAATAAATGAGGAAAAATTAACCTGCTGTGAAAATGTCAGGAGGCATACTGCCCGAAGGTAAATATCGCCCCGTACTGGGGCGACAGGCGGGTATTTTCGCAATTTTATTTTCCCGCCGATTAGTTTTGAAAAAATGAATTAAAATAAATATTAAATAAAAAAATTCGAACGAAATGTGGCGATGGAGCCGGGCGGCATGGACGCGAGTTGGCTGTCTAGAAGCGCGAGTTGGGCTTAGCCAATTAGGGGTCGATCGGCGTGCCCATAAACGTCTGGCCCAGGGACATTCAGACTCATTGGGTCTCAAACACTGGGATGGTTGATCTAGCCACTGCCCTGCCGCTACCGCTCCGACGGCCAGCGCATGTATGCTGCTTGGCGCCTCGGCGCACGGCCGTAGACCCTACCGCCTGCTGCAAGTCCATCCGCCACGGCGCCGCTCTTGGCGCCTACTGCGGTGCTGCTGCCAGCCACGGTCCCCCGGCACGCACTTCGCTTGGCGCATGCCCGCCGTCTTGCTCTATTGGGGATTTGGGATGATGACTGAGGACTGGCAGCAGTGAGATTAGGAAGAGAGAGATGGGCTTTGGTGGGCCTGGGGGTGTTAATAGAGTACCCATGGTGTTGCCGGCAATACGGTGTGCTCTAGCTCCACTTGACGCACTCATGGTCCTGCCAGAATCAAGATTTGGGCACCAGCTTGCTGAACGCCGAGTTATCTGCCCCTTATCTCCTACCATTCGCCACGCTAAGCCCTTGCCCTCCCGACGCAGGCTCATTGCTCGTTGGTGTTTAAGGACTATTAGCACAGGACGTAATCAAAGAGAATGAATTCTATTCATTAATTTGTGTGTTTACAAGAAGGGCAAATCCCCTTTATATACAGTGTAAAAGGGAGAATGATCGAGCCACTCTTGCACGACAAAAATGAAGAGGAATCTTTAAAACAAAGGTTGTTGCTACATCGATTTTGGATAAGCATTTGATGTAGTGCATGACAGGATGGATTGGCGTCACTTGAAACTATTAAGGAGTTATGTGGGCAATTAACTTCCAACTTTTAGAATGGGTGTCTTTTAGACACTATCAATTTCCACCCATTAACTTGTATAAATATTTATCACATGTGCAATGAAAAGTGATCCCTCTTTTTCTTGAGTTCAATATCTACTCTACTTTCAGCACGTTATCAGCACTGCTCTAATCCATGAGCATGACGGCTATTGAGCACGGGCAAATAGAGACCGGCAGTAGATGGGAGGATCATCGGCCACATTCCGGACACGGTAAGTCCAATGGCATAGAACAACGACGATGCTTCAAATGTAATTACCTCCATCAGGAACTTGGAAATGCCGATCCTTTGCATCTTGCCTCTACAACACCACCAGCCAGGACGTCACCATTGGCATGCATGATATGATAGACGCCGGCGAGGTCATGCTCGGCCTTATCACGGCATGGTCGGCGGACCACCATTGGCTACAGCGACCGAGGGGGCCATGGTGCTCCACGGTACAACACAGGCCATAGGGGCCGAGGTGCCCCACAGCATGGTAGGGGCGACCAAGACCGCGGCAGCAACCAACTTAGTTCATGCGCAAGAGGCGTATGGAAAGGCCGACGTGGCGGTCGGCGCGACGGCAATGTGCGAGATAAGGCCAGGGAGGGCCTCCGCTAAAAAGATTGGCCACCTAGCTACAGCCGTGCCGCCATAACCCTGCCTAGCGCAGCGGCGGTGCTACCAAACACACCCAAGGCGGCGTGCGACGATGTGCCGGCAACTCCCAACACCAAGGCGGTGGAGGCACGAGGTGCACTCGAGGGAGTAGTGGTGCTCCCCGACGCTCCCCAAGCGACCGGATTTAGCGACGCGACCGGAGCGCCGATCAAGCGACGTCGAAAACTTCGGTTTCTGAGCGCAGAGGTAGATGGCGAGAGCGCGGCAGTCGGCAAGCCTCTCATCGGTGTTGGGGCGGCAGCGACCGACCCCAACTACCCAAGGCGACGGCGGCCATGGTGCTAGGGTTGGAAACCCTAGTGCCGGGTCTAAATTGGCCAAAATGAGCCGATCGGCCTATTTAAGGGTCCTGGCAAATTTGCAAAAAGACCCCTAGATAAAATGTAAAATTATGACTAAATGGGCCTGTTATATAAAGTTTGCAATTCAGCCCTTTGAACTTAGGAAAATCGCAAATTTTAGCCATCGTAGTTAAGTAAACATTGCATTTTAGTCTCTGAATTTTTGGGAAAATGCAATTATTATACATTGACCCTAGTGTACTGATTTACATCAATTTTATGCCATAATTTTACTTTGAGAAAGTAAATTAATTACAATTGCATGAAAAACAAATTGTAGGACATGGCGTACATCTCCAAAAAGGAGTTTGCAGAGTTGGCCTTGGATGGCAACAATTATTTGACTTGGGCGATGGATCTAAAGATAAATTTGATGGATCCAGGTTTTGGTGTAACCATCACTGAACCACAACAAAATGACCCACAAATTTCACAAGCCTCAAAATATGCAGCCCTGCATTTTATTTGGCATCACCTACACTCAGATCTAAAACTGAGTACTTGATGGAGGAAGGTCCACTTCAATTATGGAACTGCTTAAAAGAGGTATGACCAACAGAGGTCAGTTATGTTACCAGAAGCTTAACGAGAATGGTTACTTATACGTTTTCAGGACTTCAAGTCCGTGGCAGTGTATAATTCAGTAATACATAAAATAAATTCTAAGCTAAATTTTGTGACCACGGAGTTGGTGATGCCAAACTAATAGAAAAAATATAGTGCACTTTCCATCCTTCATCAAGTACTCAAGCAGAGAAACATGATGAAATTCTTATGAAAAGTCATCATACTCGCCCTACGGGGCAATGGTAGTGTTGAAGCACATGCTAATACTCAGGGGCTAGTAGTAGCCATGGGCGTAAGAGGCATCGTAAGAAAAAGGGAAAGTGGCAATCCAATGATATGTAGAAATTCAAAGGCAAAAGATATGGCAAGCAAAAAAATTCAAGAAGAGTTTTTCTAAGGGAAAATCAAGTCTTTGCCATAAATGTGGCTACAAAGGACATTATGCAAAAGAATGTCACACTACTCCACATTCGATTGAGCTATATCAACAATCTGTGGACAAAGGTAAGAGGCCTAAAGGAGACAATATTGAAGTTCACTTCACTTCACTAGTAGATAAAGATCTGGAAATGGGATTAGAGGATATTGCTCTGAATGCTGAGCACCATCAGACGATCCAAGTGAAGGAAGACAACTTCATGAAAACAGATGATATGTTGGTTGAATACGCTTCCCAAGATCGGTTTGGGGGACACCGTGTAGTCTCCTAGTTATCCCCTTATATAAATAGTCAGTTATAATTATTCTACATAATATTGTTATATTTTTTTAGTTAACTAAGTTCTGTAAAAACATGGGTATTGTAATTGTATTGTATAAGCATATATTGTATTTGTAGACATACAATATATATATATATATATATATATATATATATATATATATATATATATATATATATATATATATATATATTGGTGTACTTGTTCTATATTTGAGTTAATAATCATGCTCTTTATTATAGGATTTGGTGGCACAACCCAATGGAGGACAAAATCTGTCTTATTGACAGTGGTACCACAAATACAATATTAAGGGAAACAAAGTATTTCCAGATTTTAACAAAGAAAAATAGAAATATAATGACTATTGCTAGAAGTGATAATCTGATTGTTGGCACTAGAAGAGCCATCATAATTGTCCCTATGGGTACACAATTGATGATTGAAGATACTCTGTTGTATCCTCAATCAAATCGTACCCTACTAAGTTTTAAAGATATCCGTCTTAATAGTTTCCATGTGGAAACTACTAGTAAGGGAGATGATGAATATATTCTCCTCACTAAATTTGATTGATATGGAAAACAAGTGGTTGAAAAACCTTGTTCATATTCATCCAGATTGTACTACACATACATCAAACCTGAACCACATGTTGCGTTCAAAACAATTTTTCAAAATCTTGACAAATCAAGATTTGGCATAATCGCTTAGGTCATCCTGGTATGGAGATGATGAGAAAAATTATAAACTATTCTTTTAATCATAATATTAAAACTTTAAATTTTCCGAAATCAGAGGATTTCATGTGCACTACTTGTGCTAAAGCAAAATTGATTTTGAGGCCATCATACCTCAAAGTAAAAAATGAGTTGCTCAATTTTCTGGACAGAATTCAGGGCGACATCTATGGACCTATTCAGCCCTTAAGTGGGCCATTTAGATACTTTATGTTTTTAATAGATGCTTCTACAAGATGGTCCCACTTGTGTTTATTAAGCACATGGAACCATGCCTTTGCTAGATTAATAGCCCAAATAATTAAGTTAAGAGCCAATCTTCTTGAAAACATTATAAAATCCATTATATTGGATAATGCCGTTGAGTTCTTCTCAAGGGCATTTAATGACTATTGTATGGCTCTGGGTATTAATATAGAACATTCTATGTCATATGTTCATACACAAAATGGCCTAGCAGAATCTTTGGTAAAGAGGGTGAAACTAATTGCTAGAGCTCTTTTACAAAATTATAGGTTGCCAATAAGTTGTTGGGGCCATGTGGTCTTGCACACCGCACAACTAATCCAATAAAACCAACTGCATATCATACGGTCTCCCTATTGCAATTAGTATGTGAAAATGAATCAAGTATTTCCCATTTGCAAATATTCGATTGCGCAGTATACGTACCGATTTCACCACCACAGTGTACATCATTGGGTCCTCACAGGAAGTTGGGGATCTATGTGAGGTATAATTCTCCGTCAATAATAAAATACCTTGAGCCATTAACAGGGAATCTGTTTACAGCTCGGTACGCTGATTATATTTTTGATGAGGATGATTTCCTGACATTAGGGGGACATAAGTACTACAAAGAATGCCGAGAAATAGTTTGGAATGCCACTGGCATTCAGTCCTTAGATCCACGTACTAAGATTCTGAACTGGAGGTGTCGGGGGCTGAGGAATCTCTGACAGGTCAACGCATAGTCAACGGAGCCCCTAGCTCAGGGTTGAGCCGCAAAGTCTCCGACCATGACCTAGGCTGCGCGGCTCCCGCACGACCTCGAGATTGGGGGGGGGGGCAAGGATTCAACTCCCGCACGACCTCGACCTTGGGGGGAAAGGATTCAACTCCCACTCGGGGAAGTTTATCCCGGGTTCCAGGACGTGCGTTTACTCGGCAGTTACCAAGCCCTTGAATGCCGGAGTTAAGTCAGACGTGGGCGTCAGATCCGAGACGGTTACAACTCACCTTCAGTGCGCATCAAGCCACCAATCCGGGAATATCTCCCAGCCGTTTCTGGTAACGGCTAGGAGTGGTATAAAACCCCTTGCGGCGAGCACGCTCAGGGGGGCAGACAGGCAAGCAGTCAAAGCAACAAGGCAGTAGACACCACAAACACAGAGTTCACCAGAGCTCAAACTAGAGAGCAAGCAAGCACCTGTACTCAAGCATAGTGAAATTCCTCGCCTCCGGGCAAGACTGGAGTAGAGCTTTTACCTCCATAGGGGTTCGAACCAGTATAATTCTCTGTGCCCTGCTCTTTTTTCTCTTTCCCCGACCAACGAAGTAGTAAACTTATTCCTTCGGTGAGTGGAGCTCGTTTTGGGTCCCGCATACACGACTCACCCCTCTTTACCTTTGCGGTCCGGCGATCCCGATCGTTGACAGGAGGTTTAGAGAATAAATTTGCAACAAATTGCAAATAATCTGCCAGATGCATTTATTGATTACAAGGGTGTTACAAAATCATATATACCCGCAGTTAATGTACCAGAAAGAGTGGAGGTACCTCAGAAAGCTACTCTTGTCTCTAATGAGAAGAAGAGGGGGAGAATTTTGGATAAAAAAGGACTTAGTTCCGTGGAGACGTCCGTAAAAACGAAATTCTTCTAAAGGTAAAGGTACAGTTTTTGAATTAGTAAATGAAACTCGACATGAGGTTGAGAACCATCGAAGGAATAGTAAACCCGGTATCAAAGTGCACACAAATTTAGATGTTGGGACATTAAAACCCCTAGACTCCATTGATATGGGAAATCACAAGGAGATAGAGGATATAAATGAAGAAATTTCTACGAATTATATCAATTCAAAAGAATTATATAAAATAGATACTACAATTGTCGACATACATTTTGCCTCAAAGATTGCTGAGAGCCTTCAGTTGGATCTAGAACCAAAGACCATGACAGAGTGCATGAAGCGCTCAGATTAGGTCAAATGGAAGGAAGTAATTGAAGTAGAATTGCTCTCACTTAATAAAAGGGAGGTATTTGGTCTAGTAACTCCAACTCCTCCTAAAGTGTTTCCTATGGGAAATAAATGGATTTTCGTTTGGAAAAGGAATGAAAACAATGAAGTGGTGAGATACAAAGCGAGGCTTGTAGCCCAAGGGTTCACGTAGAGACCCGGTATAGATTACGATGAGACATACTCTCCCGTTATGAGTGGAATGACATTCCGATATCTAATATCTCTGGCAGTTAATATGAAAATATCAATGCAGTTAATAGATGTAGTGACTGCATATTTGTATGGGTCATTAAATTTGGATATTTACATGAAAGTCCCTGAAGGGGTTAAAATTCTAAATCCTAATGCAAATCGCAACATGTATAGCGTCAAATTGAGAAAGTCGTTGTATGGATTAAAACAAGGAAGAGGAAGACCTAGGGGGCTTACGTCCTCATTGATCTGGATAGATAGCTCGGCTTCTATTAGCTGAGAATGGTTTTGTCAAGGAAAGGAGGAAGCAGAAATAGTTATCGAGGCTTGATGACTCAGGAAGAATGTGGTACAACCGACTAAGTAAGTTTTTTTTGAAGAAAGGATACTGCAATAATGATGATTGTCCATATGTGTTTATAAAGAAATCCCAAAGTGGATTTTGTATCATCTCAGTATATGTTGATGATTTAAATATCATCGAAACCACAAGGGACATAGAAGAGGCAAGTAACCATCTTGTGATGAAGTTTGAGATGAAAGATTTAGATAAGACCAAATTTTGCTTAGGCTTATAGCTTGAATATGTTCATAAAGGAACATTTGTGCACCTATCTGCATATATCCAGAAGATATTGAGAAATTCAATATGGATAAATCATATATATCCAACAAAAACACCTATGGTCGTGAGATTCGTTGATGTAGGTAAAGACCCATTCAGACCTAAGGAAGAGGATGAAGAGATATTGGGACTGAAAGTTTCATATCTTAGTGCCATCGGAGTACTAATGTATCTTGCAAATTGCACCAGGTCAGAATCAATCTATTGGTTAGATACAGTGCATGACCAACAAAAAGGTATTTGGCTGGTATTAAACAAGTCCTCAGGTACCTTAATGGTATAAAAGATCGATCTTTATTTGATGTTTCAAAGAAATTAAGATATGACTTTAATTAGATACACAGATGCTGGCTATCTGTCTAATCCCCACAATGCTAAGTCATAGACTAGATTTATTTTCCTTTATGGTGGTACGGCTATTTCATGGAAGTCTTATAAACAGACTTTAGTAGCCACTTCCACTAATCATTCTGAAATAATTGCTTTATATGAAGCATCACATGAATGTGTATGGCTTCGCAGAATGATTAACTACATACAAAGAACATGTGGTATTAATCCATTGGAATCTCCTACCATTATGTATGAAGATAACGTTGCCTGTGTTGCTCAGATGCAAACAGGCTATATAAAGAGTAATATAATAAAACATATTGCTCCTAAGCTATTTTACCCACACGAACTTCAAAAGAGTGATGAGATAAATGTCTTGCAAACGAAGTCATGTGAAAATCTAGCCAATTTATTTGCTAAGTCTTTACCGACATCCTCGTTTCAAGATGTGTCCAGAGGATCGATATGAGACGGCTTCGTGAGTTGCAAGGTTCAAGGGGAGTTAACCCTTGAACTAGAACGTGTTGCGCTTTTTTCCTTTATGAGTTTTACATAAATGGTTTCTCATAGAAGGTTTTTAATGAGGCAACATTAAATGTGAACTTACGCCATAAAGTTTCTCCTTATATTTTTTCCATTGGGTTTTAACGGAGTTTTAGATGGCATATAATTATAAGAACGAATTTCTCCTCATATTTTTCCACAGGATTTTTTGAGGAGTTTTTGAAGCACGTGAAGGCTGTGTTATTCGTCTAAGGGGGAGTGTTAAGGAGTTATGTGGGCAATTAACTTCTAACTCTTAGAATGGGTATCTTTTATAGATAGGTGTCTTTTAGACACCATCAACTTCCACCCATTAATTTGTATAAATATGTGTCGCATGTGCAATAAAAAGTGATCTTACTTTTTCTTGAGTTCAATCTCTACTCTACTTTAACAGAAACTACATGACAGCACCAATCCTCAAAGGAGCTTTTGAAAAGAAGATTACCTGTTCCCATTTGTAGCCCGCGCACACTAATCGACATGCTTAGAAGCTTTCAATAGCTATATAGATTTGCAAAAGAAACAAGCAACACACTCGCACGTACACACATCTCTTCTGCAAAACCCTAAAAAACAAGATGATTTATAGGTACGTACGTGATACGCCCATGCTAACCATCGTGACTAATGCAAAAAAGACGTCCGCTCCATTCTGACTACATCCATATGTGATCGAGTTGGCATGAACAGCAACTCTCATCTAGCTTATCCTATATACATTCTTCGAAATTTCTGTTTAGCAAGATCCAAATTTAGTTTTCTAATGGTCATAACAACCACTATCCCTTTAATAGACCTTTCTCGTCTCCTCACATGCTTCAGAAAACCTTCCAAAAATCAGTTTCGCAAGCTCCACCTTTTCCCTCTTTGAAGCATCGCACTTTTGCTCTTTTCCAACTAATATTCTTCTTCTTCAGGCTTCTTCTTAATCTACAGTAGGCTCACCGTGCACACAACCATGGTCCCGAGACATCATCTCGTCCCTATAACAACTCACCGCCATCCCCACAATCTCATCATCAGCAAGAACACCGAGCAAATTAGCTAGCTCTAAAGATTCATTAGACATGGCTAAGTTGATCACCATCTTCGCGGTGTTCCTGGCGGCCCTCGTGGCCGTCTCCGTCGCCCAAGGCGAGGCCGGGCAGAGGTTCAGGGACATGCAATGCCGGCGTGAGGTCCAGGAGAGCCCGATCGACGCGTGCCGACAGGTGGTGGACCGCCAGCTGGCCGGTGGCATGCGCTTCTTCTTCCCGTTTCGGGGGAGCACCGGGATGTGGATGCGGTGCTGCCAGCAGCTCCAGGACGTCAGCCGCGAGTGCCGCTGCGCAGCCATCCGCAGGATGGTGAGGGAGTACGAGCAGGCCATGGTGCCGCCGGAAGAATGGTACCCTGGCACCGAGAAGCCGGAGCAGCAGCAAGAGCCCGGGTTCTACGGCGAGACGGCGGAGCAGCTGCAGTACAAACACCAGCAACAGTACAAACACCAGCAAGGAGAAGAGTTCTACGGCGAGACGGCACAAGAACAACAGGGAGAAGGGTACTACGGTGAAGCGGCACAGCAGCAGCAGCAGCAGCAGCAGGAGGAGGGACAGGTGTACTATGGCAGCCCAGACCGACGCACAACCGTCCTTGGTGGCGAGGGGCTGATGAAGGTGCGGCAGTACGCAGCGCGTCTGCCGGTGATGTGCCGGATGGAACCCCAGGAGTGCAGCGTCTTCTCCGCCGGCCAGTACTAGGCTAGAATTAATATTGTCGCAAGTTGCATGGGCGTGCGTCTAAGCGTTTGCAAGCCCTAGATAATAAATGTGACGTTTGCATGCAACTGTAATAAGAAGAGGAATAATGAATAATGGAATGTTTTGAAAAAATAAAATAGATGGTGCTATTGTGCTGCATGTTCTGAATGATTTTCTCCTCATAGTTGCTCATGTTCTGAATGTTTTGGGGGGAAAAAAACAAGCACTGGTGCTATGTGCTACATCCTGATGTTTCGGCACTAAGCCACTAACCATGCATGATTTACATCCTGAGTTCATCGTCAGCCAATGAGTGCAAACAGACTCCTATTTGTCATGCGAAAAATTAGGGTATGGTAAGACCAGTACAGCTAAAACTAACTACAATTAAAAAGAGAAACGAACATACCAAAAATGGTTTCTTGGCTTGCGACCTTTCGTCCTCCGAGGAAAAGAGGAGCAGCATTCCCATCCACAGAGAGGGACGTGGGAAGAAACCAAGTGCCAAAAAGGAAACGAGAGACGAACAACCCCTTCCCAGCCTCTTGCATCGTGCATGCTGTTCTTCTCGCGTTGCGAGCTGAAATCATTACCCTGCGATCGTGCGCGTGGATCGGCACGAGGGTGCTCGCCCACTCTCGCGTCGATCCGGCGAATCGATGGGGTTGCTGAGTTCGGCCAATAGATGCAGCTGTAAGCGGCTGCTGGTCTGCACATGCTGCTGCTCGTGGGTGCGTGGCGTTTGTGCAAGGAAATGCAGCTGCAAGAACCTCCTGAGCTGCGCATGCTGCTGCTCTTGGATCCGCGGTGTTTGCGGCCGGACGACAAGGGAGGCGGTGCAAGAGACGTCGACGTCGGAGACGAAGCATAACAAGAGGAAGTGGGTGCGCGGCGTTTGTGGCAGAACGGTGCGGGAAGCGGAGGAGCCATTGACGTCGGAGACCAAGAAGAAGAGGAAGAACGCGGCGACGAGCCCTGAACCGGACAAGAACAAGTGGTCAAAGAAGAAGATTTGGAGGAAGAAGAAGCGGAAGAACGAACAGAGCGGGTTGGCAAGCCTCGTCAAAGACATCTCGCTCTCAAGTAATATCTGCCTTTCTTCTTCTTCTTTTTTTCAGCCTGCATGCACGACTGGAGTGTACAAGAAATCGCTTACCATCTTTTCAGCAAAATTCAACTATGCATGTCGATATTAATATTTGCACAAAAATCTGTATATATCAAGAGAATTCAAGTACTGGATTGGGAATTTTGATGGTGAGAAATTTTTGTTCAAACACAACAACAACAAATTAGTAATGTTCAGGCAAGTTTGTAGTTTACCTATTTCCCTCTTCTCGGATCTACTTTCACCCTGAAATTTGCTGTTGCTGAACTAGTAATTTATGTTTGTACAATGAAAACGGATCAAGTGAGAACATTTATGGCACAAACAAAGCAACTTTCCTGACTGCGCAAAATTGTTACGTGCAGATAGTCCCAAGCACAGGGCTGCAGCAGGGGAGATACTAAGGATCGGCAACCATAACATACCTAGCAGGGTGTTTACATTCCGTCAATTGGCCGATGCAACCAATTCTTTCAGCCCAGAGAACCTGCTGGGAGAAGGTGGCTTTGGAAGGGTGTACAAAGGATACATTCCAGACACCATGGAGGTAACAAGCATTCCTTCTCCCAGCCTCCCGTTATATGTTTCATCAAGCTGACATCTGAAGATACAATGATGCATAGCATGTTCTGATGTAAATGGTGTCCATGTCTAGGTCATAGCGGTTAAGCAGCTCGACAAGGACGGGTTGCAGGGAAACCGTGAGTTCCTCGTCGAGGTGCTGATGCTTAGCCTCTTGCATCATCCGAACCTCGTCACCTTGCTCGGGTACTGCACTGATTGCGACCAGAGAATTCTGGTGTATGAGTACATGCCATTCGGTTCGTTGCAAGATCATCTCCTAGGTAATACGAACTCGTAATACTCAGTCTTCAATCATATTTAGCAAATAAAGAATCAGGTACAAGGGATTAAGAATGCAAGCTAGTAATGGTACCTGCTTGTTCATTGAATTTTGCAGATCTCACTCCCAACTCTCAGCCGCTGTCCTGGCATACACGGATGAAGATTGCAGTTGGTGCTGCCAGAGGCATTGAGTACTTGCATGAGATAACCAATCCGCCGGTAATCTACCGTGATCTCAAGGCATCAAACATTCTCCTGGATGGGGGCTTCAACGCCAAACTGTCGGATTTTGGTCTGGCGAAGCTTGGTCCAGTCGGTGACAAAAGTCATGTCAGCACCAGGGTGATGGGCACATACGGCTACTGTGCTCCCGAGTATGCCATGACTGGCAAGTTAACAAAGATGTCAGACATCTACTGCTTGGGTGTCGTCCTGTTAGAGCTCATCACTGGGAGGCGAGCAATCGACACCACGAAGCCGACTCGCGAGCAGATTCTTGTTCATTGGGTGAGCTTTACATCTAGTTTACCAAGCTTCAAGCAAATATGTAGCCTTGAAAATTTTCACTTATTGATCATATTCTGGTTGTAACGAAGTAAATTGTTCAGACTTCAGATACAAAGATTGCTCATACAGTCTGGAATTAAGATGCTGATCCTCTGTATATCTGCAGGCGGCTCCACTCTTCAAGGATAAGAAGAAGTATGTGCAGATGGCTGATCCAAAGCTTGACAAGAAATTCCCCCTGAAAGGCCTATACCAGGCACTAGCAATCTCTTCAATGTGTTTACAAGAAGAAGCAAGCAGTCGCCCGCTGATCAGTGATGTGGTGACAGCCCTTGCATTTCTTGCTGATCCAGACTATGATCCTCCAGAAGACATCACAGACCCTCTACCCATATCAACTCCCAATTTAGACAGAGAAACTAGCCAAAAAGAAACTGAAGGAGGTGAAGAACAATTGCAGGAAAATAGAGAAGAAGGTAGCTAAAATGGCTTCTGAAACAACCAGATGATGAATCTAAGTCAGAGGTGTGTGTAGAGGTACCAGATGGAGGAGCCACAGAACTTTTATGCTCTCTGTGTTGTGATGTGCAGGGTGCAGCACATATAGGATGGAGGTAACAACAGATCATGTTATTGAATCCATTTTCTTCAGTAGCAAAGGGAGATCCTCGTGCAAAAATTGAGCCAGAGGTTGATTGATGGTAAATGAGTAAATGACAGTCATGTCATTTAATGTTGCTAATATTTTTGAGTTGCATGGAGATAATCAAAATCAAGTTTGATATCAAAAGACTTCCGCCATTTGATGAAACGAGATAAAATGATGTATGAGTCTGCATATGCCAAGTTACCAACCACTACATTCACACTATACTGAATAATGCCCCATTGGGCAACACAAATGTTTTCCCACATTCCACAGAAATTGTGTACTGATGTCATATTTTTACGCCTAAAATTGATCTTCAGTGACAGCTAACCTTAAACCTTTGCATGGAAAGAATGAAGCAGCTAAAACTACAGACATGGAAGAAATCATAGCTTAAATAGAGGTGTAGTAGAAACGAATCATGAGGGCACTTTGTCTCCACAAGATTCTCGAGAATCCATAGAAATGGATTTGAATGTGTTCCACTAGCATCAAGAGGCTACAACATTAGGATCGATAGTTTACTACGAATTTGTGGGATTTTTTAAAAATAATTTTTTATTAATTTTACATGATTAATATGCTTTTTTTTATAAAAAATAGCACTCTGTAACCATTGACAAAATAAAGGACAACAATATGTCACGTAGGCATTTGTCGCTGTTCGATTTGGCGATAGAGTATACCAATCAGTAATTGAAACGACGACAGATAGAACTCGCGCCCTCTATTGCCAAGCCATGCTTTAAAACGGTTGTGCTGGCCAGCCTCATTCTTACCAAGCCAACAAAAGGAGAAAGGAGAGGAGAGGAGGAGAAGAGAAAGCGGAAAGGAAGAGGAGAGGAATAGGGAAAAGGAGGAGGAGAAGACAATGGATCTATTTTAAAGATGATTTATTTATTTTTTAAAGCATTTTTTAGAGATGGTATGTTAGTAAATAAAAGATTAGAAATATAATTACGATTTTTTAGATATGTGTTTATTTCGAATAGTTCATCGTAGCAAAGAAAAGTGATGTTACAAAGAAAAAAAAAGGAAAGAAAAGGCCGACAAGGAGAAAGTGACTACCTCGCTCTTGCCTGCCAAACCCGAAGAGGAAGAGAAGTGCCTTGGCCTTCGTGTCAGGCAGCGAGTGGGGAGAGAGTACGGAGAACATTGAGCTGTTCTTCGGGAGTGCAGCAGGGCCGAGGGCCCGAGAGAGAAAGAGAGAGAGAGAGGCGGCCATGTCGCTAGTGCCTGTTAGACGGTTACTTTTTTCCCCAACAAAAACCCATGTGAAATTAGGCTCATCTGCATGCATGGCACAACAAGACTAGTAGGAGAAAATAGGGTAGATAATTCCCGCTCGATTTAACGTTGAATAAGATATATTTAAAATTAAATAAAAATAAAATTTATATTAAAGGAAAGACACTATGTCAAGTACAATAAAAAATAGCATATGCTCGAAATAAAAATTAGTTGTTGGGTTTTGTATGAATTCCAAATTAAAACCAAAAAAGAAAGTATATAAGTACACTCCAAAAGATATGCAAATTCAGAATAAAATCCAAAGGAAATTAGCAATTGTTTCTTAATTCCATACCAAGTGAAAAGTAAAAAGTTTTGGTTTTATTCAAAATTAAAATATCATAAATATGCTAATTTAATAGAAAAATAAAACAAGGTAAGGAATTTGATTGCATATATTAAATTAGGAATTGAAAATTATTATATAATAAAAGTCCACAACATGTAGTTTGCCGTCACTAAGAAAAAAGAAAATATGCTAAAAATTATCACAAAAAGAAAACATCATGATCTTTTATTTGGTGGACCTCCACAGTATGGAGGTATTGAGAGGGTGATTCATTGACGTGTTCACTCGACTATACCGGTATAAGCTATGTGATATACATTATCGGCATATGGTATAGACAAATATTGCAATAATAAAAGAAAATTTGGAAACGGGTATAAATAGAAACTGTTATGTTATATTATGTTTACTGTTTTGCTATGCAAATATTATAGGAAGAAAATTTGGTCATAGTGACAAGTATCAAGAAACAAAGTTAGTATTTTTTATAGTATATAATTAAAATTATAGAAAGATGCTAATTCAAGAAATAAAATAAGGTAAGGAATTTGATTTGTGTATATAAAATTTATTAACTATTATATAATAAAAGTCGTTGAAAGGTTTTTTATTATTACTAAGAAAATATGGAAGATGCTAAAAATTCTAAAAAAAGAAAATATTCTGACTCTTTATTTAGTGGACCTTCACATAATAGAGTGATTAAGAGGGTGATACATGATAGGTGTTCACTCGGCTATACTTATATAAGCAATTTGACGTGTATTAAAACAAATACTAAAAGAAAGAGACAAGTATTGCAATAATGAAAAATAAGAGACGATGATATAAATAGAAAAGTAATGTTATGCTACATTTACTGTTTTGCTATACAAGTATTTGCTAAGAAGGAAAAAAAGGAAATGGTATGGTCCGAAAAAGGTGGTCTGGCGATGTCTTTGGAGTTTCTCCCTTTCTCCTTCTTGGATCAACCTGATCTTCATAGATTCTTTTGATTTTCTGTCTGCTAAATTGGATTTCTCACCTAGCCTTCATTTAAAGGATATTGTTCAGCTTCGTTTTTGATCAACGATACATTCATTATCTTTCTCCTGTGGTTTCTTTCTTGTTATTTCATTTGGCCGTGCCTCGTTCAAAATCACACAACAATCTGCAACTATTGCTTTACATTCTATCCTGGGTAGTAATCCGACAGATCTAAATGTGGTTCACTTGAGAGGCAATTCTTTTAAATTTTCTATTTGTTCAAAGGCTGTGGGCTTCCTTATATATTCCTTGCACAAATATGAATGCAATGAGTTGAAATTATATTTTCATCTCGGGGGCAATGGAGGGCCCAATTGGAGAAGAGAATATGATTGTTGGTGTTCAGAGTTTGATTTAGAATGGACTTTGGTTCAGAAAAGAAAGCGATCTACTCTGCCGATGTGGGGTAATATTCAGCACAGCCTACCCTCCCATCAGAGTCATGTTTACCATCCGACAAGGCCTTCTTTTGTAGATATTGTATCAGGTTCGAAAGGAACTCTCGTCATCAGATTTGGAAACAAAACAGCAAACCTGATTTCATCACTTTGCACCGATCAAGTGGATTTTCTAAGGGGCTAATCGTTAATCAATCTCAATGTCTTTCTGAGATTAAATTAGATCTTTTTAAGCCCCATCCGAACTTGGACTTCCCAACAGATAGGTTATCAATGAGTTATTCTAGCTCTGATTTACCTATAATTTCTGGCAATTCTTCTCCCAATGATCAGTGACTTCTTTCTAGATGTCCTCCTAGGTTGGTTTTAAATCCGCAACAAGATTCTTAGAACAAACAGTCCGAAGAGGTTCAATGTCTTCATTGCCTCTCGATGGGGCATCTTTCAAGGCATTGCTGCAACCAAGTCCGCTGCAGAATCTATTTCAATTACAGCCACAAAGCAAAATTCTATTTTTTATGCAAGAGATCTAAACAAAAATTTGTTCGATGCTTTGCCTCTTTCCCAGGAAGGCCTCCATAGGATATCTCTACCTGGTTTCAAACAACTTCTATAGATAGGTTAACACAGCTTATAGTGCCACGTACGTTCAACAATTTTACAGATCTTGCTTCCTTCATTTCAAAAAAAAAGCAAGCTCCTTTAACAAAGGCAAGGGCCAAGTTCTTGTTGCTGCTAGCAAGGAACGACCGGCTGCTGTTCTTGACAGGATGTCAAACTTCATAGTAAACCCTCTCCCCTTTGTTCCTTACGGGTTTTTGCTTGAAGATTCTAGTGAAAGACCACAACGATCTTGGGTAAGCATACCTATGATCCAGAGGCATCATGAAGATTTTGTTGTTGCTACAGTGGTTCCTCCCATAAATAGAGAAGACTATGTATCAGCTTTTAGGTGATCAAGACCTACCTTCAACAAAACCACTCGGTGCGTACCATGGATATCTTTCCTGCACCTTTTGGCATTGGTTTATTCCAATTTGGAAGCATCTTGCAACATGACTTGGTGGTGAGTAGGAGCCTGCATCATTTTTTTGGATCAAATCATCATGTCATCTTCGTAAAGCATGATGAAACTATCAATGTTCATAATAGCAACTTCATGTCAATCTGTTGGATTATGTTGCTTGGTTACCCCCTTAACTACTGCAATATAGAAAATGTAGCAAATACTATCTCTTCCAGAGAGGTACTCTTCTTCATTGGCAGCGCAACTCCAGAAACATGGTCAGTGTCATTGTCAAGGTCATGGTTTTTGACAAAATAGCAATTCCCAGAGATGTAGTAATCAAATTTGGATCTGATTTAGGTGACTATGGTCTCTCCATGACAGTACCAATCTACATACTCAACTCTGATTTTCCAGATGTTGAGCTTGGTGAGGAGGACCCATTACCCCTGATCAACGGCAACGCACATCCAATGTTTGCTTCCTCAGGTGAGGGGGGAGGAACCAATGCTCATGGTGATTTTCTTCCTGTTCATCAAGCTACAGCTAATGAAGCAAATTACGAAGGTAATCTAGCAAACAATAATGGTGGTGGCTATGAACAAGATGTCTTTTCAGCACAGCCAGTTGATTCACTTGCAACTGCTCTTGATTCTGTACCGGTCCCTGTGGAACATTCTCTCGAGTTTGGCCCTTCATCCTCCTCTTGGCAGCTTGGCTTAAGTAGCTCAGCTCAACAACTTCTCAGTGCCTGTGATCAACACTTTAAGAATATTTTTTGTTCAATCAAATTGCAGCCTTCATGCCTAACTTACCTTGCTTCCTTGCCTTGGCACCTTATCAAAGTGCAAATAGAATGTTTCACAACAAAAAGAAAGTGGTCTAAGCTGCATCCGCATGAGATCATCCATCTCCCCCATCAATTCAGGCCTTTCATTTTACTATGGAGTCACCTATAAAGAAACTTAAAGTTGTGAGATGCCTAAACTTTGATGAACATGAAGATCACTCATCAGAATTTGTTTCTCAGCAACATGACCGATTGGACCTGGTACCTTTGAATGCACTCTCTGCTCCATGCTCTCAATCAATCAAGAAGAGGAAAAAGGGTCTTCCTTGCCCTTTGCTAACTTTAGAGGTTCGTCGAAGTACACGCAGATCTCTTTACAAAAACAGTCTGGATTTGGTGTAGCTCCCTATCTTAGGACCAGAAATAGCTATTCCTCAACATGTGCATTACCCATCTCCATCCCTAGCTAAGCAACAACCTGCACCTTGGCTTCCAATTCCAATGATGCAGTGCATTGGGATTGATTTTTGCAAAGTCTCTTCTGCGGAGTTGACGGTTAAAGCCTTTCTAGTGAAGCCAAACTCTCAAGATGAAGATGAGGTTATTGAAGCCTAGTTGCAGTTTTGGTTGGAGCAGTTTTTGCTGGTTTAATAAATTTATTAATAGCAGCATGCATTGGTTACTTTTATTTTTGCATTCTTTTATTTTGTTGTTCTGTCCTTCCAGTCAGAGCAGCTTAGTTATTGAGTTTTGGCCTTATTACCTTCAAATAGATCATTTTCAGAATAAAGAACCAGTGTACCTTCTCCAAGTCCAATTTCCTCTTGCCTGCTTTTATTTCATATTATGTTGCATTGTTAATGGGGGTATGGCTATGCAGTACCTCTCTCATAGTTCATCAATCTTCCTTCCAATCAATGAGTCATTCGCTTCGCAATTAGAATGTTTTATGCTAGAATATCAGGGGTATAAACTTAGTTGATAAATGGTGCTCTTCGAGAGACAAAATTGATGAAAGTGCTTGTACTATCATTTGTTTACAAGAAACTAGAAAGGAAAATTTTGATATCTCTTATATAAGAAAATTCTACCCAAGGCTGTTTGATCACTTTGTTTATTCTCAGTCAAATGGTGCTTTTGGAGGCATTTTGATTATATGGAATAACTCTATTCTTTCTGGACAATTGTTACACAATTTACAGTTTGGTTTGACAGTAAAATGCACTTCAAAACACTCCTCGGAAATGTGGACTTTAACCTGTGTATATGGTCCATGCGATTATCCAGATCGGGCTATTTTTATAAATTGGCTCCAGACCTTGCAAATTTCAGCTGATGATAATTAGCTCATTATTGGGGATTTCAACTTTATTCGCTTAACTCATAATCGAAATAGGCATGGGGGAAATATGAATGACATTTTCATATTCAATGGAATTATTAGCCAACTTGGCTTAATTGAGCTCCCTTTCAAACGAAGATCTTTCACATGGAGTAATATGCAACAAAATCCTCTTCTCTAATAGCTTGACTGGTTTTTTACTTTAGTGAATTGGACAATAACCTACCTTAACATAATGGTCAAACTCCTTACTAGAAATATTTCTGATCATGTTCCTTGTGTGGTCTCTATCCAAACTTCTATTCCAAAGACAAAAATATTCCATTTTGAGAATTATTGGGTAGATCACCCAGGTTTCTATGATACTATTGCTCATTTTTGGAACTTGCCTTGTCATCTTAACAATGCAGATTTGGTTCTCTCAGCAAAGTTCAAGCTATTACGATGTGGTCTCAAAATCTAGAGTAAGAGTATCTCTCGTCTATCCATCATAATTTCACATTGTAACATGGTTATAAATCTAATGGATAGTTTGGAGGAGCAGCAACCTTTGAGTTCACCAGAATGGAATTTCAGATCTATTATTAAAAAGCATCTCCTTCGATTACTTCACTATAAACAAATCTACTGGAAAAAAAGATGCACCATTCATTGGATAAAACTTGGAGATGAGAATACTAAATTTTTTCATGCCTCTACCATTGAGCGCTACAGAAGAAATACAATCACTCAGCTAATTTTGCCTAGTGGTAATTTTGTTACAAGGCATCAAGAAAAGGCGGCTATTATATGGGACTCTTTCAGAAAAAGATTGGGAACAAGTATTTTACCAGTAATGCTTTTTAACTTACAAGAGTTGATCTCTCCTTTACATGATATGGAAATCCTCACGGTAAGATTCAGTACTGATGAAATTGATAAAATTGTGAAGGAGATGCCTACTGATAAAGCTCCAAGGCCGGATGGCTTTAATGGTCACTTCATAAAAAGGTGCTGGCACATTATTAAGTATGATTTCTACAGGCTTTGCAATGACTTTTATGACAATAAAGTTTAGTTACAAAGTATAAACAATTCACTTATTATTCTAGTCCCAAAAAAGCCATCTCCTGAAAGTGTAAATGATTATCAGCCTATCTCTTTGCTCAATTCCTCTCTCAAGTTGCTGACAAAATTGTTGGCTGATCGACTGCAGAAAATAATTCTAAAGTTAGTTCATAAAAACCAATATGGGTTCATCGGGAATAGAACAATTCAACATTGTTTAACATGGGCCTTTGAATACATTCATCAATGCCATCAATCAAGGAAAGAAATAATAATTCTGAAGTTAGGCTTTGAAAAAGCTTTTGATACAGTAGAACACACTGTCATTGTTGAAGTTATGCAAAGCATGGGCTTTCCTGAAAGATGGATAAATTGGATAAAGGTCTTACTCAGCTCAGGTACATCTAAAGTCCTACTAAATGGAGTCCTAGGGAAGCAATTTAATTGTAAGAGAGGAGTAAGGCAAGGTGATCCATTATCACCTCTCCTCTTTGTTTTGGCAGCTGATCTTTTGCAAGCAATGGTGAACAAGGCACAACAAAGGAGAGTTTTTTCATTGCCAATTCCTGATTCAACGGGCAATGGCTTCCCCATTATTCAATATGTTGGTGACACTCTAATCATTATGGAAGCAAGTGCTCGGCAACTCCTATGTTTAAAAGCGATTCTCAGTTCTTTCTATACTTCTACAAGTCTGAAGGTAAACTATAATAAATCATTTTGGTACTAATCAGTGTTCATGAAAGGAAAATATCAATTTTGGCACAAACTTTTGGATGTCAAATTGGAACTATGCCATTCACTTATCTGGGTTTACCTCTGGGGACTTTTAGACCAAAAATAAGTGATTATTTACCATTAATGGATAGAATTGAATGAAGATTATCAAGTTGTGCTTCATATCTTTCGTATGGAGGCAATTTGCAAATGATTAACTCTGTCTTGTCATCCTTGCCAACTTACTATCTTTGCTCATTGAGAATTCCAGCAACAGTGATCAGCAATATTGATAGAGCAAGAAAACATTGTCTATGGCGTGGCTCTGAACTCAGAAAAAAGGGATGTAATCTGGCAGCTTGGGAACTTGTCTGTCAACCAAAGTCCAAAGGTGGTCTTGGTGTTATTAAATTGCAAACCCAAAATGAGGCGCTCTTATTGAAAACTCTCCACAAATTCTATAACAAACATGACCTACCTTGGATAAATTTGATTTGCTCAACCTATTTTAGGGATAAAATCCCTCACTGTTCAAGAGTTCAGGGTTCATTCTGGTGGAGAGATGTTATGAAATACATTAATTCCTACAGAGGTATTGCTATGGTCACTGTGGGAAAGGGGACAACAGCCTTGTTCTGGTCAGATATTTGGAATCACAATATTTATTGCCTTAGGTTCCAAGCCTCACATAATTTTTCCAAAATAAAGATATTTCAGTATCATAGTTTTTACAGAAACAAAACCCTGGTATAAGGCACAACTTCAACCTACAGCTCTCTAATGAGGCTTACGGAGAATACAACTTGCTACTTCAAGACATCCAAAGATTTTTACCCATGAATAATTGCTTGGATGTTTGGACTTACATTTGGAATAAAAACATATACACTTTACAAAAAAATCTATCAATATTCATTTTTTTGCAATGGTAACACCAAAATCTTTTCAGTGAATTTGGCAAAGTAAATGTGTGTCAAAACTCAAAGCGTTCGCATGGTTATTATTTTTGGACCGATTGAACACTAAAGATTTGCTATATAGAAAACATTTTCATATGGAGGAAGTTCTATATTGCGTCTTATGCCAAGATCAACATGTTGAGACAGTTACTCATCTATTTTTTAATTGCTCCTTCAGTATCTCATGTCGAAACATTATTGGCATACTTTGGGATAACAACTAGGATATTGTTCAAAAGGTTGAACATTCCAAGCCCAACTTTCACTCTATCTACATGAAAATCATTATTATTGCAGCTTGGGAAATATGGAAACAAAGAAACAATCGAATATTTGAGGAAATTGATCCAAGTATATCAAATTGGAAAAGGTTATTTACAAATGAGCTCACTTTACATGTGCACCGTGTCAGAGCAACATAGGCAAACTTTAATTGACTGGCTAGACTCTTTATCCTGATCTTGTTCCCCTGTTTGGGGTTGTATTTTTACCTTTCAATCTTTGTTTTAAATTTCTACATAAATTTATGTATCCTCCTTTGCTTTATATATATATATGTGTGTGTGTGTGTGTGTTGTAGGGGTCTTCCCTACCGCCTCGTATAAAAAAAAGTATTTGCTAAGAAACTTTCAATCACATCTGACAAGTATTAAGAAACGGAGTGAGCATATTATATCCTATAATATATAATATTTAGATATCACAAATAAATTTCTACAATGATCTATTTTTATAGAAAACAAAATCACATATGTATTATCAAATCATTTTAATATATTTTAAAGATGATTTATGATGGGGAAGGGATGCCCGAACTTCCGTCAGTGGAGGATAAGTCGATTAGGCGGCGCGAGACACACACGATCGGCTTCTTGATCGGCACGATCAAAACCCCGCAATCGCAAAGACCACGCTGCCCTTCGGTTATCAATCACAAGACCGCCTCGTTGACCTCGCCACGAAGGCTAATCCTGCCAATGAATCGAGAACACAAGCAAGAACAAGAAAGATGCAACTGAATTTGCAATTGAGGATGAAGCTCACGAGTTGGGGTCTCACAAACCGATGAACGGCGACGCTGTTCAAAGACAGAATTAATCTAAGCAAAACCCGCCTCAAACCCTAGCGGTGGGCGCCAGTGGCTACTGATTATAAGGTCTAAGGGACATCCTAGAAACCCTAGACGCGTCCATGAGGGACTCCAACACGATACATGGGCCAACGGCCCAAATTGGTGACGCAGCACCCTGGGACAGATTCTGTCCGCCAGCTTGAAACGTAAATTCCTGTCAACTCCGAAGTCCAAATGACCTGAATCCAGTGCCATTGGAAAGTTTATCTCCTTAGCTTTCGAGGAATATGTGGATCATCAAAATCGGAGCCCGTTTGTGGTCTGGGCGATGATTTTAGTGAACGCTGCTCCTGGTGGCCGAGGTAGTCGACTCCGAGATGAATTGAACCTCCAACTTGACTTGGACACCCTCCTTGCCTCCCTCCTGGTCCTTGCTGGTTTCCAAGGCCTTCATGGTCCTCTCCAAAGTTCCTAAGTACAAGATAATCAATAATATCATTAGGTAGCATACCATCCTCACAAGTATATGCACGGGCACTTAGGAACGAGCTCACCTGTTGATTCAATTGCCGTGCTCGTGCTCTTGTGATGGGTCCTTGCATCACAACTGGAGGAGGCTCGGTCGTATGCATAGAAGTCATGTCCTCATCAATTTACGTATGAATAAGTGAACCACTTGCTAGTTATTAAGAATAAGTCAGACTCATAGGCACAGAGTACCACAACCACAAGGTGCCTTGCCTGGACAGCATTGAGACCTTGCTCTTCAGGAAGGCTGAGGCGTACATGACAGCACTGTCGTGTGTTGCTCGAGGATGCTGATGCCGTGGCCATGCTTTCATTCACGTTGAGGACCCAACAACAGCCTTTCCCCCAGCTCATGCCGGGGCACATCGTGTGGGATGCCCTCCTCGACGCATGCCTCGCCAGTCAAGAAGAAGAGGAAGAGGTGGTTCGATGTGCTCAATACCGAAGAAAAGAGGAGAGGGGCGCGAGACCAGAGGAAGAACACGCTCGTGCGTGATTGTATCTGGTAGATCGGACGGTTTGTAGATGGCATGGGTTTTGATGCAATGGTCAGAAGTTATTCCATAGGAAGAATAGCGGACTGGTACTAAAATGTATTTTTCCTTGTACATCTCATCCAAACAAAGTAATGTGTAAACCCACAATAACAAAATAACAACTTAAAATTGGCTTTCCTAAAATTCCTTCTAAACCCACCCAGAGATTTTTTTTCCAAAACAGTCCCCTGAGCCAGTTCATGGCTTTGTGCTTAGGTCCATAAGGTGAGACCTCTCCCCCCAAAAAAAAGGTTTGTAAGGTGAGTGTTAAAGTGTTAGTTAAGCTGACATGGTCCACAGCTAGGTTGACTTCATCCTCTAGATTTGACCAATCGAAACCTAGCACCTTGGTGAGGTGTTCAGTTAGTTTGTGGGTAGGCTCAACAATTGGATTTGTCATGCCCTAAAGAGCTTGAGCTTTGGGGGTCGACTGTGATGGTGGAGGTGGGAAGTCAGTCTTTGCAAGTGGATTGGCTAGAACTTCAGGGGTAAAAGTTGGCGGGGAAAATGAAGGTCACAAGAGATAAAGAAAATCTGTTAGCTTATTCATTTAATTGGATTTGAAAAATTGGCTTTTAAGGTAATTTACCTAGTATTTGTCTGAGGCACGAGGAGAACTCTCAACATATTGTTCTTGGGGCTTCTGACTCTTGTTAGCCAAGACCTTCTTATTAGGTCGGCCATGCTTCTTCTCTATTAGATAATCGGCTAAGTGTATAATCAAGGATGCCGACTAGAGGGGGTTGAACAGGCGGTTTTAAAAATCATCTCTTAAAATCATTTTGGCCTGGTCTATGTCTGAGGCACGAGGAGAACTCTCGATATATTGTTCTTGGGGCTTGTAACCCCTGTTAGCTAAGACCTTCTTAATAGGTTGGCCACGCTTCTTCTCTATTAGGTCGACCACTCGAGCCCTTTCATAGCCTCTCAAGAAAACTAGCTGTTGAGGGCAAAATGCCAAAAAAAATCAGTAATTTTTAGCACTACCGCCATGTAAGGGGCGGTAGTACTGGTCTCAACCCCAACGAATAGTTCTGGGCATTAAATGCACTGAAAATAGTCATTGCTACAGTACCTCGGTACTACTGCTATGTAAATCCCAGTAGTGCCAACATTTTGACCCCAAAAACTCAAAAACACGGCTCTAAAAAATAACTACCAACCTTCTGAAACAATACTACCACTGGGCAACATTATCGCTTCCTAGGGGGTGGTAGTGCCAATTAGGCAGCACTACCGCCATGTAAAAATCGATAATGCCGATAGGGCGGCACTACCACCATGTAAAACTTGGTAGTACAACTGGTTTAGCAACTAAAATGATCATAACTTTCTTACTCCGAAGTCCAATTTAAGTGATTTTGGAATCTATAGAAAGCTTTCAAGAGGGCTACAATTTTCACCCATTTTTAAGATTTAAGCAACGATAGATATTTCTAAATATCACAAAAACTCTAATGTATCCACTCAAGTCTAAAATCTTTTTTTTTCTCAAAATCCCTCATATAGACTTGATCAAGAGCGTGACTATAAACTAGCAAGAGTCAACAAGATTAAATCTTGAGCCATGTGATGATCAACTCATGATCAAAATAATTTTCAAAACACATTTACAAATCCTAGTCACATACTCGAAGACTAAATTCATAAATATCAGCTTATTTGCTAAACACATTTGTAAACAACAAATCTTTGCAACAAAAGCACAAAGAACATGCATAAACTCAAACATAGTTATGTGATGATCAACAAATGATCTCTAGCAATTTATAAAATATATTTGTAAACTCTAGTCACATGCTAAAAAGAGTTTTTGCATGAACTTTAATATTTTTGCAAATACCATTATGCAACAAAGAATAATCAAGATCACATTTTTGAGCCATGTGATAATCAACACATGATTTTTAGCCTTTTGCAAAATACATTTGTAAACTCTACTCACATGCTCCAAGATAGATGATTCTGAGCTCAAATTGCAAAACACATTTACAAAACAACATCAAGCATGAGCTACAACTACTTGTAATGCACATTCGCAAATACTTAGGGTGTGTTTGGTAGGGATTCAGCTTCTCCAGATTCATAAATCTGGTGAAGCTGAAAATTTTAGCTTCACCAGATTCGTGAAGCTGAAGTTGTGAGCGCATTAAGAGTGTTTAGATAGATCATCTTGTTTACATTTTAGACCAAAAATATAAACTTAATTCACTTTATTTTAGCCTACAAGTTTCAGATTTCAGGAGAAGCTGGAATCTGGAGCTCTACCAAACAGGCCCTTAGCTCCATGCAAAGAATCAAGTTAATAAGATAGAAGCATGAGCTATGATTATTTGCAAAACACATTTACAAATAATTGCTCCATGCAAAAACCAAATCAAGAGAGTGTGAGCTAAAGCAAATAGGATTGAGCCGTCAACACAAGATGAGACTCAAGCTATAAGACTCGACCTCTTTTAATAGTACGGCAATCTATACTAGCAACCCGGTCTCCCAACTAAACATCAAGACTAGTAAAAGACTAGAAACACATCCTTAGTCCTATGCTAATTATACCTTTGCCTTGCGCAACCACTTGGAACTTTTGTTTGATGACTATCATCATCTCTCCAAGTTCGATTCTTCGTTTTGTTCATCAACACATGATGAACTCGCTTCTCTTTGGGATCCATCTTTAATGCTCATCAAAATATGATAGCATTTTTCTTCCCAAATCTTGACTTGATAACCATCAACACATGATGTCATCCAAAATCTTCATCTTTGGACTTAACCTATTTCACAACTCATTGAAAATGTTGATCCAACATGCGCGGTTGTCCCAATCATCAATGCACTCTATTAACACATAATGGATACCTCAAGATCTTTTGATCTATTCTTTTGATGATTGACCATAACCCAACTTAATTGAATGAAATTTTATATCTGTCTTGAGTATATTAGTGCAATAAAGCTTTATATAATTAAGCACTTTCGATTGCCCTTAATCAACAAGGCACCCCATCAACACATGATGGAGAGCCTAGATCCATTGTTCTAATTCTTTGATGATTGAACGACAACCAAACATAATTTAAATTGATTTTAAATTATTATGAGTATATTTCAACTATGTAAGCTTCATATACTCAATTTCATGGGTTTCAAAGTAATGATCCAATTGATATGGAATAATGAAAAGGGATCAATACTATTGGGACCATCAAACATAGAATAAATTCTATTAAATATGTGCATATATATAATTGAACTTGAACTAATAAGCACATATTCAATTTGAGATTTCTTTGAAGTTTATCTTATATTGACATGAGTATACTACAACTACACAAATTGTATATACTTAATGATTTGTTTCAAAATAAAGATCCTTGAAATGTGTGGCAAGATGAAAGGGATCGATACTATTGAAACCTCAAAATAAAATATGAACTCCTCCTAAATGTGTGCATTCATGTATATATGAAATTGAAAACATTATGCATATCTTAAGATTGAGACTACAGTGAAGTTCATCTTTTATCTTGAATATAAGGAATGCATCTAGAACTAATAGAGTTGTGTTTGATGCATACCTTGGGATTTCTATTTTTCAATGAGATAAGACTAATCAAAGATATACTCAATAAAAGAGTTAGTCTCATATTTTGATTTATCAATATGATCATGAATATTATACCTAGAAAATGCAACAAGATATGATAATATGAACTCGAATGCATATCTTTGATATTTTCATCTTTTTCATCCAAAAAAGACTAATAAGAGTTAAGCTCAACAAAAAAGCTAGTTTAATAAAAAAGATTTGTCATTAATTAACAATTGTGACTAATCAATATTATGATTATCAAAAGAGTTAGTCTGAATATTAGATTTGTTATTAACACCAAAACCAAATTAATAGAGCTTAAACTTTCACTAAGGAGTTAGTTAACAGAAGGGTAGTGAAAGTATAAAATAAAGTCGACAGATACTTACTTGGTTGCTGTTTTTCCAAATCAGAAAGTCAAAGGGACTGATCTCCTAGGGTACTCGAAGAGTGACCTGATAGAACAGTCGGGCGTGATCGCTTGCTTGGTTGACCAGCTCCTAATAGGTCAGTAGCAGCTTTCTTGCCTGCTACTTTGGCATGCATATTAGAAGAAAAATTGACAAGTAAAGTTCAAAAGATACTCCAAAATTTAGTAAAAGATCAATTTCAGCCATTACCTCATCAATAATATCTACAAAGCTTGTGTTAGTATAGCCCGATGAACTAGCATCATTGTTAGAACTTGAGTTGTTGCTAGAAGAGTTCGTCATTACTGTTGGCTCTTCAGGAAAATTTGGAAAGAATTTGGAGATGTTTGTCAATGTAGTTCTATCCGTAGGGTACAAAGCTGCAGAGATAGCCGACCACCAGGTGGAAAATTTTCCTGCCCTTCGAGTGTGCAAAAAGAAATGTGGCAAGTTTTGGATTTGAAAATCATCGGGTATGTGTAGAGCAACGCTAGCCCCTGATGCACTACAACACGTTCCCTTGGTCGAAACCGATCGAATAATTGGAAGGTTGGAGGGACTTGTCCAAAACCCAACTATCTTGAGTATACTGATGGGTGATAAAATTCATAAGAAGGCTGGTATGTCTGATTTCTAGTATGCAAGTCGATAGAGAATATGCTTGGAGAAAGGAAGATTTTATACAAGTTAAGGGTCTCTTCAAGCATATAATTATTGCTGGCTGACAAATGAAAATTATGATGGATACAGATAATCATTGGCTTCCTTATAACTTAATAAATCACACTGACTGAAGTCTTCATTATCAAGCTGGAGGAAGAAAGTTAGGTATTTTCTTGAGCTGATGGGCATGATTTTAGTCTCATTGCCAGAACAAAGGATAAATCTCTCTTCAAAAGATCGGCTATTTCTGTACTTGATTTCTTGGCCTTCTAGGGCATCTTCATGAGGAAAAGGTGTCTAGTCTACTGAATTAAGTTGGAATGATCAACTGAATATACAATACATCCAAGTCTGAATAAACCATAGAGGACCTCCCACATTACCAATTGTATACTCCCCTATCCCATAACAAGCCAATGACCTTCCACTAATTTTTCATCTAAGACTTGATATACATGGGTAGGTCCAAGGGAAGCACCGCAAAACAGAAATCGGCCAAGTCACATATTAAAAAAAGCTACGTGCTCCTTGTCGGACAACGGACCGATTCCTTCGTTATTACTAATATACCTGCTTCAACCTTCCCCCTTAGCATGGATCAGTTTGTGTTGAGGTTTGACACTAAAGGCCCATACTTGGTCCCTGTCTGGTCTCAAACAGCAAAGTTGGGCTACATCCAGTAAGGTTGGCCTGATTTGACATGTTCTAAACATAAAAGCATTAAAGGTGTGTGTCGACGTTTGTTGTCGGCAATAATGAAAACGGGGCTAGGCGCTAGATCCAAACTCGATGGTAGCACAAGACACAGGAATTATACAGGTTCGGGCTCGCGGAGGAGATAATACCCTAGTCATGTGCTCTGAAATTATATGTGGCTAGCTAATTTGTTGATGAGATTGTATGCTGATGTTCCCCCGCCCCTCCCTTTATATAGCAGAGGAGGACGGTTACAAAAGAGAATCCTGGTCGGATACAAAGTGGGGATTATATCTCCTGCACCTACCCGTTTTGGCAACGGTTTAGATTATGATTGTATCCTACCTAATCCGGATCGGTTGCTATTTTCAAGGATTCCTTATCTCGCACGCTTTCAAGCGCATCCTCGTAGCTTTATTTCCTCATGCCCACCCCAACCTTGTTTAATTGGGCCTCGCAGGCCTGCCTTGCAGATACCCATGGTGTGTATACTCCACAGTAGCCCCCGAGTGCTTTGCGATCGGATTGCCTTCTTACTGACGAGTATTTTTCGACTGATTTTCTATGCATCCGAGTGCTCCGTTGTAGGCAAGGAGGTCGTGAAGGACTCGATAGAGCTCAACGTGTAATCATTCCGAGTGGTTCCCGGTCCAATTTATTGAGCTTGCACGCAACTTATTGCGAAAAGTATCTCCATTCAGGTTGGCTTTTTAGCCGAGTGGTACCTGTGTGCCGTGGCGCACAGCTTTTGGTCTGTCATGAGGCATACCATGAATTATCCAAGCGGTATCCGTACCTGCTTTTTGCGGTATACGGTTAATAGCCCATCATGGGACATACCTTTGGAATATCCGTTTTGGACCATCTTTATGATATCTAATCCCGTTTTGAACGGTATCCAGCATGCGACCTGTTATGAGGTATATCATAAGAGGATGTTCTAATTTGGAAGGCACCCAAATTCCGCTTGGTGCAGTCATTGGCTTTTGACCCGTCATGGGGCGTACCGTATCCCAAATTGAATCCAGCCCAATTGTGCCTGTGTACAGTGATTCACTGCACATGGCCACAAGCCCATCTTGAGACGTGCCCTAGGGCAACCCCAAGATATGCAGAAGGCGAAGCGTTTTCCCGCTTAGGGCGAAAGTTAACATCGCTCCCTATAAATATGAGACTAGGTGCGAATGAAATAGCTTTCTGCGCACTATTCTCATTTGCCCCTTCGTCTACTCATTTTTGGCACTTCTCCTGCGATCTCTGCCGCTAGGGTTAGCATCTCTCGCCATCCCAATCAGACGTAATCGCAAGTTCCTTTGCCTACAAGATGTCTTCTCCTTCTTCCAAAGACGCTCATTCATTAGTCTTGGCCAAGGATTGGGCTACTTCTGTGACGACGGAGAAGCGATTGGAAGAATTGGTCTTCGTCGGCATTTTCCCCCATTGGTGATACTCTCGCCGACCATGGCGGTGAGTCTTGCCCCACGGCCAAGATCAAGAAGTGGTCGCTTTTTAGTCCTTTTTCCAAATAAGCAGATTTGGCCTTCCCGCCTGCGCTTTTCTTCGCGGTCTCCTTCACTTTTATGAAATTGAATTGACCCATCTCAATCCCAGTTTCATTCTTTAAATTGATGTCTTCGTTCACCTCTGCGAGGCCTTCCTTGGCATTCGCACACATTTTGATCTTTTTTGCCATCTTTTCCTTCTCAAACCCTTCCCAAACAAGAATTCTCCCAGAAAAGTTGGGGGCGCTAAATTCCAGCTAAGGGACGGCTTGAAGAAAGCCTATTTTGCTATTCCCTTCAAAACCTCCAAAAAATGCTGGCACCAGGAATGGTTTTACTGTGCCAACCCAAAGCCTTCTATTCCTTCTTTTTCCAGAGTCCCGCCCAAGCCTTCACTGAACTGGACTTCGTTTCCTTCGGACGGCGGGGCGGACCAGGTGGAGGAGCTCATGGGGATGATCGCTAAATTGAAGGAAGGTGGTCTAACTGGAGTCGCGATCATCCTCAACTTTGGCCTTTGCCAAGTGCAGCCCCTCAAAGAGCGAGTCCATCTTGGATATGACTATGAAGGAGAACGCGACACCACCCGGGAAGCCCCTGAACTAATTCCCAGGAATGCTCTGCTTATACACCTGGGTGATTTCTTCATCCAGGGCACCCAAATTGCCAACACTGGGTGCCCGAAACCCTTCAACAAGACGAATCCTCCGCCTCCGGTAATATGCTTTCCTCATCATCCGAGATTAGTTTTTCTGGCTCTTGAGTAGCTGTGATTGGACATATGTTTGATACCTGTGCTTGCAAGGTCGCGACGCTTACTTCTCTGATGCACCGCTGCCCGAATTTCCTCAGCATAAGAGCGCCAAGCGAAAACGTCCTGCCGGTGCCTCGCCTTCGGCTCCAAGTGTTAAGAAGGACAAGACGGCCGAAGCTGAAGACCCCTTGGGAAAGGGAAAACGCCCGACTGTCTATGTACCCAAGGAGAAGTGGAAGCAGTCGGCAGCCAACGTGCTCCTGACTGGAGGCCCAAAAGTTCGAGACTCGGCGGCTGCACGCGCCCCTCCAGCGACTTCCTCGTCATCAAGCTGGTCCAAGAACACGAGGATTCCCGAGCCCCCAGCCCGATGCCCGGCTGGCGTGGCATCACCTACCCCGGGCTCGGTCGATGTGGCATCACCTCCCCCGGGCTCGGTTAGAAGCCCCTCGCCGCTGCGCCGGCAGTCGGTCGTTTCGCCAACAGCGGATCCTCTCGCTCTAAGGGCTTGAGGATGAAAATAACGCGATCCAACAGGTTGGTTTCCTTGTTAGCTCCTCCTTTTGCTTTTCCGGGTCATGCCCTCGACCGCTTTTCTCCAGAAGCTCACAACGAGGTTCCGTGAGACGTGCACGCGAGGAGCCCAAGGAGGTCGCCACGAAGATGCCCCGAGCCAACTCGAATCAAGCACCGGCTGATGCCACACCCGCCGCCCCTGAAGTGGCCCCAGAGCCGGCGGCAACAATTCCCCCGATCGCTCCAGCGGCCCAAGTCACCGAGGCCGACCCTGGTCCGGGTAGCCCTCCGACGCGTACTCCTCCCGAATCGGCTGGCCGAGTGGTGCATTTTAGGCCTGCCGCCCGCTTTTCGCCTCCGCCGGAAGAGCTCCCTCGGCCACCTCACCTGAAGTCTCCGGTGTGGGTTGCATTCTTCGACAAGTATGGCGAGGGGATATCTTATGATGACGAAGACAAGGATAAGGAATGGGAGAAATTCTGTGACCATGCCTACGGTTGCTCTCGGTTTGCTCAAGTAAGTTGCTTGTACCGAGTTGTTTTTAGAAGTCCTCTTCTTTTTATTCTTGATGCCTGATGTAGCTTTATTGTTCATTTTGCCACCTTCAGCGTCTGGCAGAGCGTGCCAAGGAAAGGAACGCCCTTCTCCGGGAGATTCTCCCAAAGACTAAGATGAGGAAGGACTATGAGGCTGAGATCCAGCGGATCCGCGTCGAGCTGCAGGAGGAACTCGGCAGGGCCAGGGTCGAGAACCGAGAGGAGCTGGAGAGGCTCCGGGCCCAAGTTCTAGCCTTCGAGGCAGAAAAGCTGGACTTGACGAGCTCCCTTAAAGGTAAACCCCTCGTCTGACTGCCTTGGATTATCTTTTGAGTCTTCTGCTCCCTAACTCATTCTTCCTACCTTGACTTCGGTCTTCGTTGTTGCAGATCTTCAAGGAAAGCTCAAGACTGCCGAGGAGCGGATCGAAGAGCTAAAAAAGTCTGAGAAGGACGCCAAAACCAAGACAAACAAGATGGAAATAGAGCTAGAAGGTTTGCTCCCGACTCGTCCTTTGTCCTTGTTTGTTCTTTTTAGCGTCTTTGGGCTAATCCGACTGGTTTTGCAGAATACCGGGCCAATTCACAGGCTCAGTATCGCATCCTTGATGAACAAATGAAATTTACTAAGGCGCAAGTCTGCAAGCTCCAAGAAGGCTCCGAAAGAATGTTGCCGATTCTGAGTCCTGATGAAGCTGGGCCCAGTGATATTCCCCGTGATGCGGACTCCACGATCCAGCGGCTGGAGGAGGGGCCCATGAAACTGGTATCACACCTGAAGGAGACGACGACCACGAGCGTCTGCCAAGCACTGGCCATCGTGAAGTCGTTGTATCCACGAGTGGAGCTCGAAGCTGTCAAGGAGGGCTTGCCTGCACCGTCGATGATGATCAAGCCCTTGCCCTAATTGACGAGGTTAGGGATACCACTGTAGGGTCGAGGATGCGCCTAGAGGGGGGGTGAATAGGTGTTTTACAAAATTCGATCGCTCACTAAATATTTCGCTCTAATCAACCCCTATGTCAAAACCTAATCAATTATATATGCGGAAGCGATAAACTAGGTTTTGACAATTAAAGCCTAAATCAACTAGGCTCACTAGTGCACTAACTAATTTATGTCTCTCAACTAGAATTGCTAAATTGATCAATCAATTAATACTAAGCAATTCTAATTACAATCAAGCAATTGAACAATATACAATAAATGTAAATACTTGAAAGTAAAAGAGACAACCGATATTTTTCCGTGGTGTTCGGAGACTTGCCGGTCTCCCCTAATCCACGTTGAGGCAAGCCCACACTTGGACCGGCTCCCGCTCGAGCACCCACCTCTTTCCACTAGACGTGGTTTTTCACGCTCGCGCGTAGGCTCAACCCGAACCTTCACAAACTTCGCCGGGGCTTCTCACAACCTTGAGAGCTCCTCACAAGACGACGCCACGCTGCCTAGGAGTCGGCAACCTCCAAGAGTAACAAGCCGCCCTTCACTTGAACTTCACCGAGCACAACGGATGCGCTCCCGGTGATCACCAAGTGCAACACATGCACAAGGACTCACTCAAGTGCAACACATGCACAAGAGGCTCTCAAATCACTTCCTAATTGCAACACATGCAATTAGTCTCACTCTTTAGCTCAAGAGGCAAATGGAGAAGAGCAACACATGCAAACAACTCCCACACATAGCCAACCTCCTGCCCAAGCCCCCCAAAGGGGTATTTATAGCCCCCCATAAGAAAACTAGCCGTTTGGGGGCGAACGGCAAAGTCAAGAAAAATCCGGTCCGACCGGCCTCACGGTCCGACCGCCTCACATGCCAACGGTCGAAAAACCGACTGCTACACGGCCGGTCGCACTGCATTCACCCGGTCAGATCACGGCCCGGCCAAGACGACACCGCCGTCACACCGCCAACAAAAGCCGCAAGCAACCTCTCTCGAAAATTCAAGCCGAGCGACTTTGGCCGCACCAAGACTCACTCCCGGTCGACCGACTGGGCGGTCCAACCGCCCAGGCCGGTCACACCGCCGCGTATAACTCCGGATTTTCGCAATCTCTTTTCCGACAAATCAAAAACCATTTCTTGAGCCCATTAGATGATCAACACATGATCATACACACATGCAAAACACATTTGCACCAATTCAAACCATGCTCAAAGAATTCAACCCAAATTGCGAAAACACATTTCGAATCGACTCAAGAACTATTCGCAAATCGTATTAGCTTAATCAAACTCGAGTTTATGAGATTAATCCCCCTAGCCATGTGAAGGTCAACACAAGACCCGGTCAACTTGCCAACACCCGTTGCAAGCCCCACTCACATGCTCTCGGGATTCCGGACTCATAAACCTCAGTTTATTCGCACAACGAACTTGCAAATAACACAACAAAATGTCATTTCATGCTTGAGCACTACTCTTTGCAATACATGCAAAAGTCTAGCTCCAAGCAACATCAAATCAAGATGCATGAACTCTCCAATTGCAACACATGCAATTCTCTAGTTCAATGCAACACCAAAACCAAACTTCAAACCAAATCAACCGAATGAGCTTTCTACTTGCAACACATGCAAGCCTCTAGCTCCATTACAAACACACATAAAATCATGCTTGAGCTCTCTCCTTTTGCAACACATGCAAAACTTAGCTCCAAGCAACCACAAGATTTTGAAAGATTGTTTTGTACGAAACCAAAACATGAAGCCTCAACTAATGCAACACATGCAAAAGTGAACTTCATGCAAAAGCCAACGCATTAGCTTATCCTATTTGCAACACATGCAAATCAAAGCATAATGCGAAAACCAAATGCATATACTCTTTCATCTTTGCAACACATGCAAATCAGAGCATAATGCAAAACAACCAAGCATAGGCTTAACACTTTTGCAACACATGCCAAATGGTTAACCCATATGCAAAAACCAAATCAAATAAGATTTGAGCTTGAGTGAACGCGGATTGAGATCACCAACACATGATGAAGCTCAAGCTAGGAGACAACCCCTCTTAATAGCACGGCGATAAAAACCTTAGACTCAAAGACTACAAAGTCCTTAGCCTATCTAATTATACCTTCGTCGCCGCGCGCAAGCAATCCCCTTTGGGGTCTTTATGATCTTCACTTTGATACTCCCCCGGGATCATCACTCGACTCCTCTTCTTTGACTTCGGGATCTTCTCTTGACGCCCATCAACTCATGATGCCGTCCTTGTCCCGTTCTCATCATCTCATCCATCTTTGGACCTAACTCAATCACAACTCATACAAATAGTTAGTCCAAGATGCATGGTTGTCTCAATTATCTCTTGCACTCCATTAACACATAATGGATGCCTTTAGATCAATTGAGCACAACCTAAATTAATCTGAATGATTTAATTTTGCCTTAAGTACAATAATGCAACTCATGCTTTATTATACTTAAGAACTATTCATTTGTCATCAATTAATCACGGAACACCATCAACACATGATGAAGTGTTCTTTAATAATTAATTAAGACAAATGAACTCAATTTAAATTATCATTTAAATTGATATGAGTATATATTAACTACACAAGTTTTCATATACTCATGTTGATGAAAAGTAATGATCCATTATATGTAAATTATATGGAAATGATCATTTCTCTAAATCATCAACTATAGAATAAACCCCACATGTATATGTGCATAAGTATGATTGACTTGGATATAATATGCACATATTCAATTTGATTGCATTGGAGCATATCCTATAATTCCACGAGTATACTATAACTAGGCAATTCAAATATATACTCAAGGATTTAGTTTCTTTGTCTTGATCCTTATATGCGTCAATAATGAATCGATCAATACAAAGAGACTTTCAAGTTAAACTACAAACTCCCCCTAAATATGTGCATCCATGTAATATATGGATTGAGAAACATAATGCACATTTTGTGGTTAATATAATGGGGACATTCATATTTCAACTTGACTCCAAAGTATGCAACTAATGCTAGAATGAATATGCAAACATACCTTGGGTTTTCCATTTTTCAATGCGATGAGACTAATCAAAGATATTCTAAATAAACAAGTTAGTCTCGATATAAGATTTGTCATTAATAACAAAATCACATTAATGGATAATCTCAATATTAGATTTGTCATTAACACCAAAACCATAACTAATAAAGGTTGAACTTACAACCACCTCCGCCTTAGTCGAAAACTTGGAGTTGGGTCCTTTGTGAATGTTGTATTTTGAGACCTGATCTGTGATTATTCTTTTGCTCCTTGGGAAAAGACGCTTAGTCACTTGAGCCGAAGGGGTAAGTGTTACAGGCAGATAATTGGCCATTACATTGTGATCGCCCCCGGCTGCTATGATCGCAAGGGAATAAACTTGCAACCAAGCTTCTGGATCTCTTTCTCCATCGAACTTGGTGATGCCTTTGGGGTTGAAACCTTCAGGCCAAACCACTCGGTGAAGCCGGAGAGTGAAGGCTTGGATCCCCTCTATAGGCGCATCGCTGCGCCGACGCGGGGAGCGTCGAGAAGGTGATCTAACTCATCGGTCCTCGCTATCGCCCTTGTCGCGGCGGTGTAAGATTTTGTGGTCGTCCCGGTCGTCATGGCGGATGCCCAAACGTTCGTAGTCATCTTTGCACCAACGGCGCTCTTCATCTTCTCGGTCTCGCCGCCTGGCATTCGGGTCTACGCGAAGATCACGACTGATGCTTCGCTGGGCGTCCTCACCACGTTGAAGTTCAAGTCGGCCACGCATGGCCCGACTGCGGGCCGTATTGCTGCTGGCAGCCTGAGTGACTACGTGGGTACGAGAGTGCTCTTTCTCCCCCGGTTCTTCTTGATGTTGCTGGATCGCTGCTGTTGTCACCATGGCTTTGACTTAGGCCACGATCGGAGTGGCTGGACTGTCGGAATCGAGCATTGGTCCCAGTGTGTCGAGAAGTGTCTTCGATGCGACGATGTTCTGCTGAGGAGTATGGAAAACCGATTGGTTCCCCATCTTCATCTGCAGAATGTCTTCTTAACATTACGGCTCCTGGCCTGGAGAGACTTCGCGCGGGTTTCTTGTGCCTCACGACGAACGCGCTCTGCTTCTGTGGCATCCACGGCGTCTTTCTATTGCTGGGACTCAGTCTGTAGGTCCTCAATCATGAAGATGCCGCGAAAGCCTTGAGAACTTCCTGCCCTGCTCTCTGAGTCGGAAGAACAATAAGACAGATTGGGCTGACCTTTAGATCCGAGTGGTTTTCTGGCGCCTCTTACCACTCGGGACTCTTCCTTGACCAATTCCCGCCCAAACCAAGGAACAAACTCTTGGCTTACTATCCGAGGACAGATGGCCACAGCTGTCCTCAATCCGAGTGGCTACCCGACCGAGAGAGCGATGAAATCACTTCCAGATTGGATCTTGTCCGAATCTGAAAGAACAAGCCTGCCAAGATTGTTGGCGATGAAGTCCAGGCTTCCGAAACGGAACACTTGGGCTAGAGCGAAGGTGGCCATGACTTCGCTGGGGATTGCCATCGAGCTTGATGGGATTGATCTTAACGCAGCCCCTACTTGGCGCGCCAACTGTCGACGTTTGTTGTCGAAAATAATGAAAATGGGGCTAGGCGCTAGATCCAAACTCGATGGTAGCACAAGACACGGGAATTATACAGGTCCGGGCTCTCGCGGAGGAGATAATACCCTAGTCCTGTGCTCTGGAATTATATGTGGCTAGCTAATTTGCTGATGAGATTATATGTTGATGTTCCCCCGTCCCTCCCTTTATATGGCAGAGGAGGACGGTTACAAAAGAGAATCCTAGTCGGATACAAAGTGGGGATTATATCTCCTGCACATATCCGTTTTGGCAACGGTTTAGATTACGATTGTATCCTACCTAATCCGGATTGGTTGCTATCTTCAAGGATTCCTTATCTCGCACGTTTCGGCGCATCCCTGGTACCTTCTATTTCCCTGCAGCCAACCCGACCCAACCTTGTTTAATTGGGCCTCGCAGGCCTGCCTTGCAGATACTCATGGTGTGTATACTCCACAGTGTGTGACCAGAAATAACAAGTCGTGGTAACCAAGGGATCATTAGCCTCCGGATAGGCTAGGAATAAGGGGAGGC
Source organism: Guadua angustifolia (assembly GCA_036346375.1). Taxonomy (NCBI): domain Eukaryota; kingdom Viridiplantae; phylum Streptophyta; class Magnoliopsida; order Poales; family Poaceae; genus Guadua; species Guadua angustifolia. The sequence goes on from CM070508.1 coordinate 8,301,947, forward strand.
ACTCTGCTATTCCCATCCATTCCCACTCAACCATTTTCTATGCTGCTCTGCGCTTATACCAGTCTCTCCAACCCTTTAACACTGTCGACCAAGCCCTAAAGCTTTTACTTCACCCTTCTATGTTATAATCAGGTGCCAACAATGGGAGGCGAGGGATTTCTTATTCTATAATGATTGTCGGATCAAGATTCCCTATCGGGCCTAAGTAATACAGTCATTACTGTCGGGTATGGGGATGAATACCTAATGAGAGTCCATATCTTTTAAAGCTGATGGAAGTAGGCCGATAAGATGAGGAGTTGGCGGGAATTGAAGTCTTGAAGCTGAGGGAAATGAGAGTGTAAGTCGATGGAGAAGATTTTCAAGAGCTAGAGTGTGTGAAAATGACATCGGTTCGGTATGGTATTTATATGGGGTAAAAACCCAATGGCATTTGCGGGCTATTTGCTCGACATCTTGTGAATAGTCATGGTGAAAACGCGCATCTCAAGCATTTTTTTGTGTGAATAAATGAAGCGGTTACCGAGAAAAGTGGCCAGAATAGTGTGGAAAATCCGTGTTTAAGCCGACATAAAAGATTTTTGGCAGATAGCCTGTTATCTTCTAAAAATAGTGGGTATATTTTAGCACCAAAATTTGGTAAGGTGTATGACTGATTTGTAAGGTAAGTTAAATTTGGATACCTAGCCGACATCGATTTGAATAAAGAATTTGATTTGTAAGAGATGGGAGTTGGTACAGTTCATGATGATGGATCGGATAAGGATACTATCGGCTTATGTGTTATAAAAAGGGATCAAAGGCGAGCTGAAAGAAAACAACAATATATCAAACAACTCGCATCTACTTTTATTTACTTTTTGTTGACTAGAAGTAGCTCTTGTAATTTGAACTCTGTAATTCATTCTTGATCAATAAAGTTGTACATCACCGATTGTTGATCATCTTCGATTACTTCAATTCATCCGGATTTGCTTTTCTCCGGTCTTTTTGCACATCACCTTTTTCAGGAAAATCTATCTTTACCAAATCGTCTAATCGGTTATAACAAGATGTTTAGATCTATCACGCATGGTTTAATTGGCTAAATAGCTATTTAGATCAGATCTACACTAAAAATCTAATCGACTGATATAGCTGTTTAAATTATAATTTTCTTATCGATTATAGGATCAAATTGACTGCCACGCTACGAACCAAGATGAAACCCGGTGTTTGTGTGAGTTTAAACCGTTCAAATCCTCCGTCAAATTTTTAACACCAACACACTGTCGGTGAAACCCGGTGTTTGTGTGAGTTTAAACCGATCAACACTGTCGGCGAAAAAGACACAGAAAACTACTATGTAGCAGCTGTGCGAAGTACTTCTCACCATTGCTGCCTGTCATCAAGCTGGAACACCAAACAGAGGTGGCATCATGGCAGCTCGATTTCGATTTTCTTTTTTTTTCTCAAGACTTTTTTGCCTTAGCGACGTAAACAACTGTTTTTTGCCGTCCTGTACATTCTCAAAATGGGTAGTAACGATTTTGTTTTTTTTTCCGCATGTGTGCGTAAGATTCTTCGTCAATAGTTAGCCTTACAGGGATTAATTGACTACACCATTCAGAGTTTCAATTCAAACGGCAAGATCTGATCAGAAAATCACATGCTACTTCAGGAGACTGCATCGGATTCTCCTTTGTTTCCTCTTGTCCTTGCAACACCCATTGAATCGCAATACGTAGTCCTCTTTTATACTATGTTAATGCAACTAATTATACTCTTCACATGTTCATGTCACCAGCCATAAACCCTTTGGAACCAGTGATGGTCAATGGAACACTTAATTGGGTCGGTTTGCTCATGTGAGGGCATGGACACCCATTGAAGCTGCTGGGCACATGGTCACTCTCACGTGAACCCTATTTGATTACAGAAATTTTACGGTACGTTATATTTGTAGTATGTAGTAAGTAATATAAATTAGATCTAACTATTGATTTATTAAGGGCATTTTTGTTACTCTACTAATAAGGAAAGTATAAATTAATACTAAAAGAAATGAACGGTATTTAGTGCACTAGAAGAGCTCATTTGATTAAACTAGTACTGCTTCCATCTATTCTATGGAGAGGAGGAGGTTGTTTCAGTAATTCAGTCTAGGTGAGATGCGTTGTATGCTTGTAGCAGATTGCAACTGATGAGACCTGTGCTAGCTCATCATCATGCATGCCCACGGGCCATGCAGATCTCTGCAGATATTCCATCGATTTCGTTGGTTGAACCTAGCCAAGAATCTTCCAAGCGTACGTAGCAAGGGGCCGGCGTGCTTCGAAATTCAAAATACAAGACAGTTTCATGTGCTTATTTTTTAACGTTAACAGCACGCACTACAGGAAAAGTATTTATTTTCCACGGCCAAATATATGGTAGACGGCCAAAATAACCCGTCGACCATAATTAGATTAAGGTCGTCAGCCAAAATAATAGCCCTCTACCCTAGACGCGAAAAAAGCGCGTCACCGTCCCGCCCTAGAATTGGGGTACTGTTTGGTAATTAGGGTCGACAGCCTACACATTTGCCGTTCACCATACTTTAAGGTCGACCGCCAAATCGCCGCCCACCCAATGGGCTCCATTAGGGTCGACGGCCTCACGTGGTCGCCGACCTTAATCGCCACCCGGACCCAATTGGCGAAGACAAACGAAACTAGGGTCGACAGTGTTTTTAGTCAGAGACCTTAAATAATTAGGGTGGACGGCCACGTGGCCGTCGACCATAACTAGCATTACCTCTCCCCACCGATCGAATCCCCATTCGATCGATCACTCTTCTCACCCCGCCGCCCCCGATCGATCGCGATTTCTCTCGCCGCCTCCCCATTTGTCGCCGCCGCCGGCTGCCGGTGGCCCACCCGCCCTCCGCCTGACGCCTCACCCAAAGAAGCCGCCCCATCCTCCCGGCTCGCCACCCAAGAACCGCCTTCCGTCGCGGTGCCTCGTCTGTCCGGCGCTCACGCTTCAAAGAACGCTTCGTCCGCCCATCGCTCCGTCCGCCTGGCCTGGCCGCCAAAGACCGCCTCCCGCCGGCGGCTACTCGACCCGCCGCCACCGCCTCCCCGACTGCCGCCGCCACCCCGAGGTAAAAACACGTACAAACTTTGTTGTTAATTTGAAGACCAGAAATTTCTTGAGCTATATTTCACATCAGATAACTCTGATGTTTATGTCAAATGTTAAACTTTTATTCCCAGATGCACAAGATTGGATTTGCGACCATCAATATTTACATAGGATGGTTATATCAAGACTGTGATTGCTGGGAAAGGAGTTGGACATGCCATCAAAGTGGTATGCTACTGATAGCTTGCGGTCACTTATGATATATCCAGCCACTTGAAAGCGTATCGTGGTAAATTAATGATTATGCACACCAATTATTTTTGTAAATGGTTTGTTGTTTGTTCATGATGGCCTCTCCAACAAAGGAGCTGATTTATGCTTGTCTTAACCTTCTCTATTTCCTTTCCAACATTCCCTGTAATATCTTGATTACTGTAAGGTACTAAACCCACTGTCAGTTTCAGTGTTTAATCCGCTATGAATTATGATAAGTATGATCTGGACAGGATATCTCAATCGCTTGTATGTTAGGCTGGAACATGCTTGTTAATATGGGTGTGCTGGGCCAGGCCTGGGCGGTAGGAAGCACTTGGCTGTGAATGGCATTATAGAATATTGCTCGTGTGTGATGATCTAATAACAATTTGGACGATGGCTTGTTCTATCTGTTCAAATTTCAAACTAGAATATCACCAGTGTTTTCGTGGAAGTCTTGGAGATCATATCCCAAGACCTCACCAGAAGAGTGATCTCTATGGCATTGTGTTGCATTCTCTGGTTAAAGCCAAGGAAGTATGTATCTACTGTCTTTTACCATTCCTTTTGTTGTGTGAAATGATGAATTGGGTTTATCTTTCCTCTTTATTGGAGAGTATAAATGAGGTTTTCGAGGCTGTTATTGATGCTTGGTCTGTTTTTTAATGGAACATTGTATCTTGTTGAATTTGATAGACTTTTTCTGGTTTCAAGACTCATAAAGCAATAAGAACCTTCAAGATCATGAGATCATGCCGTCATCCAGCCAATACTACAATTTATAATATCATGATAGAGTCCTGTAAACTGTTGCCTTGTCTAAAATCAGCTAGTGCTTTGCTGTCAGTACTCACCATGCATTTTTTTGAATTAATACACACTTATTCCTTTGTTTGAGTTGATTTGAATTTTGGGGTCATTTACTTAGTCTCATGTCTAGTTTTTTCATGACAGGTTGTATTAGGAAAAAAGGGTTTTGAGGGTGCACTGTATTTGTTGGACATATGCATAGTTGAAGAAATTCAGCCTGATATAGGTTTTTTCAGTACAATACTCAGAGACAAATAAAAGAGTTGTCTTCCAGAAAATCAATCTACTCTTCTTTCCCAAACTAATGTTTAAGACTCATATCTGAACATCCTTCACAGGGTCAGATTCGTGTTGTTGAATATATTGTTTAGTGTATTCAGCTAGCAAATATGCAACCCGATCAATCAATGCTTTGGTACACATTTTGTGCCTACGTGTATCATGAATGTGAGAATGATATCCGAGGATGCCAGCATTCTTAAGGAAAAATGAGTAATTTTAGAAGATCTAATCCTTAGTGAAGAACCAGACGCTGAATTAAGGATCATGAAGATATTTGAAGCAACTGAAGAATATCTTGCGACAGCTTGAACCTGAGATGGTGTGCAACAATGGGTTGCACCATATCTTGGTCACCTGAGGATTTGCTGTTTGGTAATTAGGGTCGACAGCCTACACATTTGCTGTTAATTTACTTCTTCCTTCATCTTGATTGTTTGTAGTTGTTCCATTTATTATACTCTCTAAATCAGTGGTACTTTTAACTGCCTGAAACTAACAGATCCTAGAATAAGGTTGTTGTAGCTCCCTAAACCTCCCTATTATACAGGCAATAAACATGAGTATGTTTACATCATTTTTATATAAATTTACACCAGTTGAGTATATGAAAATATGACATCTCTTCACTGTAATTAACTGTCTTTGTAATTGTACTTGTCTTTTCTTGTTCCTGAAACAAAGAGGATGAACCTGAAACTAAACATGAAAATATGTAGGGTACTCATTTTGCTCAATAGATATGAATATAGCATATGAACTCTGAACTTCAGGATCTTTTAGTTTGGTGGCATGTGTTTTACGTTCCAAACTTTAGTAAAATTTGGATCATTCAACGTTCCAATAAGACTTGGATCAGTCTCAAAAGTGTAGTTGGTGCTTGGGTAAACTCAAGTTAATTTTCATTAAAGGAAGCTAACCATGAACTCTTGCCGTTATGGTTGCAGAATTGAAATGATATTTTATTGTTGCTTATTGTCAACACTAGTTTGGTCTGTCATAGCATTGTACTAGCATTTTGTAGTAGTACCATAGAAATAGTTGCAAGCTTTGACTTGTGGATCATTTTGTAGTAGTAACCATTTCATGAAGTTTTGTTGTGCTTATAGTCGCCATATTTCTTATATATTTTCAGCCATTTCCTTCATTGATTCCATTACAATCTCTGCATATGAGATGATTACATACACATAAAAATGTTAAAAAAATGCCAATTAGCCTCTCCGATAGGTCTGGTCTGCAAAAAAAAATCTTTTATATTCATTTAGGTTAGTAGTTTGTTAAAGCAATCTTTGCTGGTTTTGTTTTTATCCCACTGACCCAGCCTTATCTTCATGAATTTGGAGAAGACTAGTACAACACTTCACCACGCTGACTATGTGAACGGGCACTGCGAGAGCTTCCAAAGAAGACCGGTGAACAATTAGTTATCCTATCTCAGGTACTATTCCATTAATCCACTATCTACTCATGTTTCAGTTTGTGGTTTCAGGATCTTACTAGGAAATGCTTTGCATCACACCATTCCCTTAAATCTATTTACTAAACAATTTGTGTTTCAGTCCTAATGGATGATATTAATGTTGGTTACTGAAAGGCTTGTTTAATCGCAGTATTTTGCTATAAGAAAATCCTTACTACACAAGCGTAAATTTAAATTCTATAGTATTGCACTCCAAGCATTTATAGTTCTCTTAACCTATCAGTGCGTAATATGATCGTAACGAAGGTGAATGGTGTGGAAGTGGAAAACTTGAAGATCTGTGCAGCCTTGTGGAAGGTCAGATCAAGAAAACTTGAGATTTCATTTGGATGATGAGCGGTGATCATCATGAAATACCGTAACGCAAGGCTTGCCACGCCCCGGATCCTAAAGCGCACAGATACAGACAATGATGTCGACCGACCTTGTCGATGAACAAGCGACTAACGGTGAGATCGAGGTGCCGTGCTCTAGCTAATACATATTCTTGCTAACGAGCTAGGCGGCTTTTTGGGAACAACAGATGTCAAGAAAGTTCATTTTCCCGAGACAAATGTGATAGACCAAGATCGCCTGGATTTGTCCATTGGTTGGGGCGGCTCTGCTTGGCTCTCGCTTTGACGCAAGGAGGGGTGGTCTCCAAAGAAATAGGAACCCCGATAGGTCTGGTTTGCAAAAAAAATCTTTTATATTCATTTAGGTTAGTAGTTTGTTAAATCAATTTAAGTTGTTCTTTTGCCACTATGAAACTATTGGGCTTAAGTTGATTCTACATGTGCCCACATTTATGTTGTACACTTAAGATTGTTTTACATGTGCCCTCAAGTTGAATATTTGCACACAATGTTTAGAAATACTAATAAGATTCCCGAATTCTACGTAGTATGTTTTGTGAGATATCCCTTTGTCCACTTGGGTTGTCAGTGCAATGGAGCCATTCAAGTCGTTGATGTTCGTTTTTCTTCGCTCATTTCATAATGTCATATTTTCATATACTCGAATGATGAGTGGAGGATTCAACAAAACATTATGCGTTGTTGCATCATGTTATGATAAAGCAAATTCAGTTCAAAGAAAATATTTTTGAATGCCGCCAACGCTAATCGGCGACTATTTTTTTAAATGCCGATTAATTAGGGTGGATGGCATTTTTCACGTGGGTCGCCCACCTCGATAGATTAGGGTCGATGGCCTTTTCCACGTGGCCGTCCACCATAACTTAGGTGGACGGCCACGTGAATGTGCCGTCGACCTAATCTTATTATGGTCGACTACTAAGGAAAGGCCGCCCACCCTAGTCTAGAGTGGACAACCTGCTTTTCTGTCGACCTTAGCGTTATTATGGTGGATGACCTATATTTGGTCACAACCCTAATAGGGTGGACAACCACCCGTCGAATTTAATATTATGGTTGACCACTTACTTTCGACGGCTTAAGGTGGATCGGCACCATCGATTCTAGTTATGGTGGACGGTTTCGGCTCTAGGGTGGACGATTTTGGCTGTCGAAATTACTGTTTTTTCCTGTAGTGACGGGAGACCCTACGACACATATATGGAGAGCTTGAGATATTATACCTAGCCGGTCAAATAAGGTTTATCTGTGTTGCTCTCTAACTCGATAGTGAACTTATTCATAAATAATATTTCCAGATCGATATACTCGGAGCAATTTAAATATCCAACCATTTCTTTGTTTCCAGTTTGTCCTTATTTGTCACTGCTCCCTTTACACTTCCCATTGTTCTATGCAACTTGCCCGGTTACTGCATCTCTGCCTCCCAAACACGATGTGTGAGAGACTAAGGCTTCAAATTTTGTTTTTGGACCACATTTCGAGGGGGGAGGGGGTTGAAATCTGAAATGTCAGCGAGACTTCAGAATTTCGATGGAAATCTGACTAAAATTCAAAAACCAAATTTGAAATTCGATAATTTGAGGCTAGCAAAACCAAAATTTTGGCCGAATTCAACCCTATGAAATGGTCTCCCGAGCAAGGTTCAAATTTCGTTTTTGGATTATATCTCGGAGGGGGACCGAAATCCAAAATTTCGGTGATATTTCGAATTTCAGATGAAATCTAGATAAAATTAAAAATCAAAATTCAAATCCAGTATAAAAAACCTTGAAATCTGATCAAAATACCCGAAATTTAAGTGAAATTGAACGAAATTTCGGTCCTATTCAACCCCTCTGGAATGTTGTTTTTTTATATATTTTGGATGTAAGCGATGTGGTCCAAAAAACATGCCTCCTCTGAGAGGTCTTGGGTTTGAATCCAGTGCTCAACATTAATTTTTTAGATTTTGGATGTCAGCCTCGCAACGTTAGTTTTTTAAATTTTGGGTCTTGGGTTTGAATCCAGTGCTCAACGTTATTTTTTTAGATTTTGGATGTAAGCGTCGTGGTCCAAAAAAGCACCATTTTTTTGGGCAAATTGAATCCGAGACCTCAAGTATGCTAAGCAGGTACTCTACTACATGAGCTAAGCTACCATGTTGTGATATTATGTATGACAATTTTTTGAACAAGTTTGTTCTTGCGCAAATTTCAACTGAACAAAAAATGATGCAAATCATGTTATAAAATTTTTAAAATTTTTTTGGATGGTCCCAACACATCACTAATGTTACCATAAAATGTTGAAATGATAATCAAGCATGGTAAATTTTAAAAAATTCTAATAGTGATGCTATCCTGATAAAAGCTTCCATGTATAATTTTGGATCATGATTTGATTGAGCAACCAAAACAAGTTTAAAATTTTTAAAACTTTTAGAAAAGGGTTCTCAGGCAATTTTTAAGCTCTGATAAAAATTTGCAATATGATCACACTCAAGAGAATTAATAAAATTCTGACACAGTTACTGTCTCAACTATGTTCATTCTGTTTTTGAATTTTTAAATATAGCAAATGAAGTTAAATTCTTTTGGAAATTTTGTTATGATCCTAGAATGATACAGATGGTATCATAAATTTTTTAGAGTATGATCAATCCTATAAAATTTTATAAAAATCTAACGGTGTTTCTGCTATTTTATAAAACATCTCAAAAAAAATTTTAATAAATTTTCATGGAATATAACATTCTTAAGGGTTATTGACCCAAATCTATTGCTCAAAATTCAAAATTAGGTCAAAATACCTGAGATTTTGGTGAAATTTACTGAAATTTCTAAAAAATATTGTGGTAATTTGAATTTTTTATCCAGCCAAGATTTTGAATCTCATCCCCTACTGAAATCCGAAATCTTGGACAAAATTTCTGAAATTTCACCAGAATTTTGAACAATGCTCCCGAGGCTAAACAAATTGGGAAAATATGAAAAAAAAATCATGCAAGCATTTATCTACATTTCCTAGAAAAATAGGGAAAATGAAAAAATTATGCAAGCATATATATATATATATATATATATATATTCTATTTGTTTGAATGTAAAATACTACGTATTGGCAAATAAAATACCCTAAATTTAGAAATTTCAATAGCAACCAATATATATTGTGATCACAAATGATAAACATGAAATAAAATTGACACAGATGACATTCACATTCACCAACATCATGCCGTTATGTCCATCCCATTGCATGACAATTGACAATTCATAAACATATGTAAAATCCCCTTACATTACAACTTTGAAATCACGATGTGCATTCTATCCATTATATTTCATCCATCACAATTATTTCAAACATAATAAACGAGAGAAATATTTATCAAGCATGGATGACACCACAACCCACAGATTGGCCCAAACCATCTACAAGAGGCATAATTAAATGAGGAGTATGAACATGTATTACACGAAGATGAGCTACATGAGTAAAAGGATCTTGTAGACAACTATGCATTGACATACCTACAAGTAGTAGTACGTGCATGGTGCAACCTCCATCATTGTGTCATCAACAATGATCTCGCCATACTTCCTCTTCGAGCTCTTGTTTGTGTTCCTCCCTGTTCACATCCCACGGCAGCCAGGCAAATTTTCAGTTTTTGTAATGTGCCATCCAACCCGAATGATTGTCCGACTAGTGCAGGTACCTTACAGGCATATGTCATGTGTACGGATCGGTGTAGAGATCAGTGTAGTCGAACAACAACATATTTGATCCGTTGTGACTCTGGTAATGACTATACCCACCCTGGTCACCTCCGTTGGGCATCGAGCCGTACCCTAACACGGTGTACCCAGACTACTCACTAGGGAAGCCCCAATAGGTTAAGACTAGTTGCTGGACCATGAACCCATGTCATCCTTAGGCTCTCTTGCCTACTGCCCACACCCACCACTCGTCGTGCCCTTCCCCATATTACGGATCTTCCTCTGTGAGCCCTTCCTTGAGGCACTTCCCCCTTATTGCGATCCTCCCACTATCTGTGGTTGTGTACGGGGTTAGAGAGGGTAGCTGTCAGTGTTGAGTCTATCACTGAGCTACTATTAATAGACTCCTGGTATTACACCATTATTGAGGGCTCTCAATTTCGTCGTCATTGCCCACATCTGGCTCGTCATCGCTTAAGGCCTTTTCTTTTGCCTTGACTTTTGTGTTGTTTTTTCCTTTGCCCCTCGGATTGGCCAACAACTTCGCCAACTCACCTAAAGTACCCGCCAGCCTATCCTCATCATCGTAGTAGTGGTAATAGTAGTAGTTAAATTAGACACATCTCCATGACATGAAACAACAACCAACAAGTGTAAATTCAACTTGCAATTCACTTGCCATTTAGGCAGACTACACGGACCACGACTGCCATGATAGTGACCAGAAAGACTCTAGAAATAGGCAAGGCCTGAAAGTTCAAACTTGACATCGAAAGAACATGTCCATAAATTTCTAGTGTACAGTGTTAGGGAATTTATAATAAAATTGCTATACTACTCTACCCTTGAGCCCAATTGTTACTGACTCTCGCACTACGGCCATCCAATGTAACCATATGGCATGGGCTCAAGTAACTTTCTCCCTCTTTTCCTCTGACAAATGATAATGAGAGTCGCCTAGGGTAAGCAAAGGCACATGGAAAGTTAAAGGCTAAGGTTGTAGGCTAGTTGTTAAAAAATCATAAACACATAAGCGTATACTCCATGTGTATTAAAGTAGGATATGGTCGGGGATTCCTTTCTTTGGGAGATGTCTTCTCAAAGCATGTAAAGGTACCACTAGTGGTGACATTACATAACCTATACCCGGACTAGCTTTTGTGAATGCTCAAGTAAGAGACAAGATGGTGACTACCTCCGTTAATTTCAATCACGAACAAGCATTTGAATAGGTGGCCATGCCTCCGGGGAAAAACTCGATTCCTTTTCATTTTTATAGGGATGATGTCTTTTCATCTCATATAGATGACATTCGGCCTAACGACCCATTTTTTTTAACTAACGAGCTAAGTATACATGTAAAGAATATTCACCAATCACTACTTATGATGTCATGTCCATGTGAATATATTCAATTCCCTTGAGATTTTTCTCCCCCACTTTCTTTGTGTTTTTTCTTCCATTTTTGGCATGCGTTGAGGTGACTTCATATGTTTTTTCAGTAGAGTGAGGAAAAGCAAAAGTAGACCAAACACATAATAGAATGTTTACCATGGCCATACCATACTAAATGCAAAATTTTCACATGTATTATGTAAGTACTAAAATCTTAAATGGCAAGCATCTTTGAATAAAAGAGATGGTGGGAGTTAAGGTGAATTTATGTTTAAATGTATATGGATTTGTTTGTTCGTATGGTCTTTTGGATTAATTTCTTTTGCTAAGGCATTATGTGTTACATGCATTAGAGCTTCCCTAGATTAGCGTGAATATTGCCAAATTGCGAAGTTAACTTTGAGGTTTGAAAATGAGGATGAAAGAATGCATAATTATGAAGTAATCTAATAATGGTTTTTGACTACTTTATTTCATTGAACAATGCAATTTATTTGTCTTTACTAAGAAATTTAACTTTAAGTAATGATTGTGAAATTTATCATCATTGTCGTATGATTGGATTGCATTCTTTAGCGTACAAAATAAGTTATTTTTTATCATCATTGGAAGAAAACAATCAAACCTAATTTAATGTTTTGGAAGCTCATGATAGTAGAAATATTTGTACCTCAATTTTAATGAGAGTTGGATTTAATTAAAATGTGTAAGATATTTGTGAATATTTCTGAATGGTGATTGTTATAATTGCTTCTTAAGGGTTTTTTGCTGGTGAAGCAGTTTACTGCTAGAAAATGAGTTTTTCTATCTCATGAGAAAAGAAATGATGGTTGTGTGGAAGTGGTTTGATTCCACGATCAATTTTCTCTTTTGAAAGGATTTGCCTTAGAAAAAATGAGCTAGATTTATAAATGATTTATGTGGTGTTTTTTTAATTGAGTTTCTCCTCGATGTGAATTTTTTAGCGCCTTATTTTCAAGGTGTGAAAGATGTTTCTTTTGTTAAAGAGAATTGAGATTTCCTTTGCGTTCTAGTGTGGAAAAAAAGGTATGAATGATTGATATTGTTTTGTTGGGTGTAATAAGGGATTGTACTCTTTGGCTTGATTCTTTGAGTGGAAGAATGTGGGGCGATATCTTTATAGAAAGAAGAGCCAAGTGCGGGTTGATACCGACCAGAGATCCCAGTCTTTGCTGGTTGTTGATCGTAAATGGTTTAAGTATGGAGAATAGTGGGGTCTTTTGCATGTCTCAGTCTAAGTCTACCAGGGAGGATTGGTTAGTAGTTTGTTTGTTAGCGGAACATGATTAATCTATAAGAGTGGATCACTAGGAAGTTGTGGGTAATTAAATTACCTTTCTATAGTGTATCTAAATATTTGGTTATGTTGGGTATATATAATGCTACGACAATATGAAGTAGGATGTTCTGTTGTGAATATTATCCTAGATGCTCGTCTCTTAGTGTGAAGTATGCCTGAAGGGTGAAAGGATTTAAATTTATGCTATTCATAGTAATATTGTAGAAAAAAGAAGGTGTGTCATTTTGAGATATATTTTGGTGGTAAGATCCTCTTTATGAAAGAGTCTACTGTTTGCGAGGTGTTTCAGTTTTCTAGGTTACAAGTGATACACACTGTTGTTTAAGTGCATAGTTCTACTGATTCGGTGAGCAAAGGGATGGAAGCGTGTTGGAGTATGGTATTTTGTGTTGTTATTCTTGTCTTGAATATGGCAAACCGCGGGTAGAGAGGTTGAGAGCAGATAGTAGAGTTATACAAATGAGAAGAAGAGGGAATTGGAGTTAAAGTTAAAGGTTGGTATCAAGTTCTGTTGAAAAGTATCATCTGTTAAAAGAGGAGTTGTATGCTTGATTTCCAAAGAAAAGCTTAGCCTGAGATACGTCAGATCGTTTCCTTTAGTAGCATGATTTAGAAAGTTGGCTTATCTCATAGACCTTCTTGAATCTTCGTGTGGAGTATGTAATGTGTTTCATATTTCTAGGTAAAGGAAGTTCTTGTGGGATTTCAATCAAGATATTATTAGAACCGTTGGTCTTTGAGTCTAGGTGACTTGCCTTTGAGACCCACCCAGTGCAGATATTGGGGAGTCGAAGTGGGTATTGAAATATAGAATGTTATAGTGTTGTGGTCGCATCAATCTGAGCAGTAAGCAACTTGGGAATTGGAGTCTTGCATGCGCGAGAAGCATCTAGAGTTGTTCTTATCTTGTATGTGAGGTGGTGTGATTTAATTTCTAGGTTGTTTATGTTCTTGTGTAGTTGGCGTACTAAGAATTCGGGGTCGAATTCTGTTAAGAGGGAAGAATGTAATATCTTAGAAAGAAAAAAGAGGTAAAATGGGATTTTCTCCATGGGTTGGATCGGTTTTTGGGCTAGGAGTGGAGGGGCTAACCCTAGCCACCCCTCCTCCACCTAGCCACACCCCCTTACCCCACACCCAGCCACCCCTTCTCCCCTTCTTACTCCCCTTAGCAACCGCCCCTCCCATCCCTAAACCCTAGTCGCCATCTCCCTCCTCCCCACCCCTAGCCGCCCCCTTCTTCTTCCTCCTCCCTTGTGGCAATTGCTGGCCCTCTCGAGCCACCTTTGTTGCTGCCTTGGTGGTGTAAGGAACATGGAGACCCGAGGGCAGGAGTTGCATCATGTGGAGGAGCGACAAACGCGTGATCTGAGAGGAAATGTCGACGTCACTGCTCCATCGAGTCTTTGGGTGCAGGTATAACCCTTAGGCTATTCTTAGTGATGTTGGTGCTACAATTGGGTGGTTTTCCCTGGTAGTTGTGGGTTGGAGTGATCACCGAGTTGTTTTGGGGTAGGTTTGTTATTGGGTAATAGTGGGTTCAATCTTTTGGGTCTAATTTAGAGGTACCTATGGTCAGTTTTAAAGGTCGTGGAAGTTGTGAAAAATATAGATTTTTATCTAAAGTTTTGTTAGAGTATAAGAACTTTATTTAAGCAGTTTAAAAATTATGACCTGTTGAAACTTATTGTCTAGAAGTTTGTTGCTACTGAAAGCAGTCGTGGTAATCTGCAGATTAGGGCTATTTAGTGGCTGAATTAAATTATCTCCATAACTAAAGAAAGCTAGATAATCTTCTATAGATTTCAGAAATGTCATGGTTTTCTATTTTTGAAGTTTTATAAAAATAGTTACGAAATTGTAAAGTCTACTGTTCAGTGAGATAACAGATTGATCTTTGGGGCAAAAATTGAGGGCTTAGATGGATTAATTGAAAAATATAGATAACTAGAAAATTATAGGTAATCTTGTTTAGTTTTTATAAAGTATATGGTTTTCTATGTTTGGGCTTTTTGAATTATAAATTGTAGTCTTCCGACCGCCGGGATAGCAAAGGGGTGAGCTGTCCGGCGAGTGAAAATGTTAAAAAATAGGGGTTGTGCATAATTGTGATGTCATTATGTTTGATACTTGTATTGTCATTTCATGATTTTGAGATGAATGTATCTATTGCAACAGGTGTGACTTCGGGGGTGGCTTCAACTTCACGCCACTCCGGTCCTCATAGGTAAAGAGGCAAGTACATCGTATAATAATGATAGAATGATATGAATCGATATTTAAATTGATAATTGACATATTGTTGTCCTATATGAATGTTATCAATTATTGTCATTGTTTATGCTCATGATATATAGTGGTTATGTTAATGATGGGATGAATAGAACATGGTATAACTCATGTCATTTGCATATGTGCATTCATGATGGAAGAAGTGACCCATGTGGACCTCTATGACCTACTTGTTGTGGGTATGAAAGACCTACTGTAGTAGGTTCTTCCATGGTATGGAAGGGAATATAAGGGTGCTACACTGATAGGTGTGCACTTAACTATAAGTTATAAGATGTGCATATGAGCATGTAGCATGATGCATTGCATGAATGAAGTAAAAGAAGAAATTTACATTGATGAGTTCTCCTACATGTATGGATAATATTACAAGATGTATTTTACTCAATGAGTTATTTATATGTATTGATATCATTGTATGATATACTTTGCTGAGTTTTGGACTTACACATGTTTATTTAATACTTTAGGTACTTTGAGGCCGACGGAAGGGGAGTAGCACAGTCACGTCACTTATTACTACACCACCTTCTTTTTTATATTTAGCACTTTGGTCATACGTATCTCATTGAATAAATTAGACAGACACACTCATGGAATAATTTTAGGGGAAGCAATCTTGTGAGAATTTAATTGGTTTTGTTAAATAATATTTATGGATTTTATTATATCTTGAGAATGTGCTTCATGTGGTTGTTTCGTTTGGTGGCTTGGGCAAAAGTAAGTAATAAGGTAAGATTGTTTTTCAAACGCATGTGTTTTGGACACTCCCAAACGCGAGGTCTTTGGTGTTCTTGGGCGTGAGGATCTAAGTTTAGAATTTTTGTTATTATTTTTCATTGTGATTCTCTGTGAATGTCTTGTAGTTGGTGTATAATGACTGAAAGATAAATTATGTTATCGTTGAAATTGTTGTTGAAAATGGTTAAATATTAGTGAAGTAGCATACTGAAGTGACAGTTAGGGCATGTGGGGTGCTGGGGTGTTACAACAATAAGAGAGAAAAGATTTGGCAAGCTTGATCACAATTTTTTTAAACATAGTATTAAAATAGTACAAGGAATTGTTGATCTTGCACAAACTCTCGAATTTTTTAGGACATTTGGATCCTTTCTTTATAAAAAAATTCTAGTGCTAAAGAATAACATATCACCCCTTGGTTTATATGCCATCCCTAGTTCTCCTCCAAAGCAAATAAAAAACCCTACTCCTATTAGGATTAGTAATCCTAGTCCTATTGGGATTCATCTCGAACGCCTTTTCAAATTCTAAAAAATGGCTAGATCCATAGTTAGCATTGCTCATGTAACCATTTGATATAGAATTATCCATTTTGAAGTGAAAAAGAAATCAAATACACCTAGACATGATCTAATCAAATAGGGATGAAAACGGAACGAAAATAGTCGATAAATGATTATTTCGTTTCCGTTTCCACATTTTTTACAGCAATGGAAAAGAAATTGGAAATCCCAGAAACAGAGATGGAAACGGATAGTGACGAAAACAAATGCGAAACGAAATGAAGCAAATACGAAAACAAAAGTGAAAAATTACACAAGAACATAATACATGATCATAATATACATAATCATAAAAATAGTGTAACTCATTCCACCTCCAAATCGGATACAAGAATAATTTTATGTTCACCGGTATCACTAGAAAGTGTTTTCTTAAGTTTATCAGTTGAAGGCTCGCTATTTGTCCCCAGATTAGACCATCATGTCCTTCTCCATATTATTATCATCGACATTCACTTGCTCCTCAAACTATAAATGTGTAATACCATAAAATTTGCATATTATTGTTCAATGTTCATTTACGCTTTTCTGAGATTTATCTTGGATTTTCTAAAGTTTATAAATACTGTTTTGCTATTTTTTAGATTTATAAAATTAATTTATTCATGAAAAATAAAACTAAAATCATGCTAAAATAATTTTTCTAGGCTCAAAATGTTTCAAAGTATTTTTGAAAATTTTTCTAAAAATTTTGAACTCTATTTGATATTTTATATAAAGCTATTTATATTTCTAAAATTATTTTAATTCAAAAATAAATGTAAATTCTACATTCTCCTTTTTAGACCAAGCTTTAACGGAATTTCTCATATCATTTATACAGAATTTCATTTCTATTTTTGTCAAAAATAGTGCTGCCATTTTATTTTCGACAAAAAAAAATATTTCCCTTTCCGTACCGATATTTTTCATTTCCATTTTCGAAAAAAGACTTTCATTTCTATTTTCCTTCAAAACCATTTCCTTTTTCCACCCTAAATCAACATATCCAATGTTCAAGAGCTCGACTGAACAGAACAGCCGTCCAAACCCGAACACAAACCAAAACAGACAAATGATTCCCAAATTTCCCAGGCCCACCACCAGTGGCACAATAGGTAAATAACGCACACTTAGGGTATGTACAATAAGGCTATTTCAGCTTACTCTTAGCATGTCCACATCAGTTTTATCCTATGTGGAAGAGTGAGAAAAGAGGAGAGAAGAGAGCTGGCTTTTATTTAGTAGTAAGTATTGCACGGAAGTATAAGTAAATTAGTTATGTACAAGAGAGAAGAAGTAATTAATGTACAGAATCTAGAGCTAATTTTTAGAGATACTCCCTCCGTTTATTTTTACAAGGCGTATTTTGACTCTGCACGAGGATTAAGGATGCGTTGAAATTGAGAAAGATATGAGAGAAAATGATTTAGATGCCCTCCCTTAATTATCTTGGAAGATGAAAGATATACTTTGTACGTGTGGTAATGAATAAATTCATATGTTTGAGAAAGAATAAATAGGGCATAGAAGAAAAGACCTTATTAAATCTACACGTAAGTTTTATATTTATGAATAAGACTATTCAAAAAATAAGGCTTATAAAAATAAACAAAGAGAGTAACTATTATATAAACTGGTTTTAACGCTTTCTCTAGATGATATATAATATGAGGAAGTATATGGTGAAAGTAGACATACGGTGAAATCATGAAAGTAGACAATCAGAAACGTTGGATCAAACTTGAATAGTTCAGATCTAGATGGAATCTCACCTCCTCCACTTAAGTGGAGAAATTTTATAATTTTTCTAGGGGTTATGCGTAAAACGTGTTTAAGTGAGGAGGTAGGATTCCATCTAGATCTGAACCATTTAAATTTGATCTAACATCTCTGATTATCAACTTTCATGATTTTACCGTGTGTCAACTTTCACCCTATACTTCACCGTATAATATAATCTCGTCGCTGTCTACAAATGCAGGACGACACCTCACCATGCTCCCCCTCCCTGACAGGTGGACGGAGCAAAGTGAGGGCAGCCAAGTCTCCTCTTCCTCTGCTCTTCGTCGCAGCATTTGCCCCCAAATCTAGCCAGGATTCTCCGATTTCTCCTGCCTTCTCGTCCCGGATCCGCCGCTACTCCTCCTCCTCCTTCCACTGTAGCACGCCGGCGACCTCGAAGCCCCTCATCCCCGTGACGAGTCACGCTCACACCAACACTATCGAACCCTCCCTCTCAGCCGAAGACGCGCGCCGCCAGCGTCCATCCACCGAGAGAGAGGCACTCCTTCCACCTCGAAGCGAAGGAATTCTTCTCTCGTAGGAGACGTCCTACTCCGCGCTACTGGACTGGCTTGGGGTGGAGATCCATCCTATCCGGGCTTTGTTTGGATTGATTTCTTCTTCGGTCGGTAAGGAAGCCCTAGATTGCTTGGATTGTTATTTAATCGTTTTTTTTGGGGGGATCACTTGCTTGCTGCGAGCAATCAATCTAATTCAGATCTTTCTTTCTCTCCAATCCAATCCATGCTGTTTGTTGCGGATCTGTTGGTTGCGTGTAGTACTGGATTACTACTGATAACAGTTTATTTTACTAAATTTTTGGGTGTTCAACCGAATCCCCATGCCCCCACATTAGGTCCGCCCATGTATTTTAGTGTCTGCTACCCTGAATTAACAAATAATGCTACTAACAGCAGTTTTTTTTTTAAAAAAAATGTTGGGGGGTTCAACTGAGTAAATGTTCATACTAAAGTTAGACGGTAAAAGTTTGGTTTTTAATTGTTTTTAACAATAATTGTTCAACGCAATTATTTGGAATGCCACTTTGGATAGGAGATCTGTTCTCTTGATGGCACAATAGCATTATGTTTATGATTCAGTTAGTCTTGGAAAGTAGGATCTTGTGGTGGTATCTGCTGGTGACTTGATGTATGTTAATCCATTCTTTCAAAAGGTGGAGAGATTGGACTGAGCAGCCATGGACAACCTGTGGCATCTTGGAGATGAATTCCGTGGGCACTCGAAGGTAGTGGAGGACCGTCAGTGGTCTCTCATGACATCGAAGCTGGCTGAGATCACCAAGTCAAAGGCTGAGAGGATGAATGACCTTGACTATGCTCGGGTGAACACTGTCCCCGATGTGAAGCAATGGGATAAGTTATCCTACCACCAAGATGAGAACAAGATGGACCACCTCAATCTTGGCGTTATGAACTTAGATCTTAAGATGAATGATCTCAAGATGAATGAGGCTGCAATGAAGAACCCTTTCCGCAACATGTCCTATAACATGAATACGATGTACCCCAAGGGAAGCAGTGGTAATGTCAATGTGTTCAAGATGAATGTTGGGGTCAACAAATATTCGAATAGTCAAAATGGGAAGGAGGCAAATGGCAAAAACAATGGTGGTAACAACAGTGGAAGCAACAGCAATGGAAACAGTAACAACTCTGCTGTTGACAAGCGCTTCAAGACATTGCCAACAAGTGAGATGCTACCAAGGAATGAAGTTCTTGGTGGATACATCTTTGTCTGCAACAATGATACGATGCAGGAGGATCTCAAGAGGCAGCTTTTTGGTATGTGTTACCATAATTCCTGAGAAATCACTTGACACATCATTTTGAAAAAAATGTTTTATTATTGATCTTTTGATATAACATTTCCAGATTTGTTGGTGTTCTGCAGGGTTGCCAGCAAGATATCGTGATTCAGTCCGAGCAATTACTCCTGGTCTCCCTCTTTTCCTTTATAATTACACGACCCATCAGCTTCATGGGGTATTTGAGGTGTGTGATTATCCGATTTTCTGACAACCGCAAAGCCTCTCTACGAATTTCTTAAAACAATTTTTTTGCTTTTCATATGTAAATACTTGTATCACTAGATATAAATTTATGCAACTTAGAGATCCATATGCAACAAAGAAATAAATACAGTGCTCTCACGCACTGTTCCATTCTAGACCATGCATTGTTCCTTTTCAGATGGACTTCTTTAGCTGGCATTCCCCTTCAATTTTTTTCTCTCGTGCCTACATGTGTACTCTGTTGGAACAATTTTTCTTTCTCAGTATTTATTATTTGTTACTTTGCAAAACTCTGAAAGAGGAAATATATCATTCTGATGGTCCAGATACTCCAGCTTATTCAATCAAGAAGCATGAATATAACATCCATACATCTCACTTTTTTAGATGGGCCAACCGCGTCCATGCATCACTCTTTAAATGAGCCACTGTAGCTAGTATTTTTGTTCCCACATTATTGGTTCTTATGTATTATTGTACCTGTTCTGGTCTGGACTTAATTTCACCTTGCTCCTATTCATCTTGTATGCTTTTGTGCTATGTTGACGAGGCATTTGTGCATCATTGTTTTGTACCAAGCTATTTTTAGCAACTAGCCAGGATTTTATTTTTGTGCTGCTCTAGCGTATGTTCCTGCTTGGAAGTACCAGGCTATTTTTAGCTGCCTTTTAAAGAAACTTTTAAGAGTTTTTATGCGGCCTAATAATTGTGATCCTTGTGATGGAAGTAGCTGTGATCAATACACATACATGAATGATGAAACGTGGACTAACACATTAGCATGTGCTACTGTATGTTTCTTTTTGTATTTCTTGGATTTTCCTGTTAAGTTGCAATGCTTCTATTAGTTGCTGTTCAACTGTTTTTACAAAGTTGGAACTTGCGATCCAGGGGTTCCAATTGCAAGCTATAATACAACATGGTTGGCAACCAACTTTTATTCTTTTGTTATGGGGCTAATTTTTAGACAACATTTTGCTGATGTTTATGCTCACTCTGATTTTTTTGGTCCTTTCTGTATTGCCCAACAATCATATTTAGCTTGATATCTGATGAACATTTTACATGTCAATTTTTTTTTCTTTTGTTGGTATGTATGCACCATTGTTTTGTTAAGGGGCTTTTAACCAATGTTCTCCTGCCCTTTTTTGGCCTCCATAGTGTTTTTCTGGCCCATTTTGAAATTATAGTCTTATAGTTGTAAGTAGCTAGGATTCATTAAGTTGACAGTGTCCCACTTAAAATCTTTGTTGTTCACCCTTTTTATTGTCTTGTCGAATTCAGATCTTAATAAGAAATAACAAAAAAATGCCTTATCTAATTACCATAATTTGTATTTTGCTCTTGAAGTTCTATTTGGAATGCACGCTGCACCTCAATGGAAATCTTTCAGGTTATTGTGCTTATTGTCCTTTGGTGTTCTAACTAAATTTGCTTTGTGTCAGGCTGATAGTTTTGGAGGATCTAATATTGATCCAACCGCATGGGAAGATAAGAAGTGTAAAGGCGAATCTAGATTCCCAGCACAGGTAATGACTACAGTTGGTGCGTGTCTATTTATCATTTGCTTTTGGTTTCATGCTCTGATATCTTCATCATATCAGGTGAGGATCCGCATTAGGAAGCTTTGCAAGCCTTTGGAAGAGGATGCTTTTAGGCCAGTGTTGCACCATTATGATGGTCCAAAGTTTCGTCTTGAGCTATCCATAGCAGAGGTAAAATAGCTTATTCCACATGGTTTGTCTATGCTGTTATGTTGATTGAATCATGCAACGACAGCTCCCATCTACAAAGATACTGTATTAGCACTCAGCAGTTTATGCTTGACCATGATAGTTGAATTTGTTGCTATTTAGGCTTAATTTCATGTCTAACCTTCTAAGTCTAACATGCTTGATCAAGTTTTAGTGGTTATAAGGTTCATTTTGACATTTGGTTTCAGCATAGTTTTATCTCTTGTTTACAAGCATGATTGTGGCTTCATGGTATCTCCATTTTTCATGCCTTTATGTATCCATTGCCTGTGTCAGGGGTTACACATAAAACAGCGGTTATTTTGTGCTTATGTTTCTTGGGACAAACATGCTATTCATTTCTTCATGCACATGTTAGATGCACTTGTAGACATGACAAATTTGTTTCGGATTTGAGCCCATCATTCTTTTTTTTTCCTTCTTCTTTTTTGCAATGCATCCATCCCCAAATGTGGTTATTTGTCATGATAAAATGCTTGGCATCTTACACAAGAAAGGGGTAATGTAGTTTAACAAAGTGTGGTCATGTGAACTGAACATTCTCATATTTAATTTGCAGACCTTGTCACTGCTAGACCTTTGCGAGAAGGAAGGCATCTGAGTTGTTGCAGAGGTGGTTGCTTTGAGGTTTTAGTAAATACCATCCTTGTATGTTGTGGAAGGTGGTTGGCAGTGTTCTCTTGTTCACTAAGCGCAAGCTGTTGTTGGTTGTATTTTCCCTCGAAGGACCTGGCAATTGGAAGGCCTCTAAGATGTGAGCCTGTCTGTATCGTGCCTCCATAATCTTGGAGATGTGTATGTTTTGCTATTTGTGTATTGTTGTATAACCAGAGGGGAACCCCGAAAGTTGGGGGGATACTGTAATGCATCATGATGCCCCCAGAGTGTGGGCAGTTGCTGTTCGAGTGTATTTGTGTCGCACCTTAAAACCCGCATTTGCCTTAATGCTGCTTCTGTACTGCCAGTGTTGTGCCAGTTGTGGTAGTTCATGTCATGCTAGGTAAATCCTTTTGCTCGGCAATTTGGCATCTCTCCTGATGTATCTGCCTTAAATACATCTTATGTTCCATCTGATATTTTTGGTCTTGCATGCCATAATTTAGTTTGGACGCTGTAGGCTCAAAAAATGACCAGGTGCTGCACTCAGCTGAAAACTGACGAGCTGCACGCTTGCACTGGTTTTTAAACTTTGTAATAAAACGTTATATCAAGGTTATGCTGTAGGTGTACCAAACCCTTTGCCCTTGCGTGTGTGAAGAACAATAGATTGTGTTGGTAGTGTTGATTGCATCAATTGAACTGCTCAGCGACATGAACTAGACAAGTAGTAGCACCTGTTTTATCGGTGGACTGTCCCAACCCCCAACATGTCGAATGCTGAGCCCATTGGTGGGTATCATGTCAGCAATCAAAACCTCGCTAGATGCAATCGTAATCGATCGAACAACCGAGATAAGTCAAACACAAATGAATACATTTGTTCATCATTTTTTTCCTTCGAGAGGTGTTTCCATGTATTTTTTTTTCAAATTTGTATAAATATTAAAGCATTAATAAAGAATATATGCTGATTCATTACTCTTTCATTTACTTTTTAGAGTTTTACAACTTACGATGAGAAGGAATGCATAGAAGCACTGCACTTTTTTTCTCCCTTTCTGAGAGAGATGTTCGTTCATCTGTTACTTAACCAAAAGGAATACACTAAAAAAAACAAGAGGAATACACGAGTGCGTTCATCAAGCTGCATGATCCATGTACTGTCATGGCTCGACGACCTCTGGGATGCTTTGCAGCGCGGGCTTCCAGTGCTGGTGGTGGCGACCAACCACCTCGCCGGCGTTCATGATATCAGCCAGCACATTCTCCACCGGCGGCAGGTCCTTCCCGTCGCCGCCGGCCGCCTTCTCCAGCAGCTCCTGCAACTGCCTCCTGGTTATCCTAATCTTCACCTCGACGCCCTTCCTCTCCTCGCCGTCCTCCTCCCGATCCGGCGACGGCGACCCCCACGCGCCGTCATCGGTCCACGACACGGCGTGCCGAGACGCGGCGCAGTTGCCCATCCGTATGCAGTACAGGTGGCGACTGCGCTTATCGCTGCTTGGTGATCGATCTTGCTGTCCTGAAGATTGAGCAGATCGTTCGTGTGAGATGCAATGCAATGCGATCTTGGGGCCAAAGTGGTGCAGGCTTGTCACCCGTATATAGTTTTGGAGAGACGAGAAGCTAGGCGGGAACGTGGTCAGAGAGGGAGGCTGCTACGTGCGAGCTGCGGAGTTTATCCGCTGCAAGACAGCATCATTCTGGACTCCAATGAAAATTCTGAATTCCAACGAAAATTAAGAGTCAGACCTGATCTTTTCTTTCCTTCTTTGGCTTGCCTTCCCAGCAACTGGGTCGATCTGATGCAAAAATATATATGCAGGCAATGTATATATACTCCAAAATGGTAGGATAGAAGATACGAATGGAAGTGTTGCTTTCTCAGGTTGACGAATGGCGGCATCAGTCCAATAACACACTTTTAATACTAGTTTCAAAACTGAAAAAAAAAGGTTGCAGTTCTTACATAGAGTAGGTAGCAAAATGGGGACTTGCGAGCAGCAACTATCCCAATCCTATCATCATGTGAACTTAATAGAAACAAAAACACTGGCAAATGGCAATTGATTAAACAATATTATTTTCTGAATGTTTAAAGTTTTTCGTTGAAGCAGGCAGAAGTTCTTTTGGAAGCATGCGAGCATTTGACAACATGTTAACGTGTGATAAGAAGCGTTCAGCCAATTAAACATTCAAGCATTACCAGCTTTTACCGTACTATTCTCCTTGAAGAATACCGCACATGTGTATTTAGGAAAAGCATAATTAATCCAGATCATGTCGACATATTTTCATCAAAAACACGGTCACAAGAGAAGCAGTCGTTCTTACAAGTTCTTACAAGACGAAATTCTGGGACAAGGTGGCATATTCCCAATTGATCAGAACTTAGAAGTCTAAATGAATCTGCTGTTTCAAAATTTACTGAATTGTTTGAGTGCAGTCGTCTGCTGCCACCTTATATACTAGAGTCGTTTGCTTGCATGTAAGAAGCAATTTTTTCATTAAGAAATTTTGGTACAAGAAAACTCAGTTTCCTGGGAGACAATTGGTTGGTGGGTAAGCCCATAAAT
This sequence comes from Guadua angustifolia, assembly GCA_036346375.1. NCBI lineage: Eukaryota > Viridiplantae > Streptophyta > Magnoliopsida > Poales > Poaceae > Guadua > Guadua angustifolia. The sequence continues at coordinate 8,326,974 of CM070508.1, forward strand.
GCAGGTGATGTGCATGCTATCTATATACCTAACAGCAATCTTGGTGAGATGCAATATTGGTTCAGTTCAAGGAAAGCCCATGCTTCTTATATTAAAATCAGTAAACAGTAATCTTGAATCCATGCCAAGTGTGCAACGATGGAAGAGGTAAAAAGGATACTAATCCATCCTGTTTCGAGTTTCTTGTCTGAACAAAGCGTTACTACAGGCGTCTTTTAAGGACCTTGCCCAGTCGGATTCTTCTACTGACCAGTTAGTCGTATCTGTGATCTCAATTTCGAATAATAACTAGATCAGGCAAAAATTATTGGTATCAGATATTGTCGTACTTGTTATGAAACTCTACCACTAAACCTTGATATGATACTATGTTATGACTAGCATTTGTATTGAACATGAGACTAATGGACCAGTACATATACATGAATATGAAGGTATAAAAGGAAAGCCTATATAAACAATATCTATACAAGACTAGCAATCTCTATACAAGGCAACTAGCAATCTCTATACAAAGTAACTAGGAACTATCTAACAGTACTGATTTTGTATATGAAGATCTCTACAAACTATCTAACAGTACTGATTTTGGATCTGAAAATCTCTACTTTCCTGAAGTTACAATGTGTAGCAAAACCATCTAGTAGTCAAGAACCTGATCTTTCTTTTGTTGTTAACTGGCATCATATCCTTTGAATTGAAATTTCAAACTTGAAACATATATAGTAGTAGTAAGAGGGTACCTGTCAGTACTACTAATATTTTTTTTTGAAAAGATTGGTAGGAGCTCTACCATTCATTCAATATAGGGGGAGAAAAAGAACACTCCAAAGTTTGATACAACTTTTGAATACAAATGCAATGCGCAACAAAAACACTGTCTGTCATAAGTAAGGATTTCTTTATTTCACTATTCCCTTCCTCCACTGCATCTGCTGCTTACTTCCGCTTGCTTCCGCTTGCACAAAGGAACAGGTAAGAGAATTATGTTGACCAGCATTGATCAGAATTAATGCCTGCGCAGTACTACTAATATTGAATCGGAGTAGTGATCAATGCTTGGAACATCAGACAGTGATAAGCTTAACTAAGCAAGAATGCAGGTTCTTTACCAATTTGGCGATTCCCCCTGACATAAAGAACAGCTATTTCAGCTGCCACAGGATTGACTAAATCTGTTCGTGTGAGTTATAAACTAGAGCTGTTTGACATTCTAACAGCCAATAAATTGATCTTCGAACTAAGAGTTCTGAAAGCTCCAAAGAGGAATCGAAGTTTTTAGATGAAGGAAGCTTTATTAATTTCAAGAACATTACATCGAGGAGATACAAGTCCTTGAAAAACTTCTCCCGGCCTCTACTTAACAAGAAGCATACAGCCCATAAACAAAGAATAACACACACTCTAGTGACTAGCAATCCTAAGACTAGACCGCCATCCATGCGCCTGGGAAAAGAAGTCCTTGGCCACTTGCACCAACCGCTGCGTAGCCTTCACCATAATAGTTCGTCATTCCGGTCTCTGTAGCATAGCCCATGTACGCAGCCAGTGGAAAGTAGCAAAAATAACCTACAAAGGGGATGAATTTGATTTCCTTTCAAAGACAATATCAAGAGGAATCGAAGTAATGGCACACCAAAAAATATCGCATTATGAGCAGAAACCAGTTATCAGCTATGTCGGATTGCAACAATGCAAGTGATTACTGAGCATAGCCATGTGTTGTAGTTATTAGTTACAACCAGTACTGTATTGTAGGATCTTGAATTGTCTATGCAGAGAAGTTAAGTAGGAGCCATGTTCATACACCTACCATTTTGCCTGTGCCAAACTACGAGTATACATCAATAGTACTGAAAATGCAGATCCAACTTCTCAAAAAAAAAATGCAAATCCAAACGCAATATCAGAATTCGCGCTTCGATCCATCTGTCTCTGAACGATGAGTTTAACTGCACTTGTTTCAACCACACGATAGTAGAAGCTTTCGAAAAAGATAAATGGTTCTGTATATTTCTTTTTTAAAGTGGCATAACTATTAAAACATAAATAAATGGTAGATGGTGATTACTTACCCTAACGCTTTGGTGAGAAATTATTAGCCAACGTGGTTCAACTGTGGGGTAGTAAATAGTAAACTCCCTCTCTTCAGACATACAACGTATATAATTTGAATGTTCTTATTTAGAAATATAAGACTTGTATATAGATTTATTAAGACTTTTCCTACTATGATCCTATTTATTCTCTCTAATCATATTAATTTATTTGGAGCAGTGCTTCAATGCTTTCACTTCCAATACAAGTTGTACAAATCTTAAAACAAACGAACGGTAAGTAATCGTCATCTACTTTTCATTCATACTTTAATATTTATGCAACTATCAAAAAAACATAGAAGCACCTCTAATTTATTTATTACCATCTACATAAAATATTGTTTCTCATCTTCTAAGACAATTAAATGGGGTATCTAATTTATTCTCTCATACTTTTCTCAATTTCTTCATAACCTTAATCCTTATACAAAATCAAAATACATCTTATATTTCTAAACCGAATGCGTAATACCGTGCTGTCCATGACGAAGTATCCGAAGATTTCAGAACAATAACTTATGAGGAAACTAATTTGAGAAGTTACGGTATGACATTGACGATGGTAGGTAACGGTACAGATCAACTACGGACTAGTGGAGTAAATCAAGAACCTGAATTGAACCTAGCAAATTTTAGATGAATTAAGGCACTCGTCCATCAACTCTTCCCTCCGATTACTAGTATTACCACTTTACCAGCATATCTCAAGTTGCTTAAATCGTGCATTAATTTCATGAGCTTCTCTGCTTATTTATTCTCACCCACAAATAACCTATCCTGCCAGATGAAGTACTACTAGTATCATCATGTCACGCAAATCAAGGTCGAAACAACACATGCGCATGCAGACATCCAAGTCTTACTCCCTTTCCCTCCTCCCAATGGCATATATAATCACCGTGGTTAATCTTTAACCCCCCTACTTAACTGACCTATCCATTGATTAATCAAGCTATTACTACTCCAGCGTGCATGCACCATTGGATCGATCCAAAACATCCGCGATTTCTCCCGGCTCCCAATGACTCAAGCATCGATGTTTAAACTTTCCAAAACACTCATTTTCAGATCCCTATACTATCAATACAGGCATGAATCGCACGATCCCAGAAAAGAGTCAGAGGCGAGCTCGTCACAGAGAGCTCCAGAACGTACACTGCTTGAGCTCAGATCACTATATTTGAACTCGCAGCTTCCCTCCAACCAAGAAAAAAACTCAGATCGCTAAGACTGAACTTTCTGAAATCTTGCCATTGCTTCTAATCCCGCACATTGTATTATCTCCTGCGAGGATCATGTTTCAGTTCCCTAATCAGAGAATTGTCGCAGATGTAATCAATCCTGTGGGGCGGCCGCACACATGGCTGCGTGATGCTCTCCTTGACCACGCCGTGTGAGCGAGCTGCAAATGGCGACGGAGTAGCATTTCTTATTGTATGTTCTTTTTTCTATACTTAATCGTGCTATAAACTAGGGTAAAGGGACCGGACAGATATGATTGCATGGTTTTCTTTGCGCCTTTGATCTTTCCCAAGTCGCAACTTGCGGCTCAACCAGTGTGCTACTGGTACTAAAAGAAAGCATCCCGAAAAAAGCTTAGTACTGCTACTAGTAGTTTCTTGATACGAGTAGCTGCTAGCTTCCCTAATGCACTCACTTTATTAAGCCCTATTTGCACAAAAGGAGAAACAAAATTTTTTAAAAAAAAGTGGAACCGGGGGAGTCGCTCTATGTGTCATGGTAAGTTCTTGCGAACTCTCGTGTTTCAAACACACCAGGAGTGTATGACACTTGAGTACTTGACGCATTTTCATGAGTTACATGTGAATTATGATCCCATTGAGAAATGATAAAAAGAATATAGGCCCCCTTCGTTTCAGCTTAAATACAGCTTCTGCTTCAAATAAAAGCAGATTGTACGCCGAATAGTAGGATTCTAGACAGTTTCTCCAGAATCAGAATCTGATTTGTACACAGAATCAGAAACTGTCATCCACTTGATTCTGCGGATTTTGATTCAGATTCTGCGAGTTCCGCCTTCCACGAGTCGTCGTAGGCACAAGAACTTCTGCTATCGTTCTTAGGCCCCTCCACCACTATCATCCGCTTATCCGTCACCGACGCCGATCAACAATCAACACGCATAATCGAGATTGTCGAACGATCGATTCTCTCCGTCGCCAGATTCTTCGATACAATGCTTTCCGCAGAAATGACTAAAATTTAGAATCTACATAATCAGAAACTATTCCAAAGAGGACCATACAATGTTGTAGTATTATGGTCGTGTTACCGACGATCAAACACAAGCAAAAAAAAAAAAGTGTATACAATGAAAGCCCCTGCTCCCTAGCTTTTAGGCCTAACGGACGGCTTAGGTAAAACATCTGCCAATCGAATTTTCCTTCAACATACAATTCTTAATTTTACATACGGGAAAAAATTCAGAGGGCCTACAGATGAATAACCTAGTCTTGACCAGATAATGTTGGGTTGCTGGCTCCAAGCCTCCGGCCGTAGGCATAAACAGATAACGCACGCATTAGCAGCCAAGCGGCAGCCCGAACTCACAAATTCTAAAGCACAATACAGTGTTACCTTATAAATCGACAGTCTAGCGATTGGCCATTAAATCCATCCCCTTCTCGTGTGCACAAGACCTGCTACCGAACTCCCTGCCCGAATCCTCACCCATAGCAGGCTCGCCCGTCTCCGTCTTTTTCCTTGTTGCTGGTGACAGAAATAGCCGGATCTGGTAGTCTTTCTTGCATGCGGTCACCAACAAGCTTGGGACCTAGCTCATGCTGAACACATTCTCGCCGCCGGCGCACGTTCTTAATTCACCATCGACAGGTTAACCACCCTCCCTCGGGTTGTAGAGGGAGGATGGGGTGGTGGTGGCCCAGCGGTGAATGGTGGCGGTGAGCGATGGATGGCGGCAAAGGAAGGCATGGCAAGGCGGGTGCATGAATATTAGGGTGGGTGGGGAAGGGGGAACTAGCAATGAGCTCGCCATTGTCCACATAGGGAGGCGGAGGCGGAGGCAGCGAAGGAGACACATGGAGGTATGACCAGTGCTAGGGAAGAGAGATGGAGGAGGTGCGAAGTGGGGGATGGGAGGGGCGAGCAATGGGGAGACGAGCTTGGGAAGGGGCGGTGGTGGTAGAGAGGGAGAAAGAATAGACAAATGGCTAGGTGCTACTGTTTGGATTGAGTAGCTTTCTGAAAGATCGGAAATGGCGATCAGAGGGGGGTGAATGATCACATAACAAATTTTCTCCCAAACAATCTAACCAAAACCTCTCAAAACCTCAAAAGAGATGAAGAAGAAAAATCTCTCGAAAAATTAGCTCTGAGCAGGCACTACCACGCTATAGAGGCCGATAGTACCTAGATAAATAGTAACCCTAGTACTATCAGGTTACTACGTCTACAGCGGTAGTGTTGGACAAACAATAACATGGTATAAACAGTAAAATCAGCACAAGTTTAATATTAAAAATTTGTGTAACTTTTGATCGACTGATCCAAATTATGTGAAACTTTGTATACACCTTCCTATAGATGTCAAAAATATATTCCAACCTTCAATCATAAAATTGATGTCAAAGTTTTGACCTTTTTCCAAATCAAGAATAAGTGTACAAAAATCGGATCAAAATCCAAATCTTCACTATGTGCTTGCTCGTGAGGATTTAATGATCAAGATGACCTTATATGGTATCCCAAATGTCACAGCAAGAACACTTAAGTAAGATCCCTTGAATCAATAGGATCAAGATATACCTTAAGAACTTCCTTCTCAACCAAAAAAAAGTTTCTTGAAGAAACCTGGTTAATCAATAAGAAGCTTGCCTAGATAATTAAGATGATCTATAGAGTATGTATTTATCAATCATACATTCTTGACAGCATAAGATTAAACAAGAAATAAACCACAAGAAAATATCAAGAGCAAAGGAAAAAAAGAACAAAATTTGAGACAAACACTTGAACAAAGAGATTATTTGCATTCAAATTATGGAGAGATTTTTACAAAGCCTCTCACCTGAGGGTAAAACTCTCAAGGAGTACACACACTACACAAGAATACAAAATTTTGTGGAAAACCTAAAACTCATAGTGACCAAGTCTAAGGCCTCACATCTCACTACATCTCCTTATATAGTGGAGGCAATCCTAATTCTAAACCTGGATACTACAAGTAGATACCATTCACATTTATATGGGCTACACTCACATAAGCACGCTTCTCAAAGGGGCCATTACATTGATGCCAAATCCGCTTCACAAGCCCGAATTTACATCCAACACCACTTTGGTGTGACTTAAACCACTTAGGCCATCACCACGGTTTTTTAAACCGCCTCGACCGCTAGTATTGGATAAATTACCAATTTGTTCCAATGATCGGTCTTCCTTCTCCTTGAAGTATCGCTATGCTTTGTGCTTTCCATGTAGCCCCAATGTCTTCCCGCTAAGCCTCTCACGTCTCCTAACTCCCTTAACTATCCTCGCTTGCAAACGAACCCAAGTAACTTGATCGGTCACGTGTCCTTTTCGCTTCATCATGACATCATTAGCTTTTTGACCATTCTAGACCTCAACTTCTCTCTGAGCATAATCCCAGTCCATGTCATTACCCACCATGTCCATCACCAGTGTTTCATGTTCTGGCTTCTTGTCTTCCCGGCTTGTAACCACTTCTTGGTCTCAATCATTTTCTAACGTCTCTCGACCGTTCTAGATCTCAACTATCCTAGCCTAATATTGGTCTCGCCTTTGCCTTACCATGACTTACCCCGAGTCCTACAACTAACACAAACAATAAACATATCACATAACACTATTCACAATAATATGCATTAATCAACAATTAATGCAAATATTAAGCACAACATTACTGAAAAGTCGGCACTAATACCACCTAGGGTTGGTAATAACACATTATCAGTACTACAACCCCTATGGCCGGTAGTACCAATCTTGCACAACCCAGAAAAACATCATTCCTAGTAAATAACTACCACCTACTAGAGGCCGGTAGTGCCACACCCCCGGTACTACCGCTCCTAGGGCTGGCAGTACCTCTCTAGCTCAAACCCAGAGAATCCCTCTCTATAAAAAGACTACCACTTCCAAGGCCGATTACTCCAACAAGCCAGCACTACAGCCCATCTCAGGCCCATAGTGTCACCCTGACCTGACAGTACCTGAAATTGTTTCAAATTCAAAATAAAATTTAAAATAATTCAAACTTGAACAGCATATGTTCAAACACTATCAATAACTCATCATCAACAAAGATAAACCTTCACGTGGTCTTTCACTTTCAGTTAGAAAACGTCGAGCTGCCGCCCCACTCTACGGTTTCGGACTCCGACGTGCCATGTGCTCGCCCTGTGCGTAGCCCGTCAATAGGCCCGTTGCAATAAGAGGGAAAGAAGGGCATGCATTGCATGGAGCATTGGAGCTTCGTTTCTCCTCAAATAGCTAGGACGTATTAGGGATGGAAACTGCTAGTACATGAATTGCCTAGAGCTCATACATAAAGCCTAATACTGATCACTGTTGTGAAAAAAGGCATACGCTTGACATATGGGCGTGTGATATCACTAAGCGATTAATCGCAATACGGCCGATTAATCAAATTTAACGGATGATTATGCGCTCTTATTAATATATGTGTTTACATTTAGAATTAATTAGAAGTATTTAGGTACCCAAATTTATTGTAAATTATCACTCTACAAAATATGTTTTATATTTCATTGTTTATACTTCATCCAAAAGATGTATACTATGAACACTATAACACAATATTATAAACTAATTTATCGTATTTAATGAATAAAAATAAGCTATTTTTGTAATTAAACAGGAAAACAGATGATTAATCAGATTATGTTGTCAATTAATTGTTCGACATCTTAATTGCACTCCGATTAAACTATTCGTGACGATTTAGTCACCAATTAATCGGTCGAGTCATTTTTCACAGCAGTGATACTGATACCTTCGTTTTTATGTCATCAAAGATGGAAGAGGTTAGGCAATTACAGCACGAGAACACGAGCCTTACTATTAGCCAAACAAGTGAATAATGGGATGTTAAACTAGTTTTCTTAGAGGCTGTTAAACTAGTTGGACAACCAACCGGTTGCTGTATAATCCCTCTGATTCCATACTTAGGTCGTTTTAGGGCCCGTTTGGCAACTTAGAACCGGACTGTTTCTCCTAGAATCTGAAATAAATCCAACCAAACGGAATAGGACTCAGAACGTTTCAAAGCGAATCGTTTCTGATTTTTACACGCCGTGCTCGAATCGGCTAGCAACCCGTTCCTCCGGATTCATCGTCTCGATTTACATCTCTGCCCTGATAAAATCGATGGTGTCTCCCGCGAAACCACCCGCCAGACGCCCTCCCTCCCGCGAAACAGCGCAAGGATTAAGGAATTAGATAAAATGACCATGTTATCCTTTAATTATTAACTAGTTCAATGCCCGTGCGTTGCTACAAAAAATTAAATTGATAACGAAACATAAATACGCTTCGAAATTCAACGGTAGCGTCACAAGGTAAGCAAGCTACCAACAATATCGCTTAGAACAGATAGCATTCGATCAGACAAATAATCCACACTTCGCCAAATATACGTAAAGCATTCCACCACAGGAATGTAACAAGTGATATCGTACTCAGTATGCATTGAATATGCAATTGCAGTGAAGACAACGAAAAATTGCGTTCAACTTAATGTTGCACTCCAAGTATGAGCTAAAGGCAAATGGTTGGTGCATCTTTCAGCAAAATAGATTGAGGCTTGAAGTTTCAAGTTTGGCATGCATTAGCAACCACCAACGCATAAGTGACTATTTACACACAAAAATCAAATTGGACAGAGGAATATAAGATGATTGAAATCTATAACAAAAATCAAATTCATCCATACAGGAAATATAAACTGCAGAGAAAAAAGATATATCAAGAAACACAGGAAGTTCCTCTTTTGTTTGAAAGCAAAAAAATGCGAGGTTTGAATTACTCAGCTAAGTTCGAGTGAAGGGAAAATAAGAGCTCGTGTAGGATCGATCAGTCACGATCGAATGAATAGCACCCACGATTTACAGAAGTGCTGACCACCCAGAGAGTCAAAACAAATCCAGTTTCTTCCCTCCCTCCCAGGTCACAAATCTGAAATCTCCACCTCGAATCAAAATCATTTCCCTGAATTATTTCTCGACCGCCGTCTTGGTCTAGTGAGCAGCTTCAGCATGTTATCGGTCAGGTCAAGTGGGGAGTCGTCGCCCTCATCTTGAAGCTTTGTACCGGACATTTGTGTCAGCCATCCCAGTGCCTCTATCGCGGCGTCCCTCTCCGTGAGTTGCTTGTTCCTCTTCGGTTTCCCTACAAACTGCATCCCTTTGAACTCCACGACGGCCCTGAACTCATTGGTCTTGAGGTGCTTCGTCTTGTACTTTGGAGGGGTGTGGCCTGCCCTCATCAGCAAGGTCTGCAGCAGGCTCTTTGGGTTCATCTCATCCTTCACAATGTTACTTTTACCCTCATCGTCGTTCCGAAGCCTAGCTCTACTTGCTTCCTGGCCAAACACAAATCTTCCTTCACATAGGTCGCCTGCAGCAAGCTCTTATGCAGCAAATAAAATGTACTTGCCTTTCTTGTGAATGTCAAAGCTTGGGTCTTCAAGCTGGAGTTGAAAACATTATCAAATTACAAACACAATCAATATACAGCTGGACATGGTTGACAAAAAAAATAAGCGCAAAGCAATGCTCAACTACATTCTATTTGATTTCTTATTGGTGAGTATATTACAAATTAACGCATGCTTCACAACCAGAGATCGCTTTTATGTGGCAAACAGATCATGCAACCAAAGAAGGTTTCTATACATCGCGTGCAATTTTCTCCTTTTTTCTTGCACGCTTAAGAGAAATTATATTTGGTGCCTAATAGTATTGCCAATGCTAATTATTTATTTATTATTTGTTAAATCAACAATGGAAATGTCTCTTGAAATGAAATCTGCGAGCACCCTTGAATTTAATTGGCCACATAACTTACCTTCTATTGTATAAGTTTATCGAGTTCTTCTTTGAGTTGCGGTAGCATTCAGAAAGGTGGGATCCATAAATAAATCGATATAACCATCGAGCATCTTCAAGTGCCCAAACCTATAATATACAAGTTAGAAGGCATAGATCATTGTAACAAAATGCAAAATATCAAGACAAAGTGTTTGACCAAATTTTAGCATACCATGCTTCCTTTTGTAACAAACACCACCAAATAAGATCAAGATGGAATCGATACTCCGGCTTGAATCACGAATGAAGACAGATTTACCTTCACCTTCTCACCAAAGACCAGCCATGGATAACAAATAAGCTCGAAACTTTTAAAACAGGGCCCTTAATAGACCACAAGTGCTAAGAGAAACAAATTTAGTTGAAGCAAATTATCGCAGAACATAAGAAAGCTAGCGGTTGAATATGAAAAGAAATTATTAGGATGAAACCTCATAGACAAAGAAGGTCTCTTTCACATAAAGATAACGCCGGAAAATGGGGGCGCTTGATTTGTGAGTAGCCTTCTTTTGGCCCCTTGTAAGCTCTAACAACAAATTCTTCATTTGTTCTCTCGCAGATTATGTCAAATAATTGCGTTTAGCAGTAGAAAGATAAAAGATGATGTAAAAAATAGTCTGACAAAATAAACTACACAGTTTTCATCACATGAGAAGAGCCATTTTCGTAAACAACTCCATAGTAGACATTTACAAAAGGCCAGTAGAGCAAATTAATATTGTCTTCAAGTTCAATGTCATAATTCTTGTAACCCAATTACCCTAGTAAAAGTGAAGAGAACAAGAAGTTTGGTATAAGAACATAGAAGAGAAAGACAATTACCAAAATTAAGTTAGCCAGAGTTGATGAATACCTGCCAAGCCATTGAGCAACTTCAGCTGTCACCTGCATCATGCCAACCTTGGTCTCCTTAGTTTTGCAATCGTAGTTATCTACAAAGAGTCTCCTTCCAGTTCCACTTGCAATTTCCACAAGAGCACCTATCATATATTGCACGTGAGTAAAGATTATGCTTAGCAAAGTCCACCAGATAGCAACCAAAAACAATATAGCTGAACTCTATAACCGCCTATCATATACTGCATGTGAAAGCAACCAGAAACAATATAGCTGAACTCTATCACCGCTGTGTCTCACAGTCAGAGCATCCAGAGACACCACAACCAATGCATTATGAAACATTGATTAGCATACAATTTTACTCCAGCAATAACTTTGATGATTATAGATACTAGTGCAAATAATGGTAAAACATAGAGAAGAAGAATCAATACCAGGTCTAGCTGAGACTTGAAATGTCTATGAACAGTAATTGCAGCCACCACCTGAAAGAATCAATTAATGCACATAAGAATTAGTTTAAAGCCACAATTGTGCAAACAGCAAATGGTATTTTGAATAAAAAGAAAATCCCCTTCCTTTGTGATTAATTTTCATAGCTCAACAAACCTTTTTTTTTAACAGGAAGCTCATCAAACTTATTTCAATCAGCATTGTAGTAATAAATTACTGAACAATAATCTAGTCACTTCATTAAATATAGCAAGAAACCAATACAGTTGGCCACTTACCTCACAGAATTTGTTGAACTTCAGTGCACAAATTTGCTAGCCACTACTAATAGCTGCTTTTAATTACCACGCTACAGCATAGGATAACATGGAAATGATTACTCAAATAAATCAACCAAAAAAGGGATAGGAAGGATATGTTAGACATGCACATATACAGCTTGGAAAAATAGATATGGTGATTTTCGTGAACAGATTTCAATTTGATCTCCACTAATACAAGCTATTCCACATCTCATAATATCATGGTTTACAAAATTCAGCTTATCACTCGCCATCATTTCAGTTTGCGTGAGATACGCCTCACCATCGAGATCCCGTGACAACTCTACCGCCGGGCTATCGTAATGTGTTTGGTCAGATACCTTTGCTTTGAACCATCTCGTCAAGCTAACCTCAACAAGATGGGCATCAACCAAACCGCTTTCCTTCAATCATCGTCACACTGCATTGGAAATGATCCTCTGGTATGCTTCATTTAATCTAACAATTTCGAGTCTCGCATGGAAGAGAAATTTTAGGATCTTACAGACAAAGATTTAAGTGCTCACAAGTCACAAAGAATGTGCTCATAAACGACTAAAGGAGGTTTTAGCCAGACCTTATTTTCCAGCAGCTTTCTCCAATTGAAGTTAATATCCCCATTAATCTCCCACCCGAAATTCTTTGAATCCTGCATTTGTACTACGACTCAAAACAAATCAAGTAATGCAACTTCATAGGCAACAGCACACACCAATTCATCACAAGGCAAATGCAATGCGCATACGGAACAAAACGGAGGAAGGCAAAAAATGAGCACCTTGAGGGCTGGCCGTAGGTGGTGAAGGGAAGGAGGGAGGCAAAAGGAAGGGATGGAGAAGAAGCCGTTGATGAGCTTGACGACTCATGGCGGAGGCTCTCGATCTGTGGTCCTGCTCGATGTCGACAAGTCGCTGACTGTGAGGTTGAAGGTGATCTTCTTAGCCTCGCCTAAGAGGCGACGGTGGCGGCGGGCTCCCATCGGCGCATGGTCGCAAGGACGAGGTGGTCGATGTGCGCGAGAAGGGCGGCGAGGCCGGACGGCCGAGGCGGTAAGGGTGAGGAGTGGAGCGCTTGTCGCGGGGCCGCGAGCGAGGAGGAGGAGGGGCACCGAGGAGCGTGGCGATGGAGGAGGGTAGTCGGAGTCGGCGACGCTGCCCTCGGCAAGGAGGAGGCGGTTGAAGGCCGGGTCGGCGGAGAAGACGGTCATTCGCCAAGACGTGGAGTGGTGAAGACGCTGCCGTGCAGCGCCACGCCGTCGATGAAGGGCTCCGGTTAGGCGTCTTGTACGGCGAGATCAGCCGCAGCTGCTCGCCAATAAGCGGGAGAAGATCGCGGGGCTGATTGAGGAAATCGGGATTCGGAGAGGAGGATTCGCAGAGGAGGGGGACGCGAGGAAGGATGCGGCGGTGGGATGATGGTAGAGATGCGATGGGGTGGATGGTAGAGAATGCGGCGGGGCCAAGATTAGGGGCGAGATTGCGGCGATCGGGCGCAGCTTGCGAGGAAGGATTCGGAGAGGATGGACGCCGTCATGGAGATTGCGATGGGGATACTGGCGGCTTTCAGAGCTGTGAACGAAATCGGCGATTCGGGATGGGGGTTGGGGGATTGGGGATCATGGTGGGGTGGGACTTTTTGTGCTGTTAGGGCTGGGGAGTGGGCCAGCGTTAGGGCTTTGGGAGTGGAGAAAAATGCACCACCGTCACGAACTGTCAATTAAAGAATAGTAAAGATTCCCACGTTGACATAGGAAAAAATATATCATTTACTCATAAAATTAAGGAAGGGTATAACAAAAGAGCCATAGAACGGCCTGTACTTAAAGAAAAGTTTGGAAGGCTAGAACGACATATATTTGGAATGAAAGGGTTTAACATTATTGTCTGAAAATAAGGTTATAACTCACACAACAAGATATGCGATATCTAGAATCTTTAAAAACATTAAGTATGGCATCTAAGATAAAATTTGGAGCGTTAAGCAGTGTTGCAAAAAACATTGAATGTTTTAAATGTACCAGCATTTTAATTGCTTCGTACTAATTTAAAGTACCGACATTTAAGACAACGCATATAAGCCCTTAATATTGTCCGAGTATCCGCTTTGTTATCTTGAGATCAGCACCACCGGCAGTACTCTATCCATCTAAGTTCATAAAACGTATTTTATCTTAGCATGTAAACTAAGAATATATCGAAAATGACTAAATTACTTATAATTATTATCACTAAGCACTATATTAAGTGCATGCATGTAGAGAATATAAAGTAAATGTTGATTTTTATTATGCTACAGAGGGAACAATACATTGATTTTGTATTAGAATATAAAATACGCTCTATATTTATAAATGAAAATATTAAAAAATATGTCATATTTATTAGGTTATAAAGAGAACATTACATTAATCTCAGATAGAATAGAAAATACATTCTATATTTATAGATAAATATATTTAAAAATTAGTCTTATAAATCTGGACAAAGAGGATATTTTGCACTGGATAAGCTTTAAACCAAGTATCCATGCCTGGACTCGGTATTAAAGCAAGCTCACACGGTCCCTCACTTTCATGTGAGCTCTTCCCCTACTAAAGGGACACACCACGAACTCCGTGACAAGCGGTGTAGGTGCTAGCCGTTGGTGCTAAAGCCCATTTTGGTTGGGTTGCTTCGACACGTTTGTTCATGATTTGGTGGTTTGGTTTGGGAGTATCGTATCAGGGTCTCGTTCCTTCTGATTAGGCTGGACCATGTGCCACATTGTTAGTTTGCACTCGTACTTCGCTTGGTATATGACACCACTTACTGCGCCTGGGATTGCCGGAAGCCCGTGAGGCCAGCTGTCCTCTTGCGTTTTTTGCGAAAAGCCCTTTATGTTTCTCTAAATTACGGATAGGTCCTCGCAATTTTTTGTGAGGGAAGATTTTAGTTTTTTCGCGTTCGGGTCCTCGCACGGTACTTTCTTTAAAAGATCCTTCGTTAAATTCAAATTGTGGACATGCCCTTTTCTAATTTTTCAGATAGCGAATGTGTCCAAAAACGAACTAATAGGTCCTCGCCCTTACGCCTAGGTCCTTTCTCCATTTTTCACTAAAAAAATGTTTTCGCCACCGTAAATATTTGTGCATCTCTAAGAAGGTTGTCATCGCTCTCAGGTCCTTTCTCCGCTTTCCCGAAAAAATGTTTTCGCCACCGTAAATATGTGTGCACTCAAAAGAGGTTGTCGCCGCTAATAATTTTTCGCTTTTTTCCTCTAGACTGCTTTTCCCACCCTTGGTCTCCGATATTTCCCAAATAATTCATCGAAGAGATATTTCTACAACTCTAACTCTTTATTTTTTCCCGAACTCCTTGTCATTGCTTTCGTGTGAGAAATATGTTGAAAATCGCGCTTATGCTGCTTCGCCGATTTTTCCCCACGTCCACACAACACGGCGTGCAGTCGCACGCTACCATGCCTAGTATATATGATATGGTATCTTGAACGTTTGGTACGTTGATGCTGTGCTCTTCCACCGTGAAGGACAAGAAAAAAGTTGGAGCTAGTTTTGGATTAACGAAGTTACAAGAAATGTTGGTTTTTAAGAAGTCAACAATATCTTTGGTAATATTTAAACATGAGTTAGTGGTTGTCGCCAGATATACACTAGGGTACCCTCTCCACCGCATAAAGCATACCACGTGGCGGCTCGCAATCGGCGGCGATCACGCCCGCCGCCGCGCGTCGGTCCACGGGCGCCGGCGAGCGTGGGCGAAAGACGCTCGCCGCTTCCGCGCCACCCACGGGCGGCTCGGCAATCGGCGGCGATCACGCCACGGCCAAAGGCGTTGTCCACGTGGCGCCGGCGAGCAAAGCGGCGAAGACGCTTCGCCGCCCGGCGCCCGATCCACGTATGGGTGGCGGCGCAAGCGAGGACGCCTCGCCGTCCGCCGCAAAACAAAAGGTGGGCGACGCGGTGGCCGCCAAGGCTCCTTCCGCCGCCGCATCGCGTCGAATGGCAGCTCGCCACAAAGAAGCTTATCGGTTCTGTAAGGGTTTTCGCAACAAGCCCATTCTCCGACGCCTCACCTACTCACACTTAAGGGGTCCCATCCCGGACCGCAAAGGCACGCGTAGACATTTAATGAGGCCGAGGAACGGGACAACACGGAAAGGAGCATTAAATGTGTTTAGATCAAGATGATGACCTCCTTGTACCTACCCCTGCTAGCCTCGGTCTATATAAGGGCCCTCGGGTGCATGGGGAAGGGAATCGGATCCTGGATCAATCGACCGCAATACTAGAAAAGGCTAGCTAAGAGCTTGTAACTCAAGAACTCAGACTGCTCAATACACCCCATAAGAAATTTAGCAGGACGTAAGGTTATTACCCTTCTCACAAGGGGGCCTGAACCTGGGTAAAAATCTCTTGTTCTTCCTAGTTCATAGACGCCGAAACCCTCCGTGTGGGAGTCCTCTAGGGTTTTCATCCTCTCGATTAGCCAGCCGCGAAGACGCCCTCCTACCGAACAAAACCCGGTCTGTAGATCACGGGCCTGTCAGGTGGAATACGCCGACAGGGGCGCGCCAGGTAGGGGGCTAGTGGTTGGCTTTTCCGGCCAGCTCCCCGGTGAAGTTTCCGGTGTTCTTTTGCTCAGAAGCAAGCCCGCGTATCTGGAGATGGCGGGCTCTCATCGCCAAGATCAAGCGGGGGTGAGTGGTGTTGAGGCGCCTGCGGCCTCGCGGTCGGAGGATCACCTCGACCCGCCGCAGGTGGCGGCCTTGCTCCGTGGATCCGGGCGGGGCCTCCGGCGACGCCGCTTGCCATGGAGGCGCCACCCGCTCAAAACTCAAGACGCCGTCTGCCTCTCTGACCACCCGGTGGAACTTGCGAGAGATTCTCCGCCACCCGTGGCCGAGCATCGCCGGTCTCGTGGATGCGCCCAGCCGGTAGGGCCCCCGACCAAAGCGGCACCGCAGCAAGAGTGCCCGAGGCGCATGTCGAGCGCACTCAGCGCCCAAACCGCCGACAAAGGTGGTCGGCCAGCGGGCTGGGACGGCGGAGGGCGCCACAAGGCCGGTCCCGGCTTCAAGGTGAACTGTGGGGACCTTAGGTCGCACTGATGAAAGCGCCGCAGCCGCGGGCGATGACCTCCACGGCCGCTGTTGCCGCCGCCCGAGCGCCGCCACCTGAAGCGATAGTCTCCGACGGTGAGAGTTTCCAAGGCTCTCATTCCGGACCAAGGAGGAGGATCACCTCGGCCAACAGGCTGTGCCCAACGCCTCCCGGGCTTCTCGGACCGGGCTCTGCGGCGGTTGGGTTCCCACTGGCCGGGTGCGAAGCTTTCTTGCTGCATGTAAGGCGTGGTGTGGCCCGGCAGATTTCGCCAAAGATCCATGGAGAAGTACGATGGCACCACCAACCCGAGGAGTTCTTTCAAATATACACGACGGGGTGCGAAAGCACGGCGGATCTCAAAAGGTCATGGCCAATTACCTTCCCACGGCCTTGACGGGCTCGCCTGCTTGGTCATGGAACCTCCCCGAGGGTCTGTGCACTCGAGGAGAGTTGTGCGAACTTTTGTCGCCAACTTTCAGGGGTCTCAGACAGCCAAAGTGGAGGATGACCTCCACGCCCGGAGCAGAGAAGGGGAGTCGCTATGCGGATTTCATTCGGCGGTTCACACCGCCGCAACACGATCCCCCATATTTCCGAGCGCGGTCGTTATCGCCTCCGGAGGGGCGGCGCGACCGCAAGATGAAGGAGAAGATGGCTACCGCACCATCGCATTCACCTCCGAAGCTTTCTCGCACACAAGTGTGTGCGGGCAGCGAGGCGAGAGGCTTGCCGCCCCGCAGTGGCCGAGGCAAAGATGAGGCCGGACTCGGCGGTTCCGCCAGGCAAGCAAGAAGGCGCGAAGCGGAGGCAGAGAGACCAGTGCGTGTCTTGCCGCTAAGCGCGACGATGAAGATCCCGCGCCACAAAAGCGCAACCGCCGGGACCGGCGTGACGATCGCCGTGACCGGCGTGATAACCGCCGCGATCGGCGTGAAGACCGTCGTGACCGGCGTGAAGACCGCCGCGATCGTCGAAACGACCGCCGCGAGCAGAAGGAGGGCGAACTCTACTGCCCCATCCACAGGACCAACACGCACGACCTGGACGGATGTCGGGTCGTAAATAGGATGGTGGAGCAGCGGCTCAAGGAGCGCCGCCCTGATGATGATGATCGCGATGAAGATCCCGCCCCCCTGGCTTTTCAGCAGGCGGATCACACTGTGGCGTACATCTATGGTGGTTCATCCGCCATTCCCTCCAACACCGCTTATAAGCGGCTGAAAAGGGAGGTGTGCGCCACGGCGTCGAGCTCAGGGGCGGGTCGGACACTGAAATGGTCGGAGCAAACGATCACCTTCAGTCGGGCCGACCACCCTGAGTGCACCCTCAGCCTAGGGCCTCTCCCGATCGTGGTAGCACCCACGGTCCGGAATGTGCGGCTGGGGCGGGTGCTGATGGACGGAGGTAGCTCCCTCAACCTCCTGTCCGCGTCGGCATTCATGGCGCTGCAGATCCCGCGACAGATTTGGCGCCTGACCGCCGTTTTCGGTAGCCCCAGATGCGGCCTGTTTCCTTGGGTCAAGTTTGCCTCCCGCCACTTTCGGGAGAAGGATAACTACCGCACCGAGATGGTGGACTTCGAGGTCGCCGATTTCGACCTCCCATATAACGCCTTACTTGGCCGACCGGGCGTTGGTCAAGTTCATGGCGTTACCCACTACGCTTACATGGTGGTGAAGATGCCAGGCCCGCCGCCCCATCGCCTCACCGTGGATAAGTCGGAGGTCTCGCCGCCATAAGCAAAGCTTGGGATCTGGCCGTTGCACATTTGCGCTTACCGCACCGACGCCACTTCCTCGAGCCCTCAGTTCGGGACCAGGTTTCGCTGCCTCACGGTGGGTTAAGGTGGTCGCTCGAGGGGGGCGAACCCCGAAGATCCGTCAACATTGGCGCCAACCTCGGCGCCAAATAGGAAGACGCGCCGTTACCTTCCTCCAGCCAAACGCAGACGTGTTCGCCGCAACCGTCCGACATGATCGGGTCTCGTGGAGGTGATCGAGCACCGATTGGCAACGCTCCTAACGCGGCGCCCGATCCGGCAGAAGGTCCGGAGGCAGGCCGGAGCGCAGGATGCCATTCGAGAGGAGGTAGAGAAGCCGAGCGGGATAGTCAGGAAGTCTCATCCCGAGTGGCTCGCCAACCCGCGCTTCGCCAAAAATCCAACGGAGGTGGCGCGTGTGTCGACTTCACCGACCTCAACAAGGCATGCCCGGCGATCCTTATCCTCGCCGCTGGTCGACCTCATCGTAGATTCCACTACCGGTGTGAATTGTCAGATTTTTGATGCGACTGGGTACCACCAGATTAGCATGGCGCTTAAAGATGAAGAAAAGATCATTTGTAACTCCCAACCGCGATATTGTTATGTAAGGATGGCTTTTGGTTTAAAGAATACCGGTTCTACTTATCGGCGGTCATGCATATCACTTTCCGCCTCGGATAGGGCGCAATCTTGAGGTATACGCTGATGACTTGGTGGTGAAGATCGAGAAGAGTGAAGAAATGATCCAAGACCGAGGAAACCTTTGCTAACCTCCTGATGAATTGCTCAAGCTCAACCCGAAAAGTGCGTGTTCGGTGTGCCCTCCCAAGTCGTTAGGCTTTCCGTGTCCAAATGACATCGAGGCTAATCCTCGACAAGATATCGCCATCGAGCACATGAAGCCGCCAAATACGACTCAAGCAAGTCAATGTTTGGCCGGTCGCCGGCCTCCCTCGGGCGTTCATTGCCTGATTGGGAGAAAAAGCCCGCCTGCTCAAGCCGAAAAAGACTAATCACTTCGAGTGGACTGATGAGGCGCAGAAGGCATTTGAAGACTGGCAAGATTTCTCCTCTCCCCTGCTTGGTTTCCCACCGGGTGAGCCTTTGCTTCTGTACATCGCTGCCACCCCCGAGGTGGTGAGCGCAGTGTTGATTGCGGAGAGGGAAGGCGCCCGTAGGTTTACTTACATCGCAGAAAGTATTGCATGAAGCGGAGACCCGTACCGCAGCTCAAAAGATGTTGTATGCGGTCCTGGTGGCGTCCAGGAAGCTGCGGCATTATTTCCAAGGGCGGGAAATTACCGTGGTCACAGCCTACCCTCTGCGCGAGATTCTCCATAACCGTGAAGCAGAGGGGCGAATTGCCAAATGGTCGGTGGAGCTGGGGGAATTTAACATCAAATTTGTGCCCCGCACCGCCATCAAAAGTCAGAAGTTGGCGGAATTTATCGCCGAGTGGACTCCCGCCACTCCTGAAGCTGAAGAAATGCCCGCGCCTTCCCCCTGGACGTTATTTTTCGATGGCTCCTTCAGGCTGGAAGGCGCGGGGGCTGGGGTTGTCCTGGTCTCCCCGACCGGTGACACCTCCAAAGATGTCGCCGCCTCGAATTCAAGGCCATTAACAACATTGCCGAGTATGAAGGTTCATCAAGGGTCGCATCGCTTCAACGTTAGCATTAGGCGCTCAAGTCAAGGGAGACTCCACTGGGTCATTAATCAAGCGCGAAGGAGTTCCAATGTTCCGACCCCACCATGGCGCGCACCAAGGAGGTCCAAGAATGGAGCGCCATTTTGAAGGTCCGGGTATATTCATATCCTCGGCGCGACAACCACCTTGCGGACGGGTCGTCCCAACTTGCATCCTCAAGGGCTCTCCTCGGCCGGGGTCTTCGAAGAAAGACTATCGCGACCGGCCCATTGCGCCCACGATTGATCTGTGGGATGATGGTGTCATTGCCGCAGCCCACGCTTCAAAGCGACGACGCAAAGCTATCGCGGCCCCCGGCTCAGTGGGGAAGGCGGTGCGTTGCCACGGCCTCCGATTCGGGAGGGAAGGCAGCAGGTCTGGCCACCCCTCGTGTCCGGGAGGGAAGACGACGGTGCCGAGGCAACGCCAGGGAAAAGCTCGGCCCGTGAGTACCCGGCGAGCACCGAGTGGTCGCCACCCTTGGGCAGAAGATCGATGGATGGACCCTATCCTCGCCTTCTGCGTGACCAAGTGATCTCCGACGATGATGCCTCACCGAGAAGATTGCACGAAGGCCAAGTGCTATACTGCAGGTGGGGACCTATATCGCCAGAGCGTAAACGGAGTTCTCATCAAGTGCATCACTCGGGAAGAGGGGAGCAACGCTCTCGATATCCATGGAGGCGCAAAGGGAGCTATATGTCCCAATAACTCTAGCTCGGCAAGGCGTTCGCCAAGGATTTTATTGGCCTACCGCCTCCGTGATGCTTGCGAATCGTGAGGATATGCGGCTTGTCGGCCTTCGCCAGTAAACCCACCGACCAAATTTAAGCCGCAAACCATCCCACTCTCCGCCGCTCGCGTCCTGGGCCGATATCTCCGGCCTGCTCGCATACCCGGGGCTTCACCCACCTCTTTGTCGCCATCGACAAGTTCACCAAGTGGGTTGAAGCCGAGGCGAGGCGGGCTATCACGCCGCCGCTGATAAGTTCATCGCTGATTTTCACCGCTGGAGTCGCTAATCGCATCATCACCGATAACGGCACCCGCTCACAGTACGCGCTTTTCCGAGTTCTCGGAAGAAATGGGCACCAAGGTATGTTTCGCTTTCGGGCCCATCCCATGAGCAATGGTCCATTTAAACGCCAATGCGCTGCATCAAGGGCCTCAAGACAAGGGCGTTTGATCGACTCCACAAGCGGGTGCAAGATGGACGGAAGAACTCCCCACTGTGTTGTGGTCGCTTCGCACCACGCCCAGCCGTGCGACCGGCGAGACACCCTTCTTCTTGGTGTATGGCGCCGGTCGCTTTCCTCCGAAGTCAGCCGCTCCTCTTGCCTCTCGCCTTCAATGAAGAAGACCAAGAAGACCTCCCATGAGAAGAGGTAAACCTCCGGAGGAGGTGCGGATCGGCCGCCTTTATTGCCCGCCTCCACATCGAAAGCTCAGCGATACCACGCCACCCGGTCTCTCGAGAGAACATCTGGCGGTGGGTGACCTAGTCTTGCGCAGAATTGACGATGCCGGGTTGCATAAGCCGCTCCGTGGGAGGGCCCTTCAAGGTGGTCTCAGATCTCTCGGGCGGCACGGTTAGCCATCGAGGACGGCGAGAGTCGGCGAACTCCTACAATATCGAGCCGCTTCGAAAGTTCTATCCTTAAGGGAATTAGGTACCAAAGCAGCTTGTTCCATGGGCCTCGAGGTACGCCCCTCTCCCGGTTGGTCGGCGTCATTGGCGATCAAGAAGGTCAAGGTTCTTGAAAGCTCTTTTTGCTTCACCATTATTGTTCCTCTTCGTTGTACTTTGAGGGGAATTATGCGCATGTATGTCGCCGGTTCCGTGCGCTTGCTAATCCTTCGTGAAGTCCATGACGATCCTCGCTACCGCGGTATACTTAGCCCGGCGATCGGGGCGGGTTAGGTACGGTGCTCAGACGCGGCTCGCACACCTCGGGTTGGCTCCCTGAAGCACCGTTGGTCGTCACCGCAAGCGTCGTCGGCCTAATGCCACCCCCAGAAAACTCATTGCTTTGTACGCACGCGCGCCATGCTCGATTTCTTGGCGCTCACAAGGACTTAGGATCCAAACAGTATGCAGCCAGACACTTCATGTCGGGACTTAGAATATCTTGAGCTTACCTTTGCGATACCTTTCCGATGTTTACTCACCTTCCCAGAGTCATCCCAGACGCTGCAGATAAGCATAAAGATGCCGCATACTTCCACGAAAGGCCCTCCGTCTTGGCTGGTCGCCGATCGGGCTTGGGGCTGCTTGCCCATGCCCCAATTTGCTCGCTCTGGCCAGCCCAAGGTGGTCGCCTGGCGCTTGATTATTGGTCGCCTGGCCTCGAAAAAGGTGATGGGGTGGCTTACCGCTATGTCCTCAAGTCGCCAATGCCCTCAAGGTCTTCTTGGCCTTGCCGGCACCATCAATCGCCGCCAAAGGTCGGTCGCCCTATGCTTGGGGTCGCCCATTGCTCTAAGTCGCCGCCTGGCCTGGCCTCAGGCTCATGCCTCGGCGCTTCAATGATCGGTCGCCCGGCTAAATTGCTACTTGTCGCCCTACTACTACTTGGGGTCGCCGAAGGCTCTACGCCACCTCCCAAGGTGCTCTCTGCCACTTGCCTGGTGATAGCCTCCCAAGCTGGGCTGGGTCGGTCGCCGGCTGGCCAAGGTCAATTGTCTTGGGGTTGGGGCCTGCCCAAACTTACTTGACCTGCTCAGCAGGCTACTTGGCGCCTGATTGGTATTGGCGCCCGCGGCAAGGTCGCTTGGGTTGGGGGTCGCCACATGGCTTCAAGTCGCCCAACAGCGCTCCAAGTTGCTTATCCTGCGGCATATAAAACAAGATAAGTGCTTTATACCGCATTTGTTGGCCATTTCCTTATGATCATATCCTAAGATGGGTCGAGCTACGCGTGATTATCGCAAGTGTCGGAAACCAACGGCTCCTCATGATAAAAGAAGATGTGCTAAGTGTTAACGTCCGGCGAGACCAAGTCATCGGAGTGTCGCTTAGACACGCGCTCTGCAAGACGGCTCAGACGCCTCGTTGGTTTCTATGAAGCAATCACCGGTCGTCTCCGTTGAGTGTTGCTGGCCTAAGAGCACTTCCGAGAACTTGTTGTCTCGCCGCGTTATGCCGTAGCATATTTTCGAGCAATCATCAGGGTCTAAGTTCCGGAAGGCTGAAACCTGCGATAGTCTCGCGCAGAAACTCGACGCTAAGGTCTTGCTGTGTCTTGCGTTCCTTGTTCGATTTAAGGCCATTTTCGCCACATTTTATGTGGTCCGATAATCTATGCTTGCGGTCACAATGCACATGAAATCACTTGGCGTGACTTAGAAACGCTACCTCCTAACTAGATGTTTTCAAAAGCTTTTATAAGTCAAATGACGGCCGTCTAACAAGCAAATATAGCGAATTCAAGCATGCAAGAACAAGCAAACATATGAATAACGATTAAACATCTAACGTTCATCCAAAAGTTGTCCAAGGTTTTTCTGGACGCAGGTTCACCGATAGAAGCAACAAACAAACGAAGCATGCAGGTAATTTTAACTAGAAAATATTCAAAGTTTACTGGTGCACGCAGAACAGATGAAAGTCAAGTGAAGATAAAACAAAAAGAGCAACGCGGCAGCCCGGCTCATCAGTCGTCGTCGCCAAAGTCGAGCTCGTCGTCGCCCTCGCCTTCCGCCGCCAGTGGGGTGGAGACGTCCATAACCGGCTGGTCTACTTGCAACAGTCCGGCCATGTGTTCGGCGGCTGCGCGCACCCGCGCCTCCGCCTGAGCAACATCTCCCTCGACGTCGGCTGTCACCACCGCCATGGGGTCGAAGGCAGCGTCGCGGCTGGCGCAGCGGGCCAGAATGTGGGTCGCGGTCATGATCGCGACCTCACGTCCTTCTCTGGCGGAGCGAGCGGCCAGGGCTTCGGGCAGCCCCCGGAGCGCCTCTGCGGCCTGGTTGGTCGCGTGGGCGAACTGCAGCGCGGAGTCCTCCAGTGGCGTGTTCAGCGCCACCCCCAAGGGTTCCAGGCACCTCTTGGTGCGCTGGAATGCCTTCTTGAGCATGACGGATAGGTTGCGCCAGCAGCGAAGGACTCCACTCGAGGTCTTGGCGCCGTCTACTCCCTCTCCGCCTGCTTCTTCGCCTTCTGCTCGCGCACGCATGGCGGTCGCATCGGTCCTCTCCCGCACCAATGTCGCCTCTCCGCGTCGCCCTCGTCGCTTCGCAGAAGCTTCACCTCTCACCGACGCCCGATTCGGGTAGTCTCGGCTCCGTGCCTGGCGGCTTCGACGAGGGTGTTGCCGAATGCGCTCTGAAGATCGCCGAGCCGGGTGAAGATCTCGACGTGGCGCGTGGCGGGGGGAATGGCGGCGTGGGAGGCTTGGAGCCCGGAGGAGCTGGCCTCGGGGTTGGCCTCCGCGTTCCCAAGGCGGCAATGGAGGCGCTGGGCGCGCCTCCGTCTCGGTGGGTCTGGGGCGCCATTGGCGCGCCTCGAGGCCACCTTGGCGGCACTCAGCGGAGCCCCGTTGTCTGAGCGTCGGACCACCATGGTGAATGGTGGCTCGGGTCCGTGGTGGAGGTGTTGGCGCCATGATCGACGCC
Source organism: Guadua angustifolia (assembly GCA_036346375.1). NCBI lineage: Eukaryota > Viridiplantae > Streptophyta > Magnoliopsida > Poales > Poaceae > Guadua > Guadua angustifolia. Next base: position 8,351,943 of record CM070508.1, read on the forward strand.
AAGGGAGCCGGGAGATGGTACGGAGCCGGGCGCCGGGAGGCGGTGGCATCAGAGGCGAAGTCGTAGCCGGGGCGGTTTGCATTGCCGCCTCAGAAGAAAACGCCGCCAGCAGGGTCAAGGCGGCGGAGAAGTTTGTTCGTGGCTCGCTCTCTTAGGATCCGAGCCCATGGCATCCGGCAATCGGCCGCTGTTCGTGGGTCTTGGTCATTGGTAGGAGCCGTGTCCCTGATCACCAGCGGGCCGCGGGGCGTGTTCACGGCCGGCCCCGTGGAGTCCATTTGCGGGAGCCGCCTGACGTGTTCCAGCGCTCGCAGTCACGAGTGGCTCGCGGCCGGAATGATGAATCGCCTACGGATAGCGGCATCGGTAGCGGAGAGCCATCTGCCGATGACTATATCCTCCAAGTTTCGCTACTGGCGCAAAGGCAAAGGAAATTAATTGCCGGTTGGTAGGGAGCCACCGAAGAACATGTCTGCGTAAAAGAAAACTAAGAAAGAATGAAGACTTACGCTTGCAGACCACGGCGTGTGCTATCATCGTCGCCGAAATCGCTATGTCTTTGGGCGGTGGCGCGCAAGAAGGGATTCTCCGGATGCGAAGTCCTGTGCCACCATCGCTCCGGTCAATCCGGCGACCCGCATCTGTTGATGCGGCCGCCATAACAGGATTTCGCCGTCTCCTCGACCGCTAACTCCGGGCTGGCGTCGCCGCTCGTGGCACCCCTAAGCGTCGACCTCATTGTCGTCATTGACGACCGCCAACAAGCGCCATGTCTTCCAGCTGGATTTGGGTTGGAAGGCGATGTAGTGGGAGGCCATCCTGTCTCGAAGACGAAAGTAGCAACTCCCCACTACCTCATTGTCGGTGGAGGCGCAGCAGAGGAAGAAGTAGCGGAAGAGAGGAAGGTTCTAACATCACCCCATGAACATTTCACAGAGGTGTGCGAAGATGGCGAGGAAGATGATAGAGTTGGGGGTGAGATGAGGATGGTGGATTTCATAGAAATGGAGTACGGTGAGGAAAAAATCAGAAAAGGGCGGGACCAAACCCGCCATCGCGCTAAGTGTGTATGATGATTTCGCTTGAAAGGCACCGTATGGCGGTCCCCGCCCGGAAGCGGAAGGTGCCCTCGGCGCTATGATGGCTATTCTCTTCACCGCGAGAATATCCGCGGTCAAGGTGAATGGGTTGCGCCATGGGATCAAAGAAGACGAAGAGCTCGGGGAAAAAGAGGCGAAGGAGCAAGAAGGCAAAGTGTGCAAAAAGGTATATGTGAACCGCTCGATATAGATGCATCTATATATGCGTTACCGATGGCCGGCTCAGCGAAGAGACAAAGTTATCCGCTTTTGGTCCTGTGGAAAAACCGCAGGATACGCGCAGAACCGGCGGTCGTATCCTCATGAGTGGTGGCCTCGCCCAAGAGCGCTAAGCATTAAGTGCATTAAATGAAGGTTCTAAAAGGAGTCTTAGGCTGCGCTCTAGGGCAGGCAGGCTATCACAACAGATATACGCTAGGGTACCCTCTCCACCGCATAAAGTATGATTCACGTGGCGGCACGCAATCGCGGGCGATCACGGCCGCCCAGCCAGCGTCGGTCCACGTGGCGCCCGGCGAGCGAGTGGGCGAAAGCACGCCGCCGCCGGCGCCCACCCACGTGGCGGCTCGGCAATCGAGCGGCGATCACGGCGCCCGCCAGCGTCGGTCCACGTGGCGCCCGGCGGCGAGTGGGCGCACGCGCTGCCGCCTTGGCGCCCGCCCACGTGGCGGGTGGCGGCGATTGGCGAGCGCATACGCCGCCCGCCGCAAGGCAAAAAGGTGGCGCGACGGTGGCCGCCTCGAAGGCTCCTTCCGCCGCCATCGTGTCGAATGGCGAGCTCGCCACAGCGAGCTTATCGGTTGCAGGGTTTCGCAACAAGCCCATTCCTCCGACGCCTCTCACCTACATCACACAAGGGGTCCCATCCCATGACCGGGCAAAGGCACGCGTGAGGCATTTAATGAGGCTGGAGGAACGGGACAACACGGAAAGGAGCATTAAATGTGTTTAGATCAGCATGATGACCCTCCTTGTACCTACCCCGTTAGCCTGGTCTATATAAGGGCCCTCGGGTGCATGGGGAAGGGGAATCGGATCCTGGATCAATCGACCCGGCAATACTAGAAAAGGCTAGCGGAAGAGCTTGTAACTCAAGAACTCTGTACTGGCTCAATACACCCCATAAGAAATTTAGCAGGACGTAAGGTTATTACCCTTCTCACAAGGGGGCCTGAACCTGGGTAAAAATCTCTTGTTCTTCCTAGTTCATAGACGCCGAAACCCTCCGTGTGGGAGTCCTCTAGGGTTTTCATCCTCTCGATTAGCCAGCCGCGAAGACGCCCTCCTACCGAACAAAACCCGGTCTGTAGATCACGGGCCTGTCAGGTGGAATACGCCGACAGTGGTGGTCATTTGTCTTCCATCTCCTCTTTCCTAAGAAAAGTAGTGCATCGACATATGGATTATGGGTTACGAGACGTTTTTCACACCTCTGACGAATAAAAAGGAAAACAACAGTATCTCTCTTTCTGGGCACTCCCCGCTTTCTCCCCTTTGTGGTAATGCAAAGTATAATTTTAATTTTTAAATATATGATATGATTTAATTATTTAGTCTAAAAATATATTTCCTTGTAGCGCACAACTTTACTAGGTGAGAATGAACAATTGGATCAGTTTAACATAAGATGCATATCTCAAGGTTTACTCGAAGACCTTGACTTTCAGTTAACAAACAAAATCAAACTTAGGAATAACGAATCCGGAAGAGTAATTCACCGCCAGCACTAGCTACTTGCGCCAGTTAGAATTCACTCTGAAACTTCAAGAACAGGATGCTCGTCCGGCTACCAAGAGTGACAACAAGAGTGGAATATGATCTAATATAAAGAGCCAGGATTGCCGCACTCCCGTGCCATCCACGCTCGCTTTTTTCGGAGAGGCCCCCCGAGATCCTCGATGTTGCATTTAGGCCCGGCGGCCGGGCGTCGTCGACGGTGCGTTCTCGGCCAATCACTACGTCGACGTGCATCCCACGCGGATCGGATCATGACTACCGTCCGATGGCTGTAATGCTCCATGGGATCGCTCCTTTGAGATCCCTCCACATGGCGATCCTTCCGGGCGCTCCACGCCACGCTGGCGCCCACCCTAGGTTCCTACGATGGATCTTGTGTCGGTGTGGAATGGGGCCTTCCGGAGCCCTCGAGAACATGCGCTATCCTCCCTCCGCCTTCCTTCCCATCCGGCGCCACTCGCCGCCTCCGCCCCGCCTTCCTTCTCCGTCGCCTCGCCATCCCTTTGAGCTCCGCTCGCACCTCCGTCCTTCCATTTCACGCCTGACCCCTCCTATTCCTTCCCACTGAGCACATTGGCCGCTTGCCTCCTCCTATCTTGAAAACCTTATTAGGAGCACAGAGATGAGGATGCCTCAAGAGGCCAGCAAGAAAAATCAAGGTGCCAACCCACCTTTTTCCCTTGGCTAACATAACATCTAGCCATTATTATTTGCGCTTCTTAAATTTTAGATTTTTCATCTTTCTATTCCCCATGGGAGCTATGGGCCAAAACTCATGCCATGGCATCTTCGACCTCAAACAAGTTGCCCAAGGTCTGCCTCCTTATTTTCTCAACGAGCAACTTCTTTGGTTCTTCTCAATTAATTTTCCTTCTAACTTAAATTTTAGATTTTTCATCTTTCTATTCCCCATGGGAGCTATGGGCCAAAACTCATGCCATGGCATCTTCGACCTCAAACAAGTTGCCCAAGGTCTGCCTCCTTATTTTCTCGCAACAAGCAACTTCTTTGGTTCTTCTCAATTAATTTTCCTTCTAAAGAATGCGAACCGTAGGTCGTGTTCAAATATATTCTTTAGGGTGTTCTTGCAGAATCCACGTGTCAAGGTTTTGCAAACACGATCGGGATAGAGCAAAATATGTTAATCTGTGGGATTCTTCAAATTACTCTCGGTTGCATGCTGGAGCTGCAAGAGATTTGATTAGTTGCTTATGTTCTTGCCGCTCATGCATTGTTGTGTCGTATAGTCTCAGATAGTCATTCCAACCACACTAGAATCTAACGAGGGTTAAGCATGGGATTGATATGGCTAAAGTTCTATTTGAGCATATCTTGATTACTGAGTAAGTGCATGATGTGAACCGAACAGAGGTGTTGCTTTTTCGAGTTAGGTGGAAGTTTCTATAGTCAACTCTTAAGTTTGTTACTCTTAGATGCATGTTCAAGAATTTGATCAAAATGTTAATGTCAGATTGCTTCAGGGCAACTACCTAAGGGATGCGTCATGAGCTTATGCCCGTGTGTTTATTCCTCACAATGGTGGGCCATAAGGAAATTAGTTTCACTGAATTTACATCCTTCCCTCAAAGTCAAGGCTTTGTTAATGTGGTGGTTCTGTTTTTGCACAAGAAGATCTTGAGGATCTTTCTGTTGTTTTCCCACATGAAAGTTGGGGTTTGATATGCCTAATTCTTCTTTGGTTAGCCTTTGATTAGTGGGATGGTTGCGTGTGTATGCGTTGCTCGAATAGTTGCTTGCTTATGCTAGCCTGTGACATGAAACCACGAGGCTTTCCTTTGATGAATCCAAGGACCTGACTTGATCACATCCACTTGTGTCATATTCTGAGGGTGAAATGTTAAGATGTGCATTCATTAGTCATCTTGTTCATGTTGTCTCGATTTAATTTATTTTAAGCGCCTCTAGAGAATGATAAAGAACACGGAATCGACCAAGATCATATTTATAGGCAACCACTATGATTTATCATTATTTTTCTGGTACTTTACCAGATAGCGAAAATATTTTATCGTTTCATGTTTGAAGTTGTATCCTATCCAACACATTCTATCAAAACATTCAAACTTAAATCAATCAATCGAGAAGCCACCGCAGATGCAATTGTGCTTATTGTGTGATGTTATCTTTGATGTGCATCTGTGAAATTTCACGTGTCGGACACTATCAAAAGTCGGAGGATATTCCATTTTCCCTCAAGACCTTCCGCCACCTCTCGGTCCTACCAAAGGTTACCCAAAGCGCATACTAGGATTTAATTAATCTTACAAGTTACAAAGATCGAACCGATAACTAATATTGTTGAGATTCGAGTTTGTTTTATTTGTCATATGCCGTTGTGTGACATGAGTGTGTCACATTTTCACATATTTTCGATGTTGCATGCAGACCCTAAGCCCTATTCTAATAATATTTTCTTGTCTATTGTATGCTTCAAAGTACTTTAGATGTTAAGCTCCTGCACACATTAGCATTTCCTAATAGGAGCCGCCGATCGAATCGAGTCCTTCCTTTGCTTTATCTTCTTCGATCATTGCGAGAAGCAATGCTATGATAAACTTGCTAATGTTCAAGGCGCTTGAAGAAAAGGTCAAGAAGAGAGTAGAGAAGAAGGCCACGATTTTAGACATTTCAAATATGAATCATAACAAAGCTTCCTATGTTTCTTACGCCTGACCTATGATCCATGATCGTATCACCCAAGCAATATTAAGTGGAGAGACGGAGCTCACAGACAACGAGCTAAAATGCTTATACAATATCTTGCTTTCATGGGTGGTAAAGCTCAAGCTGAAGGAAGGTCAATGTAACAGCAAATACTGGAGGTGTGTTTTTCAGTGGTCATGAAGAAATAAGCTTCGGTAGTTATTCCTCATCTAGCATTTATTTTGCAAGTACTTATTTTTCAAGGATGCACCAGGTTTTCTCTTGTGGATTTTTATTTCTCTACTTTTTGTATAATGCAAAAGGTCTCGCTTGAAGCCCCGAAAGAATACGTTTTGGTGGCAATTCCTCATCCGGTATGTAGTTTATATGTGCCTCCTTTTCTAGAATGCAATTGATTTTACATTTTCCATATGTATGCACCTTCATCCTTTGGCGCTTTGAGGAAAAGCGAAGGTGCTAGAATTTTTGTTTCTTTTCGTGTTAAGAGCCCACATAGATGCTTGAGTACTGCCTTCTTGCTCTCTCCGCATTGTTTATGTTACTCTATTTGCGTAACTCAAGAGAGAGTTCTTTATATATAACATGGTGATGTAAAATTTTCAATTTCGTCATTTTCATTCAGAAGGGAGTGAAACAATTAGCATGGAACTTTGTGAATGATTGGTATGTGATGTCTCAGTCTGTAGCATCAATATTTCGATACTTCATTTAGTTGACCAATTTGGATGTATTAGTTTTGCTACTTATTTTCAGGCTTGAAACAACACTGTGCTTTACAATATAAGCCACAGTTTATAACTGATGGTTTACTCTGTCCCAATACAGTTAAGCAAAAGCAAGTTCCGTGTGAACCAAAACTGCTCATATCTAACAGCCCGGACTCTCTATTGAATCAGTCTAGAATCAGCTCAGGTCCTCATATTGGCGAGCCCAATGAGCACCTACAGCTAGATTCAAATCAAGATATGATAAGCAAGCATACTGGTGATGTGAGTTTATTGAATGTTAGTGCTAATAGGAATAATCCCAATAAAATGCACGATGAAGAAAGCCTGGATCAAACCTTAATAGCCAAACTAAACTTCAGTTTGTTTATTTCTGACGGTATGACCTTCCAAGTCCCTTTTACATTACATATGTTTAACTGTTTACATTCTGTAACGGATGAACTAAAGTTTATTTCTCCATAGATTTAGTTGTAATTTGTTTAGCCGAGAACCAGATTAGATGTCCTTTATACTATCATATTGCCATCATAAAGATAGAATTTGTAGCTTCCTTTATTTCCCTTTTTTTTAAAAAAAATTGTGACAGTTGTGTCTCTGATGCATATGGGGGCATAAGTTCGGGTGGATGTGGCTTTTTGTACCCTTTCCATATATTCTCAAAATTTAAGTATAAGTATCAAGATGCATCAGGTTAGTCCAACTTAAAAAATCAAACTTGCTCTCATATTCCTTTAGACAAGAAGTACTCTCATGTATGAACATTGTCTTTTACTATTGTGGTTTGAGCTGAATTATTCTATAGTTGTTTGTTTGACAATTTTTTGTGATAGCCAGAAACTTTTACGGATGCTCTTATGTTCTACAGTTTATTTATGATTAACTGATTAGTTCGTATTACTCGGTGCTTATAATGAATTAGAATCATTCCTATATCTTAGTGTATGTTCCTTTTTTAGACCTATTTCATAACAATGTGCAGCCTATAAAACTTCGCGAATTTATGTCGTTGATTCTAAGAGGTTTTGGATATGAAAGGTATGTGCTTTTCTAATACAGTTTGTTGTTCACTTAGTTAAATTTATTTTATGTCGAACATTATTGAAATTGTCCATTCTCTCAGTAAATTCATAGATTGTATCTTAACATTTAGGTTGTTAATTCACATTTACCTCGCTTAAAATAATCTTCACTTCGTGCCTGGCAAATTTATGATAGACAACTTTAGTTCACATTTACCTCGCTTAAAATCATCTTTATTTCGTGCTTGCTAAATTTATGATAGATGTGTTTCTCATAAAACTGGAAAGTTTTCATATTGTTTTGCCTTTACCTCAGTTCTTGTGGTGTTTAGTGTTATCCCCCCCCCCCCAAAGCATTCCTAAATCGATAAAATGGAGTGCTCTAGCTCATGTTCACCAAATTGCTCCTGCAGATCTAGAGATGATTAATTTGAAATGCATGCTGGGCTTGGTTAACTGCTAAAGTTGGATCATGTGTTGGTGAAGTTGGATCATGTTAAGATAATTTTTATTGGTTTATCTCAAGTTTCCAATAGGATGTTATCTTTTGATATCGTACATTTAATCTGTTAAAAATTAGTGATAGGAACCTTGACAGTTGTTCTCTAAGCTCGATAAATTAGTTGGGTTGGTTTCCTGATTGTACATGGTACTGAAATCTAATCAGCTATTACGAATGTTGTGCTTTCAGATTCTACAATCGTTGGAGTGTTTTGCTTTACGAATGTTTCTCTGTGACCAAACCGGCTGCACGCGGCGTAGCGCGTGAATTCTACCTAGTATGATGGAGGCGCATTCGATGCACCCAGAGTGAGGCTACAGAGGTATTAACACGTCCATGTTCCGTGCATCCGTCGGAAGGACGAAACAGGGGATGCGTCCCCTGTATCGTATCGTGGCTAGCACGTGTGCTATTACCATGTCATTCGTGTATCAACTCGTTTTGCCATGAACTTGACAGGACACGATCGATGTGCCAACTGCCAAGGAGGACGTGGGCACGTCCTTCACCACCGCTCGTTTGTCTGCCAACCTACTACCAGATGCAGAAGCCGACTATACTCTGCATTGAGAAACGAGGAACTTAGCACGTCTCCAGTCTCCACCGTATTACAACGATTTATCTGTCTATGGCTCTACGCTATGCAATTAGAATGGCAGGACATGTAAAACAAACGCATATAAGTCACCACCAAAATTCAGATATGTATGATTCGGTGAAGAATGCTAGATAGGAGTAACAAAAGGAGTGGCTACGTATCAATCGAGCATACATTTACGAGAATTCAGTCTAACTTTTTTCTATGGTCAGAATGTCGGATCCAAATTTGACGGTTTAGATATCTTCACTTAACCTCTTTAAACCCTCATATTACTCCTAATTCTGTCGCAACCTTATATCCTCACTTGTGTCACCCACATCTCTCCCACACGCACCATGCACCACCCACTCCTCGCCGGCTGTACACTCTAGCACTGATGAGATCCACATTGTCAACTCTTGACATAACTGCTGGCGTTGAGTGTCATGCTGGCACCACCCATCGTCTCCTCCATCGTCACCCCCCTTCTTCCCCATCTTCGGCGATCCTACTACCCTTTTTGTTTGAGCTCATCAACCTGTCCACCAACCTTGCCACGAGGCCCTTGCCCGACTAGGCAACTTCCACCTTGCCACACCACCACCTCTGCCATCCATCATCGAGCTTCTGCGACCCCCTCTTGGACTTAGGTGAACCCTAACACTAAAAGGCTTGCCAAAGACGAATGCAAATGTAGTGGCGCACGAATCTTCAAGCCCATCAAACGGCGCATGCAAATGTATATAGCAGTTTCAATAATCTAAACAGAAGCTTTAGCAATGATACAACTTATTAGCGTGCTAAGAAATGAAAGTGAAAAAGTTACTCCTGTTGTTTAAGAACACTCGTTCCTTTCGACTTTTTGTGGTCTTTAAAATTAAACTTTACAATTTAATTTATTACTAATATATTTATCAAGTGTTGTGAAAGTATAATATTATGAAATTATTTCTTCTGATGAAATCTAGTAATATAATTTTTACTACAATAATCTAAATATTTAGAAAAATGGTACTTGGTCGAAGAAAATCGCTCATGTTGGTTAAGCTCGCTCAATGGCAATGGTCCGTTTAGGGCTTCGTGCGTATTGTTTTCTTGCCTGTAACCAGCTAGTATATGAAATCAAATTTGGAATTGATGAGTGCCCAGTACCCTTCACATGTACCAAACTCTGTTAATACTATCTACAATCAGAATCCTAACTCATTCATCACAATTAATAAATCCAAAATGAACATCCTCCCCTCTTAAACTCTAATCCCCTCCTTATATATTGTCCTCCAGCAGAGCCAAAACCAGCTCAAACCGTTCCATCCTGCCCAAGAAACTGCACTCACAGAGCACGCAGCAATAAATCCACACAAAACCGAAACAACAACCAGAAAACACAAATCATAATCCCATCTCCTTTTCACTTTCCCATGGTGTTTAGCCTCCTCACAGGTCTACAGCTACTAGAGTAGCGGCCGTATCAAAACCACCACTGGGCACTAGTGCTACTGGTACTGGATCTCGCACGCCTGTCTCCACTGCCCGCGCTATACAAGGTAATGCCACTGGCGTCGCCGCCGCGCCGGCCCGCCCACGCCCAGTGACCCGCGGCGATGGCGCGCCTCGCTGCCCGCCGCCGGCGGGTCCCAGGAGCCGGCCGCCACCCCGCGCCCGACGTCCGCCTCACGCACCCGCCGCGGCCGACGGCTGCGCGTCCGGAGCCCTCGCCTCCGCCCGCCGGGCGGCCGCGCCGCCGCCGCCGCCGGCCACCCTGCCGCTCCGGTGGCCCGTGGCCGCCGGGGACGCCGTCGCGCCCCGTGGTGCCGGTGCCGGCGCCGCCGCGTCCGTGAGGAAGATCGCCGCGGCGCTGTGGCGGGTACATCCGCCGCCGCAGGAGTCTGGGGAAGCGCGGCAACGGTTCGAGGTAGGCCTGTCTTGAGATCCGTGTGGATCTTTCGGTGGTCGTGGCATTCTAGGGTTTAATGTCGCCGTGCCTTGGTGGGATATCCGGTAAAGCTGGCGCCTTGGTCTCGTTTTGGTGTGCGTCTTGTGCTGCTCAGCTCGTAGTCTTGCAGGGTCGCTGTTTTCGAGTAGTTGGAAATTGAGTGGTTTGGTGCTTTGTGATCTTTTTGTTTTTGTCGTTCTTTGGGAAGTCCAAGTGTCATATGATGTGAGAAACTTGGAATTTTTCTAAAAGTTTTTGAGCTGATTGTTCTAAAAGCTGCGCTATTTGCACAGCCACGGGTGAAGGGATCGAGTGTTTTGAGTGCAAATTGTGCTGCAATGCTGTTATCTTGCATAAGTCTGGAGATCTCAACACATTGTGCCCCCGATTCCGCGGGGCCACGTTGAGGCTGAGCAATTGAGCTGGTGGTGGAATTTTAACATCTTGCATGAATGTGGCGTCTTGAACTCACAGCTTATCTCGAGTTGGACTTTGCGATCTCATGATTCGGCCATTTTTGCTTATTGGATTACAATGCTTAGGAAATCATGCATCGACTTGGCTGAGTAAATTTTGGTTTTGGGAGAAATAGCAGCGCCCATCTTAATGGAACAGTTATCTTGCTAGATTTCACGCTAGATTTTTAAAAGTTTATCTTCTGAGTTGGTCCAATTGGTGATCCTCATCGTTCCAGATTGCTTCCGATTCACTGTATCTCCATCAATTGGGCCTGAAGATGTGACATCCCCATATTTCCATATGTTATCTACAGGGTTGTTGTTAGGATGTAACACGTGTGGTCCCATATATAGCTGTTTCCAGTGTTATTGTGCAATGGAGACCTTCAAATGGTCGGTTCTGGAAAAGTTTTACTCCATTTGGCATGTAATTTTGTAATATACTGTTAATACATACTTTTAGATGGTGAACTAACATATAACGAATTTGCAGCCTGGCCCGAAGCATTTGCATACGCCTGATCGTTGTAATTACTATAAAGCAGTACTTCAAGGCATGACAGGAAGTAAGCCACTTGGCAACGACATCATTCATGAGGTATATTCTATGTTCATGAATTAATATTTGGGTACAATTTGCCACCTTCCTTTCTGGTCCTGTTTGATTAATGAAATGCTTGTGGACCACAATTAGGTGGGAGCTTACTCTCCATCACCCCGAATTGAAATGGAGGTGGCAACAAAGTGGGACCGCCGGTGCTTGAACAATTCGAGGGCTGCTGACTATGATTTCTGTGACCGTTATCCAGTGACTGCTGATGCAGAAATTTCTGCACTGAAAGCTGATCTTATGCAGGCCCACAACCGGATTCATGAGCTTGAAGCCGAGAGTCGGTCTGCAAAGAAGAAGCTTGATCACTTGGTGAGGAGCCTTGCTGAGGAAAAGGCTTCCTGGAGGAGCAGGGAGCATGATAAGGTTCGAAACATCTTAGATGCTGTTAAAGAGGATCTGAACCGGGAGAAGAAGAATCGACAAAGGGCAGAAATTATGAATTCCAAGTTGGTCGGTGAGCTATCCGAACTGAAGTCGGCAGCAAAACGATATTTACAAGATTATGAAAAGGAAAGAAAGACTAGGGAGCTCATGGAGGAGGTGTGTGACGAATTAGCAAAGGAGATTGCGGAAGACAAAGCTGAGGTTGAAGCTCTGAAGAGTGAATCGATGAAGATGAGAGATGAGGTGGAGGAAGAAAGGAAGATGTTGCAGATGGCAGAGGTTTGGCGTGAAGAGAGGGTACAGATGAAGCTTGTTGATGCAAAGCTGACACTAGACAACAAGTATTCACACCTGAGCAAGCTTCAGTCTGACATTGAGGCTTTCCTCAGTTTCCACCAAGGCAATAGTGTAGATAAAGAAGCAGTAAGAGATGCAGAAAGACTCAGGGAAGCAATTTGCTCGATGAAGTTTCATGATATTAAGGAGTTCTCTTACAAACCACCACCTCCTTCAGAGGACATTTTTGCTGTGTTTGAGGAACTCAGACAGAGAGAAGATTCTAATGAGAAGGAGATTGGGCAGTGTAATGGAGATACCCCAGTGAGTAATGCAACAAAGATCCATACAGTAAGTCCTGAAACTGACATCTTTTTGGAATACCCAGGACACAAGTATTGCAATCAACCTTGTGCCATAAATGAGGAGGAAGATGATAGTGGATGGGAGACTGTCAGCCATGTTGAGGAGCAGGGCTCTAGCAATTCACTAGATGGAAGTGAGCCATCGGTAAATGGCTTCTGTGGAGGAAACGATGCATCAGTGAGTGGAACGGATTGGGATGATAATTGTGAAAATTGCAGGTCAAATAGTGAGATCAGTGAAGTTTGTTCGACAACAGCAGAGAAGTACCGGAAGAAGGGGTCTTCTTTCATCAGACTCTGGAGATCATCAAATGACGATAGTCATAAGAGAACAAGATCTGAGTTACCGAACAATAGGCTCTCGAGTGGCAGGATGTCAAATGTTGCTCTATCTCCTAATTTGAAGAACAGTGAAGTGTTCATGGTTTCACCAAGCATAGGAGAATGCAGTCCAGACTTGCTGAACCCTCACGTAGTCCGTGCTATGAAAGGATGCATAGAATGGCCCCGTGATGCACAGAGGCACAACCTGAAGTCCAAACTTCTGGAGGCGAGAATCGATGGCCGTAAGGTCCAGCTGCGTCAAGCATTGAAGCAGAAGATATAGCATGGCCGAATCACACGCATTCCATGGCTGAATAGAAGAACAACGTTATCCTACCTATTGGGGGGTGACTCGTCTGGAGCAGGTGCCGACCGCGCTGGTGGAGGAATCGTTGCAGCATTGGCCCACAAATTGGTGCTATCATTGGTTGTGCCTAATCGATTGATGTTCTGATAGCCCATCAGGTTGCTTGGAAAAATCACGAGCTCCATTTAATCTAATGTAATAGTAGTATTTTTAATCAATGTAGCATTTAATCATGTTTATTAGCTTCGTACCGGCTCCTCCTGTCCGTTTCTTGTGTTCTTGAAATCAGATAAATATGCTGCTACTATTACGTTACTAACTTGTACTGGTGACCATGTATTATACAGGGCCGGTCCTGGTATTTTAGGGGCCCGGGGCGAAAATTTATATGAAGGCCCCTTCCACCTCCTCATATATATATATATATATATATATATATATATATATATATATACATGTATATATATAGTCTTATAAGCACACATCATTGAAGAAATTAATATTCAATGCATAAAAAATACTTCTATAGAACAATTTAAAGTTTATGAAATGACAAATGTAAATTGTAATCATAAACACTTACTTGGCACTTGGCATCATCTTAAAAAGTTCTTCTATGAAGTCATCCGCATGTTTTTTCAAAGTTCTTCTAAGAAATTAATATTCATTGTTTGGGTTAAATCAAGCACTAGTATTACTCTTGAGAAATTTTTCAAAAGCTCCTCTCGTGATTCTATGAAGTCATCCGCATGTTTTTTCCTCTTCCTTTTTCGCTACTGGATGGATACCTTCTTGATGACATGGTATGAGAACAAAAGCTAGCGCTGAAAATAAATAAAAAAATGCATCAAAAGTTGAATATACTAATAAATTACTAATAAGGATTAAGATTTAGGGAATAAATTACTCTGGGAGATAGCAGAAACCGCCGGCGGAAGGCGACGGCGTTTTGGCGGCCGTCGAAGCGTCGAACTTGCGATTTTACGATCAGGGCATCACTGCATCAGGGAATTCATCAGGAGGCCACGGGGCGGCGACTGGAATCTGCGATGCGATCAGGGATCAGGGAAATCAGGGCGTGACGCGTGAGCGGTGAGCCGTGAGGGCGTCACGCCGTCGCCGTCACCGCGTGTTCGCGACTTCGCGTCAGTCACGGCGGTTCGGTTCGTGGCTCCTGCAACCCTGCTTTGGACTCACGTACACGTCGGTCCTTCTCCTGACTCCTGGTCTCCTGCGTGCGTTGTGCAGCGACAGGCCGACAGCAACACGGCCCAGCCGAACGAGTAAACGAAAAAGCCCATACGGAAACGAACTACCGAAGAACTAACATGAAACATTCAAAGTTCTAACTCACGTTTCACGTAGAGTCGTAGACACGTACGTAGGGGGGGCCCATGCTTCGGGGGGGCCCTGGGCGGCCGCCCACCCTGCCCCCCCCAGGGCCGGGCCTGCATGTATACTATCTTTAGCTGGACCGAAAATTTGAGGCGGAATATGGGAGGTGGTGAACCAAACTGATTTGAATAATGAATACGGCCATCTATGGTAGTGGGGCACGCATTTACTGAAATCCGTGTGTATTCGTCAACCCAATGGATGTCTCAAAACTCTCAATTATGCTATGTCAGAGCCAGGAAACCTATTTACTTCAGTTGTAACGCTCATTGGCAGTACTAAATTGCTAACACGTATCGATGTGTGGCACGGATGCTGTGTTAAACCAGCAACAGTATGTCTACTGTTTCTCCAGCCACATTTCGAGTACCTTAGCTGAACCTGCATCAAAACCATGAAACGCCATGTACTGCAAGGCAGAGAAAGCGCTGCATTTTACTGCTGCTCCTCCAAAGGCGAGAATCAGATGATACTGGTAAATCTCAAGGACGATTTGAGTTACTGTAAATAAGAGGAGTAACTGTAACAGCCCGAACTATGGTAGAACCGTCCCCGTTTCAAGTAGTAAACCTTCTTTTTTTTTTAGATTTTACAAGTAGTAAACCTGACAATTGTACAAGGTTGTTGGGACCTGGGGCTGGGAGTGCTAGATGGCTCGAGCTGGTAGATCGGCCGGGAGCATTTTCCGTGTAAAGTCGTTCCTCACGTCAAAAGGCTCCCATGGAAGGAATGATGTAAACCCTGAGCAACCTGGCCGGGGCCCAAACCAAGGCGTCATTTGTCGCGCGTTTTGAGACAGGCTCCCCTCGCATTTGTCATTTCTCAGATGACTTGTCGACGACCATTTGGTTCCTGTGGTGCATACGCTTGTTTAGAGTGTTGGGTGTCTGCTTGTGCCGACGAACAACCCGCTGGGCCAACTACTCACTCAGCTTCCATCTCACCATCCGCGGACGTCGCCGCGAGCACCGCGCGATCCATCCCCGCGAACGCCTCGCGCGCACGCAATCATGCTATAGCCCCGTGGAGCGTAGCCGTCACCCGGAGCCTGTCGCGCACCACGGCCCGCGCCGCGCGCGCTGGTATAAACACGGTGATAACGGGTGGCCCCCGTGCTACGTGCCGCCGTATGCCGTAGCCGTTGTCCGGCGCCGAGAGCGCGTTGGCCTTGCAAGTTGCAAGGCCCGTGGCGGTCCGGCGGACGAACTGAACGGGGGGACGGAGCCGAGAGCCAGCACGAAGCCGTCCGCTTGCCGGCGTTCCGAAGGCGGGCGAGTGGCTCGGGGAGGGCATGGCTCACCGCTCAGACCCACGGCCCACGGGTGCCAAATCATGGATGACGGTAGAAGCTTCTATGTAAGCAATTAAGCTCAGTAATCTCCGTGCTGCAATGCCAAGAAGCTTTGGTTTATTTGGTTCCGTTACACTTTTTTTTGACAGTGGAAGTAATGACAAGTAACACGTTGTAAAACAGATCATGTCCTCGACTATAGAAACAACGACAGGTGATATATGTCACTAGTCGACTCCACATCAGTAGCGTGCATCGTGATAGGATTGCCGGGTAGTAGCAATGCATTAGGACCTACCATAATCCCCTAACGCGACAGGACCTACTTCAGTCACACACCGAGGCAGGCTTGTGGGACTCAACACCTGATGCACTAGTGAAAGCACATGCCACAATCGAGGTGGATATCGTGCTGTCGATAAGATACCACGATAGGAAAGTATGGTAGGTAACATGTTGGAATTAATCCCGAATTAATTCAATGTAAGAAGTCAAAAGGGTGTTTAAGTTGAGGATATAATCTTTAGTACCATATTGCTTAGTTAGGTGAAGTAAAACCAACTTATAAGGGAAGCTCATATATGGATTTTGGTATGAGTTGGTGGCAAAGTTAGAAATACATATAGTTGGCTATGCTAGGTTATGTACACGCACGCGTGTGTATAACACGTATCTTGCGTGTTTATCATATAACTTGTAACTGCGACCGCAGACTAAGGAAGACACATGTCCAATCTCATTTTTTCCGACGATCTCTGCTTCCTTGAGCTTGCGCCTTTGGAGCCATTCTGTCCCTTCGTATGTGCGTGCAACGAGCATGGGGATAGCAGTGTCTCCGATCCAACGCCGTCCACTTGAAGCTCTGCACGGAAGATCAGCAATCAGATTTTTGGAAAGCATCATTCCGCATAACTGCTCGTCTTCATCTTCGATCATCACGTCACTCCTTCGCAGCTTCCCGTTCTTCATCAAGCCGCTGTGTGTGTCCAAGACTGAAATAGTTTTTGTTCCAAGCGATTCTTTCTATTGTGATTAGCCCGCTGGTTGGGTATCACCGCAAATCACAAAACTAACTGCAAGCTCTGAATACTTGCATGACGCGCCGCAACGATAGCTTCCACAAAGTTACTGCGTCTAATTACAACACGAATAACAGATCTTAAAAAAACATGAATAACGCGCAAGGACAAACACTCCCACATTTGCTTTAAACAGGCCAGATGTTGTCATACCATAAGCCCCTAAGATCCATTGGACACCAAATTAATCGTGTTAAAAAAAATACTCTAGATACTCTTTTAGCAGCTAGAAAATATAACACAGGGGAAATCCAATTTAACCAAAAAAAGAAAAATCTGAATAACAAAGAGCAGCAACAAAATTGCAGTATACCAGATTATCAGGAAAGCAACAAGCTAGAACAAAATTATGCATAACCACGATGATAGAAACAACTTAAGAACCAAACGCAAAGCTATAGTCAAACAGTAGGTACTTTTATTTAGTCGGCAATATCCCAGACAAACCATACTCATATGCTGATAGTGCATAATGAGGTGACAACACAACTTGCATCAAGTAAGAAACACTTAATAGCGACAATAGTCTTATGTCTTCGATATAGAGGAGTTTAGAACTGTCACAGCTTCAAGCAAAGGCTTCCCAATATCTGGTAGCACACAATATAACGCATACGAGCATTTAGGTAGCTTAGAAACCGTGTATCTTAATGTGCTCCTTCTTCACAATCCCAGCCTGGAAAAAGGAGAAGTCATCAGATGCAGAAATATTAATAGATGACACATGGTGCTCATCTCGTGAGAAGCCTTAATACCTGAACTAGGAAAGTAGCCACATTCTTACGCTGATCACCTTGAAGCTGAATGACCTGCAGACAGTGAGTTTATCAGTATATCAACATTAGCAGACAAATGAGAATTATTGAGCATGTCCAAGTGCTTCATACCTGGCCTAGCTCCGGATCCTGGACTACAGTACCATTGCAGCAGAACTCCTTCTTGAGATCCTTGAGGATCTTGTTGTAACTGAACTCTTTCTTCAAGCCCTGAACAGTTGTCAGACTCTTTCTGCCGTTGCGCTGCTGAATGCGCACATGCACATAATCCTTTGCTCCAGGACCAGCGCTGGAGTCCTCAGCATTTGCCTCAGCAAACGGATCTATATAAATAATGCCATATTATCAGAGCAGAGTTCCAGTAGAACTCATGTGCACACACAGTGCGTGATGAATACATGTGTGTTACGAGTACATCGAATATTATTAAACATGAACCCCTTGTTTATGGAGACTGCATCCATTTTCCCAACTTATTCAGTAACCAAATTAAGAAGCTAAGAAATAACATGTTATGTTGACCCAAGAATGATAAAATTAATACGAACTTCGGTTCGTTTGGAAAGTCGAACATGGATGCACAGGAAGCATACCGAAGGCAGATGGAAGCTGGACGTCGAGATCAGACATGAACCTTGGTTGTTGAGGTTTGATTGGCACGGAACAAAACAAGCTTTCAATTGCTGGTCTTTATGTGGACGCTGCACAAATCATCACACCAATTATATGCTATTCAGGAACAAACGTTCAAAAGGAAATAGTAACTAGCACAGATTAATACAGGCATACAGCACTCCGATATAAAATTAACTGATTTAGTTGCATCGGGAAAGTGCAAGACTGAAGAAAAGCAGGTTCTACAATGGTACAAGACATCAACAGATCTCCTTCATGCACTTCCGTTAAGAAATCGACCACAAGATGTACACCTCCCGAAATTTCATGGGCAAAACGGACCGACAGATTCCGAGCGCCGAGGCCCATGAATTCCTTTAATCATATTCACATAGAGGAGGGAAATAACATGATCTATAGTACTAGACCTCAGGAAACAGGTGAAAAAGGGAAGAACCCCCCAAATTCGAAGCATTCGAGACACCAAGTGCACAAAACAACACATCTAACCATTTCCGACCACTGTGAGACGGAGAATCAACTAGTTCTCGCATCCGCAACACCGGAATTGAACGAATCGGATCAAATTAGGCTATACATGGCTCTACCCCAAATTCTGACCATCCAACAGCTGGAACGAGCCCGACCAACCCATCCACTCCTCCTCAGACCCCAGCAACACCCAATCCAAAATTCCAAACCTAATTACATCAAAATCCACGCCCCCTAAAAACTTCCGCATCTCCCAAGAACTCCGAGATCTGTTAGCTCCCAAAATCATAAACCGTCAAACTACTGAGCAATCGAAAAACTCGTGACGAGATGGGATTACACGCCTAAAAATCCCCAAATTTGGAGGCTAAAGCGTGGATTTAATCGGGAAGGGGAAAGGGGGTAGTTACCTTTTGTTTTTGCTGGTGGAGGCGAGGTGAGGAAGGAGCGAGCTGGATAGGACTTACAACTTACAAGGAGAGCCTCCTTCCCCTCTGGATCGGTACTTATAGGGAAGAGAAAACGAGTCATTGGCTTCTAGCTCACTCGTAAACCTTTTTGTCACCAATTTCCCTTTCTTCCCATTAAATTTATAAAAATACTTCTCTTCATATCCGTGAAATCGTGTTTGCATGATTTGATAGCTTTCCGGACACATACCGAGCACGAGAAGTTTAGTAGAGCTGCTATTCAGCATTAGGAGCTTATAAGATGTCGGTCGAGTATGAGAGCTTCTTCCGAGCTAGGAGCATCACATCGAGGTGGATCCAAACACTGCTATCATGGTCTGTTGGCCTGTCGTGTGTTAAAAATCCATCGAGCTTCACAGACACCTTCTATGGTTAGTGAAACAATTGTTTTTTAAAATTTATTTGAAAAAGGTTAGATATGAAAAAAGGGAAAAGGTGCTGGCAAAATTAAGGAATAGGAGAAAGCGTATAACTGTATAACTAGACAAACCGACATCCCGATTCCCGAGAGGTGCTACGCAGCTAGCTCTAGACGGCTCTACCGTTCTAGATCCCTGCCAACATAACGAGAGTCCGAGACGGAGTTTTTTTTTTCTTCTTTTCTTTTTCTATCTGAAAGACCATGTGGAGGTCTATCTTTGTGTGTGATGAGTAATTGACAAGATTTGAAATTGAATTGATTTGAAATTGAGTTTGATTTGAATTGGATCTTCAAATTGAAGCAATTTGAGTGTTGGTTGTTTTCCTAGTGCTACCGACCTACAGGCGAGATGCCCGACCATTGAGCATAATTATGATTGATTAATGATTTTGTTTGATGCAATGCACTCATGTGAGTGGTTGCATGGATTGATTTTGAGTCAAGTCGTGGACTTGTGCTCGGATCGTTGTTTGTTTATTCGGTATGCGGTGTTGCTCGAGGCGAACGTGGTCGATGACGAGGCCGGAACTAGGTTCATGGAGGAACCGAGGTTCGGACTAGGTTCAAGGAGGAATCGAGGTCTGGTGGTCAAGTATGTCATGCGGGACGTTCGACTAGAAAGTTGCACACGGCGTTTGGTTAGTCACGTGTGTGGCGCAGGTGGCGTCTGGCGTGCAAAAATCAGATTGGGCCATGTTGGGCCAAGTGGAATTGTATACAAACTGTATTGGGCCATGTTGGGGCCAAGTGGAGTTGTATATGAATTCTTTATGGTTGCTCAGTATAAATAGGAGGAGGTGTCTCCTGTTTATATGAGCAAAGAATTAGGGTTTGTACTTCTTTATGTTGAGTATTGTTAGACAAAAGAAATAAAAATTCTTTTTTGCGCATGTAATTTTTTCCTAGCGACTAAAAAACTGGGCGGCGATTTGCGGCCATTAGCTTTTTGCATGAGTTTTGTTTCCTGGAGCATGCATTCGATCGACTAGAAGCTGCGTCCTGGCCGAAGAATTTCTTTTCTTAGCGCAAGTCTGGAGGTCCTGGTGGCGTGAGTTCTTGCGGCGGCGGCCTGTTAGTTCTTGCATGCAACATACGGCGATTAGAAACCTCCTGGCGAGTGGCGGCGAAGATCGGCACGCGCGATGCATGCGTGACTAGGAAAGGAAATTGCCTAATGTTCGGACGTTCGCCATCGATCACAAAAGGCTCCAGTGCATGCATACGACGTCCCGTCCAAGACCCTTCTAGCGATTTGAAGATTGCACTTGAAGACTGCGCATGCATGCAGGCAAGGGACGACTAGAAGGTTTCATGGGATTTCATGCATGCATGTTGGACGACGACTAGAAGATTGGCTGTTGTTTTTCCCTGTGACTTGGTCCGACGTCTGCTTGCTCATTGGTCCGGCGTAGTTGGCGATTGCAATTCTTTTCATCTGAAGGCAGTTTGGTTCGACGCAAGGTGAATTCTGTTCTTCATTCTTGATCTTCATTTAAATGTCTATTTTATTTTCAGATTGATTCAATTCTGATTAATCTCGTAATTAGGGTTAGATTAATTCTCGTCATTATTTGATACAGTCAACTTACGAAGGTTATAACTCTAGATCCGTATATCCGATTGAGGTGATTCTTGTTTCATTAGTTTCGGATTTGACTCTAGTTTATACAGTTAAAATTTCATGTCAATCCGACGGTTAGATCTTCAGGAATTACGGTTTTAGTGAACGTCTATTAATCTGTTTTTTGTTGAAACCGAGAACAATATTTCAAATTAATTTAGGGGGTTTTGTGAATCAAGTAAATTTTGATTTTATCTTCCGCTCAATCATTCACCCCCCTCTGATTGTCGCCATCCGATCCTACAAGTGGTATCAGAGCCGGTTTTGCTCTTCCATAGATCTTGACCGGTCTCGAGAGCCATGGCAATGCACAAGTATTCCACCAAGCCTCCAATTTTTGTGGTGTTGATTTTCCTTTTGAAATCCGGATGAAGTCATACATCACGCCTGTGGCTTCCTGATATGGCGAAGGTGAAACTCCCATATGAGGTTCTGCCGATGAGAACGTCACGGCCGGCAATATGGTCGACGTTGAGGCAAATGCTAAGGCGAGAACATTCTCATACGAGGACTCACCAAGCGATGAGTATGATCGGATCTCTCACTGCGATCCGCTCACGAGATTTGGGTGACCCTCGATGCATACCATGAGGGCACTACCCAAATCAAGACCGTGGCGCAGATCAACACAAGCGTGAGTACAACAAGTTTGAACAACACGCTGGTGAGAGTCTTGACGAGTGTTTTGGTCGATTTACTAAAATTTGAGCGATCTCCGGCACAGTTGGTTGCACATACCCTGACTCGGATAATGCTCGTCACTTCTTGACCGCACTCGATCTTCGTGTTTGGGAAATGAAAGTGACCACCATCAAGGATACTACCGACTTGTCGACCTTGACTCTTGACGGGCTTTATTCCCGACTCAAGACTCATGAGATCGACGTCGTCTCTCGCAAGACGAAATCACAGTCGATGGCCTTGGTCACCGATCCCATTGGATCTTCTCTTGATTCTTCTGTTGGTTTTTCCCTCTCTGCACTTTGCGAGCTAAGCGATGACCAACTGGATAAGTTTCGGCCGAGCTTGCTCTTTTAGTCAGAAGTTTTCTCACGCCTACAAGAGGGTGAGAGAGAGGAAGAGAGGTGGTGGATCACTGCTTGAATGTGGCGGCCCCAACCACATTCGAGCGAATTGTCCTAAATCGAGAAGGGCAAGAACGACTCGGCGGTTCCAAAGAAGAACGACTACACCGACAAGAACCGCAACAAGAAGCCTCCGATTCGCGGCCAAGACGAGAAGAAGTACCGCAACTTCTCGAAGAACAAGAAGCTCTTCCACAGCGTCCTCGCCGCCTCGACGACATCGGCCTCTCCGACACGGAGACATGGAGCGACAAGGCGAGGATGATCCGCAAGAGAAGAAAGGCGGCGACGACTTCTCCGAAGATGTGCTTCATGGCAAACACCAACGACATCAGCGACTCGAGCTCTACAAATGACTTCGGACAAGGTACCTTCCTATGACCAAATCAATGAAGCTTTTTGCAAATTAGGAAAATTTCATGCTAGAGCTAGAGCTAGGGTTACGGAGTTAGAGAAGGAAGTAGATACCTTGTCTCGGAGTTAGCTTCACTTAAATCATGTTCCTCCGAGACTCGATAGTTGTACTCTCTGTGATGCTTTGCTTGTGGATTTGGAGAACCTAAGAACCTGCATGATAGTGTGGTTTCGATCTTGAGGCTCTTAGGTCGAAGGATGCTAGCACATGTTCTATTGATGCTATTCCTATTGATGCTAGTTTTCTTCATACTCACACAATCGCATCTTGTGAAACCGCCCTAAGCTACTTGAAATTGATGCCATGAATTGTCACCTTAGGAAGCATTCGCTAGAAATGATGAACTTGAATTGCATGCTTCTAAGGACCCAACGGCTCATGTGAAGGTCAGAAGCAACTAAAACTTGATAATGAAGCTTTGAATGCCAAGTGTGATCAACTTGCTAAGGACTTACTAGTTAAGTCAAATAATGGTTGTTTGTTGTGTATTGGGGTTGAGGATGACGTGGATAAGGTCCACGCAGAGCTTAGGAAGAAGTTAGAGGCCCGAGTTGGTAGAATTAGAGATGCTTCTTGTGCTTCCTGTGAGTCTCTCAAATTTGAGGCGGCCTGTATAGGGAAAAATATGCACGCTACTGCTCGATCCTCTTCTTCGCTCTTCTTCTACTCCTTCCCTTGCTCTTCATGCGCCTCACTTTTCCGAGAGTGTCAAGATCTTATGAGCACTCTTGAGAAATTTGTTGGAGGCAAGAAGAAACTCAATCTCATTCTAGACCAGGTCCAAAATTAGCAGATTCAATCAAGGTCTAGGATTTGATTACTTGAGCACGACGGGCGCATCCGCTTTCAGGTTATGCGTGCCTCTAAGAGTGGAGAGATAGTGGTAGCTCCCAGGGTGAGTACCACTGTGTTTAGGTCTGCTGGGGTTGTCCATGGGCCTTCTGAGCAGAAGGGTGCTTCTCCTGTCACTCCTGCCTCTAGCAAGGCGAAGTATTCATGCACCTTCATAAGAAGGATGGTCACCTAGTAGATTTACTTTTAGACGCGCCAAGATCACCAGGCGTGGCGTGTTGCTGCTCTTAGGGGTATGCTTGGTCATCCCGGACTCGAGTGCTCCTAAGGCGCTGCACCGCTACTAGACAGTCGAGAGTCACTGTTTTGGGCGGCGTCCGGGACTCGGTTTTCATCTTTGTTGATCGAGTTTTAGTCCTAGAGTTGCTCGTGGTCGATCTTTCCACCGTCCTCTTGATATTCCTCGTTTTCCCATCGAGGTAGATATCGGCGGCATGAGGTGTTTTCGTAGGAGATTTGGGCGACCTCGTTGGGATGGTCCACCTTTGCACCACGACGGGCCAAACCGGTGGATGTAGCTCCTACATCTTCTACTAGAGTTGATTCTTCCGATCTTGTGAGAGTCGGCGCCGAAAAGACACTAGAGTCCAGTCTTCTTCCTCTGTGGCTGGTTCTTTGAGACGTCGTGTGATTCAATATTGGGTTCCTAGGTCCTCACTTTATCCCAGTATTGAGTCTTCTCTCTCTTTTTTGATTTGATCAGGTTCGTCGGATGGGGAAGGGAGATGTTTGGATTGTTGACTCCGGTTGTTCTCGCCATATGACCGGAGACTCTCGTTGGTTCTCTTCCCTAGTCCGAGCCCCCGGTGATGAGTTGATCACTTTTGGGGATGCTTCTTCAGGTAGAGTCATTGCTAAAGGTACCGTTTGCATTAATGAAAATTTTATTCTTAAGAACGTTGCCTTAGTGAGTAAGCTGCAATATAATTTGCTTTCCGTTTCTCGACTTATCGATGACTCTTTCGAGGTAAGCTTTAAGAGCAATGCTTGTAGAATCCTCGATTCATCGGAGAGTTAGTTTTGGGATTTCTAGATTTGGGAGGGTCTTTTCGTGCTGATTTTTCTGTTTCTTCGGAGACTCTCTTCGTGTTTGATTGCTTCGAGTCCGTGATCTCTCCTTCGGCATAGGAGACTTGGTCATATTGGTTTTGATCATTTGACCAGAGTTAGCAGCCGCGATCTTATTCGTGGTTTGCCCAAACTCAAGATGGTCAAAGACTTAGTTTGCTCTCCCTGCCGACATGGCAAGATGGTTACTGCTTCTCATCCTCCAATCACCATAGTGATGACTGATGCACCAGGACAGCTTTTACACATGGACACTTTGTTGGTCCAAATAGAGTCAACGGCAGGAGGGAAGTGATATGTCCTTGTCATTGTTGATGATTTTTCGAGGTATTCTTGGGTATTTTTCATGGCCTCGAAGGATGAGACTTTTTCTCACTTTAGGGGATTGGTTAGTAGGTTGTCTATTAAGCTCCCGGTGCATTACTGAGCTATCTGCAGTGATAATGGCACCGAGTTCAAGAATTCCTACTTTGAGAGTTTCGTGTGGAGTGCGGGTTAGAGCATCGGTTCTCCTCTCCATCGTCCCTCAAAGAAATGGCGTAGTGGAAAGGAAGAATAGGACCACGGTTGAGATGGCGAGACGATGTTAGATGAGTCTGAGACTCTAGGAAATTTTGAAATGAGGCTATAGCTCTTGCTTGTCATGTTTCCAATCGCGTTTTCTTGAGAGCACATTTGCATCGCACTTCTTATGAATTGAGGTATGGGCGAAAGCCTAGTGTTTCTCATTTTCGCTTTTTGGTTGCAAGTGTTTCATCTTGAAGTCCGGTAACCTAGATAAGTTTGAGTCTCGTTCTTCCGATGGTATTTTTCGGGTTACTCGACTTCTTCTCGTAGCTATAGGGTGCGGAGTTGCGATGCGAATAGAATCATAGAGACCGTGTGACGTGACCTTTGATGAGGCTAGCCGAGAGCTAGACTCGATATTTCAGCTCTTCTTATCCCTCCGAGACCATCTTTGTAGAGGATGAGGATGATGGAGATGATGGTGTTCCACCCGATCCAGCTCCTCTCTACACCGAGGTGCCTCCTGCTTCCATTTCGCACCTCGGGAGACCAACCCTTGCCTTCGGACTCTTCTTTAGCGAGTGGCTCTGTTCCTACTTCTTCTCCTCAAGAGGTTGTAGGGTCGAGGATGCGCCTAGAGGGGGGGTGAATAGGCGTTTTACAAAATTCGATCGCTCACTAATCAATTCGCTCTAATCAACCCCTATGTCAAAACCTACACAATTATAATGCGGAAGCGATAAACTCGGTTTTGACAATTAAGGCCTAAATCAACTAGGCTCACTAGTGCACTAACTAATTTATGTCTCTAAACAAGAATTGCTATATTGAATAAACAATTTACACTAAGCAATTCTAATGCATTCAAGCAATTGATCAATATACAATAATTAAAGTGCTTGAATATAAATGAGACAAGAGACAACCGATATTTTTCCGTGGTGTTAGGAGACTTGCGGTCTCCCTAGTCCACGTTGAGGCTAGCCCGACCACTCGGACCGGCTCCCGCTCGAGCACCCGCCTCTTTCCACTAGTCGTGGTTTTTCACGCTTGCGCGTAGGCTCAACCCGAACCTTCACAAACTTGCCGGGGCTTCTCACACCTCGAGAGCTCACAAGCACGACGCCTACACTGCCTAGGAGTCGGCAACCTCCAAGAGCAACAAGCCGCTCTCCGCTTGAACCTCACCGGCACAACAAATGCGCCTCTCGGTGATCACCAAGTGCAACACATGCACAAGGCCTCCTCAAGTGCAACACATGCACAAGAGGCTCTCAAACCCACTCCTAATTGCAACACATGCAATTAGTTCACTCTTGCTCAAGAATCGAATGTGAGTGTGCAACACATGCAACACCTCACCCAAAACCTCAAACACAAAGAACAACACGCCTCAAGCCCCCAAGGGTATTTATAGCCTCCACAAGAAAACTAGCCGTTGGGGCTCCAAACGGGCAGAAACAGAGAAAATTCGGTCCGGCCAAGACGTCCGACCGTCCTCACAGTTAATCCTGAAAACCGACTGTTACATCGCCGGCAGATCAAGGCCGGGCTTGGCCTCAGCCGCATCGCCGCCGGCCGGTCGCCACGCCACCGGCCGATCCGCCCAACCAAATCGGCAGAAAACCCGAAGCGCCTCCTCTGGAAAACGCCCGGCTGAAATCGGTTACCGCAGGGGTCGGTCCGATCGCTCACGCCGGTCGATCGACCAACCCCGCCGACCGCCTGACCTCGTGCGATGCACCGCCTATACGAAATCACGACCGGGAGGCGGTCGACCTCCCGGGCGGTCCAACCGCCCAGGGCCCGGTCCAACCGCCCATGGGGCCGGTCAGACCGCCCAGGGGCCGGTCACACCGCCCCTGGCAGGAAGAACTCCGGATTTTTGACAAAATCTTCTCCGAAAAATCCAAACGCGATTCTTTGAGCTTCTACATGATCAACACATGATCAAACACTCGTGCAAAACACATTTGCACCAATTTAGCTCATGCTCAAAGAATTCAACCGAATTTCGAAAACACATTTCGCAAACTCACCGAGAACTCATGCAATCAACCCTCTAGCCATGTAAGGATCAACACATGACCCCGACACTTTGCAAAACACATTTGCAAATGCCAACACATGCTCTAGAACCGAAACACATAACTTCAAAGTTCGTTTGCAAAACACATTTGCAAACCATAACTCCAATTAGCGAAAACACATTTCGCCGTCAACTCAAAATCTATTTGCAAAGCGTATAAGCAAATCAAACTCGAGTTCATGAGATTAATCCCCTAGCCATGTGAAGGTCAACACAAGACCGGTCAACTTGCCAACACTGTTGCAAGCCCCACTCACATGCTTTGAATTCGGACTCATAAACCTCGGTTTATTCGCTGACAACGACTTTGCAAATAACACGATAAACATCATTTCATGCTTGAGCACTACTCTTTGCAACACATGCAAAAGTCTAGCTCCAAGCAACACCAAATCAAGATGCATGAACTCTCTAATTGCAACACATGCAATTCTCTAGTTCCATGCAACACCAAAACCAAACGATCACACTAAAACCAAATCAACAGTATGAGCTTTCTACTTGCAACACATGCAAGCCTCTAGCCTCATACAACCACACAAACACTAATTCATGCTTGAGCTCTCTCCTTTTGCAACACATGCAAGACTTAGCTCCAAGCAACGCCAAGGTTTCATAAAGATTGTTTTGAACGAAACCAAAAGCATGGAGCTTCAACTAATGCAACACATGCAAAAGTGAACTTCACGCAAAAGCCAACGCACTAGCTTATCACTTCTTGCAACATATGCAAATCAAAGCATTATGCGAAAACCAAATGCAACCAAACATAAGTTTAACCCATTCGCAACACATGCCAAATGGTTAAACCTCATGCAAAAACCAAATCCAAATGGTTGAGCTTGAGTGAACGCGATTGAGATCACCAACACATGATGAAGCTCAAGCAAAAGAGACAACCCTCTTAATAATATCGGTAAAAGAACTAGACTCAAAGACTACAAAAGTTCTTAGCCTATCTAATTATACCTTCGCCACAAGACGCAAGCAATCCCTTTGGGGTCTTTATGATCATCACTTGATACTCCCCGGATCATCACTCTTCTTTTCTTCGGATCCATCCTTGACGCCCATCAACTCATGATGCCGTCCAAGTCCCGTTCTCATCCATCTTTGGACCTAACTCAAACATAACTCATGAAACTTGTTAGTCCAAGATGCATGGTTGTCTCAATTATCTCTTGCACTCCATTAACACATAATGGATGCCTTTAGATCAATTGAGCACAACCTAAATCAATTGAAATGATTTAATTGTGTCTTAAGTACAATAATGCAACTCATGCTTTATTATACTTAAGAACTATTCATTTATCCTTAATTAATCACAAAACACCATCAACACATGATGAAGTGTTCTTTAACGATTAACAAGACAAATGGACTCAATTTAAATTATCATTTAAATTGACTCTTCAAGTTAGAGTGTGAACTCCCCCTAAATATGTGCATCCATGTAATATATGGATTGGGAAACATGATACACATTTTGTGGTTAATATAACGGGGATATTCATACTTTAACTTGACTCCAAAGTATGCAACTAATATTAAGATGAATATGCAAACATACCTTGGGTTTTCCATTTTTCAATGCGATGAGACTAAACAAAGATATTCTAAACAACCATGTTAGTCTCGATATAAGATATGTCATTAAAAACAATATCGCATTAGGGATAAACTCAATATTGGATTTGTCATTAACACAAGATTAGATTTGTCATTAACACCAAAACCATAACTAATGAAGGTTGAACTTACAATCTCCCCCTTTTTGGTGATTAATGACAAATCCAAGCTTAATGAGCACATTTGGGTTAAAACTAACATGTTGAGAGAATTTAAGCTAATTGAACACATATGCATATTAATTCTCCCTCTTAATCATATTAAACTTACTTTTTAAACCAAATGAAATTAAGCTTCCTAATTCTCCCCCTTTTGGCATTAAACACAAAAAATGGAAAAACTAAAAGATTAACTTGAAATACATTCTTCCCCCTGTTTAGCATTTAAACATTTATCATTAATAAGAT
The DNA here is from genome assembly GCA_036346375.1 of Guadua angustifolia. Taxonomy (NCBI): domain Eukaryota; kingdom Viridiplantae; phylum Streptophyta; class Magnoliopsida; order Poales; family Poaceae; genus Guadua; species Guadua angustifolia. Next base: position 8,381,172 of record CM070508.1, read on the forward strand.
TTATCATTATCTCCCCCTTTTGGCATTTAACTTTGAAAAACATTCTCCCTTTTATTTAATTATTCTCCCTTTTAGCATTTAACCATTTCTTTTTAATGAAGGTCATATAAGAATTAGAATGCATACTTATGACCTTAGAGTGGAATTTGAAGAACTTAAGCCAAATGAAAAAGATAGGCAATGACATCCCAAATGAAAAGGATATACAAGGAATAAAACAAGTTTTCATTTGAAATATGGCCTGATACCAAAAGAAGAAAAACTCGAAAAGAGACCATATTCGGGATTTGGATACCACTTTGAAGGAAGAATAAGCGCTTGCAATTATGGATACCACTTGTAAAACTAATCTCAAGGGTTTTGTAAGAAGATCCAAAAGAAAGGAGCATTTTCAAATTTTAGTTGAAAAATAATGCTCAACTAGAGATTTTCCTCTTTTATGTATTTCAACACATAAAGAATCTCACACAGAGAATTCGTAAGCGGTTGAACTTACAATGTCAGCTTGCGAGGAAAAATTCTTAATCGAAATGTGGGTATCGGAAAGATACTACAAAGAGGCAATGAAATACCACTTGTAGAAAATAATTGAATTCAATGATACCACTTGCAGAAAAGATAAACTCAATGATACCACTTGTAAGCATATGAAGTGAATAAACGCTCAATTGATACCACTTAGAATCAAATCACAAAGACTTGATACCACTTGAAAGAATTATCGATAACATCGATGGGTATCAGAGCAATATTCTCAGAGCAATATACTTACGGGTATCGAAAATTTAAGATAGATCAATAAAATCGCAAAGATTTAGTATCAGAGCAAATTAAAGACATGATATCACTTGGAAGCAGTTAAGTGCCCAAAACTTGCAATAAATAAACTCCTTGAGATATTCAATAGGTGAATTATGGAGTTATTTGCATTTAAATTGCACAAGTTTTGTCTTTTCAAAAGATCAAGCGAAAATCACTCTTTAAGTCAATTAAAGTGCTCATAACTGATACCACTTGAAAACATGATCAAATAAATTTTAAAACTTTTCAAATTTTGCACAAAAGAACTTTGGGATCATAAGAATCTATTACAAAAAGAATTTTTGAAAAAGGAATTACCAAGCAAAAGATATCCCAAAAAGAAACTCGGAAAATTCTGAAAATCCAGAGCTCAGCATGCCATGGCCGGTGTGACCGCTCTAGGTCCGGTCCAACTGCCCTAAGGCGTGCAATCACACCACATGCGGATCCAACCGCACTGCCGATCTGAAAACCCCGACTTTTTGCAAATTTTGTCAAAAATGATCCAAATGAAGTCCAAAAAATTTGAAATTTTGCAGAGATGAACTTTGGACTAATTAAAAGGTTTTGCAAAAAGAATTTTCTCAAAATCAATTTTATTTTGAAAGATATGGCAATTTGCGCTTTGAGGCATAAAAGGAAATTGATTTTCACGAAAAGCCTCAAAATGCAATTCAATTTGGATTTCATGCAATTTTGATTTTCATGGCTTAGATAGGTGTATCAAGATTGTTTATAGCCAAGATTTGATATAAAATCCAACTTGAAAGCCAATATTTTTGCATATTGCTAGAATAGGCTCTTTTTGGATCAAATCGAATTGTTTTTGAGCCAAATTAGTTTTCAATATAGAGTTTTCATTTTGAAAGCTTGTAAAACATTTGAAATACATAATAGAATATTTTTACAAAGCTTTTCGCAAATTTGGGCCTTTTAAATATGATTTTTGACTTTTGTCCTAAATAGTCCAATTTGAAGAAGCAAATAGACATCAAGTCAAAATCAACAACACAAAGATTCAAATGAAGCATAGGGTAAGATATATAGATTTGAATTTTGTGTATGAGTCTAAAATATCATTTTGAATCACAATTCTACACAAGAATTGATCCAAAAGGAGAAACTCACTAAGTGCAATAATATGACCGCTATGGGTCAAGTATAGTTTTTCGGCGAGTTTCAAAATCAAATACATTTTGCTAGATTGGTCTTTTGAAAATCTTTTGAACATGAAACTTGTTAGGAATGACCAACTCTTGGTTTTTCGTTTTGGAATTTCTTTCAAAATCTTTTTACATTTAATTCTATGAAAATTATAAGTTTAAATCAAAATCAAGATACTAGTAACTAGATTTTGGAGTTAAAACTCATTTTCTTTTCAAAATAGATTTTGTGAAGCCAAAACCTTTGAAAAACATTTCAAAAACATTTGTATACATTTTTCAACTAGTTTTTCACAAGATTAGTAATAGTATACAAAATTTTGACTTTTGGCTAAATGGTTGATTTTGAAAATATATATGCACTTATATTAATATGGGCACACGTAGGGATGTGATACACATGAATATGAATTAACACTCCCCCTAAATGTGCCACTCCATAACTTGCTCAAGATTGCAATAAGAGAATAGATAAGAGGCGAGAACAAGTGGCCATAACAAGTAATCTAAATTGATTTTCATTTATATTTCAATATAACCTACACAAGGCTATAAGACATAATAGTAATCAATTTAAATTCTTGTTGCCGAGATGGCATTGGCTCATGATGGACTTGATTCTCTTCATGCTTGACACCACTTGTAGACGAATGTAATCTTTCTCCTCTTGATGTGCAAGCGTCCAATCCATCTCTTTATTGCCTAACATTCTTTTAGGCGGATTTTGGTACCCAATCCTTGTTGGGTCCGACTATGTTAGTCACAAGAGTTTTAGGAACCCAAATGGTCCTAATTTTAGCATTATTGAAATGACTAACATGACTAGGAATAGTTTTGCGAGAATTATTCCTCCTAAGCAAAATATTTGGATTTAAGTGAGAGGACTTAGGAGGGCATTGAAATTTCGCAAAATTATTTCTAGTTTGATCCTTTCTAAGCATATGATAATTAAAGTTATGCATTGGCTTAGAGGATCTAGCATTTCTAGCAAATATTTTGCTATAGTTATTTCTCCTAAGCATAGTATTTGGATTATGTTGTGTGGGCTTAGGAGTCTTAACAAATTTAGCAAACCTATTTCTAGATTTACTCTTCCTATGCAAATGAATATCATTATTAGCCGGCATAGGGGATTTGACAAGCTTGGCAAACACATTGCCATTCTTGTCCTTCCTAAGCAAATAATTTTCATTAATGAGAATAGGCTTAGGAGTTGTACCTTTGGGACAATCCTTACCGAAATGTCCCTTTTCCCGGCAATTGAAGCATGTCATGCTATTTGGCCCTCTCTTGACCGATTTGACTTGCTCCTTGCCGGTTTGCCTCATGGTTGAAGTTGTGGCCTTGTTATCCACTTGATTAGGGCACACGGAGGCGAAGTGGCCCTTCTTGTTGCAAGCAAAACACTTGAAGGTCTTCGAGTGTCTTGCGTTGTGCTTCGTCTTGCTATTCTCCCTCTTGGAGTTGTAGCCGAGTCCACTCTTATCTTGAGGCGCCCTTGGCTTGCTCAAGATTTCGTCGAGGAGGGCTTTTCCTTTAACGCATCTCTTCAAGTCATTTTCCAACTTAATGACTTGAGCCTTGAGCTCATTGTTTTCCTTTACAAGGTTAGTCTCACAAGACATAGAGGAAGTAATAGCAATTGAATTAGAGCAACAAGGCAAATCATCGCTAGAGGTGGATATGCATTTATTCGATGAATTGTTTGTAATTGGAATTGAGTGAGGCAATTCATCAACTAAATCGCATTGAGTGCCCATATCCATACTAGCTTTAGTGAATTCCTTGAAAAGGATTTTCTCATGATTTTCTTTTAGGACATTATATTCATTTTGGAGTGAATCATGTTCTAACTTCAAAACTTTGTATTTCCTTTTCTCCTTTCCAAGAAATTCATTTAGCTCCTCTAATAAATTCATAAGTTCATCATATGAGGGCTCACCTTCATCATCACTTACCTCATTCTTACCTTTCGCCATAAAGCAACGAATTTTTGTCGGAATTGAAAATTCGTCGTCGCTTGAGGCGGAGGTTAAAGTTGACGGAGTTGTCGGTTCATCAATTGATGTAGACGTTGAATGATCATCAATCGACACTTCCTCCTCATTGCAATCCTCAATAGATGTGGATGACTCAAATAAGTCTTGAAGCTTGATCCACATATCATGAGCGCTCTTGAGATTGCAAATGAGATTGAATATCTCTACGCTCACAACGCTAAATAAAACATTAGTAGCTTGAGCGTCGAGATGTAGACATTTCTCCTCTCCTTTAGTTGGAGCAATATCATTAATTGGAGAAGAAATGCCGACATCTACGATCCACCATATTTGTGGGCTCATGGATTTAAAATGCGAAATCATAAATGGTTTCCATTGAGCATAATAAAATTCATTAAGCATGAGCGGATCGTGAGAGTGCACTAAACCTCTAGTTGCCATCCTTTTTACTCTCTAGACGGTTAAGCCTAAAATGAGAGTGATCGTGGCTCTGATACCACTTGTAGGGTCGAGGATGCGCCTAGAGGGGGGGTGAATAGGCGTTTTACAAAATTCGATCGCTCACTAATCAATTCGCTCTAATCAACCCCTATGTCAAAACCTACACAATTATAATGCGGAAGCGATAAACTCGGTTTTGACAATTAAGGCCTAAATCAACTAGGCTCACTAGTGCACTAACTAATTTATGTCTCTAAACAAGAATTGCTATATTGAATAAACAATTTACACTAAGCAATTCTAATGCATTCAAGCAATTGATCAATATACAATAATTAAAGTGCTTGAATATAAATGAGACAAGAGACAACCGATATTTTTCCGTGGTGTTCGGAGACTTGCCGGTCTCCCCTAGTCCACGTTGAGGCTAGCCCGACCACTCGGACCGGCTCCCGCTCGAGCACCCGCCTCTTTCCACTAGTCGTGGTTTTTCACGCTTGCGCGTAGGCTCAACCCGAACCTTCACAAACTTGCCGGGGCTTCTCACACCTCGAGAGCTCCCGCGCACGACGCCTACACCGTCTAGGAGTCGGCAACCTCCAAGAGCAACAAGCCGCTCCTCCGCTTGAACCTCACCGGGCACAACAAATGCGCTCCTCGGTGATCACCAAGTGCAACACATGCACAAGGCCTCCTCAAGTGCAACACATGCACAAGAGACTCTCAAACCCACTCCTAATTGCAACACATGCAATTAGTTCACTCTTTGCTCAAGAATCGAATGTGAGTGTGCAACACATGCAACACCTCACCCAAAACCTCAAACACAGCAACAACACTGCCCCAAGCCCCCCAAGGGGGTATTTATAGCCTCCCACAAGAAAACTAGCCGTTGGGGCTCCAAACGGGCAGAAAACAGGAAAATTCGGTCCGACTGGCCTCGGCCGATCCGACCGGGTCCTCACAGCCAACGGCCGAAAACCGATCACATTACACTGATCGCAGCCCATCTGGCGGCCGCGAGACCTGCGGCCGGTCAGCCGCGCTCAGCCGGCCCGTCCAGCCCAACCAAATCGGCAGAAACCCCGGCGCACCTCTGAAAAACGCGACCGGCTGAAATCGGTTGCATCACAGGCCGGTCCGACCGCCGCCGCGGTCAGACCGCCTTAGGCGGCCGCAGACGACCCTGACCCGTCGCCGCCCGCCTGACCTCAGCCGCGATGCACCGCCTTCTGGAAATCACGCACCGGAGGGGGGGCGGTCTGACCTCCCGGGCGGTCCAACCGCCCAGGGCCCGGTCCAACCGCCCATGGGGCCGGTCAGACCGCCCAGGGGCCGGTCACACCGCCCCTGGCAGGAAGAACTCAGGATTTTTGACAAAATCTTCTCCGAAAAATCCAAACGCGATTCTTTGAGCTTCTACATGATCAACACATGATCAAACACTCGTGCAAAACACATTTGCACCAATTTAGCTCATGCTCAAAGAATTCAACCGAATTTCGAAAACACATTTCGCAAACTCACCGAGAACTCATGCAATCAACCCTCTAGCCATGTAAGGATCAACACATGACCCCGACACTTTGCAAAACACATTTGCAAATGACAACACATGCTCTAGGACCGAAACACATAACTTCAAAGTTCGTTTGCAAAACACATTTGCAAACCATAACTCCAATTAGCGAAAACACATTTCGCCGTCAACTCAAAATCTATTTGCAAAACGTATTAAGCAAATCAAACTCGAGTTCATGAGATTAATCCCCCTAGCCATGTGAAGGTCAACACAAGACCCGGTCAACTTGCCAACACCTGTTGCAAGCCCCACTCACATGCTTTCGGAATTCCGGACTCATAAACCTCAGTTTATTCGCACAACGACTTTGCAAATAACACGATAAACATCATTTCATGCTTGAGCACTACTCTTTGCAACACATGCAAAAGTCTAGCTCCAAGCAACACCAAATCAAGATGCATGAACTCTCTAATTGCAACACATGCAATTCTCTAGTTCCATGCAACACCAAAACCAAACGATCACACTAAAACCAAATCAACAGTATGAGCTTTCTACTTGCAACACATGCAAGCCTCTAGCCTCATACAACCACACAAACACTAATTCATGCTTGAGCTCTCTCCTTTTGCAACACATGCAAGACTTAGCTCCAAGCAACGCCAAGGTTTTATAAAGATTGTTTTCAACGAAACCAAAAGCATGGAGCTTCAACTAATGCAGCACATGCAAAAGTGAACTTCACGCAAAAGCCAACGCACTAGCTTATCACTTCTTGCAACATATGCAAATCAAAGCATTATGCGAAAACCAAATGCAACCAAGCATAAGTTTAACCCATTCGCAACACATGCCAAATGGTTAAACCTCATGCAAAAACCAAATCCAAATGGTTGAGCTTGAGTGAACGCGGATTGAGATCACCAACACATGATGAAGCTCAAGCAAAAGAGACAACCCCTCTTAATAGTACGGCGGTAAAAGAACTAGACTCAAAGACTACAAAAGTCCTTAGCCTATCTAATTATACCTTCGCCGCCGCACGCAAGCAATCCCCTTTGGGGTCTTTATGATCATCACTTGATACTCCCCCGGGATCATCACTCTTCTTTTCTTCGGGATCCATCCTTGACGTCCATCAACTCATGATGCCGTCCAAGTCCTGTTCTCATCCATCTTTGGACCTAACTTAAACATAACTCATGAAACTTGTTAGTCCAAGATGCATGGTTGTCTCAATTATCTCTTGCACTCCATTAACACATAATGGATGCCTTTAGATCAATTGAGCACAACCTAAATCAATTGAAATGATTTAATTGTGTCTTAAGTACAATAATGCAACACATGATGAAGTGTTCTTTAACGATTAACAAGACAAATGGACTCAATTTAAATTATCATTTAAATTGACTCTTCAAGTTAGAGTGTGAACTCCCCCTAAATATGTGCATCCATGTAATATATGGATTGGGAAACATGATACACATTTTGTGGTTAATATAACGGGGATATTCATACTTTAACTTGACTCCAAAGTATGCAACTAATATTAAGATGAATATGTAAACATACCTTGGGTTTTCCATTTTTCAGTGCGATGAGACTAAACAAAGATATTCTAAACAACCATGTTAGTCTCGATATGAGATATGTCATTAAAAACAATATCGCATTAGGGGATAAACTCAATATTGGATTTGTCATTAACACAAGATTAGATTTGTCATTAACACCAAAACCATAACTAATGAAGGTTGAACTTACAGAGGTAGAGGCCACTTCTGCTTCTGGTCCTCCACGACACATTCAGCGTTCTCATCCACCTGAGCAGATCATTGGTGATCTATTTGAGCGTGTTACGCGCTCAAAATCAGGCTTATCTTCTTTCTGCCTTCACTCTGCCTTTGTTGCCTCTTTTGAGCCAAAGGATGTTACTCATGCATTATCCGATGAATCATGGATTAATGCTATGCATGAGGATCTGGAAAACTTTGAGAGGAACAAAGTTTGGCAGCTTGTAGAGCCCCCATCTGGTCATAATGTCATTGGGACCAAGTGGGTGTTCAAAAACAAGCAGAGTGAGGATGGGGTTGTCGTTCGCAACAAGGCTAGGCTAGTTGCACAGGCTTCACTCAGGTTGAGGGTCTTGACTTTGAGGAGACCTTTGCCCCTGTAGCTAGACTAGAGGCAATTAGAATCTTGCTTGCATTCTCTGCATCCCAGGGCTTCAAGCTCTATCAAATGGATGTCAAGAGTGCATTTCTCAATGGATTCATTGAGGAAGAGGTGTATGTCAAGCAACCTCCGATTTGAGAACCCCAAATACCCGAACCATGTCTACAAGCTTTCCAAAGCCTTGTATGGACTTAAGCAGGCCCCTAGAGCTTGGTATGAGAGGCTTAAGTCCTATCTTCTCAGTCATGGTTTCAAAATGGGTATAGTAGACAAAACTCTATTCATCAGACATCAGGATTCTCATTTTCTTCTCGTCCAGATTTATGTGGACGATATTATCTTTGGTGGCTCATCTCAGTCTCTTGTGTCTAATTTTTCTGAGGTGATGAGCACAGAATTTGAGATGAGTATGATGGGTGAGTTGAGCTACATTCTCGGCTTCCAAATCAAGCAAACTCGGGAGGGTACTTTCCTGCACCAAGGTAAGTATACTCGGGACCTCCTGAGGCGATTTAATATGTCTGATGGAAAGCCTTTGATGACTCCTATGGCCACCATCACGTCCTTGAGCCCGATGAGGATGGTGAGCCTCACGATCAAAAGGAGTTTGAGCATGATTGGCTCTCTTTGTATCTTCTTCGCTCATGGCCGGACATACACTTTGTTGTGTGTGTATGTGTGCGCTTCGAGCTTCTCCTCGCGTCTCTCATCGCCAGCGGTGAAGCGCATCTTCGTGTACCTTCGAGTTACCATTGATTATGGTATTTGATACTCTTTTTCCTCTTGTCTATCCCTTAGAGCCTTTTCCGATCTCGACTTTCTTTGGTCAGAGGATAGATAGGAAGAGCACTTCGGCACTTGCCAATTCATTGGCACTTCTCTTGTTTCTTGGTCATCTAAGAAGCAGTCCGAGTCGCATGATCCACTTCTTTGAGGCCGAGTATGTTCTTCTGATCGATTGTTGTAGCAGTGCTCTGGATGAGATCAACCTTGCGGGACTTTGGGTTAGAGATAGAGAGTGTTCCACTTTTCTGTGATAACACTTCTGCTATTTGCATTGCCAAGAACCCAGTCAGCAGACTCCGGACCAAGCACATTGATATTAGATATCACTTCCTTAGAGACCATGTGGAGAAAGGAGACATAGCGCTTGGTTTGTGAGAGTGACCACCGGTTGGCGATATCTTTACCAAGCCTTTGGATAGCTCTAGGTTTGTTGCCTTGAGGAGTGAGCTTGAGTTGTGTGCCCTTACGGCCTTCGTGAGGGGAGCCGATCTGTATATTATGTATTATATTTTATTTCAGTTTTTCCTTTTGTATTGCTCGGGTGCTTATGGGTTTTATTCCTTAGAGTTATGAGTTCATATCACTTAGACTTCGGCATGCTTTGCATGGACCTCTCATCTTGTGCTCTAGGTTGCTATCATGCTTAATTAGTCATTCTCTCTTCTCTCTAGGTTGAGTTCCCTCACGCCTTATAAGTCTAGCAGTGTTGGGCCCCTTGGGTAGGCAGGTGCTGTGCACTCCTTAGTTTGGGATCTAGAGGCAGCTTTCCTATGTTAGTCATTGGGGAAGATGAGAGCGAGTCTGAGCCATAGTGTTCTCTACCATCTTTTCTATACTCTATAGCCACCCGGTTCGTAGTTTCTTGACTTCTTCCTCTATTCTGTGTTTACGGCTTTAATTGAGTTCTTTTCGATCTTTCTTGAGCTTAATCTTGCTAATAACTCAATTTGAACCAGATTTGTGCTTAAAATGAAATCACATGTTGAGGGGAGTTTAAAAATCATCTCATGCATTGCATATAGACTTGATTTTTTATTTTACTGAGCTTTGTCTATTATGCACATGATCCATGTTTCATTTTATACACCATGCTATATTATGAAGAAAATTACTTGCTTAGATATGTCCAAGTTCATTTATCTTGCTAAGCTTACAAAAATTGAAAAATGAGCGTTAAACGAAAAACTTGATAAAACATGTTGCGTTTACTTGCTAAGTTTCTTCTCTAGGTGTATTTGCCATGATTTGTGAAATTCTGGAATTCTTTAGAGTCCCTATAGCAACTTGGGTGAATCTTGTTTGATCCATACTTGTGTCCTTCACTAGCTTAACATGAAAATGCTAAAATGAAAGTGAAGCAAAATTGACTCTTTTTGTGCGCATTAGACTCAACACCTCACATTCACAAGACGGCTTCTCATTGCACGTGAGATGAACTTGGAATGTGTTGTGTATGACCAAGATCATTCTCTTAAGAGTCCCTCTTGAGCTGATCGATTATGGCTTGAGTCAATTGCTTTAAAAATGCAAAAAAAACATATGTGGGTAAAGAATGCAAATAATGTCAAACATTTGCACCCCGCTATGTCTTTCAAAGATTCAAAGAAAAATTTGCATACAATAAAAAAAAGGCTCGAAGGACCTTGTGTGCACTTCTAGATTCCCCAAAGTGTTGAGTAGGTTGAACTCTAGGTTTTCCATTTGATCCTTTGAATGACTTTGCTTCTAGTTTTGAAACTAATGACAAGTGTTGCTCATGTTCAATCATGCTAAAAATGACATGATTTTAATTAAATCTTGCTAGCAAAATGATTATTTGCACTTGGACATGCCTTAGCTTAGTCTATTTTTTTGTCATAACTTAGCTTGGTGTCATAACTTGTCTTGTTGATCACATGGATAATCTTCAAAGCTCCCTTAGGCTGCATTACTTACATAAAAACAACAAAAAAAAGGGGGAGAAAAGAAAATGTCACCTTGATGCCTATATTGCCAAAAGGGGGAGAAATCGTAGAAAAGGCATCATTTTGCACTTGATTTTTTTTCTTATGATCTTTGTTAATCTTTGCTATCGTTCATAGATCATAAGCTGCCAATTTGGTCATGTTCTTCATTTCTATTTCTTTGATCAAGTTTGGCTTTGCATTCAAATTGCTTTCTTATCTTTCTTCAAACTCAATACTTATGCCTTTTCATGTGTTTGTCAATATACTCATCAAGGGGGAGATTGAAAGACCATGTGGAGGTCTATCCTTGTGTGTGATGAGTAATTGACAAGATTTGAGATTGGATTGATTTGAAATTGAGTTTGATTTGAATTGGATCTTCAAATTGAAGCAATTTGAGTGTTGGTTGTTTTTCCTAATGCTACCGACCTAGGGCGAGTAACCGGACCATTGAGCATAATTATGATTGATTAATGATTTTGTTTGATGCAATGCACTCATGTGAGTGGTTGCATGGATTGACTTTGAGTCAAGTCGTGGACTTGTGCTCGGATCGTTGTTTGTTTATTCGTGTGCGTGTGTTGCTCGAGGGCTTAACGTGGTCGATGACGGACCGAACTAGGTTCATGGAGGAACCGAGGTTCGGGACTAGGTTCGTGGAGGAATCGAGGTCCCGTGGTCGAGGATGTCATGCGGGACGTTCGGGCTAGAGAAGGTGCACACGAAGGCTGGTTAGTCACGTGTGTGCGGCAGGTGGGCCGTACGCGTGCAAAAGCTGTATTGGGCCATGTTGGGCCAAGTGGAATTGTATACAAACTGTATTGGGCCATGTTGGGGCCAAGTGGAGTTGTATACGAATTCTTTATGGTTGCTCAGTATAAATAGGGGGAGGTGTCTCCTGTTTATATGAGCAAGGAATTAGGGTTTGTACTCCTTTATGTTGGAGTATTGTTAGACAAAAGAAATAAAAATTCTTTTTGGCGTGGCATTCGCCGCTTTTTCCTAGCGACTAAAAACTGGGCGGCGATTTGCGCCATTAGCTTTTTGCATGAGTTTTGTTTCTGGAGCATGCATTCGATCGACTAGAAGCTGCGTCTGGCAAGAATTTCTTTTCTTAGCGCAAGTCTGAGAGGTCCCGTGGCGTGAGTTCTTGCGGCGGCTCGTTAGTTCTTGCATGCAACATACGGCGACTAGAAACCTCCTGGCGAGTGGCGACTGAAGACCGGCCGGCGCATGCATGCGTGACTAGGAAAGGAAATTGCCTAATGTTCGGACGTTCTGGCCACTGATCACAAAAAGGCTCCAGGCTGCATGCATACGACGTCCCGTCCAAGACCCTTCTAGCGATTTGAAGATTGCACTTGAAGACTGCGCATGCATGCAGGCAAGGGACGACTAGAAGGTTTCATGGGATTTCATGCATGCATGTTGGACGACGACTAGAAGATTGGCTGTTGTTTTTCCCTGTGACTTGGTCCGACGTCTGCTTGCTCATTGGTCCGGCGTAGTTGGCGATTGCAATTCCATGAAGGCAATTTGGTTCGGCGCAAGGTGAATTCTGTTCTTCGTTCTTGATCTTCATTTAAATGTCTATTTTATTTTCAGATTGATTCAATTCTGATTAATCTCGTAATTAGGGTTAGATTAATTCTCGTCATTATTTGATACAGTCAACTTACAAAGGTTATAACTCTAGATCCGTATATCCGATTGAGGTGATTCTTGTTTCATTAGTTTCAGATTTGACTCTAGTTTATACAGTTAAAATTTCATGTCAATCCGATGGTTAGATCTTCAGGAATTACGGTTTTAGTGAACGTCTATTAATCTGTTTTTTGTTGAAACCGAGAACAATATTTCATAATTAATTTAGGGGGTTTTGTGAATCAAGTAAATTTTGATTTTATCTTCCGCTCAATCATTCACCCCCCTCTGATTGTCGCCATCCGATCCTACACTATCAACCGAATACACCCCGAATACGGTCTGTATCTACGTCAGTTGACGCGATTGAGTATTTAACAAAGAACGACATCTTGGATGAAATCAGCAAAAGAGGTGTATGTTTTGTTCACTTAACAATTCGATGCATGTGTGCTAGTGGGACTCAAAAATACAAATCCTGTTCAAATCGATCGCCGGAAGTGCTTCAACCCCTTCTTGGTAGCATTCACTCCGAATTTGGCACATATCATCAATGGAAAGCAGACCCAGTTTCCAGTGGACTCTTAAGTAAAATAATTCACAAAAGGCACGTTAGCTCATATTGGTTCGTGTCTCCTCCAGCATCCAGTCTCAAACACATCCACAGCCGTGGGTTCTTGTCAAAAAAAACCTCAAAAGTCAAAATGCCAAGTGAAGTTCAACTAGGGCGGTCCGTCAGTGGCACAATGATTACATGCGTCATGTGGTGTGTACACATGAGTACATGACTCATGAGCCATCACGATAGATATATCGGTGTTTGTGCATAACAGTTCATGTGCACGCGTAATTGATTACGTAATTGATTAGCGAGCTGATCGCGATTTGTCTATAGGTTCCAGGAGTAGTGAGGTGAATACTCGATTTCTATAGGTTCCAAATTTTCAGCAACTCTTTTAACTCCAAAAGCAGCACAATCTACGGCTTGGGGGTGGAAATTTCCTGGAAGACGTTCAGACCACCTTTCTGTGGGTCAAAGGCCAACAGTTTAGTCACTGCATCCTGAAAATTTCACCAAAACACACATCATTTCCACTTAAGGGGGTGTTTGGGACAGCTTTGGCTCCACTAAAATCTGTGGAGTTGGTGAAGCAGGATATTTCTAGCTCTAGAAATTTATGGAGCTGGAACTGTGGGTGCATTAAGAGTGTTTCGGTAGATCATCTTGTTTACATTTTAGACTCATATTGGCTCGTGTTGGCTCGTGTCTTCTTCAGGGTATGTAACGCAACATCTAGTCTCAGACGCATCCACAGCCGTGGGTTCTTGTCAAAAAAACCTCAAAAGTCAAAATGCTAAGTGAAGTTCAACTAGGGCGGTCCGTCAGGGGCACAATGATTGCATGCGTTTATGTGGTGTGTACACATGAGTACATGACTTGTCAGACTTCACGATAGATGTATCGGTATTTGTGCGAAACAGTTCATGTGCACGCGTAATTGATTAGTGAGCTGATCGCGATTTGTCTATAGGTGCCAGGAGTAGTGAGGTGAATACTCGATTTCTATAGATTCCAAATTTTCAGCAACTCTTTTAACTCCAAAAGCAGCCCAATTTACGGCTTGGGGGTGGAAATTTCCTGGAAGACGTTCAGAGTTCAGACCACCTTTCTGTGGGTCAAAGGCCAACAGTTTAGTCACTACATCCTGAAAATTTCACCAAAACACACATCATTTCCACTTAAAATTCCCGTGCCAATTTTGCGCGCCTCTATGTATTTAGTCCTTTGTGTAGGATGTTTTCTACTATTTGCTCTGTCTTGTACCCGACTACTTATGGCACTTTTGGCATGGAATAGATTAAGCTCATTTCAAAACACTACAGTCACAATCATTTAGCGAAGGCCTTTATTAATCCTTTATATAGGATGTTTTTTTACTATTTGCTCTTGCCTTTATTAATCCTTTATATAGGCTATAGCTCTTTTGGCGCATGGAATAGAGTAAGCTCAATTGAAAACTCTACAGTGATTTATCGAAGGCCTTCGAAGCATAATCTGTGTTGATGCATTCAAAGTTTCTTTCCAGGAAGATACCGTGTCCGTGTTGCGGCATACGAAGTTTGTTTCCCAGTAGAAGGGTTGTTATAAGAGCGCATTGAGCTTAAATTTAAGACATAACTCCGGGAATGTAGTAAAGAAAAATAAATTTACATAGGAAGCAATACAGTTTGTACTAATTGAAAAGAAAATTTGCTGCCATGTTGTAACCCCCCTTGAATTGTACTAAAAACACTTCTTTAGCATCGGTGTTGTTGGCCTCAAACTTCAACTAGATTTTTCTGACTCTCCTGGTCGAAGTCTTTTAACTCACAATGAAAAATCAATATGGGATGCCGATATCCTACTACAGTTTACCAGAGTTGCGCTTACATGAATTCCTTATGTTATCCCAGTTCATAAATGAGAAGCGCAAAACAGATGTTCTATTCATCCTGCAAATTTCTTTTGCTTACTAATGTGTATCCATGTCCAACATCTATGCGCTTGCAGTGTGAACAACACGTCTTCTCACGCCCAGAAAGTAATGTACATATATACTCAGTCAACAAGATCTGAAAAAGAGTAACAAATATTGAGGTGAAATACAAGGCAACATATCCTGTACACATAAGACTTTCCATGTACACACCAACTAATAAAAGTCATGAAAAATCCTGAAAAAAAAATTAGATGTGCTTCATAAATTACTCTACCTATGTATAAAATTATAGGTTCATAGATAGAGTAATTTATGAAGTACATCTACAATTTTTTTCAGAATTTTTCATAACTTTTATTAGTTGGTGTGCACGGTGTATACACGAGAAGCCTGTGTGCACGGGATATGTTGTCCAAATGCAAAGGCCCAATTTTAACAGTTGTGCGTCACAAGGGAAAAACGACATGTTAATTCGTTATACATAATCACTGTCTAGACAGTTAAGCATCAGGGTACAGTGAAGATCCACTCAACCCCCTATTTGTAACCCAGAACAACATACAAGGTAGTTCGACAATATTCAATTAATCTTACCCAACTGTGTCAAGAAGTTGAGCCAAAATTTTCACTCGTTTTAGAGGAAAAAAAATCTCTTAATGTCATAAGTATGGTCAATCAGCTTCTAGAATGGGAAAGGGAAAAAAAATTGGCACCACTACGCTCTCCTTGTTCCGTGGAGACAGGCCCATCCATCCATTTCAGATACTAATATGTTGTCCAAGTACCTGGAGTAAACTTCTTCGACCTTCAGAACCTGTATTAGATGAGACACAACTGAGATGATACCGAGAGAAGCATCAGAATTAAGAAAACAAAACTTTGAATGACATGTTAAATTTGGAAAATAGAGTCGATTTCCTTTACCTGCTCACTTAATATCCCTGAAACAGCAATTATTCCACCAGGTTTTGCATAACCAACTATGTCCTCGGCCAGCTCCAGCAAGGGATTCAGGAGTACATTTGCTGCAACAATGTCGTATGTTCCTCTTGATGACTGAAGGTTACTGGTGGGTTTGTTCTCTTTTGATTTGTCAATGCTACTTGGGAAGCATGAAGACTGAGCATCCGTCCGTACCAAGCAAACAAGCATTTTGTTGGAATCTATACCATTCAGCAACATGTTCTCACGAGCAGAGGTTACAGCTTGAGGATCTATGTCTATCCCAGTGGATAGTGTAGCACCCATCTGCATTCATAAGCAAACAAGTTCATGAAAAGGGGTAACGCTGCCTTCTTTCATGAAACTTGCTGGTAGTAAACAGTAACACCAAGACATGACACCTTTAGAGCTGCAATACCCAAAACTCCAGTGCCTGTTCCATAGTCCAAGACATGCTCTCCCCCTTTAATTACTTCTCGTAGAAGTACAAGGCACAATTTAGTTGTGGGATGCTCCCCAGTTCCAAATGCCAAACCTGGATTGATGATTATATTTATAGCCTGTGGATCCTGTGAATGGAAAAATATGGACATGATACATGAAGAAGTAATTCTCAGGTCAACTAGATTGTCAGTATAGGCAAACGACCTCAAGCTACTAAATTCATTTTGTAAAGAAAATAAAAGGAAACAGCATGACGTATGCAGACATACAGGGGCGGTTCTCCATTTAGGAATAACCCAAAGGCCATCAATGACTTTAGTAGGCTCATATGTTTCCTGCAGACATAAGAGTAATCTTTTCAAGTATCTGCCAAGCAAAATCAGTGCACCTTATGCAAAGATTAAACAATGTGGACCTCTACAGAAGGTAAACCTTCCTCAGTAGTCAATACAATTACAACTGTACATCTAGTTATGTGAGTGACACATTTGTTATTCTGCAATGGAAATATAGGTGGCAGATTGTTTTGTACTTTTGCGCTATGCCGCATGTTTTTCTTCCCCAAATGCCAATCCATTTTTTTAAGAACAAACTAATGACTGAATAGCTTTTTCTGTGCATGCAGTGAAATAGATTTTTGCATGCGTGCATGAGAATTTGAGGGCAAAATTTTGAACATTAACCTTCACAGATCATGTATAGGAAAATTGTAAAACATCCTAGGTCATAACCTGCACGGTTGCCACCCAATCACACTGCTTTCCTACCGATGTTTCATACACTGGTCTGTAGTCCAAACCAGCTGAGTTTGCAGCATTTGAAACGCTCGAGCACACGTCTTCCCCGTCTGCATATATGGAAGTTATGCAGATCTGCAGAACGTACAACTACACACATAAATATTTGACAAATCTTGTGCCCCATCTGTAGCAAGTAGCAACTAAGACAGGAACAATAAGCCCAAAATTTCTTCAGGTCGAATTAGCCAGATACGAGTAGAGTAGATACGACAATTACAAAATGCACCAAAAAAACACTCACTTCATCAAGATTTGCAGCGTCAGCAATGTCATCCACGGTAACGGAGCTAGCACCAAAGCACAAGAGAGCCTCGGAGAGCACCTCCTAGTTCGCGACGAAAATTTTAGGGGAAACTCTTGTAGAAACTACTCGATTTGTGAAGAGCATGGAGCAATAGGTGAAAAGCATCAAGCTGTGGCCAAGAACGGCCGAATGGGCGAGGAGAGGGTGTGAGAGATACTGACAGCGTCCTCTTTGCGGCAGAGGATGCGGACGGAGAGGTAAGGCGAGGACAAGTCGGAGCTGGAAGGCGCCCCATCATCAACGTCAACCGCGCGAGCGCAGAACCTCATGCCTCGCCGCGCGCCGCTCGCTGCTCTTGCAGCAAGGGAGCCCTCGCCTACGCGGAACGGCGAGGGGCGAACGGAGAGCAGGAGGAGGAGAGGCGAGAGGTTGCCGCCGCCACCGCTGCTGCTGATGGTGTAAGGGGAGCAAGGAGATAGGGTTTGGGGCGATGAGAGGAGGCGGCGGAGAGAGGCGCGGCCGGGGCGCACCAGCGGCAGCATCTCGGCGGCAGCCGCGGCACGGCTCGGTGCGGATTATGCCTCTGGTTTTCTCCGTTTTCTTGTGTTTTTCTAAAGTTTTTTGGGCTGCAATGCAACGTGTGGCTTTGGCCTTTTACCGGCTGCAGCCGCTGCAGTGCGGTTCATCACTAATAATAGAGCGGTAGAGCTCTAGATTTTAATTTTATCTAAAATTTAAAATTTATAGACTAAAATAAAGTGAATTAAGTTTATATTTTTGATCCAAAATGTAAACAAAATGATCTATCTAAACACTCTTAATGTACTCACAGCTTCAGCTTCACGAATCTGGTGAAGCTAGATTTTTTAGCTTCACTAGATTCACGAATCTAGAGAAACTGAATCTCTACCAAACACACCCTAATTCACTACTCCGCACCCGTTTCCATTTCTTGAGCTTTTCCCAGTCCGGGTCTCTTTTGCGAGTTTTTCTTAAAATAAAAAAGAAAAGAAAAGAAAACTGCTTCTTTGTTTTATGATCTGAAAGCCGTTATAGTTTTTTTTACGAGAGATTATTTAATAAATTGCTAATTTTTCTTAACAATGAGCTGCAAAATAGGTTTAATCTAACTTTTAGCTTTTAACTTTGGGGACATATCCAGTGCAATCAGAACTTTGGTGCAATCACCGTGCAATCCAACTAAGAAAAGTTTCAAAAAATTCTGAAAAAAATCGTGGATGTACATCTCATCTTACCCCATCTACTTATAAAATTTCATGATCAAATTCATCCTATGCTTGAAGTTACAAAAAAGACAAATTTGGGTTGCATTTGAACTATACAAGTTTGTCAGAAATTTGTCTTTTTTATTACTCTTAACATAGGATGAATTTGATCATGAAATTTTATATGTAGATGGAGTAAGATGAGATGTACATCCACGATTTTTTTCAGAATTTTTTGAAACTTTTCTTAGTTGGATTGCACGATGATTGCACCAAAATCCTAATTGCACTGGATATGTCCCCTTTAACTTTTGCCAGTTCTATATGGCTTCTAGTTTATAACAAAAATCATTTAAAAGCTAAGCTATTTAGGAACATACTGGCTTTTAGATAGCTCAAGCTGACTTAAAATCTCCTAAACAAGCCTTAGGGCCCTTCTTTTCCTAGCTTTACATAGCTTGTTTGGATCTTTTTATTTTTTTCTTAGTTTCGTTTACCTGGTACGTCCACCCGTTCAAAATTTATCGCTTTTGACGTTGACTTAGTCTTCAACAGAGTAATTTTGGCTAGTAATTTCTATTATAATATATTTATAAAATCCAATAAAATTACAGTATTACGAAGATATCTTTCAAGATGAATCGACAAATATGAGTTTTATGTATTCAATCTAAATATCTAAGATATTGATAGTTAAAATTTCAAAAGTTTAGTTCCATGAATTATAAAACGGTATGTTTTTTAAACTGGAAGGAATACAAGCTTTATATAAAACTAGTTCAATGCCCGTGCGTTGCTACGAAAAATAATTTTGGTAACGAAACATAAAGCTCAAACAACAAAAGAAAATTGTGCTACAAGATCAAACATCTATTTCTCCAAATTACACAAGTTTTTATAGTTTCTCCTCCGACATGAATTTAGGCATTCATGATATTAAAACAAATTTAGAAATAATATTCTTGGTATACGTCCCGAAAGATCTGAAAATAAATAGTTACACTGCAACACGACTTAGATAACATTTTGATCAAAACCTTATCTATGATGTGAGTACTTCTCTGTAGACAATATTTTTCGTGAGATTCCTGTGAGTTGTCTTAGACTTTCGGCCCTTGTCCTTCTCCTTATCTACGACAGCAAGTATCTTGATGTTGCTTCTAGTGGTGGCTCTAGATAGTGCGACATATAGTTGCCCATGAGAGAAAACCGGTTCAGGGAGGTAGACACCGACATGCAGGATGGTCTGCCCTTGCGCCTTGTTGATTGTTATTGCGAAGCTGAGCCTAATAGGGAACTGCTTCCTCTTGAATCTAAATGGGAACATCTCATCATTAGAGGGACATAATGGTATTCGAGGTAGAAACACCCTCTTCCCGGCGTGCTCGTCAAGCACAATCTCAGCATCTATAGCATTCTTTTGGAATGCTCGCACTACAAGTCTCGTTCCGTTGCATAGTCCATTTGCAGGGTCAATATTTCCAACAATATCACGGGACAGTTAATCTTAAGCTTGAGTACATGTAGAGGTAAACCGTTAGGCGTCAGGGTGTTTAGGAATTCATGAGGGTAGAAGCTATGGGGATCATTCTCCGTAGAATCAAAGCTATGGTACACCATCTTCTCCCCATGAAACATGTCAATCATCTTCATATTAATCCTATCAATGTACTCGTTTTGGATCAACAGGATGGCTCGAGATCATTTAATAAATAGCCAATGTACTTTTAGCTTTTAACTTTTACCAGTTCTATATGGAAACGAATTCTGTGGATCCGGTCTCCAAACGATCGCCTCTGCGTACCGCCTTGGATGCTCTCCGCGTGGAAATCCGCTTCCTCTTGCGCCTCTGCGTATCATCCCGTTGGCTCGCTTCCCCAAACGTTGGCTCGCTCGTCCAGAAGTCGCACCGCGCGGAAGCTGATCGCAGGAGACGCGCCACGCGGAGAGCATCCGAAGCCGGTACGCAGGGATATCGTTTGGAGACCGGATCCACAAAATTTTTTTCCGTTCTATATAGCTTCTAGTTTATACCAAAAACCATTTAAAATTGAGATATTTAGGGACATATTGGCTTTTAGATAGCTAAAGACTTGAAATCTCCCAAACAAGCCCTAGGGCCCTTCTTTTCCTAGCTTTACATGGCTTGTTTGGGTCTTTTTATTTTTTTTTAGTTTTGTTTACATGGTACGTCCACCCGTTCAAAATTTATCACTTTTGACGTTGACTTAGTCTTCCACAGAGTAATTTTGGCCAGTAATTTCTATTATAATATATTTATAAAATCCAATAAAATTACAGTATTATGAAGATATTTTCAAGATGAATCGACAAATATGAGTTTTATGTATTCAATCTAAATATCTAAGATGTTGATAGTTAAAATTTCAAAAATTGAGTTCCATAAATTATAAAACGGTATGCTTTTTAAACTGGAAGGAGTACAAGCTTAGTATAAAATGTGATTAGAAGAGAGACTAGCATACGCTAGGATAGTGTGGACCATGACTAATGCATCATGAACTCGATATATACACCAAATTGGGCTATGAACGTGAACAAACCATTACATTTCGATATACTCTTATACATGACCAACTGAGCTTTGGGCAAACACACATTAGTTTAGTTAGAGCATGTATGATATAGGTGCTTAGCAATGGAAAAACTGATTTTTCTTACCCAACAGCATAGATAAAATACTTATTTTGTGGCATTGATGTTTAAATAGACACCGATCCTTAGCAGGTGCTTATGTTGCTCAAAGGGCAGCAGTTACACCGTCTGGAATGGATAGAGCTGCCGAGTAAATATCAGTTCAAATTAGACAGCAAGTAGAATTACAGCTGCACGCGCACCACCACAATATTGAAGATTGATCCAGATACTACTTACTAGTCAATTCCATCCATGCATTTTAACCAATGACCCAGGTATACATCACAATATTTAAGAGCAAATTAAACCTGAAATGTTAAACCAGTATGGCACTAAACCTAGAATTCATCTGACCCACCATATATACTAAGCATCATTAACATAAATTAAGTTTCAAGCAACTATATCTAAATTGGCGTTTTGGATAACTGACCGCCGAAGCTATTAACACACATTTAGCATATACTAGTTCAATGCCCATACTTTGTTACAGACAAAAAAAATCATAACCGTAATATTTTGAGTTGATGCCAATGGACTTGGTTTGCTCCATGCCCTTGGATCTATCTCTTGCTTGGCTAAGCTCTGTCCTATCCAGCATCACTTTGCAATGTGGTGTAGGCCTCGACTTCGTCGCTACGCACAGTCAAATTGTTGACAAGAGTGAGGAGGTTGTTGTCATAAGAATAAAAGAAACTATTTTTTTTGTTGAGATGTGTTTTTTGTTTTGGTTAGATAATTTTTTGAGGTGTGGAAAGGGAGGCAAAAGGGTGAATGAACTTCCAAATCAATGAAATCTCCGTTGTCACATTTTCGTTAACATCAGAGAGTGCTTCATACTATGCAATAGTATCCTAAATCTCGCTAATGGTGATGCACTGATGAACTTTCCCTATTGCGTGTTTTATATAAGAGATTGGCAAGTTCGGACTTGTAGATGTGATGTGCAACAATTTTAAAACATGTTACATGATGCAATTCTATTTCACAAGAATTTCCTTGGAAATACCATAGCTTCTTTGTTCGAGGAAAATGCTAGGCTCATATGATGATACATATAGATATTTGATTTTTCAATATAGTGTAACTCTAATTTTTAAAAAACAAATGCCACTTGAATTAAGAATTTGTTATTTTTATCGTCAATGCTGGTCTTTGATCAACATTGTGCATGTAAAATTTTAATAAACTCTTGATGTATTGTTCCACACAACTAACATCAGCCAGCTCATTACAAATGTAGCAAGGTATGCTCCATGTTTGGTGAAAAGTTTGTTATGAGATTGTAACATTCCAATTTTTACATTTTATTAATTTAATATTGTTATTTATGTCTTTTGTGAATTTTGGGATTTTTTTGAAATTTATTTGGTATTTTTGAATTATGTTTAATATAGATATTATTTTATTCTATGAAAAGTTTAAATAGAGTTATGTAAAAATATTTTATTTTAGTTCCAAAAGTCTCAAAATATTTTTAGAAATTTTAAAGTATTTTTACTATTTTATTTTGACCATTATATTTTAGGAATATCTTTTAATAGAAAAATTCTAGAAATGATTAAAACAGTACTAGGCTGAAACCCATGCGGGCCCAGTCCAAAAGCCAGCCTAGTCTGTTGCCTTAAGTTCATTGCCTTAAGCCGGGCCGGGTCATTGCCTTAAGCCGTTCAGCAACAATCGGATGTCGATTGAATGGTCAAGAAGAGTTGTAGAAACCCTAGTGAACAGTGGTGTAAGTTCAACCTTCATTAGTTATGGTTTTGGTGTTAATGACAAATCCAATATTGCGATTATCCATTTAATGTGATTTTGTTATTAATGACAAATCTTATATTGAGACTAACTTATTTATTTATAATATCTTTGATTAGTCTCATCGCATTGAAAAATGGAAAACCCAAGGTATGTTTGTATATTCATTCTAGTATTAGTTGCATACCTTGAAGTCAAGTTAAAGTATGAATGTCCCCATTACATTTACCACAAAATGTACATTATGTTTCTCAATCCATATATTACATGGATGCACATACTTAGGGGAGTTTGTAGTTTAACTTGAAAGTCTCTTTGTATTGATCTATTCTTTATTGACACATATAAGGATCAAGACAAAGAAACTAAATCCTTGAGTATATATTTGAATTGTCTAGTTATAAGTATACTCATGGTAATATAGGATACACTCCAATACGATCAAATTGAATATGTGCATATTATGTTCAAGTCAATTATATTTATGCATATATCCATGTGGGGTTTATTCTATAGTTGATGACTTAGAGTAATGATCATCTCCATATAGGTTACACATAATAGATCATTACTTTTCATCAACATGAGTATATGAAAACTTGTGTAGTTAATATATACTCATATCAATTTAAATGATAATTTAAATTGAGTTCATTTGTCTTGTTAATCATTAAAGAACATTTCATCATGTGTTGATGGTGTTCCTTGATTAATTAAGGACAAATGAATAGCTCTTAAGTATAATGAAGCATGAGTTGCATTATTATACTTAAGACACAATTAAATCATTTCAATTGATTTAGGTTGTGCTCAATTGATCTAAAGGCATCCATTATGTGTTAATGGAGTGCAAGAGATAATTGAGACAACCATGCATCTTGGACTAACTATTTGTATGAGTTGTGATTGAGTTAGGTCCAAAGATGGATGAGATGATGAGAACGGGACAAGGACGGCATCATGAGTTGATGGGCGTCAAGAATGGATCCCGAAGATAAAGAAGGGTAACGATCCCAGGGGAGTATCAAAGTGATGATCATAAAGACCCCAAAGGGGATTGCTTGTGCGCGGCGGCGAAGGTATAATTAGATAGGCTAAGGACTTTTGTAGTCTTTGAGTCTAAGGCTTGATCGCCGTGCTATTAAGAGGGGTTGTCTCCTAGCTTGAGCTTCATCATGTGTTGGTGATCTCATCCCGCGTTCACTCAAGCTCAAATCATAGTTTGATTTGGTTTTTGCATGAGGGTTAACCATTTGGCATGTGTTGCGAATGGGTTAAACTTATGCTTGATTGCATTTGGTTTTCGCATAATGCTTTGATTTGCATGTGTTGCAAATAGGATAAGCTAATGCGTTGGCTTTTGCGTGAAGTTCACTTTTGCATGTGTTGCATTAGTTGAAGCTTCATGCTTTGGTTTCGCAAAACATTTTTATAAAACCTTGGTGTTGCTTGGGGCTAAGTTTTGCATGTGTTGCAAAAGGAGAGAGCTCAAGCATGATTTGATGTTTGTGTGTTTATATGGAGCTAGAGGCTTGCATGTGTTGCGAGTAAAGAGCTCATACGTGTGATTTGGTTTTGGTGTGAAGTTTGGTTTTGGTGTTGCATGGGACTAGAGAATTGCATGTGTTGCAATTAGAGAGTTCATGCATCTTGATTTGATGTTGCTTGGAGCTAGACTTTTGCATGTGTTGCAATGAGTAGTGCTCAAGCATGAAATGTGTTTATTGCGTTATTTGCAAGTTCATTGTCGAATAAACCGAGGTTTATGAGTCCTAATCCCGAGAGCATGTGAGTGGGGCTTGCAACGGGTGTTGACAAGTTGACCGGGTCTTGTGTTGACCTTCACATGGCTAGGGGGATTAATCTCATAAACTCGAGTTTGATTTGCTTAATACGTTTTGTAAATAGTCTTTGAGTTGATTGCGAAATGTGTTTTTGTAATTTGGTTGAAATTCTTTGAGCATGAGCTAAGTTGGTGCGAATGTGTTTTGCACGTGTGTATGATCATGTGTTGATCATCTTTGTGGCTCAAAGAATAAAGTTTGTTTTTGGAGAAATGGATTTTTGGAGTTAAATCTGGTTTTTCTCCTGAGGCCAAGCTATCATTGGGTGTGGGCGGTAGTACATAAATGCGGACTACCGCAGTTTTGTTACCGTGTAGCACTTTTCTAGTGCGCGTGTTTTCTGAAGCGGCTGTGGCCGTCACTACCGCTCGGTGGGAGCGGTAGTACCGCAAGTGCGGTACTACCGCGCCTCAGAGGGCGATAGTACCGGGATTGTAGCCGTTAGCCGACCGTTGGGGCTACGGGCGGTACTACCGGCCCTTAAAGGGCGGTAGTACCGCAAAAGGCTGTTTTCGCTCATTTTGCCCCCAAACGGTTAGTTTTCTTGTGGGGGGCTATAAATACCCCCTTGGGGGGCTTGGGGCAAGGCTTGCTGGAGTTGTGGCTGTGTGTGGGAGTTGTGTGCATGTGTTGCTCTTCTCCCTTTGCTTCTTGAGCTTAAGAGTGAGACTAATTGCATGTGTTGCAATTAGGAAGTGATTTGAGAGCCTCTTATGCATGTGTTGCACTTGAGTGAGGCCTTGTGCATGTGTTGCACTTGGTGATCACCGGTTGCGCATTTGTTGTGCCGGTGAGGTTCAAGCGAAGGAGCGGCTTGTTACTCTTGGAGGTTGCCGACTCTAGGCAGCGTGGGCGTTGTCTTGGAGCTCTCGAGGTGTGAAAGCCCGTAAGTTTGTGAAGGTTCAGGTTGAGCCTACGCTATAGCGTGAAAAACCACGACTAGTGGAAAGAGGCGGGTGCTCGAGCGGGAGCCGGTCCAAGTGGTTGGGCTTGCCTCAACGTGGACTAGGGGAGACCGGCAAGTCTCCGAACACCACGGAAAAATATCGGTTGTCTCTTTTACTTTCAAGTATTTACATTTATTGTATATTGTTAAAATTGCTTGATTGTAATTAGAATTGCTTAGTATTAACTATTTGTTCAATATAGCAATTCTTGTGTAGAGACATAATTTAGTTAGTGCACATAGTGAGCCTAGTTGATTTAGGCTTTAATTGTCAAAACCTATTTATCTCTTCCGCATATATCTTTGATTAGGTTTTGGCATAGGGGTTGATTAGAGCGATTGTTTAGTGAGCGATCGAATTTTGTAAAACGCCTATTCACCCCCCTCTAGGCGCATCCTCGACCCTACAAGTGGCCGATCAATTGGGATTGATCGGAACTCCAGTGAACCACAGCTGTTAGATTCCGTGTGTGGTCCAAATAACGCCACGTTTGGCTGCTGATTTGCGACACGTGCACTGTCGTTGGTTATCATCCCCGGCTTAGATTCCGAGCAGAGCCCCATGGCCATAGCAAATAGGTGGCTGTGTCGACTCTCGACTGCATTAGGGGGCCTTGAGCCTTTATAAAGCAAGTCCAACCCACCTTCTAAATCTCTCCCTATCTTAAATTATAAGGAGAATTAGAAAAATATGAGCTCCAACTCAACTCTTATAAGAAACTCCTATTCTAAGGAGACCCCTTTTCACCCCTACATCTAGGGGCTTTCTCCTTCCCCCCTACTATTTTCTTCAACATTTTTTATTCATTATTTCTATTTTTAGTAAATAATTCATGGGTGCAAAGTAATAATAATGTTTAGATAAATAATAGGGGTGAGTAATATGGTGTGTGGGTTGGAAACAAATTTGATATAGGGTGTTCCTAATTTTTATACCACCCCTAAATAAGTGATTTAGGGGAAAAATATAGAGATTTGGATTGGAGTTGCTCTAAGGAGCATACCAGATGCACAGGCTCCTCAAAAACCAAAACCCTAAGGCCATCGCAAGAATCAGGTTGTCGTTCGCTTGGATTTCATTTTGTCGTGCGCCATCGAGAGATTCAATCTGTCGATTCGCCGTTGTCCCTGTGTTTCAGACCTTGTTCATAGTCTGGTTCGCTTCACCTCACCAAGGATCAACCCATGTGCACATCAACTTCGCCAGAAGACCATCGGTGTTGGTCGTCCACGGGAGCCCTATCCACCGAGTTTTCAAATCGTCGTCGCTGTCACCTCAATGCTCCGATCGAGAGACCACATCATCAAGTAAACGAGGTTGCGAGCTAGCTGTAGATGTCCCTTTTGGCTTCGGCAGTAACCCTAGGTCTTCATGCGCCATGGGCTTACATGGCATGATACGGTCGTCGACATGTGGTATCTACGTGGCTGCTATGTCATAGGTTTCACTGATTTGTACGTCTGGTCAGTAGTTTCAGGTGTGCCTAGTTAACGAGGATGGTCCTACCTGTCTGCGATACTATGTTGTGAGCCTGGTTCATGGTGAACCCAAGGGTAACAGTGGTCAGTGAATTCGATCCATGCATTGATGGCGCCATGTGTCAGCCAGTGGTGTTTCCAGATTAATTAATCTGTCGCTGACGTTGGTTATTTTACTTATTTCTCTTTTATTCAAATTTTTCGAGAGCTCATTCTTCCTCATACGACTTCGATTGTGATGATTGAAATTTTTAAATTTTTTGTAAAATTGTGATATATTTAATAATAAATTTTATTTTATTTTTAGAATTTGTTTACTCTCTAGTTTGGTATTTATTTTGTATTTCATCTCGATTCACGTAAAAGTCGAAGTACCCAGAGCGCTCGAGGGTGAGCCGTTGATCCAAGACCAAGGTTCAGACAGAAACAAGTGCTATTTCAAGACAAGTTATGCTTTGATCATATTGTAAGTTCAAGCGCCTTTGGTTTTGGTGATTGATATTAATTAATGTTTAATCTGTGTTTAATGACAAACCTAATATTTATGAGACTAACATGTTTTATTGAGCATATATTCAGCAGTCTCATATTTGGATGAAAAATGGAAAACCCAAGGTATGTATGCGTATTATTTCTAGTATTAATTGCATACTTTGGATTCAAGTTAAAGTATGAATATCCCCATTATATTAACCACAAAACGTGCATCATGTTTTCCAATTCATATATTACATGGATGCACATACTTAGGGGGAGTTTGTGATTTAACTTGAAAGTTTCATTGTATTGATCTATTCTTTATTGATACATATACGGATCAAGACAAAGAAACTAAATCCTTGAGTATATATTTGAATTGCCTAGTTATAGTATACTCATGGTAATATAGGATATACTCCAATGCAATCAAATTGAATATGTGCATATTATATCCAAGTCAATTATATTTATGCACATATACATGAGGGGTGTATTCTATAGTTGATGACTTAGAGTAATGATCATTTCCATATAGCCTACACATAATGGATCATTATTTTTCATCAACATGAGTATATGAAAACTTGAGTAGTTAATATATACTCATATCAATTTAAATAAAAATTTAAATTGAGTTCATTTGTCTTGTTAATCATTAAAGAACACTTCATCATGTGTTGATGGTGTTTCTTGATTAATCAATGACAAATAAATAGTTCTTAAGTATAATGAAGTATGCATTGCATTGTTGTACTTAAGACACATTTAAATCATTTAAATTGATTTGGGTTGTGCTCAATTGATCTAAAAGCATCCATTATGGAGTGCAAGAGATAATTGAGACAACCATGCATTTTGGACTAACTATTTTATGAGTTGTGATTGAGCTAGGTTAAGTCCAAAGATGATTGAGATGATAAAAACGGGACAAGGACGACATCATGAGGTGATGGGCGTCAAGAGGAGATCCCGTAGAGTTTAAGAGAAGAGTGTAAGAGTGAAGAGCATAAAGACCCCCAAGGGGATTGCTTGCATACGGCGACTCAAGGTATAACTAGATAGGCTAAGGACTTTTTAGTCTTTGAGTCTAGATTTTATCGCCGTACTATTAAGAGGGGTTGAGTCTTAGTTTGAACTTCATCATGTGTTGATGATCTCAATCCCATGTTCACTCAAGCTCAAATCTTAGTTGGATTTGGTTTTTGCATAAAGCTAACCATTTTGGCATGTGTTGCGAATGGATTAAGCTTATGCTTGTTTGTTGTTGTATTATGTTCGGATTTGCATGTGTTGCAAAGAAGAAGAGCATATGCATTTGGTTTTCGCATAAAGTTTTGATTTGCATGTGTTGCAAATAGGATAAGCTATATGCGTTGGTTTTTGCGTGGAGTTCACTCTTGCATGTGTTGCAATTGTTGAAGTTTCATGTTTTATTTTTGTTTACAAAACAACCTTTCTTAAAGCAATGTGGTTGCTTGGAGCTAAGTTTTGCATGTGTTGCAAAAGGAGAGAGCTCAAGCACGATTTGGTGTTTGTGTGTTTATATGGAGCTAGAGGCTTGCATGTGTTGCAAGTAGAGAGCTCATACGATTGATTTGGTTTTAGTGTGAAGTTTGATTTTGTGGTTGCATGGAACTAGAGAATTGCATGTGTTGCAAATTAGAGAGTTCATGCACCTTGATTTAGTGTTGCCTTGGAGCTAGACTTTTGCATGTGTTGCGAAGAGTAGTGCTCAAGCATGAAATATGTTCAATGTGTTATTTGCAAGTTCGTTGTGCGAATAAATCGAGTGTTATGAGTCCGGAATCCCGAGAGCATGTGAGTAGGGTTTGCAACGGGTGTTGGCAAGTTGACTGGGTCTCGTGTTGACCTTCACATGGCTAGGGGGATTAATCTCATAAACTCGAGTTTGGTTTGCTTAATACGTTTTGCAAATAGATCTTGAGATGGTTGCAAAATGTGTTTTTGCAATTTGGTTGAAATTCTTTTAGCATGAGCCAAGTTGGTGCAAATGTGTTTTGCACAAGTGTATGATCATGTGTTGATTATCTAATGGCTCAAAGAATGGTGTTTAGTTTTTGGAGAAATGATTTTGGAGTTGAATCTGATTTTCTCCGTGAGGCCGGCACTACCGCTGTTGAGGGAGCGGTAGTACCATTATGGGGCGGTACTACCAGACCTACTGCACCGGTAGCTTTTGTCTAGAACGCCGATTTGTCTAAAGGTCTTGTGGTAAGCACTACTGGCTCACCGAGCGGTAGGTATCAGAATACTGACTACCTGAGCCCTTAGAGGCGAGTAATCTGGGGATATATCCGTTACCGACCGTTGGAGGTCAGGGACGGTACTACCGGCCCTATCAGTGCGGTAGTACCGGCCATGCTGATTTTTGCCTGTTTTGCCCCCAAACGGCTAGTTTTCTTTGAGGGATTATAAATAGACCCCATGGGGGGCTTGGGCAGTGTGTTGGTGCTGTGTGGGAGTTGTTTGCATGTGTTGCTCTTCTCCATTTGCCTCTTGAGCTTAAGAGTGAGCCCTAATTGCATGTGTTGCAATTCGGTAGTGGTTTGAGAGTCTCTTGTGCATGTGTTGCACTTGAGGGAGGCCTAGGTGCATGTGTTGCACTAGGTGATCACCGGGAGAGCATGTGTTGTGCTCGGTAAAGCTCGAGTGAAGGATTGGCTTGTTACTCTTGGAGGTTGCCAACTCTTAGACGGCGTAGGCGTCGTGCGCGGGAGCTCTCAAGGTTGTGAGAAGCCCCGGCGAAGTTTGTGAAGGTTCGGGTTGAGCCTACGCGAAAGCGTGAAAAACCACGACTAGTGGAATCGAGGCGGGTGCTCAAGTGGGAGCCGGTCCAAGGGGTTGGGCTTGCCTCAACGTGGACTAGGGGAGACCGGCAAGTCTCCGAACACTATGGAAAAATATTGGTTATCTCTTTTACCTTCAAACATTTACTTTGTTGTATATTTATCAATTGCTTGATTGTAATTAGAATTGCTTAGTATCAATTGCTTGTTCAATTTAGCGATTCTAGTGTAGAGACATAATTTAGTTAGTGCACTAGTGAGCCTAGTTGATTTAGGCTTTAATTGTCAAAACCTAGTTTATCGCTTCCGCATATATCTTTGATTTGGTTTTGACATAGGGGTTGATTAGAGCGAATTGAATTAGTGAGTGATCGAATTTTGTAAAACGCCTATTCACCCCCCCTCTAGGCGCATCCTCGATCCTTCACATATTAAACCCAATTTTACAAACTTGCTACGTTGATTTAAATTATTGCTTGTTATTTTATGTGTATAATTGATTTCAAATTAGTTTGGGATCTAGTTATTCAACCTAATTGAAATATACCTACTTGTCATTTGTATGTCATGATTATTTATCACCCTAAGATGGTTCATTATTAGTTGGTTGCTAATAAATACCAATGTGGGATGGTTAGAGTATGAATAGTCTGTTTAGCCATGCCATATACAACTCATATCTTTTGAAATATCAAAATCAATCTTGACTAATAGAATATGGAACATATTTTATGAGAAGGTGTGTCGGGGGTTGTCACACAATAATATTAAGTTGTAGTGTCATGTGTCACGAAATGATGTTGACTTATTGATGGCACAAGTAAATGATAAACAATTAGGGTGGTAAATAATTTAGATTTGGGCAAGTGGCAATGGGCGTGTGCCAAGGGGGGCTAGTATGGCGGTTGGGTTGTAGAAGTTTAGTCTCGGTTAATTAAGAATTTAATCTTATAAACATTTGAACTGAGTCAAATACGTAACTACATCTCTGGTATGGATAGATCTAACTAAGATTGCTGATATGTCTTGACATGTGATACCTTAGGTGTATAATCACACAAAAGTGTGGTTATGACGGAGAATATGGTGTATTGTGATCTCACATCAATCCAACAATATGTCGGACCTATAATTCCACTCTGGTGAAGGAAGGGATAGCGGTGGCTTACCAGGAGGTAGGTGTCGGGGTAAAGGTTTTCTGAAAGGTTTTTTTGTGATCTTCTAGCTACACATCAATGGGTACGTGATAATACGCACGACGGTATAGTTTGATCATTTTATGTAGGTAAAATGCATAACCTCTGCAAAGTATAAATCCATTCGAATAGCCATGTTCACAGTTATGATAATGCTCGAAAATTACAATCAAGGGGTAATGGCGGAACTAGAAAAATTTCAATGGGGGTGCACATTTCACACATACAACTCTATATTCTTGTGCAATAATTTGGTATCATCGTAAATACAACATATATATTTGAAATTTGTGAAAAGTATAATACAAATAGTTCTAAAGTTTTAAAAAATCCAAATCACCAAAATTAAAACCAATTCAATCAGCAAATTTAGCCTATTGAAGAAATGAAATTTTAGAGTTTCTCAATTTTTTGGGGGTGACGGGGTTCTACCCATGCAAGGGGTAGATTTTATAAAATGAAACTTTGGAAGGGAGGTAGTGTGTTATCGAAGTTTGGAATGTGATTTAGGGCTGTGAGCCAGTTTACTCTCGAGAAATGTCTAAACAATATTATTACTATTATTTATTTTACTGTCATTTCAGTTTATTTATTGTATTCATTCGTAAATACTACTTTATTGCAAAATAACCGTGAAATTAACCGTGATAGCCTTTTATTTGGAATAAGCCATGCATATAATTATGTTAGACCTGCATTTTGTGTACAACTTATTACGTGTTTTAAGTACTTACTTTTGCCAACAATAAAATCATTAGTTGCAGAGGAGACTACACTAACTTTGGAGGTGGAGTATTAGGAGGAGCCGAACGTTTAGGGTGTAAGCCTTATCAGTTGCCTGTGATATACTGATGGTTTTATCTTCATTTTCTGTTCAGACGTAGTTTAATTTGTTATCTACAGTTTAGTCTTACGAGGCAAAATTATGTAAGTCGACCATAAGATTGACTAACAGGTTTATAATTAATATATGAAGTCTTTTATTATATTTTCCGCTGTGTATGATTGTGATATTTATCTATGTTGAGCCTGTGTACACTAACTAATCCTGAATTAGTGCAACATACACCGAAGGTCCAGATTTACATATTTGGACCCCGACAGAGGTTAGCAAATTTTGCTCTGCGTTCTCCCCAGTTGCTTCACATCCTGTAGACATATAGGCTGAACCCACATATCGATGCATGTTATTGCCTTATGAGCAGAGATGATTGTGGGATGGTAGATGAAGCACCATTACTACCTTCTTTTATAACAATAAAGATCTATACTAATATGAAAAGCATGAATTAAAAAAAGTCATAGTTCACATTTGGTAACAGCTGGGCATGACACGATTCATCTCAGCCGTTCTATTGTTTGATCATGAAGTCATACGATAATTTCACTTTAGCTCTTAATTGCCTTAATTATGTTAATAATGATAATTAAGCACAATAACCCACAAACACACAATCAATGTTGTATCTCGCTATAATGGATCTTAGCATGCTCGAACCAGAAAACACAAATTTCCTTATCTTTTAATAGACAAATTTTAACACAACCGGAGGTTATTGGTGAATTTAGCCTTGTATATCAATATATATAATTGATGATGTGGTATCTACTTATACATATATTCCATTAAAGATATGAAGTATTGTTTCTTCACTTATAGCATTCGCCACATATAGGTACCATCTAGTGGAAGCAACTAAGACCTCGCCTTGCTTATTTTTGGCTATCACTCCAGTAGCTCTTTGATTTTGTTCTCTGCATCAAAGGCGTCATCAACATTAATCTTGATCAAGCCACTAGGTAGGGGCTGCCATTTTGGTTCGGTCAAAGCCTGGGTTTTTGCTTCATACCTTTCCTCACCACCTAAAAGTAAGGATTGAAATCTCGATTTCGCTCTAAATATCGTTCATGGCCGGAGAGTGAAATTTATGTGAGATCTTAGCAATTCAAGCAAATTCTGGCTGAAATGCAATAACAGAAATTTAAATCCGGTTTTGGAGCTACAGGTCAAACCAAGATCTCGCCGGTTTTGCTGAAATCTTGGCAAAATTGCACGGTATGAAATCTAGTCAAAACGTGGTCAAAAAATTTTGAATTTTTTTCTAGAGATCACTGACACATTGATGACGTTTTCATAAAAATTTCAGATAATTATGAATCCTATGAAATTTTTAAAAATTCAAACATAACCACTGTCCTAATAAAACACTTACCGACAATTTTGAACCAAATAAAAAATAGGAAAAATCACGTTAGAAATATTTGTAATTTTTTGTGAATGATTCTATCATATCAGTAAGCTTTCCATAAATTTTTAGGTGATGGTGAAGCTCGAGGGATTTTTAAAAATTTGGACAGCGGTGATGTCCGGATGGAAAATGGTTGAAAGTGCGTTAGAAAATTTTAAAATTTTAATTGGATGATTGTGATGCATCATTAACCTTGTCATAAAATTTTTAGATGATTATTAGTCCGTGAAGTTAGAAATTTCGGTAGCATTTCGACTAAAATTCGAATTTAGAGAGTCACAATTGCAGATAATCGATGTATATTTGCATGGCAATTAATAGGCATGAAATAAAATCGATACATATGACAATTTATCTCATATCTACATGACAATAAAATCAATATCTATTTGTATCACATACCTACGAGTAGAAGTACGCCTATGGTGCAAACTTCACCTTCACATTGTCGACAATGACCTCGTGATGCATCCTCTCGTGTTGTTGCTTGTATTCTTCCCAGGTCATGTCCTGCGGTAGCCAGACAGACTTCTAATGTTTGTAATGAAACATCCAGATGCTATAATTCTCGAACTGGTAAAGATAACTGACACTAATAGATGAGTATCGTGCGTACGGATCGACGTATGGATCGGTATTTTTTTCAAGATTTTTTGGCATAATTTTAAGGGTGAATTTTTTTTGTAGATAGTCGTGAAGCATCCATAATACTCTCATAAAATTTTTAGATCATGATCGAACCTAAAAAATTTCCAAAAAATATGATAGTGCTACTACACACTTTTTGGACTTTAACGCGTGTGCTGGTAGGGTTTGCAATTTCATTGACCAACCAAAACAGAGTCAAATTTTTTCAAAATTTTATAAAAGAGTTATGAGGAAATTATTAATCTCTCCTAAAAGTTTTAGGTCATTATCAAACAGGAAATGATTTATAAAATTCTAACATGGTTACTACCTTATTCATGCTCATTCTGTATTTTTTTAATATAACAAATCAACTTAAAATATTTTGAAATTTTTTTTGTGTGATCCTACGCTTGTTAGGATGGCTCCATGAAATTTTCATAGTATGAAAATGTTTCTACAATTTTATAAAAATATGACATTATTTTTGCTGAAAATTTAAAATCTCTCAAAAAAATGGTTTTTCGATAAATTGTCATGAAAGATCACTTTTCCCAGTGTAATTGAGATAAATCCGGGTATTAAACTACAAATTCCGGTCTCCAAACCCGAGATACCGGGCTTTAAGGGCGGCATCTCGCCGAAAAAACCGAGATTATTGTAGTAATATGATTTTTTAAAATTTTTGAATTCGACAGACAGTCTAAATTTTATCTAGGTCCGAAAAACGAGATCTCACGAAATCTCGCCGAGATTTCTAACCCTGCCTAAAAGTTGTTGTTACCCTGTTGGCACTATCAAAATATCTTGGTATACTCTATGGCTCCACTCAAGATAACAATTGGCAATGCCAATCAACCTTAGCTTATCTTCTGCTAGGTCCCTGGTGCGAAAGCGCCGCTCGTCGTCTCAAGTCTCAACTCAGGAATGGAGGCATGAGTGCATGACTCTCTGACCAGCTCCTATAAGCCTACACAGTCTGCTGCATGTTCAACCCTAGCTCACGTATTGATGTATTGCTTCATATTGATATGACATACCCCTGTAGAATATTAAATACCATATCGAATCTTGACGTCTGCTCTGCCATAAATTCATATCCCGTTTGGTATTTTCGAGTTAGGTAATACGATGTGATGGCTTCAATCACATGGATTTCTGGTGATTTTTTAAAAATAATACAGTTTTTAAAAATATATATTAAAAATGTGCGAGAAAAAATTATATAAATATACCTCTAACACCAATTCATTTAACAACCGAAGCTCTCTGTCAATTTGTTGCCGGTTCATTTATCAATAGAAATCTGTCGTAACGTAAATGGACGATGCAATTTTATTTAAGATAACGGTTTTGTCATTGATTCTTTTGATCGGCAGACCTATTTAGTCAGGAGGTTTAGAACTGTCGCAAATTTATTTGATGGCATATTTATATAATTATTTTTTAGATGTATTTTTTTATAATTTTATTTAAAAATCGTATTATTTAAAAAATGATTTATGCCCATACCAATATACCATTGCAGTTGTAATCAGGGTTTCAAATTCCATTTTCGTTTAAGCTCTCGTCCCCATCCGGAGGGTGAAATCTCGAACGAGATTTTGAAATTTTGGATGAAATTCAAGAAGTAAAATTCAAATCCGGTCCTTTTTCAACGAGATTTCCGAGATTTCGGTAAAAAATAGCGAAATCTCGGTGGAAAATGGCGAGTTCTCGGAAAGTTTCAAACCTCTGGACGGAGGAAGCAACGCGGTACTCAACTCTCGGGTGCTCGGATGTGGAGGAGCTCAGATGCGGAGGAGGAGTTACGCTGGCAGAGGAGGAGGAGGAGCGCGCGGATCTGGCGGGAGGGGGAGCTCGGTGCCTCGGCGAGGACGGCGCAGATTTGGCTCGGCAGACTCGCCCAAGACGACGCAGAGTTGTCGGGTGAGGAAGGCGCGAGGGCGAGCTCGACGAGGACAGCGTGAGGGCGGGGGGTTTGACGAGGATGATGAAGCTCAGCATGGAGAATGGGGCAAAAGGGGGGCTCGGCGCAAGGATGACACGAGAATGGAGAGTGGGAGCTCGGTGCGGACAAAAAATGAGAGGATGTGGGTTGGATCCCCGATCAATCACAGTCACACGGGTCGCTTAGACGCTTACTAACTGAGCTAACGGGTTTGCGTTTGAAACATATTCGGCCGGATTTCGTTCATTCGCTATCTGTTCAAAAATGAAATCTCGTCGAGATTTCACCAGATCTCTGCTAGATTTTGATCTCTGGTTGTAATAACGCTGTTTCGCTCCAGGGACGCGCACAGGTGGGCGGAAAAAGAGGTGCCCCCTCTTTATGGCAGACGAGAGAGGCCACATCGCCGCCGTGGCAACACAGAAGTGAAGGAGAAGGGAAAAGAGCGTGAAAAGAGAGGAGAGAGAGAAAAAGGGTAAAACCTGAAGCGACCGGCGAGGTTTTGCTCCCAATCCCCCCCACACCTCGCCCACCGCCGCGGCAGCGTAGCCTCTGGATGGCGAGCGCCGGCGAAGGCGCCGGACCCGGGGGTGGGTTGCCGGTGAAGGACGAGATTTCGGAGGCGGACATGGAGATTATGGAACCGCCGGAGAAAGAAGCGGAGCGGGTGGGGCTGAAGAGGGTTAGGGATTCGGCCAACGCCAAGGGTATAGCGCTATGATCGCTCTCTTCATGCATGCTTTACCGGTTCATTTGCTGCGTCTACTTTGGTTGCTGCTTGATTACTCGAAATGTTAGATTTGTGCAGGCAAGGTGTGGGTAAGAGATGCAAATGGAGGGAATATGCATATTCCTTTTTATGCTTGGTTTTTGTTATTATATCGTATTGATGTGGCTGCTACTTGTTAGATTTGTTTTGGTTGTGTGGAAGGGGTGCTAGGGAGTTGGTTTGGCATTATGGTTGTTTGGAGCTGTGGTGGAAGGCTAGAATTTCGCCATGCAGTTGTTAAGGGTTTGCCTTGGAATGCTGAGTTGCATAACTGAGCCTTTTGTTGCGCGTATATGCTGCTCAGTTTGCTATATTGTTTTGGATAAATGGATCAGGTTGAAGTTTTGCAGCTGAGTATGGGTAGCTAGATGGCTTGTAGCAATGTGTGTGTGTGATGTCGTCTGTACTATTAGTTGCCATGAAATGAAAGAGCTAAAATCCTGTTTGTGAATACGGAGGTTAGCTCATGCAGTATAGCAGGGATTTGGTAGTATCTGGGCCATGCATAACACCATGAACCTACGGCGTGGTGTTTGAAGCGTTTAGTTGCCTTTTCTAGTTATTCTCTAGATTATGCCAGTTTTATCCTCATGTGGATTGAGGCCTGTTGGTCTATGATAAGTACTAACATATGTGGGTGATGTAGCCATAGATAATTAGTTTCCAGACCCTGACTTTCCTTGGAGCGTGTCATGATTCATGGAAGATCAATGATTTAGATTCCTTGTTTTAGTTTTATTGAATAAGGAATCAGGTTTTTATTAATCAAATCAACCAATGTCTAACACTGCAAGTGCCGCGGGCAAACCCTCGTGTCACTAATTTTGTCCAAGTAGCATGTAATATTTTGGTTGACCATCCAGTTTACCTTCATTGCAATTTGCAAATAGGGAAGAATTGCCCTCTCATTGTTTCAATATATGCTCTTCTGTTAATCAAGTGATTACTGCCGTGGTGTTGTTAGGGGAAGGGTTAATTGTTGTGCAACTTCTTGCTTGAGAGAAAAGTAGGCAGTTCCTACTGACTTTTGTACTGAGATGCAATAGATTTGCATGGCAAGTTTCCCAGCCGTAGTTCCATCATGAGAAGTTTATTGGTTTATGTTTGATTAGCTCACACCTCACGTCAACATGGTTAACAAATATAAGGATGAAATGGACATATATAATATTTCCACCTGCTTTACAGCAAGAAAGGCATGCTGCCTTGGGATTATGGAAATTGTAATCGTAAAGTGTGTAGTCTCTATTACCTCTTTTGATAAGTGCTATACTTCTATTATGATAAACCAAATTTGGCCTGTATTATTTATAATCAACTGGCTTCTTTGCCTCATTCCATCTTTTGTCTTCAATTATATTTACTCATCATTGGCTTCACAATAATTGAGTCAATACACACAATGCTTTTTTATCTGGTGCCATTATATCTATGCCCCAGTGCATTGAACCCTCATATGTGTCCATTTTATTTGTTTACTCAGAACAACATTTTTAAATGATGAGAACTTTTCAGCTTTCGGGTTCATCCCCGCAAAGTTAAGGATCTTAAATAAATTTTGATTAGTTGCCCCAGGAGATCTTGTGATGAATGATCTTCAATTAGTGATATGATGGATGGTTATAGACTTATGGTAGGCTAGTAGCAATCTCCTGAGAAAAAAAAGACCTAAGGTGAGATGCCAGCTACATGGTACAAGTATTGGTATTTTAACCACTTGGAGTGGTTTAACATTTTTTGTGAGCTGAAGTGTATGAACAAATTAATATAATACAAAAACAGCTAGTAGGAATAAGGTGATATAGTTACAAATATTCGCTGAAGATTTCTGAGATGAAATGTGTTGTTTGGTGTTGATGTGTTGAAACTTGGACCTCACTGTGAACATGCATCATCTAGGTTTTATTAGAGTGACTACTGCTCAGAAGAAACAAACACTGCAGCCTCATAACAATGTTAAATTTCTGAAGAAAGATGGCCATGGTAATCTTGTACACCCGAATGTTGATGGTACTTCTGAAATGGGAGGTCCTTATCTGCATGGTACTCATGGCTCGCAGACTCTTCCAGATTCTAATGCTTTGAGGTATGCTAATTATTATTGCTTCTCCTGTGTGCACTAGGATTTTTTTTGGACTTTTGAACAAAATTCTCATCTTGCTGTGGTGTTTGACAAAGGACTTACTGTTTTTATCTTATAATTTAAAACAGTCAATTTTGCCACTAATTCACTTTAGTACTTTACGCATGTCGCAACATAGATTTAGTAGCTCATCTCCTGGTGGGGATCTGGATAACAAAACCAGAAAATCTACCAAAATATGTACCTTTTATGTACAAGGCCGGTGCAAGAAAGGAAAGAGTTGCACTTTTCTTCACAAAGGAGAGGGTTCTGGTTCTGACAAGCGTTGGAGTAAAGAAGAAGCTGGTGTGCTTGCACCAGTTGGTTATGGGCATCATACAGGTATGAACTTTTTAAATAGGTTAATTTGTGAAGAATAGCTTGCTGTCACAAACTTTCGATTGCTCCGGCAAAACTTTTGATTGCTCCCTGCTGTGCTCAGGCTCAGAAGAAGGATTTCAAGCACAACGTTTATCCAACCCGAAAGAGCCACAGTTCGAAAATTTAACAGGTTCATCAAAAGATCAGCTATATAGGACCCTTATTCATGCTTATGGTGAAGAAAATAGGGGATATTGCAGAATTGATGATTCAAGGACAACAAAGTCTACCACTCCAGCAAATGAGCTAGGGCAGATTTCAGTAGTTCAAGAGAAGAATCATGAACCTTATAGCATGGAACATCATATTAGTTTGACCACTGATAGCTATTTGGATGGTCAGGGTACCTTTCCTAGATTGCATCAAGATGGAGGAAAGCTGCAGTCTGATGTGACCATGGGAAACAGCATAAGCGATTCTCATGTCTCAAGAGCTTACCTTGAACCGTTAAATCCTGATTATCCATATCGACCATTTGACTCATCTATTTCAATCGATTCTCTCCAACCAAAGGAGAAGTTATCAGCTTATGGTGGAACAGCAGAGAATCTTCCCCAAAAACATCAGAAAGAGCATAGTTCAAGCCATGCCTCATACAGCTCACATAGTTTAACAGGATTCAGAAATCCAGGCCATGATAGCTCTGATCATTCCTTGGGTAGCCCACCTCTCCGAGCAACTTCTCATCTAGGAATGCAGTCCCTTTATCAGTTAACACCTGGTATCGAGAAGGTTGGTCTCCATAAATATGTTGATTTTGACAATGGCTGCGGTACTTCTACGCATGAGTTACTTGTGAGCAGTTCACCTCAACCTGCTGCCGTATCATCTGGGCTCCTTTCCCCAATCAAGGATGAGGTTTGGATAACTTCAGTGCCTTTTGTACCTAGTTTTCCTGGTAGTACATCCAGTCAATATGACCCGCTTGTTGACAGTATTGACCCTTTAAAAGTTGAAAGTATAAATAATCTCAAGCCCTCGAACATATCCTGCAGCATTTCAAGTCAACATACAGATGAGAATGTTATTGTTGGTGGAAATACTGACAAATTATTCAATCGCGATGACAAGTTGGCAAGGAATATGTCTGCAAAAGGATCAAATGAAATGGCAGGCTTGATTACATCTGATAGGGTACGCAGCTCTAGTCTGGATGGTGATAATAGGGTGAAAGCTTGTGAAAGGAAAAATGATGCAGCAATTAACAACGAGAAAACAAGAGACTTTCGTTTTCATTTGGCAGAACATGTAAAGGAGTTGTTGAAACCAATTTGGAAGGAAGGCAATCTGAGTAAAGATGCTCATAAACTGATAGTGAAAAAATCTGTTGAAAAGGTTCTTGCTTCACTTGAGGCACATCAAGTACCAGCTTCTGAAGAATTGATAAGTAATTATATAGCTGCCTCTGGAACAAAGATAGAAAAACTTGTGAAGGTAAAATATCTTGACTTTGTAGGTCAATGACACATCTAGCCATTCGCCCTCATATGATTGACTTCTGTCTGTTTATTTCATCACAGGCATATGTTGATAAGCATCGTACAAGATGAGATCCAAAATTTTAAGTGTTGAACTACTGCGCCATAGAGAGGGTTTGAACCTGATGTCCTAAAATTGTGGTTAATCTACAGTTCTGCATTGCTAGGCCCATGCAGTTTTTCTTGGTATGCTAGATGTTTTCTAGTAAGGTATTATGTTGCATGACCCTGGTTGGTTTGTAGACTTCAGCTGGGCTCCCTGAAACTTAATATGGTGGATATTTAATCTGATATGTTTCCATGCTAGATGGAGGACATCTAATGCAACCAATGTAGAAACTTCATTGCATGTGTGGTTAATCTATGGAGCAAAAAATGATGCTTTTACTGTTGTTCTTTCTGTTTGGTGAAACATTCCTGTTGCTTAAAGTGTGATGTCTACAACTCTACATAATTATTTGTGCTTGATTGAGGGAGCTAGGAGAATGAAGACTTTGCTTTGGAGCACAAGTGCACATGAGACGTGAAGAGGATAGAAGTAGCCATGTAATAGCCTCACTTCTAAAATGTGAACATAGAGTATTTATACATATTTAACCTTGTTGTAGAACCCTACTATACATAGGATTGAAAGCTAAGTGGTAAAAATCTTTACCATGAGGGCTGTACAAGTCAAACATGTTATGAGTACACTACTTCCATAGGTTGCCCTTGGGACCATTGTTGGGTCAGGGTCAAATCCTTGACATGTGGCCCCTTGAAGTCAAGAATCTTGCTTCTATATGCTTTGTAAATTACTTATGTGTAGATTCTTAATAAGGAACCCTCAACTTATAGACCTTACCTAGGTGAACAAAATCGACGAAAATAGACCGTATCGAGCCGGTCCGAAATCCTAAGCTGATCGGTAA
The DNA here is from genome assembly GCA_036346375.1 of Guadua angustifolia. Lineage (NCBI taxonomy): Eukaryota > Viridiplantae > Streptophyta > Magnoliopsida > Poales > Poaceae > Guadua > Guadua angustifolia. Next base: position 8,423,445 of record CM070508.1, read on the forward strand.
ATCGGTCAAATTTTTAAATAACCGGAAAAATTTATGTCACATAAACTAGTCGAAAATTAATGAAAATCGATAAAAAAATCGGCCGCAAGAAAAGTTCAATTCGCCAGCGACCGATTTTCGAGAAAACCGGTCAATTTTCTATTTTTTTGAAGTTTTTTCCCAAACCGTTTGATTTCGAAACCCTTCGGTTTTTGGCGATTTTCGTTCGATTTTCATGATAAATCGTTACTGGCCGGATTTCGATTTTCCAGTGCAAAACGATTTTGTTAACCTTGGACCTTACTATGTTTGACATGGTAATGTGTGACGTATAAAGTATGTTGTGTACCTCAAAGCGGATACCCCCAAGACAAGAGATCTTCAAGGAGGAGGATTGCCTGAAGAGTAAGATAAAGATCCCTATTGAGCCCACACATGTGAATTCGAGGTTGGGGCATTTTCGGGGTTTCCTCTGAGGGTAAGGCAAAGATACATATGGGTGTTGTTTCAAAAGGTCAAACGGTAGGGTTTTTCCCTAATAGGTAAGTCAAATGTATTCTAAGGGGGTTCTTGAGGTCATTTTGCTTGTTGTAGTTAGATGGGATGAATTTAAGCCTACACTATATATGGTAAAATAGCTTGATTATACCCATCTCAAAATACTTGCATATACCTATACGTTACATACCATTAACACCACTCAACCTTGAAATCCAAAGTATGGACTCCATTCTTCACTTTTTTTATAACAATGATGATATTGTGCGCCATGGCCTTACTGTCATGCGTCTTACAAGCACCCTTGGCCCCGTTACATCTCATCGTCATTGAGGGCTTTACATTGTTTGCACGCAATAATCAATGAATATTCATCAAAGACTTCCCCTTGCTTCACATGGCATGGACTACTTGTTCCTACCACCCCATGAGTTTATTTTTTTGTTAAACACTTTCACTTGAAAGCTTTGGATCACAAGCTAATGTCTTAAATGTGTAAATGTTAAGAGTATGATGTGAGAATGGGGTCATAATTGAAGCAAAGGGATTAGGTGAACGTGTGGTGTGAACAAACCCATCAGTGGTGTGAAGTGTGAACAGACCTATTGTTGGTGTGATGTGTGAAAAGACCCCTTGTGATTAGGGGTGTAAACGGAGTGGATAATTTCCGACTGATCCGAGCCCGAATTCATTTAAAACCTGATTCGAATCCGAAAAAATGATATCCGGTTATATCCGGATTTGAATCCGCCTATCCGAAAAAATATGGGTTAAGATATGGGAAGAGAAGTATCTGATTCGTATCCGATCCGTACCCGCATATCCGAGATATCCGAAAAATATCAGTGTAAATTAGTGAAATAGATATCCGATAACAGATCCGATAAACATAAACATTATACATCATATAAGTTCATATGTTGATTGAAATTATACTTGGCTGCATATTATTCTTATGTAGAGAAGACACCTATTATTGAATTTGAAACACTTATATGTCTTGAAGGTTCTAGTAAAGTTTTGTGTATGGTTGATCGATCCTAATATGCATGACATATATGGTTTCTGATTTCACGCATTATCCGACTAACTATTCGTGACCGAGACTAACCGTATTCGGAACGATCTGTATTCGCTCCGTATTTGCGACCGAAGTAATCCATATTTGTATTCGAATCAGGCACTGTCCGTATCCGAATCTATATCTGAGAAAAAATTTGAAATAGGATACGGAATGAGTGAAATCCGTCCGTATCCGATCCGTTTGCACCCCTACTTGTGATGTGAATAGACCCATCGATGGCGTGGACAAACACATCGGTGTTGTGATGTGAAAATACAGACGCCTAACCCATTTGTGGTGTGTATTGACCAAATCCATTAGTGGTTTGAAGTGTGAATAGACCCATTAGTGGTGCATAGAGCAATAGCCCTTAAAGTTAAGAAGCTTGCTCCTATATACTTTTGGTTGTGTAATACTTATGGGTAGATCCTTAACAAGGAACCCTTGACTTGTGACAATATCTATGGTTGACATGGTAATATGTAATGCGTCAAGAATGTTGTGGACCTCAGTGTAACATGTGAGGAGGATTGCCTTAAAAATAAGGTAAAGATCCCTATTTAGCTCACACGTGAATTTGGTTGGGGCATTTTGTAGTTCCCGCTGAGGGTAAGAGAAAGATCCATATGGATGTTGCCTCTAAATGTAAGGATTTTCCTGAGAGGCAAGCTAAATATCTTCAATGGTGGCTCTCAAGGGTATTTTGCATGTTTTAGGGACGTTTGATGAATTTAAACATGCACTAGAGATAGTGAAACCTTTTACTATTATTCACCCTAACTTGTGGGCCCGGACTTCTAATCCAATGGATAACATAGCTTTGGATCATATATCCAATGTTAAAAGAGAAAATTGGGTATATACTTTACATTTTTAAATATACCAGAAAGATTTGGGTTAACTTTAATACCACAAAAAAGATACCAACTTTCCTCAATCAGTGTTCAAAAATTCGGTACTTGGCGGCGATATTGCGGTTAGCGGCTATAAACGCAATGAATTCAGCCCTTGGCGGCCTCTTTGGCGGTTGGACCGAAATTGCGGTCCTTGACGGTCCTTGGCGGGCGTGGCGGCTAGTACAAAATTATGAGAGAGACCATTTTGATCTACTGTTTACATGTCCTGATGACCATGATTGAAAGATTCACGTCGTCGCCCATAAAATAAGGTACACTAAGTCACTAACATAGTACTTACTACCTAGTTTATTACTTGATTAATTGAGTAGTATGTGTTCAAGTATTTTAGTTTAATATTCTACTTTAATATTTGATGTCTTGCAATTTGCAAATAACTATAAAAGAAAACTAAAAAATTTTATTCATAATAAAATCAATAATATATATGAATTATATTAATTCTTGGTTGCCGAGAGTCAAAACGCCGAGACCCGCAATTGCACCGCAAATACGGCCTTGGTGCTTGGCGGTGCCTGACCGCCACGAATTCGCCGAGTGAACTCTTGAACACTGTCCTCAATATAGCACCTTATCACCCTTTCACTAGTGTTGAAATTACCAACTTATCCATTTGGTTTGACAAAACCATCTTCTACCCCACTCTTTGCCACCCATCTCTCCCATGGATCTTTCTCCTCTTCTATCACCACCAACGGGCTAGTAGAAGCAGCACGACATTAGTATTTCTTTGATCAGTCTTTGATGAATTGCCCAGTGGTGGTACGGCAGGCGAGAGAGTGAGGGTGGTGGGGGTGCGCTCTTGGCCGCCGTTGACAAAGGAGAGCGCTTGGTCACCATTGATGAGAGAGCTTTACCTAGAGGGGGCATTGCCGTTCTTGCCATCTCCACCGTTATCGATTGGTCAATTGAAGCCTTCAGCTTCTAGATCAGGTTAATAGCTGCCCTATCATGATTCAGCTGCGGTAGTGGCAGTGTAGTCCTGGAGCATCATCACCACCTCAAAAAGAGGAGCCAGGTAGCCCATTAGGTTTATTGACTGAACAATGTTTGGTTGAAAGCTTTGAGTTGCAAACATACATCTTATTTGCATAATTACTAAAGAGTTTGATCTGAGAATGAGATTATAATCAAAGCAAAGGTATTAGGCCCCTTGATGGTTTGGACAAATTGGTGTTGTGAAGTGTGAATACATAAATTGTTGTGAATATATCCATTAGTGTGAAGTGTGAATGGTTCTCATGATTTCCAATTCGCTCTTGCCACCACTTATGTGTCCTCTAATGATGATATTGTGCCAATGGTGGATCTAGGAATTTTTGGTTGCAGGTGCTCAATTGCCATTCTTCAAAATAGGGTAAAAAGCGATACTAAGGTCAACTAATTGGCTGATTAATTGTTGGTACTTGGCAAATCATTACTAATAGTGTATTTAGAGTGCATTTAACATTCTTGAATAATCAGTCAGCATTTTCCCAATTAATTATTGTTTTAATCATGTTGAAATGGTTTACATCATGTGTACCATATAGATGAAGTATAAACTACATAATACAAATGATAATTTATCATATTTTATGAAATACAAATGATAATTTATCATATTTTATGAAGTATATATATAAACTATTTACTACATGATCATTGACATGATCTATTTACACAATATGGCTTTAGAACCTTTTGTATGTATGAGATTCTTGAAGGATACCCAATAGTTGTCTTGAATGTTTATTTCATGTAGATGGTCACAATGGTGCAAACATATGGTGAATCGGACACTCGGTTTTTTACTTGAAATTACCAAACAAGGTTGCAAAGCTGAAGAAATGAAGTACTTCATTCACCAATCATAAAGTGACACAGTGAGGTGGACATAGAAACATGAGAGTACAGTTTGCATGGAAGACATAAAATAGAGTTTGCTTGTATTGCTGAAGTGTGGGAGTATTGGTGATGACTATATAAAGTAGCTTGAGTAATAAAGTCACGTGCTGTGAATGCATGAGTAGGTAAAGAGTACATGTTGAGCTACTACTAGACTCCACTCTTCTTGAAAGGTCGAATTTGTTTTCGCTTTCCACCTCTTTGGTTTGCCAATAGAAAATTATACCATCAATTTTAGTACATGACCTGTGGACCCTTTGTAAACCTTCGAGTTGCACTTAACAATTTTCTGTGTAGCATCAGAAGATTTGAACGGCCCTTGTTCTAGGGGCCATTTATCATGCCCCTTTTTTCCCTAAAAACAAAATAATACCAGTAATTTTAGTGAACAGGCGTTGTACTGCACACATTCCACTTAATTATTTCCCTATTTAGCCTCCATCAATTTGAATGATCATTGGACCTTCCATAGTCCATTCCATTCATATTCCACTTAATAACTTTCCTTTTATATTTATAAATAAGTTGATGTGAATGAGATCATAAACAAAGCATTATAGGCATGTTTTAGTCATTATTTGCATTGTTTGTGGTTAGGGATTTCAAAAGGTGCTGCCTATGAAATTCCTATTTTTAAGACTTCTTGACTTTTTTTTTCTTGGCATGGTGCTCTGTCACATGTTACATTATGGCTGTGGTTAAACTTAAAATGATAATAATATATTTTAGTAAATAACCCTTTGACATTTCATACCCCTTCACATTCCACTTAATAGCTTCCCTATGTAGGGCCTGTTTAGCAGGGATTCAGCTTCTTCAGATTCTGAGAATCTGGTGAAGCTGGAGCTGTAAGTACATTAAGAGTGTTTAGATGGATCATCTTGTTTACATTTTAGACTAAAAATATAAACTTAATTCACTTTATTTTAGCCTATAAGTTTAAGATTTCAGGTGAAGCTGGAATCTGGAGCTCTACCAAACAGGCCAGTAATCTCTGAAAATTTGAATGACTGTTCTCAGTACCATACCGTGCCTCCTTTTTTTCCAAAAGTAAATAAAACTAGCAATTTTAGTGGTCCTTAGACCTTCCTTGTTCCTTCACACCCCACTTGATAAACTCTCTATAGCCTCCATTGATTTGTTGACCCTTGAACCTTTCACATCATTTGTAGTTTACTTAATCTCTTTTACCATCCGCCCTCTGCTTATTTGAGTTCTCCAATGGGAGCTTTGACCTATGCACCAAGACAATAACTACACAGGACCTCAAGCAGCATATTGGATTTTATATTTCGGATGCTTTTTTTTTTACTTTGGACACTTTTTTATAAGATTAGGTAACTTTACATTTTTGCAAGCTTGGAAAAGCTTAATATTTTTTGCAAACATAATCAAGCATGTTTTCCCCACTATATTGCTGCATTGGTTCGTTATGAATACTTTTTTGTTAAAAAAGCATGGCTAACCAAGCCTGAGTGAACTTTATCATGAACTCAACTTGTTTCCTCATGAAACTGAACTAAATTTAGTTAATGCCTGCTTTCTAACCATCAAAAGGGAAAAGCTTCGTTCTCTTCCTAAATGCTAGTCTACATATATTTTTCCAATGTGAAGCTATTTTTTTTCAAAAAAGAAATGCAATTCTTTCGAACAATCCATTGATGTTTGATATTTCTTGTTACTTGGTCTATTTCTTGATAAATGGCCATCTCTTCTGCAGCCAGCAACCTGAAGTGAAATGAGCTCAGCGAAGTGACAAGTTTTGCATTTTTAAGGTTGCCAGGTATTGAGGTCATTCTTGATCCTGATGTTTTGTCCTCATTTTATCCACACTGATGGAATCGATGAGATCTGCTATAACTTGAAAATATGTACATGTAATCGGTATATCTACTGTCTTTGGTATCAAGAAGATATGCTCTGAACTCGTGATTATGACATAATACGTGTGGTTTCTATCGCTGCTGTCAAGAGGATATGTACTTGTGTCCGTGGTGTCAAGAGGATATGTCCTGATGTATAGCAATAGGTGTTAGATGATACAAATGATCTTAGCTTGCTGTTATCTTGGTTTAATACTTAAACTGTCTTTCTGAATTTTGCTCAGTTGGAAATCTATGTGTCGACTCATATTTCAGTCTAGAAATAGCAAAACAATTTATTCCTTTTGCTATTTTTTCTTTTACATTGCATTTGACATGTTCCACTTTGTTGTTTTCAGTACACAATGCTGCCGAAACAACATGGAACTCATCTGCATTCCCATATTTTGTGTGATCAATGTAGCCATTAGTCCTTATTCTCCTCAAAGGGTAAGAAGTTGCATTCACTTTCCCTACACTTTTCCTGAATTTCTGTAACCCTATGCCTTCCAATAGTCATTTTCACTGTAAGCAGTTGCATTCACTTTCTAAGGCGCTAAACAGTGCTATATATGAAAGGAACAAAATACTTGATAGTGTCTCCTTTGATGTTGATTGTTTGTTCAAAATGAAAACATAATGATAGTTTTTTTATTCAAAAGATGATTTTTGTTGCCCCTGCTTGGCTTAGGATTTGAACCTAGGTCAATCAATTGGAAGTTGGGACTGTTAACATAATGTTGATTTGAGTGCTCTTTTTCTTTTGTAATTGGTCACTATAACTAACTATTGCTTCCCTCCTTTAATTTATAATCACGGCAATCCTCCCGCTGTCTTTCAAAAAACTAATTGGTAGTTGGGACTCCCTAGTCTTCATGCTAGTAGTAAAACATAAATTTTGTCATGGCAAAACGAAATGGTTAGTATGATAAAGCTAACAGTAGAGCTCTGGCACAACGGCAGCATGAGTGTGAAATGGAAATGACAGAGAGCATAAAGAGAAATCATTATTGAAGGGCCAATCCTTTTTTGTACGTCTTGGTTCTTGCAGATGAAAAGTTTGATTTAGTTCAGAATGATAGGAAGGGGACTTATTTGGTGTGGGCTCACTGTAGTTAAAGCGCTTGGGCTTGAATTTGACCTCTATGAACATATACGCAACTACTGGAATCGCATTGAAGTTCTCTAGAGGTGAATTTGAAGTTTGGGCTTCTCTGTGTGCAATTCAATCAATCATATGGAAGAGAAAATCATCACCCGTCTAGTAAAAAAATGGAAGCATGGAAACTTAGTGCTGAAATTAGACAGCAAGAAATGGTTTTGTGAGATTTGGTAAGATTAAAATCCATACCTAATAGTTTCATTGAAGACAGGTCTATGCACTTACCATCAACTTATAATCCATCACTGCCTTTGCATACAGATCAAATTCTAGAGGTGGACTCCCATGATCCCATTCAAATAAGATAGTTAAAGGTTTGGGCAAGATCCTGCCCATTTTCTGTGATGATCTATGCAAAACTGGAAAGCGTACTAAAATGAAGGAAAAAATAAAAAAAAATATGTTTTATGAGCTTCATGAATAAAATGTACTCCCTCTGTTTCCAAATACATGCCATTCTTGCTTTCAAATTTTGTTGCCATATATCATTATATCCTTCCTTTGATTCTACTAGCAATAACTGAAATTTTACTTCTGCAACCAAGTTATGTTAACTACTATTGTTGCGAGTTGGCCTTGGTCAACATGTATTTATTGGGTCCCATATGAAGGTCATATGCTCATATGCATGTGGGAGTTAAGTATATTTGATCTAATTAAGGCTTCAATATGGGTACTATGATTTTTTTTGGGGGGGGGGCAGTAATGCCATAGTTCTTCAGCAAGATGTTTATCTATCATAGTGACTGATAAAAAATCAAACATTAATAATTGTTTCTAAATTTTCCTTGATCCAGTTTGTAAAACTGGATTTTATGATTCTTGTGGCCTACACTGCAATAACAATTCACAAAGTCCGTCCTTGCTTATATTATTTTCGTGCATTTGATTCTGTCCTTAAATGATGATTAAGCCTATCCTCACAACTCCCTACTATTGTATATGGACATACAATAATAACGACCAGTTTTGTAATTAATGTTGATGGCAAGGCAAATTTTGTTCTCTAAATAGTGATTAAGCTAATACATGTTGGTTTGGATTTGTAGTTGTAATATGATATGTAAAACTTCCAGGTGACGTGGAATCTATGTATTGTTTGGTTATCTTGTGAGTGAAATCTTAGTAACTAAAAAATATGTGTTATGCTACACTGAAGCCATTGTTAGATGAAATAGTATGTTTCATTTCATGTAATTGTCGGTTTGTGGGGTTGTTAAATTTGATTCTTGTATAAAACAACTTAATAGGTAACTACCAAATAGCATGGGACAATTCATAAAAAATAACTTTGTCACAACACTATAGATAAATCATCAATAGATGAACTCGTTTAATTATGTTGTTAGATTGTTGATTTTTTATTTGTTTGATCTAATTACCCATGTATCTGAAATTCTTGGAGGCTACTAAATTCAATTGATTTGTTGCTCGATATTTACCAAACAAAGATGACATCTTGCCGCTTGCATCTGCTTCCAGTGTTATACTGCAGGAAGGCACAGAACAGTGGGACCAGTTTTTACGAAAAAAATTCACTATTGGTTAAGTGAAATCAGGTGTTTGGTTGCCAAAGCTGGCTGAAGTTTTGGACTTTTATGTGTTCTGAATGGGACATTGCACTCGCAAATTGCAATGAAGCTGAAGATGTTGCTCCGAAGTTTGCAACTCCTGTCCTCCACAATACGGGCTTGGCTGGATTGAGGGACTGCAGAGGTAATTTGGAGTTTTTTCATTTCTCTCAATCCTCTCCTGGACTCTAGTGCTACTGCTGTTTGCTTCTTGATTTCTTCTCTTTCTTCTTGTTTGCTTTGGGGGTTCCTACGTAGGGGACGAATCAAATCAAATCAACAGAAAATTGTTCTCGAATGGATGAAACCCTTTGTGATTTCATTTCGTCCATCTCTTGATTCGAGTCGATTTTTTGCTATCTGGATATGTACATCTACGACTTCCTGGTCAAGTATTATCACAGTCAGGATCGTGTGCCGGATGCGGAGGACGATCAGGAAGTGCTGCGCTGGGCCATGATATTGCACCTCCCCAGTCCCCACCATCAACCGTGCATAGGAGGGGGCCCTGCTCAGTTCGCCCGCTGTAGACGTCGCATGCCTCTCTTCTGGGCTTTGTTGACCGTAGAGCTCTCGTTGATCGACTCAACGACGCTGAAGTAGTTCTACGTCATCAATCATGCAAGCCTTCGAGATGTGTGTGTGTGTGTATTTTAGTAAATCAAGCCTTAAAAGTTTGAAACACTGGACCGACTCCTGGCTTCTCTTACCTCTTAGCACAAAATACAAGGCTCACAACTTGCTAAAATCAAATCTAAATCAGGTCCAGCAAACTGTTAGCCCAATTTGATCTAGTCCACGTGAACTTTCCGGCCGGCCTGGTCCAAAAGCTGACAGGCCCATTAGCAGCTATTTTTTAATGTGTATTTTCTTGGAGGAGTTTCCGTTTCCCCAACTGCTAGTAGCTAATTTTATTCAGAAACGTAGCAGCGAGAGCGAGCTTCACAATTTTGTTGCCGGGAATTGTTGTAGCTAGGGTTAACAAAACCAACGAAAACCGGTTGGCCGTTTTGAGCCGGTTCGGCAATAAAAACTGCTTGGTAAACTGTGGAGCTCAAATGCAAATTTAAAAATTTTAAAAGAATTTAGCAAAAAGTGTTAAAATTTTATGAAATTTTTTGTGTGGGGTCCTGAGGCAATTCTAATGATGCTATAAAATTTTTAGATGATTATCAGATTTGTGGATTTTAAAAAAATGCTGACAGTAATATTGTCAAAATATGTGCTCTTCAAATTTTGATTTTCTAGGGGCACAAAATGAAGTCTAATATTTCTTAAAATTTTTGGGTGATGTTATAACGTAATTATAATGATGTTGTAAAATTTTCAGATGATAATCAGATATGTGTAATTTTTTAAAATTCAGATTGTGCAACTATCATTATATATGCTCTTCTGTTTTTTATTTTATATGGGCAATAAATGAACTCTAATATTTTTGAAAATTTTACTACATGATCCTTTGGCACTGTTTATGGTTACATTAAAATTTCAGAATATAATAAATCTTTTAAATGTTTATAAAAATCTAACAATGTTTTTGTTCCTTTTTCATTAATTGTTGTTTTGGATTTTTTAGAAGCAATAAATGATCTCAAAAATTGTTTAAATTTCTTTGTGTTGTTTCATAGATTAATTGAGATTTTTTTTGCAATTTTTTCAATTTTCCTTCTGTGTGCAAAAAATCGAAAAACTGTTTGAAAATAAAAAAAGCCGCTCAAAAACTGATTGAAAATCGGTAAAATCGCTCGATTTTCGTTTTTTCCTGGCAGTGTTTGACCGCCAAATTCAAAATTTTAGAATTCAAACTTCTTCGATTTTCAACCGATTTTTACCATTTTTGAATTTTGGTTTTTACCGATTTTCGAAATTTCGGTTTTATTAACCCTGATGTGGCACTCACCGGTCATTTCAGCGATCGTTGATTGAGCATATGTGCTCTTTCTGGAGGATGTAGCCTATCGCGTGATCACACTGTCATCTCGTCAGGTCAATGCAGACCATACAACACTGTCATCTCTCGTCGGGTCAATGCAGACCATACAATCCCATGTATGTTGGTTTGAGTCATTTCAATCCACTGTCGTGTGGTAATGATCTGTTGCTACATCAGTGTGCGCGGATAACTGCACCAACTCTGTTTACTTTTTCTTGTATTTGCTGAACATCAGAGATTTTCTTATATCCATTGTAGCTTTGCTGCTTTCGTGAATAGTCGCGGTGGGAGAGAAATGGCTAGATTTTTTTTTTTTTTTGACAACAACAGTCAGGGATCTTCTGTGAAGATGGCACTACGCTGTACACGATGCCTTTCGTGAAATTGATGCACAAGTGTCACACTAATTTCGAACACCTGCCAACCAAGAACGATCTCTTCTCATAACAGGACGAACCACATGGCGCGTTCTGAGCCAGTGATAACGATGTTAATTAATGGGCCCAAGCTTAGCACATAGTCCAACCTTAATAATCTTTTTATATATCAGTATTCAATCTAATCTAAAAGGAGTTATATCCATGTATGGTCCGGGTCTAAATGAAAGTCCGAGTCTTGATCTGGACAAACCATTTGTTCGATGAGTTCATATTTTATGGTGCAATATTTAAATAATAAAACTATTTCTTAGATCATAAATAAACTAAAGTGCGATCGGAATAGATAACAAACATGCGCAATCTTGTCCATACAAAAACTCAGGAAAGATAGAGTAAAGATCAAACATCAAGTTCCCACAAAAGGTCAAAGGTCTTAAGAAAATACTATCTCATGAAATTTCATGTGCAATTAAACTGATATATTAGATCTAACACTAAACCCCTTGCCTACACTTAGGCTTAGCACACCACACAAAAGATGCTAACTACAATCAAGCACACATGAAACTTAATAAAAATATCGGATGTTGCCTCACTGCTTCTGCTACCTGTATGCAAAGGGCATGTTTGGCTAAATAAGCCCAGGATTATCTTAAGTTATAGAACAAAATTGAGATGAATAATACAGTGTCAGCTCAAAATTCAATCAATGTTTGGTGTAAGTAAAATTATCATATATCATCGTAACTAAATCCTTAAATAAAAGAAAAACTTATGGATATTGATAGCCATGAGGATATATATGCTTTCTTATTAACCCACTATCAACAAATTCCAAAACTATTGTTGCTGTATTTTGGTTCACGAATAGTACCTTGTGGAAACATATTGTTATCGCTTGAATATGGTATTGTAAATCAACTCAAATTATTGTAGCAGTCTTAGTAAGCAAAAAGATAGATCGTTCCGATGTCTATAATTACATATCACTATTCCTAGATATAGAGATTGAAAGTTAGAACTTAAAATATGCTGCTGAAGTATGTAAAGCAAAAGAGACAGCATTAGTGCTAAAGGCAATATCAATTGATTTATTTTGCTAGTGGTTAGGGATGAAAACGAGTCGGATATCTCTCGCCCGATCCGGGACCGAATTTTACTATCCGGTTGGATCCGGGACCAGATCCGGATATTTGAATCCGGATTCAAGATCGGATCCGGAGCATCTAATATCCGGTAAATCCGGGACGGATCCGGATATTCGGATTTTTTCTATTCGGATATCCGGATTTTTCCTATTCGGATATCGGATCGGATATTCGGATATCAGCAAGGCTCAACTCATTTTAACTATATTTTTTCCATTTCAGGCCATTTATATTAACAATTAGTTGATTCTATTGATTCTTAAGTAGCATATTCTTTCTACGACGTTTGTTGAGTTTGATTGATATATAATTTGTTATTATAGTCATGTACTCATATGGTTTTAATTCAATATATATTACTCTATATATGCGTGCATTATCCGTATATCTTTATCCGTTTTCGATCCGAATTCGTCATATATTCGTATCCCGAATAACCCGAATCCGTATCCGGTTCCGAATCCGGGAAAAAAAATATGGATTAAGATACAGGAAGAGCAATATCCGCCCGTATCCAACCTGTTTTCACCTCTACTAGTGGTGAGACATTTAGTAGAAAAACGTAACATCCAAACCTGACACAATCTAACAATCTAGTCTAGATCCATAGCTATAAATCTAAAATAAGTCTAATCTATTTGTAGCTCTAAATCAACCTAATCCAAAAGCATAAATCGGCCAAGCCCATTAGCACCCTGGCTAGTGATCGTTGCGGGGTCGCATTCTCGTATCGGCCTAGTCTGAAACGTCAAGGAAATAATGCCCCTCCTAAACATGGAAAAGTTCACGCCACCGGAATGATTTGAGCCGGGCCGTCGGCTCGGCTCAAAAAAAAATTTCGTGCTTTGATCTTTTTAAAAATTACGGATAGGTCATTCACGATTTTCTGTGAGAAAAAATTTTTTCCTTTAAATTCGCGTTCGGATCCCTCATGCGCCGTTTTACGGAAAGAACCTCCCGTTAAATTCAAATCGCGAACAAGCTATTTTCTAATTTTTAAGGATAGCGGACAGGTCTAAAAACGTAATATTCAGGTCTTTACTCTTTACGTCTAAGTCCTTTCTCTGTTTTTTTGGGAAAAAATGTTTTTGTCACTAGAAATATGTGTACATCTCTATCTCTAGACTTTTTTCCTACCTCGATTTCCCATCTCGATCTCTAATATTTTTTAAAGCATGTATTATTACTCGCGAACGCGTCGGTCTCTGATATTTTTTAAAACATGTATTATTACTTCGTGACAGCGTAAAGTGTTAAGCTCGACAAAAGAAGGTTGTCATCTCTAATAATTTTTCGTCCTTTTTCCTCTAGACTTTTTCCTCACCTCGGTTTTTTAGCTCGGTCTCTAATATTTTTCAAATAATTCGTCGAAAGAGATATTTCTACAACTCTATCTCTCTATTTTTTCCCCATTTCGACGATTTAAAAAATAAAATGCCGTCGAGAAAAAAAATAATTTTTTTCTACGGAAAAACGACACACGCAGTGTGTTACACCGCGAGTTTTTAATATTTTTAAAAACATGTATTATTACTCGGCGAACGTTTTTTTCCCTATTTCGACGATTTAAAAAAAAATGCCTCCGAGAACAAATAATTTTTTTCTACGGAAAAATGACACGCGCAACGTGTTACGCCACGAGTTTTTAATATTTTTAAAAACATGTATTATTACTCGGCGAACGCGTAGAGTATTAAACTCGACAAAAAAAAGGTTGACATCTCTAATAATTTTTCACCCTTTTCCCTTTAGGGTTTTTCTCCGCCGCGGTTCTCCAGCTCGATCTCTAATATTTTCCAAATAATTCGTCGAAAGAGATATTTCTACAACTCCATCTCTCTGTATCCGTCAAAATCCTCCGCACCTCCTGTGATGGTGCGTCCACACACACACACAGCCCATGACGCAATTGTCAGTTGTCAGTCACAATCTCCAATCGGCCGTACCACAGCTCTTCCGTCTAAACGAAAGCTCGAACGCCAGACATGCATTCACATTTCACCTACTACGCGGAGCAAGCATCATGTCATGTCCACGGTCAACCGAAGTCACGCAAATATAGGAGTGCTATTACTCCTCACCGAATCGCTGACAGAGGCCCGGAACGTTCTTGACTGAGACGACACGTACGGCTAATTGGATGCTCTACAGGGATCGAACGCAAGAGTCTAGCCGCTGTCATTACTGCATGAGCGATCCGGCGAATCCATTCCAGTCTGCGGTCCACAAGCAGCAGCGCCGGCCGCGCCCACCACGACTGCGCGCTGCTACGGCCTCCAAATTTGCAAACGCAGCAGTGCCACACAGTAGAATGAATCAAGCAGATTAGGCCGGCAGCCCAGTCACCCCGTGGCGATGCGTACGTCCAAGAAAATTGACGGAGGCTATAAAAAAATAGAAAATTAGATGGTAATAGAGATATAATGTTTAGAACCGGTGCTCTAGCCCCTTCACGTCCTCTCCTATATCTGTTGATTACGAGGTTTAGATGAAAAGACGCTTGGCTCACCGAGTGGAGCGTATCATCCCAACGTGAAACTTGGATTGGGGCCTTAATTAAGAGGTGGCACAGGTCTCTCTCACTGGTCCCCCCTCCCCCGACCTCTATAGCTCACATGAATTATTTCATGGTTATATCCATAACTTAATCCGTCAAATATCCATGCATTCGTTAGGCACTGCAGACAGTGGCCTCTTATGGTTTAAATATCGTAATGTAGTGATATCTATTATCTTTTAATCTTTTCGTGATAAAATAAGATTAGATTTACAATTTCGTTTTGATCGATGAACCAGACTTGCAAAATAAATTGAGCCAACGACGGGGAAAAAAAGGAGCGCCAAAAACTCACTGACAGCCGGCGGTGCCATCTGCGGGCGATGGCACTTGGCAGGAGTATATTTTTCTAAGCAAGTGTCCGCGGAGGTTATTTATTAGCGTCTAATCCAGATCCGGCGCCGTGTGATGTGTGGTGCACGAGGAGAAGCCCTGCCGGCTGCCAGTCAAATCAGCCTCCTCCGCACAAGAATTAGCGTCTCGGTTAGCAGCCGGTGGAGAATGTTTTAGTACGATTTGGAGGCACGATAGTTCATGTTTGCTTGTTTAGTTGTGTTATTATGTTATGCTGTATATATTATGTTATGTACACTAGAAATATTATTATGGAAACTTCTTGTTCTAATAAATATCGCATTTTCAAAAATCTAATAAGTATTTTGCCGTTGCGATGCTAAAATTGTTGGTTGATGAGCAACACATAAAATAAAATAAGTATTATATGTTTTGCTCGATTAGATTTAAAAGCTGCTGAATTTGATATGAAAGTTTTTTCAATACGTATTGAAAGTTACCAGATTCAAGTTGAAACCGTGTCAGCTCCTTTAATTTTAAGGTTCAAAGTGCGCGCGACTTGCGCAGTTTTTTGCGCGTGTGCGTAATAGGTGCTCCTACCATGTATATATATATTTTCTCGGTATGGAAGATATTGCATTATAGCAATGTCCAAATCTTTGTGGCTTTAGTGAGATGTGACTTTCACTTATTGGATACCCTTTCTTTTTCTTAACCGCACGTGCATCACACCTTATTTTTTGAGGCTTGGCTACTCTAGTGAGGTCACAAAGATCTTCCTGAATTTCAATGTTTAGTTTAATTTAAGCTGTGTTAAAGTGATCCATCGATCCTCTCCTCAGTAATCAGTAAAGTCCAAACTTCCTTAATTAGTAATGTACAATTGCGAGTATGCCCAGTCGCTTACATAAATCCTCTATCAACATCCTCTATTCATAAATACATATCGTTTTGAATGTTCATTAGTGTCACGTTGGTTTAAATAGGTGATGATGATAAGAGTCATACTCTGTTTTGGACCTGTAACTCTATAAGAACAAACTTTTAAAGAAGAACAATGCCCATGAACATTACCGGGTTATGGCTCTAACCAATTAGGCCCACGAACAGTTACATGGTTACGGCTTTGATCAGTTCACCAACGTGTACTCTATTAATTTATATTGGTCCACCTCGACCAAAATTCGATTGCCCCAACTATACTAAACTTGTCGGGATAGGTAGTTACCTTTGTACAAGAATAACGTGAGGACAGTTTTTTTAACAGGTACAAATAACTGGTCGGAAGTTATCCCGAAATGACACCGTTCGTCTAGAAGACAAATTTTGAAGTATATCTATTACCTCTTCATTTTGTATAAATTGGGAGGCCCTTTGTACCATTCAATAGAGGGATATATGTGTTTTTACATGATCACCTCTTGAATTACATCCCGAACGAATCAAACCATGTAATAAAAGCAATCATTTGTCCCACCTGTCACACTCTCTGATCATAGAAGATTGTAACTATTTTTATTCATAGGCTAGATTTAGAGACCTCGGATTTTGAACATCGACAAAATGCACCAAGACCACTATATTTTTTGAAGACACCATTAAAGAAACTTCCCTTGTATTGTCACATAGAATTATCACTGTGAGGTCCAAATAATCTAATTATAAGGCCGACAAGACATGCCATGGCATGCATGGCACGATAAGGCATAGTTGATATGACATGAAAACACATGTACCCTTGCTTACCGGTACAAAATAGATTAATTGTGTTAATTTGAGACCTATACCACCTCTAGCCCGAAAAGAATGAACACCAGTGCACCTTGGTGTCAATTGGTCCGATATGAAGCATAATTACCTCAAAAAAATAATGAAGTATAACCTACAGTAACTGTACTGTTACATGTTATAACAGTGTCACTAGCAAGTGGCATTGTGGCAACGTCACGTACTGTTTGTTATGCTACCTTATTCCACAGTATTGCCGCTCAAGGCGACCAAACCACTCGGCGGTCCGCGGCCAGCAGCTACTTTTTCCAGATCGAGAACTATAGATAGAACGGGCAGTGCCGCTAGGCCCGCTACATCCTGTGAAATGAGAAACTCTCGTACTTTGGGCCCGCCTGAGTGCCTGACAATGTAGTCCCTAAAGCCGATATTTACACCAGGAAATGCCAGGTTTTCTTTCTCGCCGTCCAAGCTCTGGGCGCGCCGCTCTGACCGAGGCTCTGGCTTATTGCTCTGGTCGCAACGCTTTTTCTTTTTTAAAAAAATCTGGTTTCAAATGTAATTATAAAGTTTGTCATCTCCGCGACCAACAAAGTAACGAGAGGTCACATACATCATCTGTCATATTTTCTTACCATGATAGATAGCCGGCTCCGTAGCACGAGCTTGCATCGAACAGGTGGGTGGGTTTACCGCAGGGACAGATCCAGAAAATTGGTCGCTGCGGTCATCACCGATATGCGGCTTACGGGCCGCTTGCTTTCGGATGACTAGTCAGACTGGATGAGCACGGGGTTAGGGTTCAGATTAATCTACCGCTGGGGTCATCAACAGAGTTTAACGGAGGGTATAAAGGATTATCTGGGCGTCGGGTCACGGACCCGCGCCTAAACTGAGATCCACACGGTCTCCGCGATAGAAGATGCTGCAGTCTCGTAGTAGGCTCCTATCGTGGCCTCATGTGTCGTAGGATTGTCATACAGTAGCAATGCAGCAGTACATTCTGCGGTCCCGTAGCGCAGTAGAATCTGTTGAGGTCCCACACCAAAGTAGGCTCGTGGACCCACACTTGCCACGATGGTCAAAGCACTTGTCATAATCAGAGGCGGAGCCATAGGTGGGGCGGGGTGGGGCTGGAACCCACCCCGCCAATGGCCCGTCTGGCGTGAAACGAGGCGATGCGGTCATCGATCAGCGTGAAAAGTGCACACGGAAGAAAAGGCTTCTCACCTTCGATCGTTCTTGTATGGCGGCCCGTCGATGAGTAGGTGCGTCTTTGAAATTTGAACAATGAGGTTGCAATCTGAGGACTTGTGAGTTGCCACTGTTCGGTTCGGTCTATCAACGCCTGCAGAGATAGATATGAAAGATATCTTACAACGTTTTCAGAACATAAAAACTCGTAAATATCAATTGTCAACTTTTTTGAAGCAATGAATGGTACATTGCTGTCACAATCGAGGTGGCAGCAACGCTGCTAACGAGGTGCCATAGTATGAGAGTACGACAGATGACACGTATTGCCTTCCACTACTTCCGCGGGCGATTAGAAAGATGCTAATATGCAATTTCATTCGCGCGCTGGGTGAAACTAGCTAGGGTGCATGGTACACACCGGCACCTCAAATTTGTTTGAAAATTAACCCTTGTTAGTAGAGATTACAGTACATTTAGACTTCAATGTAATTTGATCATACTTATAGAACTTAGATAATAACTACCTTTCATGCCTCAAGTTGCTGGCTTTTTTTCTCTACTTAGCTATCGACCACCATGTGGAAGTGTCAATTGAGAGATAAAATACTTTGATTTTTATCACCTATACAAACTCTTTTATCAACTTGACTACCAAGCATTCATTTATATTGTCGCGAGCACCACGATGGGTGCATCGAATCAAGGCCAACATTGGGTGTTTTATATGAAAATTCATACTATTTTGAACATCAGTATAGTCTCTAAAACACAATGGAATAATCAAATACTGTTGGGCAATTATATATTTAAAATAATTTATTTATCAAGGTTATAATTTATTACCATTTCAGAAATATATGATAAATATTTTTGCTTCATATAAAGTTTTGCGTAATGTATAAATAGCCGTACTAAGATTAAAAATTAATGGATTATTGTCGGTGAGTACAAATTGTTAACTGTTATATTAACTAGATGATGACCCGCGCTACGCCGCGGCGTATATAATTTGTTTGCTGCGTCATACGGAATCTTGATCGCTTGATATTTATGGGGAAAACTGTGTAATCCCGCCTTTTCTATTTTTTTAGAAAAAACGTGTCAAAAATAGGGTAGAGGAAAAAGGGGCTTTCTCCCGGCTTTAATAGGGTTGGTTGATATGATATATGATTCGCACAACTTATCTATTAGACCACGGGCACGCATGCATGTACGCCCTCACCCAAACGACATAGGCGTGGGAGCTGGAAATTCTATGGAATGCAATATAGGGATGATTCCACTTTTATCCATGAGGATGACCCGAACAAGATAATGGGAATATGAAATGGTCACGGTTATAAACAAAATGTTCCAATTAGTAACTACATGACCTATCTCAAATCATAATAATGCCAACAAACATGGTTCCAAAATTTTCAAAAAATCATGAAGCTGTGATAAATTCAAAATATCTCAAACAGAAATGTTAGAATAAGATAACATAATAATCATGATATCTGTGTACCTACACGAGTGAAGATATAGCTCGCATAGAAGTCTACGCCATTTATCCCCCTAATTACCGAAAGATCATCAAGGCAACACCCACATGTGCATAGAATATTCATAAACGATGTCTGGTTAATATCTACGATACTTTTTTTATCAAATTCCAAATTCAAAGAACAAAAATAATAATGATATTTTTACATGAAGTAATCAAAGTGATTTCTTACAATGATCAGCATATATATTTTTGTTCGTAAACAAGTCTTGAACCCTAGCCTTTGGGAAGCTACGGAGTGATTCAATGTAGCCCTAAATAAAACAAACATTTTGAGCGATCTTCTTCACATTAAAATGTATTATGTGTAAGTTTAGGATAAAGCTAACCTTAATCTTAATGGGCTCTTCAGATATGGTAGCATTCTCTGCTCGCACTTTTGCAATGAGGTGCGAAATTCTCTTTCCTTTCTAACATTAGCTCAGTAACTAAAATGCATAGCGAGACTCAATACAAAAAAGCACACGATGAAATGATGCGGCTACCCAATCGCCGCCAAAGCTACATTTGACGGGATTCACGGGCATGCGGTATGCGCCACTTGCTTCGCTTACGCCACGCGGATCAAGACTATGCGGGCTGGGCGTGTTTCGCCAATCGCTCGCCAAAGCCGCTTATCGTGATCGGGCGCCGCGAGCAAGGGTGGTTACCACCCGCCACTCATCCACGTGGATCGACGTCTGTAGACGGGTGTAAACACCACCCGCGCGCTAGATCGCCACGGGGCACGACGCTTCAGGCGGACGTAAGAGGTACCGTGTATAGTACATCGACATGATATTTCGCCCACCCAAGAATGCACACGTAGTCTTTCAAAATCCTTACATTAAATGCCGTGCATTCTTGGATGGGGCCATCACTCATCGACGCGATCGCCTTCTTCTCCCCGCATCCATTAATTTTTCCTTGGGACCAACGCCGCGTGACAACCTTGTCTTTCGGAACCGCTTGGCATGGAGTGGATACATATAGATCCATCCGCACGCAGCAGCTTCACGCTTAGTACTCTTTGCAAACTTCGCCTTCTTCCTCCAAGTTTTTCTTGTCTTTGTCACTTTTGCTTCCATGGCTCTCTCCTACTTCACCTTCCATTCCTCCCTCCAAAGTGGATTCCTACACGTAGAGGGAGACTCCACACGATCGTGATCGTGAGGGCCCTCTCTTCTTCGCTCAGACCTTACACCACAAGGTTCTCGCCGACGAGATCATCATCATCAGGGGCATCATGATGGCTTGGTACCGATTTTTTTTCTCACCGGCTCTACTTCTACGAAATCAATCATCTTCACCTCACCCCCAACTCCATTCTTTTTCTCGCCATCTTCTCACACCTCTGCGAATGTTCTGGGCGTGATGCCAACCTCCCACTTTTTCGCCATTTTTTCCTTTGCCGCCGCCTCCTCCGATTTGCCAACGGGAGCCGAGCATTTTAGTTTTGGACGGACGGTCATACTGCTATCTCTCCAAAGCCAGTCAAATTGGAGGGCTCCTGGCAAGACCTAATGGTTGTAATCAATGACGATGCCGCATTGATACTCGGGGTGCCTGGCTGCCAGCCAAGTCTACCGAGAATCGGAACTCGCCAATCAGAGATCACGGAGTTTGCAATGGCGTTGCAGATTATCAATTTATGAACGCCGGTTTAACTGCAAGTAAAGGTTAGATTTGTATCCCAAGACTTAGCCCTTTCATCGACAGATTCCAAAGATGGCAATACATTGTGCGACGCATTTACATCACCCGTGACTTTCCTACCGTAAGTCTTCATCTCTTTTTATGCTCCTTCCAGATACCCCTACCAACCGCAATTTTTTTTCTAATTTTGGCCGACAAAGGAAACTGGACGGCCACGACCACGGGCTCTTCGGGCTCATGCTGCCGCCAAGTTCCAAATGGATTTGGACTTCCTTCATCTAAGACGGCCATCACGACGATTGGAGTTCCATGAGCGCCGAGATCGCCGAGATGTTGCCGCCAATGGACGCCACTGGCTCACAGTTACCGCTAAGGACAATCGTGGACGACTTCTCACCGATCGCCGCGGAAGCGGCCATCACCGGATGCCCTTCGACGCTGAAGAAGACCGCTACGGCGAAATCCTCTCGCCGCCATCAACAAGAAAGGTATGATTCTTACAGGCGGCCGCACAACCGCTTCTAATTGGTAAGACCGATCAGATCGGCCGCCACAAGGCCATGAGATTCCACCTGGCGCCAAGACCTTTCGCCATCGGTGTTACCACCGCAGCGGGGCCCGACGCATCACTTCGCACAATGCCACACGGCCACGGCCCTTCTCCACCTCCTGTGGGCGCCGATCTTGTTCCGCATGGCGCCACTGCTGCTCAAATGGACTTTACGCCATCACTTGATGTATGGCCGAGGTCCCCAAGGCTTCTTTCACTTGAGGGCGACGCCAATGCCCCTTAAGATACTCCTGTGAGCAGACGCCATTCGCGTCCAAGCATGCGAGGCTTCTGAAATCAAAGTTTCATATTAATTGATGAGTATCATCATGTACCTTGAATTTGTTTTCTATTGCGGTCAATGGTTTGCATGCTTGGTTTTCTTTGAGAAAAGGAGGTTGCCTGATGAATTGCAGTAAAGACTAACCCTCCCATTATTTAAAACAAGAAAATTGTTAGGCAAAAGGAACATTTTTTCTCTCTAACATATTCGTAACCTTAATGTTCCAATGAACATTTGCCTAAAGTCGATGTGTCTTACCAGATATTTCAAATGACTATGGAATGAAGAGAAGCCCCGCTAATAGGAGAACACATGGCACTATACTGTACAAAAAAATGTATTTATTTTCATCCAACATGAATGTGAAGCATAGCCATGTTAATTATATGCATGGGAAGACAAATTACCAACAAATACTAAATCGCGCCATGCAACCAGAGACCCTATTACGTAAGTAGTGAACTCCCATAATGATTAACGCTTGCACATGCAGATCTGATGGCAAACATGATCAATTGTTTTTTGTTAGGTTCTAGAAATTTCAAGGAGGGCTACAATCATTCCGAGTAGATATTCCAATGGATTGTCGGTTTATATAAATTATGTAAAAAACATCTCAACAATAGTAATGTATCGTGTCAAGGGACCATACTTCCTCGATCCAATTTGGCATAGTAGCACCGAATGAAGCGTCGGACTTCAGAGCATCTTCAACCTCACCTGTTTATAATTAATGAAGGATTCAGTTATATCAGATTTTACATCAAGCAGATAAGCACCGCAAGTGACATTTTCAAATGTTGACTATTCAATCAGTATGGTTGCGTAAAAGCGAATGAACAATTGGCTCGATTGAAAAAACAACCATGACTAAGTACATGAGACTCAAAAATTGAGGAACATCTCAAATAGAAGACATGGATATACCAAGAATAAGCTCAATATCGTCAACAAAACCCATGCTAAGCATCTCATCACCTCATCAAGGACATGGAATTTCAAAGACTCAAAATTGAAAGTTCCTTTTAAAATAAAATCCTTGACAAGAAAATCATGTAGCAAACATTAAAATAAATTTAAGAGATTTTGGGTTCAGCTAACGGAGAAGTTGACAAAAGAAAATAATTATTTTGACATGGCGATAGTCTCAACAATAATGGCAACCGCCTTTCGATTGCTATTTCTTGAGGACAATATCCAAAACCTCCATGTACACAAAGATGAAAAAAGACCAAATGTTGTGTGGACCTAAAATTTATTTCGGTAAAGTAAAACAAGTAGAAAGGATTTTCTTTCTTGAGAATAAAAAAGTAGTAATCTGATACAATCTTACACGCTTAGCAAGTGTTTTGGCTACGTTTGATGTGTAGAAGAGGTACACGTGATTATACGGTTTTGTAGCATAGATAGGCATCTTCGAAGGAACACATGACCGTTAGTGTTGGTGGGAAGGAAATAAGTCTGACGAAAACAAGCTCATAGCATCGGGAGATAATTGTTTGGGAGGTGTTTCGTGTATCTTACAATTCTTGATCAATGAGGAAGGATTATACTTAGTTTGCACGAACATATAATACATTCGATGATTATCTTTGGCATACATACCTAGCGAAGGCAAGATGAAATTAGAAAGATTGTGGCGACGCCTAGCAACTACCGACATTGGAGCATATATGGTGATGGACAGAGCGCCAAGGTGTTGCGACAAACTAAAATGCACACGCCTCTGCGTAAGATATCCGAGCTTGCTCACGGGTGCTAGCGATTCGAGGTCCACCTTGCATCTGAGATATCACCGTCATTTTCATTGAGTGGCTTCTGTGTTGTCATCAACAAGACATTTGCAATATAGGTATCTTTGATGGGAGCACAAATCATTTAATCCCAAGTGCAAAAAAGCTGATTCTAAAAAATAATTCAGGAGTTACAACACAACCCAGTTTATACCTTTAAGAAATACGGAAGCCCTATGAATCATTGGGCCAACTAATGAAGAACATCATAAGCCTTTTTTGTAATACAAGATAAACCTAGCTAGAAAATAAGCTATTGTATATACCTTCTCGAGTTATTTCTTGGGGCACAAGTTGGGGAAAAATCAATTAAAAGAGGGAACACAACAAATCAAATAACTTGATTACAATAATATCAAAATTTGGGCAAGAAGCCAAAGGAGGCCTACAAACCGAATATAAACAATGAATTAGATGGTTTCTTAGTGAGGGTTACATTATTA
This sequence comes from Guadua angustifolia, assembly GCA_036346375.1. Taxonomy (NCBI): domain Eukaryota; kingdom Viridiplantae; phylum Streptophyta; class Magnoliopsida; order Poales; family Poaceae; genus Guadua; species Guadua angustifolia. The sequence continues at coordinate 8,447,874 of CM070508.1, forward strand.
ATCCTAGGTGAAACAAACCACCGCCCATCGATTGCTATCATAGGGCAAACAAATGCACTAACAAAATTTTCAAAGAACTAAGGAAACATGTAATAAAACCGCCAATAAAGAATCCAATTGCAATGTACCTTGCCATGCTCGCGGTTTGACGGTAGAATCTAAATGAAATCATCAAAATAAATATCTATCTACTAAAGCTAAATCCTTGGCCATTTGTCAATTTGTTATACGCGACTTAGTTGAGACCAAGTAGCGTAACCGTGAGGTTGATCCAACACCGAATTGGTGATGATGCGTATGGCAAGACCCAAACTTCAACACTATCAAGCGGCGAATGCACCACAACCGCGAAGCAATTGACGATTAACTTTGAGAAAGTCAATTTGTCATGCGAAAAATAGCATTGTATATTGAATTCGACAACTCAATGACTAAAAATAATGAGAACAATAATAGGGAGAGAATGAAAACATATTCTAGTTGCTACCTTGTCCCACCTATAAGAAGATATTACAATCATTCACCAAAATCACATTTTAAAAGCGGCGGATCACGGGCATGAAGACCTACACTAAGCTACTTCAACTATTGATAGTGAGCAAAAAAATGCAGAGATGACAAGGATACAACTGGATATTTAGAGCTCAACATCACCTTATTTATTGACATATATCATCGGGAGCGAGTTCAAACTAAGAATTGTAATATTCTAATGTTATATATTAGCGTAGGAAGCGCTGTTATTATGTACACTCAGATCCAATTCTAACAAAAAACTATGCTCATAACTAAAACAAAGGCAAAAAAGCATGGAATGCCATGGCTACCTATTTCATCTGTCTATTCCATTGCATCTTCTTGAGACGACTATGCAAAACACTGCAAAAACCCAAAATGATGCAAGAGCCTATGCGTACATAGCTATAGCTTATACTGGAATAAAAGCATCAAATTAGAGCGGTAAACAACACACTTGAATTGGTATTAGCTAGGATCCCTTAATCTCAATTTTCACGTCCTTAATTAATATCAGTTTGTAAATGGATAGAATTATAAAGCATTAACAAGAACAATAATGATTACCTATATAGAACAGAGATTCCAGATTGGAATAGGGAAAAACCTACTTGGTGTCCGATGATCGCAAAAAGAAAATAAAAGAAAATGAGAAGCGAAACCATGTCAAGCTCTTGAATCACGGGTCATCGAGAGACATAATAAACATCTTCAATGTGTCCATACGCTCAAGTCCACAAAAAGAATACCGCAAAATCCAACGACAAGGTTATCAAACTTGATGGGAGTTCTCTTACGTGCAAGCAAAGAAGAAATCTTGGATTTCAAGAACCAATCTAACCTTTGTAGTTTGTATACATTCATAACTCCATAAACATAAGTTTTCATCTCCCAATGATGGCTGTGTTTTGGAAACGCGTAAAATCTATGAAGAAAACAACTCGGTGAGGCGTAAAAAATCGATATGAAAACATATCTCATGTTTGAAGCCTATAGAAATATATCCCGCAGAAGAACAACGAAAATTTGCAAGAAATAGGTGGCTACTCATGCGGCACATCTGTAAAAGCATTCTCGAAGCGTAAATTTGTAACAAAAAACAACACGAACAAGGTATGAGAAGGTATATAATAGCAGTCCACATTGAAAATAGCCGACATAGAATCAATAACGCAAACTGATCTATTATAGTAAAGGAAGATAGAGGAAGATCTCATATATAGATTAGCATCTAAAATGGCCACCACCGGGATGAACTATGCTCACCAATTTAATCTTACATCGAGTATGGCATTAACATCTTTAAAAAACAAAGAAGCCATGTAGTTCTTATTAATGAGAGATCCAATCCTGAAGCAAAAATATTAAGTCAGTTCCAACGATATACCTTAGTCAAACAAAAAACCATTCGAAGCTAACTCAAATGCCAATTCAGCTACAAATTAACAACGAACCTCACCAATAGTCAAGATGGCGGCATTGGGTGCGCACCACTCGACCCATAAAGCAACTATCTTTCCTATTCAAACATTATGAAGCAATACCTTTGCGGTCGAAGCACCTAGAGAAGAATGGTTCTAAACCTCAGCGAATCAACTCCGCCTAATTATAGAAAATAAATCAATAGTCTTGGTTGAAAGAAATAACATATGCGAACGAGTAAAATTCTCAGCATCACGTTTTTGCGAATGGAAAAAACAGCAGTATTGAGGAGCGTCCTAATCCATCACAAGAAAAAACGTTACGCGCCGTTCTTCTCCTGAAAGAGCTCGGCAAGAGGAAATGCTTGCGGTGGCGGGTGTTCGACGATCGACACCTCTACGGAGCCCAATTCTAACAAATCTACATGCATTTGATGCAAAACGAAACTCGAGATATTTGATTATACCTTCCAACAACCTTGGCAAGGGTCTGAAGGTAGGTCTCGATCATCTCCTGGCGGAAGGGCTTGGGGTCAGGGAACTCCATGGCGATGAGCCATGGTATGTCGCACCTCAAGAGGATCTCGTTAGGGGAGAAGCGGAGGAGGAGCGGCGAGGCGGCGCGACGCGACACATTTACTATGAATCGGGATCCTTCGCCTGCGGTACTGGCGGGCGAGGAGGATCTCGTTAGGGAGAAGTGGAGGAGGCGCGGAGGAGATGACAGAGGCGAGTGGAGGGCGAGGGCGAAGCGGCGGTGGCGCTTGGCGGGCGGCGGCGACGCGACACGACCCGAGAATCGGGGATCCCGCGTGCGGCAAACGGCCTGAGCAGCGGAGACGCTGGCACGATCAAGGCTGAGGCGCGAAAGGCCAGCGCGAGAGACGCTTAACAAGACGCTAGGGTTTTGGCCCATGGGCGGATTTCATGGGGCGCCAGGGGCTTGCGAATGTGCGACGGTACGGATCACCACCAACGAAAGAGATCGGCATGGCGAAAATTCAGTGTGGCGTGGCCCGGTGAGGAGCGCCAAATCTTCCGCCTTTAATAGATTAGTTATAAGCCACAATAGGTGTATCGAAACTAAAATTTTGATTTGCACGGAGGCCAATTATAAAAAAAAATTGTGGTAGGTACCAAAGAAGCCGAATACTCGCTCTCACGTTCTCACCTCACGCTAACGGACAAAAGGCGGTATCTGGTACACGATGCTGGGTACGCGCACCTCCCGCCGCGCGATCCCGTGGTCCCTGGCGAGAAAGGGTGGCAGTGTCGCAAGCGTGTGGTGTGGAGGCGTCCCGGCGTGACCGCGTGAGACGTCGTCACGCACGCAACCCACGGGACAGCTCCTACGTACGTACGCCCGCACGGTGGTCGCAACCGGCGCGTGCCGGTCGGGGCGGCCCCTCGGGGGCTGTCGGTCCACGCCGCGCGCCTTCACCGCTTTTAATGCGGAAGGGGGGCCAAGAAACGGTTGGTGCCTACAGCTCGCCTCGCGATCCAGGCAAGGCGCTCGCGCGCGCGAGGTGCCAGCCGATGCCGACACTTGGCAGGGCCCCACCGCGCCCCGCCTCGAACGGCCCGTTCCCGCTGCCGCCTAACGTGCCGTCGTCACCTGTCCCTCTCGGCGTTTCATTTATCCGGCCACTTTACGTGGTGGCTTGCCTACGGGCTAAGCGGCGGGCGGGCGGCCGGCTTTATAGGCCTGCAATGCTGTGTCCAACTGTCCATTGGTCGTCACGTAGTATCCCGCGCCGACGATGCGGTTGGAGATAAGCGCGAGGCAGTCAGGAGCCAGGACTCAGGAGTAGCCGTGTGCGGCCGTACCGTGCCGCGCCGCGCAGACAGATGATGGCAGGTAGCGGCAGGCCACGTGCCCGTGCGGCTGTGCGCGCACGCGGGCGGCGGGGCTGGTTGCCCCACGGCTGCGAAACGCCGCCCAGACCGCGACTCGGGACTCACGGATCGTGATGCGTCGCCGCTGTCCACGTCTGCGGTGCCCACGCCGCCCGGACGGGCTCCCACAACGTGCGGCTCTACGCACCACACTGGGCCCCGCATGCGGCGGCTTTGATGCCTTTTTTTTTCCATGGGATGCGATCGACGGATTCTGCATTCTGATACCTCCAACATGGGATTATTAAGTCACAGTCCAAAGCTTGGCTTTGCGGTCAAAATGTTACAGTTCAGACACCACCCTCGAAGACTATTTATACTAATGCCACAAAGCTTTGTTCTTGACTGTAATAAACATACCATATTTGAATCATCATCGTTAAATAACAAATTTAAAATTATTGTTAGAGAATTAGCATAAATGTTGATCTTGTTAGTACTCCAAACAAAAAATACAATAAAACTGAATCGGTATAAGCATTTGTATTCGTCGCTATTCGGTGACAAGTGAGCACATGGTTTAATATGACATCCCATGTCTACATGTGTGAACAAATCTCTACTAGAGCTAGCATTGTCCATCTACACAATTTTTCATGTAACATTGTAGCGCACTACTTCATCTTATTTTGTGCACTCATAACTATTGCAACCAATGTGATGCAAATAACGATAATGGCAGAAGCATGTGTGATTGCTAAGCTCTAACAATAAACAACTATACTTCAAAATTGTGTACACAGAAACATTATATTTTAAAAACATCATATATTATTTTAAAAAATAATTTTATAGTTACAACAACCAAGTATTTTGTCCCAAATAGATTAGGGTAGTTTAGTAATAAAACCCAATCAAAGTCAAAAGATCCCTAAATATTCGATCTTAAATCATGGTTTTAAAGTACAAAATCACGAATTTCCATATACTTTTATCCAACATAAATCCTTCAAATACATTTAGCTTTACACTAAAAAACCAATTTAAAAAGGAATAAGTTCATTTTACGCCTCTCGACTTTTTAAAAGTCATTCTAACGCCCTTAACTACAAAACTAGGTATTTAACCCCCTAAACCTACAAAACCAGGTCAATTTGTACCCTAAAGTAATTTTGGAGCATGGTTTTGATTATTTGGATAGCACTCAATATGGTTTTTGCCATATTAGCATCTAAGTCATCGAGTTTTGGTATTGAGATCTTATTCAAAGGTATTGACATTAATATTATCAACTTATTTCTCACTCCTCTCTATATACATTATCTTTCTTTTTCTTGTCATCATTCCTTCTCTTAATTGGATCTACGTCAACAAAAAACGGTGACATGAGTGTCAACATAGTAAAAACCATTAAAATCATCCTAAATTAGATTCATGTCACTAAATACCTGATTTTATTGTTGAGAGTGTTCAATGAACTTATTCCATTTAAAAATGGCAGCATATCCTGCACACATAGGGCTTTCCGTGTACACACCGTGCATATAAACTAATAAAAGTTACGAAAAATTTTGAAAAAAATTGTAGATGTACTTAATAGATTACTTTACCTATATATAAAATTGTAGGTTTAAATTCATTATATATCAAGAGTTACAAAAAAAAATTCTGATAAGTTTAACTTTTTAAATTTGTCAGAATTTTCTCTTTTTTTGTAATTCTTGATATATAATAAATTTGATCTTGAAATTTCATACATAGGTAAAGTATATCTATAATTTTTTAGAATTTTTTATGATTTTTATTAGTTTATGTACACGATATGTATACAAAAAACCTGTGTACACATGATATATTGCGTTTAAAAATAACATAAATGCTTTTTTGAGAGGCCAATCCTTTCCTTCCTGAAGGTACAAAAGCCCCCCGAAATCCCGAACAACCGTCCTGACCGAGAAGTAATTCAACCATAACCGTTCTACACGCTGCTCGATTGTTTTATCCTCAGGGACCCGGACGAAAAAGCGCCTGCCAAATTATAATGCCGCCACGCTAAAGACGAGGGGCGGCGGCGCGGACAGTCAAACCGCTCCCTGAGACCCTGACTGCGCCGAGTTTATTCCCACTTGCCGCTCCACCGCGTTACCCATTTCCGCCGTTTTTAACCCCCGCTCCTCCTATAAGTCCGTCCTCCCTCTCCAACCCCTGATCTAACACGCCATCCATACACACGCTCACACCCTCCGCGCGCAACAACAAGAAACAAGGCCATGGCGCCGAGAGCGTCCGAGAAGACGATGCCACCGGCCGCGGCCGCGGCCTCCGGACTTGCGCTCGGCGTGGGCGGTGGAGCTGGAGGCCCACACTACAGAGGTGTGAGGAAGCGTCCATGGGGGCGGTATGCTGCGGAGATCCGCGACCCTGCTAAGAAGAGCCGGGTGTGGCTCGGCACGTTCGACACGGCCGAGGAGGCCGCGCGGGCGTACGACGCCGCCGCGCGCGACTACCGCGGCGCCAAGGCCAAGACCAACTTCCCTTCCACGCTCCCCACGGCCGCGGCCATCACCGGCGGCAGCCGCAGCAGCAACGGTAGCACCGTCGAGTCCTATGGCGGTGATGTGCAAGCGACCATGCAGGCCATGCCGCTCCCGCCATCGCTCGAGCTCGACCTGTTCCACCGCGCGGCGGCCGCGGGTGCCGGCGGTGTGCGCTTCCCTTTCAGCAGCTACCCTGTAACGCACCCATACTATTTCTTTGGACAGGCGGCGGCGGCCGCGGCCGCCGGTTGCCACACGCTCAAGCTGGCGCCACCGGTCACCGTGGCTGCGCTAGCGCAGAGCGACTCCGACTCCTCGTCGGTGGTGGATCTGGCGCCGTCGCCGCCCGCCGTGTCGGCAAAGAAGGCAGTCGCGTTTGATCTTGATCTGAACTGTCCGCCACCGGTGGAGGCCTAGTCGCCGGAGTTTTAGCTGATATGACTGCTAGTTTCTTTCTTTGCCTTTTTTTCCCTTATAAAAAAACTTTCATGTACTTGTATGCTTAGGCCCTCTTGCTTAACGGAGGCAGAACATTTTTGTAAATAGTTTTACCGCCGGAGGCATCTTCAGGAAGAGGCCAAACATGTATTGTCACCTAAGACGGGTCTTGCCGGCGTTGTTCTGGACCGGATTATATTAATTATGCACTACTGTTTTTGATAGTCTTTGGAGGCTAATATTTACAAAATCCAAAAATTGAACATTTTATTTCGTATACGTATATTTACTACTCTGTTCTCAAATACAAGTCAGTCTAAATATGCATTATTCTATAATTTCTGACTTTTTATCATTTTTTTATCATAGACTAAAATAAAACACAATTCAAAAATATAATAAATGGCAGTAGCATTTTTTTAAATGTGCTTATATAAAAGTGTGAAAACATAGAATGATATTTTGAAACTTTGTTTATCAATATTTTTAAAAATATTTAAATTGGATATATGAAAATTATGTGCACAGATTTGTCTCAAATAATACTTTTATAATATTATAATTTTATTTGATATTATAAATATATTATAATATAAATTAATAGAGCTGTTTACTAGCAGAGGAGTGTATTAATAACTTTAGAGTAATTATGAACGGGGAGCAACATAAGCAAGGCGTTTCATTTATGGGTGGCTTGTGCGTTTGCAGTCATCTCATCTGATGGCTCATGCTTGCTAGTTGCTCTACCCATGCAACATCGCCATTATTGGTCGGTTGAAGAAAAATGAATCACCTCATCCTGCATGAGCATTCACTGTCCAGAGACGGTCCTTGTACATGTCGATTTTTGTAGTTACTTCGCTCACAAAAAAACGGGATCGCTATAAACAACAATGTCATTTTCTCCCCACTCGTAAGTTTTAACCCCTGGCAGTTGGCCGCACTGGTGGAGGCATCGTTAAATTCACCCGTGTAACAAGAGGACCTCTCGCTACAGTTATCGTGCCGACGAACAATTTTACTATTCTACTACTGCTTCCCCAAGGTCGTTTTCTCCTCGCAGCACTATCGAAGTGTACTGTGTCAGAACTTGGAGAGAAAAAATATTACGTGCTCCTACGCGTTCGCCGGGCTGTTACGGAGAGACGTGGTCACGCAGGCGCGACGCCTGTGGATAACGAAAGAACACGGAAGCGTAATAGTAATAAATTAGTTAGATTATTAGTAGAAGCGGAGCGGCGGCGGCCGGCCGTGCGCGGTAGTGCGGATGGATCTTTCGGCCCCGTCGGCGTGCTCGTACGGCGGGATCGCTACCGTTTGTTCGCGCGTTGGTTGCCCTTTCCGCTCGTGACCTTGGGAATGACGTGATCTTTCGGCCTCTGATGGTTCGCGCGTTGGTTCATGGTTGCCATTTCCACAGGCCACGTGTGCAGTCGAGATTTGAAATCTAGTTTTTGTTGGATATTTTAGAGGTGGTTGAAATTCGAAATCTCAATAGGAACTTAGAATTTTAGATAAATTCAGATGAAACATAAAAATAACAATTCAAATCTGGTTTATTATGCACTGAGAGGCCGAAATCTCGGTGAGATTTGTTGAGATTTCGGTGAATTTTATAAAAATTTAATATTATTTTTCTAAAATTTTAAAGTGTCTCAAAATTTCAGTTTTTCAACAAATTTTCAGGAAAAATGACTTTCTTAAGAGTTATTGAACCAAATTCGATCATAAAAAGTAAAAAAAAACCTAAGATTTTGGTGAAATCTCACCAAAATTTTCAAGATTACTGTTGCAATTCATTTTTTTTTATCTTATCAAAATTTTAGATTGTAAGGCCCTTGATTCTGTGTTCTGGTCTAAAAGCAGAATAAAAAACAAACAGCTCGATTCTAGAATCCGATTCTTACAATTCAGCCCACCCATATACATTAAAATTCACAATTTATTTTATATGTATTTTCAGATTTTAACTTTTAGAAAATCAAATTCTCTAAAATTATAATTTAAAATTAGCTTTTAAAGAATCTAAATGTGAAAAACAGGCCTAAATCTAGACGGAGATTTCGACTGGTTTTTAAACCTTACCGCCATATAATGCCCGGTCTGTGCCCGCGCGGCCCCGGAGTTGGGGTTGTTGGGGGGTGCGGTGCTCCGTTGGGCGGCGTAGGTGGTGCGTGTCCGTGTGCGGCCAGCGAGGACCCGGGGTGGCCGCGCCAGACAATTCGTGGGCCCGACACGCGGGAGCGGCGGGCATCGGGGTGCAGTGATTCGCGCGGGCGGCCGTTTTGGCCTCACCCGCGGGGTGCGGGGCTCGCGCGGCGCCTGCGCCAGGCACCATCGGAGGGTCGCCGTTTTCGTCTTCCTCGGTAGCTTTTTTATTGCTTTCCTCGTGCAACTCGATTTTTCGTACGTGTACTGCGGAGAGAGTCCTAGAAACTACGAGTAGCTATACAATTGTAATGCTTCGGGAAATGGAAATCATTGCGTATATAGTATATCATGTGTAAATTTGTAAATTAGATTTTTTTTATATCAAAAGATGTGACAGATGGTATGTATCTCCTACCGTATGTGTGGGAACTATGAGAGGATGGCTTCTATGATACCGAGTGCGGCAACACTGGCAAGCATGAGTAGAGCGAGTAGGCGCAACGGTGTATAGGGCAGGTGCACAGGCATGTTGGGCAGGGTAGTCGCTTGGGGGCAGGAGGGTAGGCGAGGGAGTACGGGAGGCATCTTGCCGCATTCCAGGTAGCGCGAAAGGAGCCCTGTCGAGGTGAGTTATGTCCTACTCTCACAATCAGCCAAGCTACCATGACGCTAGGGGCCATCCACGCTTCTAGAGCATGGCGGGGACACGTGCCACTCTATCATGCCTTTCGTGGTGGGTTGGGGAGTAAATTTGTAAATATACATATGGGGTCAAGATTCATAAAAAAAAACAATGTATGTTTAACTATATAAACGACGATTTCTCAGAAGATGGATGGTACTACTACAAGAAAAACAGTGGACATTTGCTTTAATTCATCTTCCCTCAGTAGAATTTACACAAAATTTAAAGTAAGAGAAGTGGTAAGTAATCATTATCTATTCTTAATTTATGCTTTAATATTTATACATCTTTTAAAAAGGAATGTACATAAGCACCTCTCAAAACAGTACGTAAATTTTTAGATGACTTTTAGACGTGTGAGATCGACTAGACTCATGGAGAGTAGTCTCGGTATCAGGGTTCATAATATCGATATCATGATAATTGTCTTTATCGAGATTTTCGAAAATCGGAAAAAAATTTGGTACAAAATTGAACGGTTTTGAAATCAAACTTTTTGATGAATTTTTTTTAAAAAAAATATTTTCGTGGATAATCACCTGAGCGATTTTATGAACCTGTGTTCTTCAACGATTAATTTTGTAAGCGATTTTCGTACGATATTCAACAAAAATTGAGCTATATTCACCTATTATCGCGGCATACTTACCAGAACGTTTGCAACAGGAACATTTGACACGCTACTTGGCGGTCTAAACACGCACAGCAATTTGCGGTGCAAAAGCTTCATATCCTGACGCCTTAGCGATCTCCGGATTTCGGTTATCGAGCACGCCATTTTTGCGTTGCAAGTTGCAACTTGCCAGTCTCAGGCGGTTACCAACTAGTATTGTACTCGACTGCGTACTCTAGCCGCCTCCTTGCAGTTTCGGAATCATCTACGTCTGTATTTGATCGTGTGTCCCTGGGCAGTACGATCAATGCTCATGAAAGTTGAGATCACCGTTATACTCGAAGGCAAGGTTTGAAATCTGTTTCCGGATGAGATCTCGGAACTTCTTGAAATCCGAAATCTTACTATCTTAGAATTTTGGATAATTCTACGATGAAATGCAAAAACAAAAATTTACAATCATTTTTTTCTCTAAGAAAATCAAGATTTTGGCCGGAATTTCCAAAATCTCAATTAGATTTGTCGAGATTTATTGTATTTCCATTGACTGAAAAATAGCTCAAACGACGACAAAAAAATCTGAATTTTTTTGTGGAGGGCCCTCACACATCAGTGATATTCCCAAAAAAAAATCAGATAATTATAAAAGCATGTGAAATTTTTAAAAATTTGAATATTTCTAATGTCGGAAAAAAGTTGACCAAGAAGTTTGAATAGAATGAAAAATAGAATAAACCATGTTAACAAATTTTGAAATTTTTTATGCAAGATTCTAACATATCACTAATATTTCCATAAAATTTTTGGATGATGGTGAAGCTCGAGAAATTTTTAAAAATTCATAAAATAATGATGTCTGAATTAAAAATGCTCGAAACCATGATAGAAAATTTTGAAATTTTATTTGGATAGTTTTGATTCATCATTAGTCATGCCATACAATATTTAGATGATTTTAATATGTAAAGTTAGAAATTTTTGGCAATATTTCGATTGATATTCGGATTTTGAAGATTACAATTAGAAACAATCAATATGTATTGGCATCACAGATAATATGCGTGAAATAAAATTGACATATGACAATTCATCACATAAACACCGCAAATATGATCATACAGGAGCATGTGAGGATTACCTGTGAAAGCATGAATGACGGCAGAATGCAACACTCAGCCCGAACAACCCACAAGAGCTATAATTGAAGAACGAGCATGCAGCACGAACATGTATTGTAAGAAGATGCATAATTAAAGGAGTAGGATCATCCAAAACACGATAACAATGTATTTATGCACCTACAAGTAGTAGTACGCCTATGGTGCAAATTCCACCTCCTCGTTATCGACAATGACCTCGTGATAGTTCCTCTCGTGCTGTTGCTTATACTCTTCCTAGGTTATGTTCTGTGGTAGCCAAAGAGACTTCCAATATTCATAATGAACCATCCAACCGGTATAATACTTTGACTGGTGAAGGTACCTGATAGATGTGTCTCCTATGTACAGATCGGCGTAGGGATCGGTGTAGTTAAACGGTCAAGAGATGCTTGATCCGTCATAAGTCTGTTTGGGACCATACGCACCATGATTCCATACATAGGGCATTGAACCATACGCAGGATGCTTACTTGGGAAGCTCAAATATCTGGAAGACTAATGGCTACACTATGAACTTATGTCATCCTGGGACTATGTTGCCTGTCACCCACCTCTACCACTCGTCGCACCATTCCCTGCACACAGGTATGCCTTCGTGAGCTCCTCCTCGTGGCGCTACTCCCCTATGAGGAGACCCCCTGCAGGGTAAGCCCACACGGTATGCCCATAGTATGCGAGGAGACCGTCTGCAGGGCATGAGGGGACCTCCCATCAACACCCTCAAGGAAGGCCTATTGGGTACGAGGGGACCTCTCGTGGGGTGTGCCTGCGGAATGCGATGAGGGCACTCACGAGGCTCGAGGGGACATCTTGTGGGGGATGTCACCGCCACTGGGTGGGAGCAAACCACTGGTCGCCCCGCATCGGAGGGGACCACGTCGTCGGAGGCACCTGAGCTGGAGAGGATGCAGGGCTCGGGCACGCTCGTGCTAGAGCAAGGGACGTCTGTCGGCAAATCGAGCTGCACCGAAGAAAAAAGTGGGCACCATCCTCTAGGGGTGGGAGCATGCCACCGGCCATGCCTACTCCGAAGGGGAACACACCGCCATTGGCGCCTATGTCGGAAGGGAAACAGAGCTCGAGCCAACTCGCACTAGAGCAAGGGAGCACACTCACTAATATTTTTAAAATGTTCTAATGTGGTTTACACTATTTTTCATTTTGTTAGAATTTTATCGATCAGCCTTTTATCAGGATAGTTACTTTGTCAAAATTTTTAAAAATTCCTTGGGCTTGATCATCATCTTAAATTTTTATGAAAATATTAGTGATATGTGAGGACCATCCACAAAAAATTTAAAAAATGTCTGACAACATTTTGATCATTTTTGCTCGGTTGAATTTCGCGAAGATTTTGGCATTTCTTGGCAAAATTTCAGTAATTTTGGCTGAATTTTAGTAAAAATTCTAGGTTTCAAATTTTCTTCTGAATTTTGACTAGAATTCATCTAAAGTTATGATATTTCATCGAAATTTGTGATTTCGCCCACCTCTGAGATGTGAACCAAAAATAAAATTTGAAACCCTCTCTAGGAATGGGATACTCCATAGGTAGGGTTTAATGCGGAGCATATCGACCCCGTACACAGTGTCGGTGTTGATAACTGTAGAACTTCACACAGAAGGTTTGTCGTCGACTGATAGGCTTATGTGCTCAAAGGCGGTAGCCTCGAAGCAGGTGAAGCCATCGAGGGAAGATGTTGGTTTGAGTTGTATGGGCCCTTGCCCTTTCTTGATTCTGATTCTTCATCTGGATGTAGCGATGCTGGCGATGGTATAACTGCCTGCACCTAGCTAGAGAAATGACTTCCAGGGCCTGGCAACACTTCTCAAGAATAGGTATTCCTCTCTGATTTCAAGACGGTCTTGACGAATACTCATACCAAGGATACCCCAGCAGGCCGGAACCCCAAATGGGCCGTATTAGGCCCAGCACTGGCCAAAGGCCTCGTTGGGTCACGAAGAACCCTCGACTCCGTTCAAGCCCACTAGGAACGCCCGACTGCACGGCCTCGGTGCCCCCCGAGCCTCGAACGGCCTCGGTCGAAGCCCCAACGTGCTCCGATCCAGCGACCTCCGCCACGTCACCGGTCGACCTCAAACTAGTCGCCTGCCCCGTGGACACGACGGCTATGCTGGAGCAGGTGGCTCCTTTCCAAGGTGGCCAAGAGGTCGCCAAAGTCAAGCGCCAGTCCCTTCACCCCGTCATGCACAGTGAAGAGACGCGCTTCCTCCCGAGGTGACACCAGAGCGCAGCGTAAATGGCGTCAGCATCTGACAGGCGCGCAGAGGGCAGGTGCGCCCCTTCCCGACGGAACGACGCTCGCTGTGTCTACCAACCCAGGCGTGGGATAAACAGGAACCTGTTAGTCAGCGGGACCAAAGACCGGGACTTCCGGGCGTAGTGTATCCCTACCTTTTTTCTCCAAACTCCCGTGTAATCTGCCCCCTCCGCCTATATAATGGGAGGCAGGACCCTTAGGGAAGGGCATTCGATTCATTTTGGGCTGATCCAATCCGATTAGACTCGAACACACACAGCCTAAGCATCCAAGCATCCGAACTCACACGAGCACACAGCTCTCACTCATCTTACTCGGACGAGGCGCTCAAGGCCGGCCCTTAGCCCTCGCTTGTAACACCGTGTAATCTACCGTACCCCGAGCAATACAAAACCATCACCACAAGCTGAACATAGGGACATTTGGCCCGAACCAGTATACATCTTAGACTTCCTGAGTCTAACCATTCAAGGAGCGGGAACGCGCAGCCCCTTAACTTACAAATTTACTTGCCGGTTTACAAAACACCGACAGGTCTACTCTAGTTCATCCAAGCAGGCATCCATGTTGATCCCCGCGTAATCTGTGAGGTCAAAGCAATTCTCCTTATTCCAATCATTTGAAATGAACGCATGAGGGTTGATGGGAACTAGAACTTCACCACCATGTTCCCATGGTCAACACCAATTGTTGCGGATTTACCACCGATCTTACAATGTAAATGTGATGAACACGATATTCGAGATCATGTAGGAAAAGACATGGTATTTTAAACAGGTTCATGCCATCTCTAGAGAGAATAATAACCCTGTTTCATGTGTTCGTGTATTGCTTACGATTATAATGGGGTTATGCAGCTATCTTGCTCTCCATAAGTGTATGTGTTTTCTCTATTTTCTAGCTCCACTCCTTATAAAGCATCGCATGAGTAGTAGTTGGAGCCTATAGGGAAGCTTCTCGTTGGTTCATGAATCTCACACGTAATCAACAGTTATTGTCAATGAGACATCCTCCAAGCACTTATGTCTTGCCAGAGGCAAAGATTATCGTGTCATTATGTCAGAAAGGTAATGACACGTATTCCCTTTTAATTATCGCATATGGTTGATTACGACGAATTTAATATCTGGTTGAAGGATAGGGTCCATAATGTGGTGGCCCATACTCCGAGCATATTCTCCCTGACTAGAGGTACTCAAAGATCCATTGGAACGATTATATATCTGACAATTATTTTGGATAAAATTTTTTGTAATAAGCACCTTTAGCTAACCTCGTACTGTTGCTCGAGGGAAATTTTGTTTGCCTTTTTTTCTTTCTATCGTGATCTGGAGCCCGAAGGCTCTAGCTACGTAAACAAAGCAACAGGGGCAGACAGCACGTCATGGAGCGCGAGGACGCGTGCTGGAGGATGCGGGACTACTCATCGGAGGGCGCGCTGTGGCTGTAAAAAGTCTGTAACACGTGACACCAGTACCACGCATCATACGCCGCAAAAAAGATGTGCGGTGCCCTACATGTCACTGTTCACGTATCGTCTAGGCCGTAGCCCAGAAAAAACGCCAAGTTGGGCCGGTAATCCCAAGAAAGACCGAGAAAAGGGAGACAGCCGGTCAAAAAGTTTCGCGGCTGGTACATGCGATTCGCTTTTTGCTTTTTCTCTACTCCAAATCCGTCCGTCCCGTGCTTGATGCCCTACTGGGTACTGGGCTACTGGCTACACTGCTCCTTTCGAATGGAAAACGTAGCAGATACTCGAGCAACTCTCGGTACACATTTTTCAGAGAAAACCTATCAAAACCAAACGGATTGTAAAATATTTTTTTTTGAATTTGCCAGTCAAAAAAGCTGCGAAAAATATCAAAAATCAACTGGTTTAGTCCATTTTCGAATGATTTTGGCCGACTTTTGCCCGGTTTTATTCGATTTTCGACCGGTTTACATCGAAAATCAGTGCACTCATGGAAAATAGGGAAAAATTAACACAAAATTAGAAAAAAAATTCTAGAAAATCTTAACAAATCTTAATTAATCAATAAAACAACTCAGTGAAATTTTAATAATTTTCTAATTCATTTAGCTCTTCTAGAAAATCAAAAACAGTGATTAATGGAAAGGAACAGAGACACTATCGTATTTTCATAAAAAGTACAAGCATGAAAATGTTCTAAAATTTTGATGGTACCATAAACAACGCCCAAGGATCATGTAGCAAAATTTATAGAATTACTAAACATCATTTATTGCTCCCTAGAAAATAAAAAAACAGAATACCTTATACATAGACAGTAGCATTGTTAGAATTTTTTAAAAAATCCTCATGCCTGATCATTATCAGAAAATTTTACAGCAACATTAGCATTACCTAAGAAGCTGACAAAAAAATTACAAAAATTTATAACATGATTTGACAGCTCAATTAAATCAGGAATTACTGACTGCTTGGCCCTGCTTTTTATCTTTTCTATTATGTATATTTGGATTTGCACAAAACGTTTCCTAAATTCTTTTTTTAAAAAAAATTCATCTCAAATGTCAAAAAAATATCCGTACTAACTTTACGAAACTTTTGGATAAATTTTTTTCTAAAATTTTTGAATTTTGAATATGTAGAGGATTAGTTTATCGACTAGTTCCAAATATCGAACCAGCTCGATTCGATACGGTCAAAAATCATGATTTTTGAGAGATTTTCATTGATGTTTATAAGATGGAGTCATGGACTGTACTCCTAGCAGGTTGTAAACGTAGGGTATGTTCCAAAGTAAGCTCCTTTGTGATGTTAATTGTCTTGTTTGCTTATGTGCTAATGTTACTGAGCTAATTTTCTCACAAATGTTTGGCAGGAAAGGAGATGCCCAAAGGGCACAACACTGCAGTCCCTACTTTTGTCGATGGTAGCGGCCGAAACTGGTTTCGTCGACTTCTTATATTTCAAACGCACAGCCTGTGTCGTGTTCATCAGATGAACTGTTCAACACAAAGGACCACCATGAACGACATCTTCGAAACGGAAAATAGTGTAAATAAGACATGTGTCAAGTTTTAAATTTTGTTTTCGGACTATATTTCGAAGATGACTAAAATCCAAAAATACCCCTGAAAAAGGTTGAAACCACGCTAGAAAATTTTTATGAATCGTTGCTGGTTCCAAATTAGCATTACTGCCGGATATTGGAACCGGCAGTGCGTGATCGACAGTGATAGTCAGACTATCACTGTCGGTTCTAGAACCGGCAGTAATAGTATGTATCACTGCTGGTTCTAAATAGAACCGGTACTGATAGTGTAAATCCAAAAATCACTCAGTAAAATCAAAAAATAAATTTATTTGTACCTAGGCCGGCCAGTATTTACTACTACGCACGATCACGTGATTTTCGCACGAAATACGCGCGCGTGCGGTTGCTAAGATTCGAACCTGCGACCTGCTGCTTCGCGTGAACACCCCTTACCATTTCACCTAACACTCACTTCTCAACTACTATAAAATATAGGTTCCCTTTTATCCCTTCGCATCCGAAAGTTTCAACGATCATTTATACGTCTAAATGATTTTAAATAAAAAAATTGTCAACTACAAAGTTGTAGATCTCATCGAGAGCTACAATTTTCATATAAATTTTGTCTCCATCCGACTCCGTATGCAAAAGTTATGATTTTTTTTAAATAGTCTCACCGACGGTCCGAACCGGCAATGATAATATTTTAAAAAATCATAACATTTACCTACTGAGTCAGATGGAGACAAAATTTATGTGATAATTGAAGCTCTCTATGAGATCTACAAATTTGTAGTTGACAACTTTTTTATTTGAAGTCATATAGATATCCAATTAATCTTTGACAACTTTTATCCCTTTGCAACCGAAAGTTTCATTGATTATTTGGTCGTCTAAATAACTTCAAATTAAAAAGTTGTAGATCTCATTGAGAGCTACAATTTTCATATAAATTTTGTCTCCATTCGACTTCGTATACAAAAGTTATGATTTTTTCAAAAAATATTATCACTTTCAGTTCGATTTCGAACCGGCAGTGATACTATTATCACTACCGCTTCTTGTTCAGAACCGACAGTAATAGTCTCACTGACGGTTCAGATTTCGATCAGGCCGTAATAATATTTTTAAAAAAATCATAACTTTTACATACGGAGTCGGATAAAGACAAAATTTATATGAAAATTGTAGCTCTCGATGAGATCTACAACTTTGTAGTTGAATTTTTTTATTTGAAGTAATTTAGGCCCCGTTTGGTACGGTTCCAGATTCTAGTAGAAACGGAAATGGTTCCGGATTCTTGGTAGAAACGTTTCAGGTAGAATCAGAATCCGGAGGAACGAGTTGCTAGCCGATTCGACCACGGCATGTAAAAATCAGAAATGATTCGCTTTGAAACGTTCCGAGTCCTATTCCGTTTGGTTGGATTTATTTCAGATTCTAGGAGAAACAGTCCAGTTCCAAGTTGCCAAACGGGGCCTTAGACTTCCAAATAATCGTTGGCAACTTGTCGGGGACTGAGGAATCTCTGACAGGTCAACGCACGGTCAACAGGGTCCCCGGCTCGGGGCTGTGCAACGTAGGACTTCGACCACGGCCAGAGCTGCGCCAATCCCCGCACGACCTTGAGCTTGGGGAGTGGGGGTCCAATCCCCGCACGACCTCGACTTTGGCTCGGAAGTATGCGTTTACTCGGCGGTTACCAAGACCGAGAATCTCGGAGTTAAGGCGGACGTGGGCGTCAGATCCGGGACGGTTGCAGCACGTCTTCAATGCGCACCATGCATTACCCCGGGAATCTCTCCTGGCCGTTTCTGGTAACGACTGGGAGAAGTATAAAATCCCTTGAGGCAGAACAACAAAGGGGACATCAACACTCAGGCAGTAGGTCAATAGCCACAATCAGAGCGCTCATGCTCGAGCTGTAACCACCTCTGTACTCACGAATAGTGAACCCCCTCCGCCTCAGGAGAAGAATGGAGTAGAGCTGTTACCCTCATGGGGGCTCGAACCAGTATAATTCGCTGTGCCTCGCTCGTTGTCATCTCGTCTCGACCAACGTTCGATCCTCCGTTAAGCGTAGCTCGTTTTGGGTCCCCCATACACATTGACCTCGTTTTTATATCTGCAGTCAGGCGATCCCGATCGTCGACACAACTTTTATCCCTTCATATCCGAAAGTTTCAACGATTATTTGGACATCTAAATGACATTAAATAAAAAAGTTGTCAACTAAAAACTTGTAGATCTCATTGAGAGCTACAATTTTCACATAAATTTTGTCCCCATCCAACTCCGTATATAAAAGTTATGATTTTTTCAAAAAATATTATCAATGTCGGTTCGATTCTTAACAAGAACCGGAAGTGATAGTATCATTACCGATTTAGCTTATGAATCGGTAGTAAGAGTGTTATCACTGCCGGTTCTAGCCGAATCGACTGTGATAGACCGATAAGAAAGAGACTTTTTGTAGTAGTGAATTTTTAGATGTTGATCAAGCCTGAAGAATTTTGAAATTTTCTAAGAGTGCTACTGTATTCATAAAAACTTGACGAAGTATATGTATTGCTTCCATAGATTTGATTGAGTGATGAAAAAAGGTTTAAAATTTTTAAAACTTTTCGAGAAGGGTGCTGACGCAATTCTTAAGTTTTCCTAAAAAGTATAGATCTTGATCACACTCGAGAAAATTTATGAAATTCTAACACTACTACTTTCTTATTTATATTCCTTTTGTTTTTGAATTTTCAAACATAACAAATGAAGTTGAATTATTTTGGGAATTTTTCTGTATGATCCCAAACTGTTAAAGATGGTACCGTAAATTTTTTAGATCATGATCAGGCTTGTATATTTTTATAAAAATTTGATAGTGATTTTGTTATTTCTATAAAAAATCCCAAAAAATTGATTTTTTTTAAAAATCATGTAAGATGACATTCCTAATAGGAATTGATCTAAATTCGGTCAAATCCAATTAAAAAAGTTGAAATCCGTTTAAAATTATTGAGATTTCTTTGTATTTCTAATTTTTTTGTTCGACATTTAAAATTTCGTTCCTGGTCAAAATTTCAACAGGATTTTAAACCTTACCATCTGTTAGTCATTTAGACCCTGTTTGGAAGTAATGTATTTTCATAGTTTCTAGGTAATACCATAGTTTCTAAGAATACCATGGTATTTTATACCACGAGGTGTTTGGTTACTATGCCAAAAGCTATGTATTAAAAACCATGGTTTGGTAGATACCATGGTATTTTTAGAGTATTTGAAACTTCACTCGAACCCAAAGTTTTCATGGTTTTGGCTAGCTTGTTGTCTATTTCCATTCAAATACCATGGTTTGTGATGTTGCATCCAAACAGTTGATAGTTCCAAGAAATACCATGATTTTAAAGGAGTTTGATAAAACTATGGTATTCATGATAAAATAATTACAAACTATTGTATACTAAAATCATAGTTTTGAAATACATTACTTCTAAACATCACCTTAAAGTTTAAATTCGTACTAGATCGTGATAACTCCGTGCTGACGTAACTCCTGGAGTATAATCATTTGGAAACGAAAAAAAGGGAACACCTGGAGCATTGACTTAACCCCGTGCTGATGTCCCGTACTCCTGTTTAGTGGTTTGTGTAATTAAACTGATCTGTATCGTATTAGGGCAATCTCAATCCATAGTTTTTATAAGTGGTTTTTAGATGAGAGAAAGAGAGTACAATAAATATTCACTTAGACCTAGTCTCTTCAATACATAGTTTCCTTAATAATTTCTATGTAAAGAAAAATTTAAGGACTTCATACATGTATCGGATTTAGAAGGGAGGGGATGGAAACCACGATTCTGCTCTCAACGCAAATTGTCTAGTTTCTTTGCGCATGGTTTACGGGAGGACTTAGTTTCCTGCATGAGAAACCATTTCCCTCTCTCACCTCAATAACTCTATTGCCATGTCACCAATTTACTTATGTGGCAGCTCTATTAATGCTATGAAAACTAGCTGACATAGAGCATTGGGACTGCCCTTATCCTATATTCTAAACCTTGTAAGCTTCCTGACTAGGAAGTTAGGCTACGTGTCCTCCCTACATAAAAAGTCCTCAGAAAAAATTAATTACATTAGATCCTTTTAACTGTTTTTTCAAAAAGGATGTTTCGGTTCCTCAATATCACGGACCCTTTGTGAAAAGATTCAGATAAATACAGAAAAAGACGTAATTATATTTAGATCTTTTCAATTGTTTTTTACGAAAAGAACCTTTTAATTTAATAAAATCACAAATCTTTTGTAAAATAACCTCAAATAAATATAGAAAAAAATATAATTATATATACATCCTTTCAACAGTTTAGATTTTATTGATTCGCTCGTTGCAAGAATAGGGTCGCTCGTCTAGTTTTGCCAAGACCGAAAAGAACTCCACGCCTGGTAGGTCTTCTGGACATCCACACGAGGGGGGCGATGATGGCGAATGTGATGCGCACGCTTTTTCCCCACGGCACGCAAGCTTAGGCCACAGCCCACAGCTGCTTAGCTGCCCTCGCCGCAGTACCTAGGCAATAGGCGTCACCACCGTCCGAATTGACACGTGATCTACAGTCTGTTCGGATGATCTGAAGCTTTTCGAAAAAACTATTTTTTTTGCTTTTCAAGTTAAAAAATGTTGATAATTAATTTTTTCAGTAATAAATTATAAAAACAGATACACCGTAGTTTTTAACTTTGGTTTTTACTAGTCATATATATTTCTGTCTTATACTAAAAGCTACTTAAAAGTAAATTTGGCCATAGTGTGTATAGAGCTCTAGCAGTCCTCTACTAGTAGTGGGTGTTCTACTATGCTAGTACTGTTAGTATTGTTCCTTAAGCTTTTATATATATATATATATATATTCAAGAATATTTAAAATAACTAGCCTATTTTTATTTATTATCTCAAGACTATAATCAATATATTTATAGTTTAAAAATTTATTAGATATATAAGAGAAGTCACATTAATTTTATATTAAAATATAAAATATGTTCTATACATATAATGAGATACTTAAAAAAAATACACAACGTAGACTATATTTTTGTCGACTGTGTTACTCTTATGTACGTTTTTACCCCTGGTCTTCGCTTTCGTCACATGGTCGTCTGGTTCCGTGGGTTTGTGAGTTAAACGTTGCATGGTGGCCGCCGTGAGGCGCCGTGCTGGTCAGAACATATTGTACGGTTGCCTCAGTTGCACGGCAGCAAGGTTTTGAAGGGACGGGTGACGCAGTGATGCGGTGATGCCTGTGCTGTGGGTGCAACTGGAGGACGAATGGAGTAGGCGCGCCGAGAGCTCATGTCAAGGCCACCGTGTGAAGTCGTCCCAAGAATTTATGCTTTTTCTAGGAAAAATATCCTGTGCAATCACCATACCGGTTGAAATCATTTTGTCAGTTGAACTAAAAAGTTTCAAAAATTCTGAAAAAAAATCATGGATGTACATCTCAACTTACCCCACCTACATATAAAATTTCATGATCAAATTCATCTTATACTAGCAGCTACAAAAAAGACAAATTTCGCATGAACAGTGATTTTCTACTGTTCATCACTATTCATTTTTGCTGCTTGTTTTTTTTGTAACCGCTAGTATAGGATGAATTTGATCATGAAATTTTATATGTAGGTGGGGTAAGTTGAGATGTACATCCATGATTTTTTTCAGAATTTTTTGAAACTTTTTTTAGTTCAGTTGCACGGTGGTTTCACGGAAGGGGGTTGCACCGGATATGTTGCCCTTTTTCTAGTCTTCTCCCTCATGCCTTGACCTTTTACCTTTTTCTTTGTTTAGATTTTGCCTCCTCTTCACGGCGGCTAACGTTCATGGAAGCAACAGACCTTGGCCAGCAGCCAATAATGACTCTCGTGATCAGGCGGCGTGGCGGCTGTGGAGCTTGAGGCAGGAGACGGCATGAGCAGGTAGCACAAAGGCTGCTGTAGAGCAAGGAGGGTATATATATATATCTATTACTTTTGAAGTAGTTCCTCCTATATCTGAAAAATACCATATAAACGTACTTGAAATACTATTTTATAACTTTAGGTACACTCATATATTAATTATAAGATACTCTAATGTGAGCCACATGAAAAAATTACAAAGGAGTCCATGATTTTTAGCGTATTTTATAAATACCACCATATTTCTACTATTTCTAATTAGGAGTTGGTGTTGATACGTCCATCACCAACCCAGCTTTAAACCGTGAAAAAAAACGCTGATGGAAAAAACCGGACCGACCGATGGAAAAAAAAACCTAAGCCGTTTTTCGTTCCGTTCCTCACGATATGCTTACCTCCCGACTTCTCCATGCACACGATAGCCGCCCCATCTGCAAGTCCAGATGTCTTCCCCGGTTATCCCCGTACCTATGTAATCGGGAGAAATAGATGTTTGATCTTGTAGCACAATTTTCTTTTATGGTTTAACCTTTATATTCCGTTATTAATTTTATTTTTTTGTAGCAACGCACGGGTATTGAACTAGTATACATATAAAAAGGAGTATGTCTAAAAAATGTGCATACTACCTCTGAAAAAATGTACATACCACCTAGATGATCTTATATATTCGTATACTACGCGTACATACTCCCCATCATACGAGATACTCCATACGTTGCGAGATATGATATAAGGAGTAATTACTCTCGGGAGTAGAAAAGAGGCATATATATATATATATATATATATATATATATATATATATATATATATATATATATATATAACTTCACATGAATTCGTAAGAAAATTTGAAACCTAGAATTTTTCACTGAAATTCATCGAAATTATTGATCTTTGTGAAATTCAACCGAGCAAAAATGATCAAAATGTTGTTAAACATTTTTTAATTTTTTTGTGGACGGTCCTCACATATTACTAATATTTTCATAAAAGTTTCAGATGATGATCAGGTCTAAGGAATTTTTAAAAATTTTGATAGTGTAACTGTTCTGATAAAAGGCTGACCGATGAAATTATAACAAAATGAAAAAATAGTGCAAACCATGTTAGAACATTTTAAAAATATTAGCGAGTGTGCTCCCTTGCTCTAGTGCAAGTGGGCTCGAGCTCTGTTCCCTTCCAGCGTAGGCGCCAATGGTGGTGTGTTCCCCTTCGGTGCAGGCATGGTCGGTGGCATGCTCTCACCCGGAGGACGGTGCCCTCTTTTTTCTTCGGCGCAACTCGAGTTGCAGACGGACCTCCCTTGCTCTGGCACGCGGGGCCTGAGCCCTGCATCCCCTCTTTAACCAAGATAAATAAAGGTCTGATCCACGTTGTTTACTAGGAGCCATGATTATATTTTTTGTAAGTTCGATTAGGAGACCATATTTTTTGTATGTTCGATCAGGGACCTTAGATCTTGAAGATCGACGCCCATTTCCTTCGTCCCTTCGATTCGGCAAACCTATCCCCTCGGCCGCTCGATGCGGCCTCCCCGTTGCCTCCGACCACCGGATCCAATCTCCTCGTCCCCTTCAACGCTTAGGACTCGTTCTCCGTAGTAGGACAAAGAATAATAAGCTTTTCAATTGCTTCTACAGCACCTAAGTGCGAAAAGTGCCAAACTGCTCCTTGTAATCAGAATCTGCCTACAAAGAAAGCTACCAGGTCCTTTGATATAGCAGATGACTCGTGTTGTGACTTCCGGTCTTGTAAAAAGGCTAGCTTGGCAAATAAAAAAAAAACTAAATTTCTCGGAAACGAATTGCAGAGGGCAAGGAAAAAGACGCTCCCTCGGTCCCTCCTCGCGCTTTGATGCTTTCGTCTCGCGACAGGGAAAGTGCACGGCTCTTGTGGCAGGCGCCGCTCGGCGCGGAATACGGAAAAGCTGATTTGATCTTCCGAGGCTCAGGAGGAAGTCGTTCTCGTAACGCGTAGGCATGTACCCAATATCACATCCGGATGAAGCGCCGGGCGCAGGCACGATCACGTTAGGCTGGCGCGACCTGGGGCCACGCGCGCGCACACGCACGGCCCTGCGTTTTCGCCAGCGGCGAGCTTGTCAGACGACAGCGAACCTCATACGGCATCGGGAAATAATTATGGCGCACCGCAGGGCCGGACGTGATCGCGCGGCGCGCTGTGGCGTGCACGGCGCGGGCAGTGAGCGAAGAGCACGCACCCCGTACGTGGGTTGGCGTCATCGGACAAGACGACTCAGAGCCGTACTCTGGTGGGCACGTACCTAGGGTTTTCAGAAGCTCAGGCTCTCCGTATATGGCGCAGCTGCCCGCGGGCACGTTGCCGGCGGTTTATTTGAATCTTGTGAGAGACCACGCGTACTGGACATATAGCTTAAAAACATTGGACAGTAAGTTGTCCTAACACTTATAATTTCACCGTCCTGCTATCCGTAATTTGGCGCGGAAGAGATTCGTTCGACATTAATCGCATCACGGGCGTAGTTCAGTCCTTGCACTTTATTTAGGGCATGTACAATAAAGAGTTAAGAGTGTCTCTTGGTACATTCTTCTAAGAAAAAAGATAAGCATATACAAAGGACATACACAAGAGCTAACATGCTATTTAATACTGTTCCTCTCTAATTCTGACTAGGAGCTTGTAAAGAGTCGTCTCTTCACTAAGAGTCAACTCTAGCATTTTTTGCACTTTTCTCCTCTTGCATCGCCAAGCGTGTCCACCTCATCACTAAGAGACGCCATATTAAATGGCTTTGTACATGCCCTTACATCTACTTACAGCGATGGTGTGATAGGACCGTCTGCTCAATGCATTCAAAATTGAATTGAACAAGTATTGAAATCTCGATTTCGTTTTAAATATGTCCATATAGAATAGGATGTAGTTTGATTTTACATAAAGATTAGGATTTAGGGTGAAATTGAAAAAGATTTAAATGAAAATAACTTAGACACCATCACTTAATTGTCTTGGAAGATGAGAAATAAGATTTTGTGTGAGGTGGTTTTGAATAAATGCATGTAGTTGGAAGAAAATAAATAGGGATTTAGTGGGAAAGCTACATTAAATTTACATGTAAGTTCTATACTTTTTAGGATTAATTCCCAATTTACTATTGTGAATTTGAGAAATCCCAAAATGTGGTCCCACATGTCATTGACACAATGAGTGGCAAATAGGGGATGAGGTAAACTTTCAGTGGCATATGAGAAATTTACCCTATTTTTTAACATTACCATTTAAACTATAGCCCTTATATTTTTTAATAGAAACAGTACTTCATAAGACTTTGCTTAGTCATGAAAAATAAAGAGCGCATGAAATCAAGTGATACATCTTAGTGTTACACTACTAGAATTCCGGGCTTTTGCAACGACGAGAAATCGTTGCAATAGGGCTCATTTCATTGCAATATGTACCAATAGCCACAATGTCACAATCGTTAGCAAGCGTGGCTATTAGTTGCGTGGTCCAAAGTTTGGGCCACGATTTACATTTTGTTGCAATTGTAATGCTAATTACAACGGGAATATGCGTTGCATTAGTCCGTAGCTGCATTGACGGTTTGACGTGGCAATAGTCTCAATTGCCGTGGCAATAGTAGTCTCTATTGCCACGCTCTCATGCGTTGCATTAGATAGTAGTCGCAATGACCTTAATATCGTGGTAATATTTTTTATTGCCGTGGCAATAAAGGTCTCTATTGCCACGCATATAACAGAGATGATGATAGTGTGGTACTATGGTTAGGGTTGGACAAAAAGCTCGTTGAGCTGGCTCAGTGGCTCGTTTCAAAATTGCTCTGATTACATTTGTTTTTCTTTTAAAATAAAAATTAGTTGATTTGAAACAAGGTTTAACTTCGACTCGGCTCGTTAAGCTCGGTTCGAAGTTGGGTCTCAAACAATACAGGAGACTATAATAAAAATAAATAAATCAGTGTCGAAGAAAGCTCGGAAAAAAGTTCAACTGGCTCGTTATCCACCCCTAACTATGGTTGCTTACTCATACATATTGAAGAGATAGCAAGGGCCTGTTTGGTAGAGCTCCAGATTTCAGTTTCACCTGAAATTTAAAACTTGTAGGTTAAAATAAAGTGAATTAAGTTTATATTTTTGGTCTAAAATGTAAACAAGATGATCTATCTAAACACTCTAAAATGTACTCATATCTTCAGCTTCACGAATCTGGTAAAACTAGAATTTTCACCTTCACCAATTTCATGAATCTGGATAAACTGAATCCCTACCAGACACACCCTAGGGATTAAAACAAGCAAAAGAGATAAGATAACATCAAAACTATAGACATCTTGTATATTCCTCGTTTCTGTATAGATATTATTATAGGATCTTATACTTTTCACTAATTGTATCTACAAAAACTGTATTACTCCTCTTTATTACTTATTCTATTTTTAAATACATGTCATTCTAGCTATCAAATTTTATTGATAGATACATGTTATTTCATAATTTTGTGACAATTTTTAACTATTTTTACTTTACATACCCATATTATTAATGATTTCTAATATTATTTATTCTTGTGAAATAAAGTAACATACAATATTCGATAGCAATAAGTGAGCCAATAAATAAGGGCATATCTTGGTTGAAGTGTGAAATCTTAAAATCTTAAAATAGAGAGAGTATATCTTTAGATGTTGTGTCTTACACTCTTACTGTAGCCTATGATAGTAAATAATATTAGAAATTGCTAGAAGTTAAGAGTATAGAAGAGAAAATATTAAAAAGTCATATCAAAATTGTAGAATAACATGCATCTCGAAGCTTAATTTCAAAAGTAAAATGACGCATATTCAAAAACGCAAGGAATATTCTGAAACAATATAGCAAAAATTACATGCCTCGTATCTTTACTGGTGTTTGTCATAATTAGGTGTAGTATATCGATCCAAACAAATGTCATATCTTATTAACCAGTTTTTTTTCTCCTTTTTCCACCAGAAGGATAAATTCTTGAATTTTTTTAAAATAATATATTTTTAAATGATTTTAGAAATATAATATTAAAAATACAAAAATACATCTCTGCTGTCAAACGAGATGATGATGGCAGAAGTTCTGTCATCATTTCAATTGGCGAGAAAGCTTATATCGTCATTTTATTTAGTGACTGATTTCTATTTTATTACTAATTTATTTGGCCGACAGATCATTTTGTCGATGATTTATTTGTCCAACAGTCTGATTTAACTTATAGACCTCGGTCTGTTGCCATTTCATTTGGCGATAGAGGATCTGCGCTAACAGATTTGCAATAAAGGTAATGTTTGTAAAAAATATTTGGGTATTATTTTTAAAATGTACTCCCCCGTTTTTTTATAAAGCCTATTTTTTGAATGGCCTTATTTACAAATGTAAGTTTCGCATGTAGATTTAATGAGACTTTTCCTTCTATATCCCTATTTATTTTCTCTCATCCATATGTATTTATTTATTATCACCCATACAAAGTATATCTTTCACTTCTAAGATAATTAAGTGGGGCATCTAAGTTATTTTCTTTTGTATCCTTCTTAATTTTAATACAACTTTAATTTTTGTGCAAAATTAAAATATATCTTATAAAAAACCGGAGGGAGTATTATTTAAGAAACTGACAAATGCTTTGTATTGGCAGGAAGTAGGAACTGCGTCCACTTCATGCGTAAGTTTGGCCATTGTAATGGTACGCCTGTTTCCAAAGCTGCGCGCGAGGACGCGAGAGGTCCGCCACTGGCTCACGCAGCCAAGGCTCGGCTCGCGCGTTCCCAAGGTCCCCCCATCTCCTGCTCCCACGACAGGATGCCATGCTCGTTCCCAGTGGCGTGGGCTAGCAATCGGACGTCTGATATACAGTTTATTTTATTGTATGTTTTTTTGTAATATTTTTTTATATGTATAATATTTTTATTTAATATGTGCAATATTTTTTACAACGTCTGTAAAATTTATTTACCGTACCAATATTTCTATTGTTTATACTGTTATCAAAGGAAAATAATGCACGCGTAGGAAAAAATGTTGCACAGTTAGAAAAAAATGTTGTAAGTGTCGAAAAAATGAACAGTGCATCGAATGTCCGAACACAAATCATTCTTTTCCCGAATACATTTTGCACGACGAATTCCCCCACAACCGCCCGCCCCTGGGCCTGCACCCGAGATAAAGTTCAAAATTCCGACGAAATTTTGGTAGAAATTTTAGATTTTGATTGGAGATGAGATTTTAAATCTAATTTAATATAAATATTAAAAAAAATCAAATTACTATAGTATATTCAGAAATTTCACGAAAATCTTAGTAATTTTGGCCAGATTTCAACCCTTTTGGATCGTATTTGGGTCAATACCTCTAAAGAATGCCAACTTTCATGAAAAGTTTTAGACAAATCAAAATTTTGAGATATTTATAAAAATAACAGAATTACTTTCAGATTTTTGTAAAAATGTCCAAGTTTGATCATGCTCTAAAAAAATTATGGTATTATCGTTAGCAGTCTAAGATCATACAAAAAGTTTCCAAAATAATTGAACTTCATTTGTTATGTTTGAAAAATCAAAAATAAAAGGAACATAAATAAGACAATAAGAATGTTAGAATTTATAAATTCACTCAAGTGTGATTCGTATCCAAAATTGTTAAGAGAGCTTCAGAATCGCCTTAGCATCGTTTTGAAAAAGTTTCAAAAATTCTAAACCTTCCTCGGTTGCTCAATCAAATATATGGAATCAACACACGTGTTTAGCCAGCCTTTTATAAAAACAATAGCATTATCAGAATTTTTGAAACTTTCTTAGATTTAATCATCATCTGAAAATTCTATGAGAATATTAGTAATGCATAAGGAAAATACACAAAAAAATTTCTAACGTGGTTTAAAATATTTTTCATTCAGTTGAAATTTTTTTGGAAAAACTTTTATCAGGACAATAGCACTGTCATAATTTTAGAAATTAGTCACGTTTGATCATCATCTAAAAATTTTGTAAAAATATTATTGATACGTCAGGACCATCCACAAAAGATTTCAAAATTTTCTAACGTTATTTGAACCATTTTTCATTCAGTTGAAATTTGTTACTAAGGCTTTTAATAGGATAGTAGCAATTTCAAGATTTTTGAAAATTCCTCGGGCTTAATCATATTTTGAAAATTTTATAGGAATATTAGCGAAGCGCTAGGACCATCCGCAAAAAATTTCAAAATTTACTAACGCGGTTTGGACAATTTTTCGCTCGGTTCGAATTTGTCACGATTTCAGCAATTTTGGCTGAAATCTTGGAAATTCCAGTCCAAAAAATTCTAGATTTCAATTTTGATTTTTAAATTTTATTTGGATATCAAACAAAATTCTAAAATTTCTGATTTTGGTGTCCTTCCAGATATAGTCTGAAAATGAAATTTGAAACAGCAACTTGCGAGAGATATGACCAGGCAAATGATCGAGAGGAAGCTCCGCATCGCCCGCCCATGAAACGCCTTTGTGTGGCTCCTTCGACTGCTCGAGCGGTAGAATCTGAAGCCGCATAGTGCCAAATCGGACGGCGTGCCCGCACCGCTGCCCAGTGCCCCTACAGTTAAGTAGATCATATACAGTATTTAAAGTCAGAATACATCTATATCATCTAATATATATATATATACACACACACACACACACACGATCTATTAAACATGAATGCCACAAAATAAGCACGTTGCTTATCCCGTATGGAAAGGAAAAACAGTTTTTTCGAACCCGCAACAGTGCATGGTGCACCCGCCGCCACGACACGCCACCCTCCCACGGGAACTGCCCTGCCCCCGGAATCGTATCCCAGCACGCCACCATGCGCCCCGTCGATCAAGCACGAAACCTTGCCGGCCACTGATTAGGCCGGGACGTACCTATACTGGTCCCCGCAGGTCATGTACCGCTACTCCCATTGGGCGATGCTGGCAGCGGAAGGATGTAGCGTGCACGTACAGTGAACGAACACGACGAAACGGACTGGTTCGTCCAGGTTTTTCATCGGCCCCGCACGGCAACGCGCGGGGCAAGGCTGGGTCAATCCAGGAGCCAGCCGCAGGCGCAATACGGCAGCGCAATGGGGACGACGAAGACAGGCGTCCGGTCTGGTTAGGTTGTGCGTCACGGCGCCAGAAGGCGGCGACCTATTGCGCGGCGGATGAGGCTGGGCTGGTGACGAGGACGAGGCTGTTAGTTCAAACATGATGTGTATGGGTCATGTTCAATTATGTTTTGAATAAGTCTGTTCAGACCTCAGGCATGCTGTGTACATGTCAAGGTCTTGGTTTTTTCGGTTGTTTACTTAGTCTAGATCACGCACGAAAATTATGGCGATTAGCGCAAGACTCGGGCAAATTAGTTGCATGGAGTGCGTTAGCAAACCCTGAATAAATGGATTTGAAACACCAGAAGAATGATGCGCTTCCTGTAGCCCAAATTACTCTGTCTCTCGCATTCTCTGAGTTAGTGTTCAGTTATTTCACTTGTCGGATAGAATACAGTGCAAAACGCATATAGTCCACCTTCAGGTTTAGCGCCAACAAGTGGTATCAGAGCCACCACTGTATGCCCAACATCCTTCGTTACGAATCCATGGCGATGGTTCCTCAAGCCGCGGCGGTGAGAGACGGTGGTGGAGTCTCATTCCAATACCCGATGTTGACTTCAACCAACTACACCGCATGGGCTATCAAGGTTGAGGCGCTCCTGGATGCGCAAGGCCTCTGGGAGGCTGTAGCTCCGTTGGAAGGCGCAGTCGTGGAGGCACGGAAGGACAAGACAACGAGGGCGCAGCTTCTCCAAGCGCTCCCGGAGGACATTCTCTTGCATGTCACGTAGAAAAAGACGGCGAAAGAGCTCTGGGACTGCCTCAAAACGAGGTTCGTCGGAGCCAATCGCGTCAAGACTGCCCGCCTTTCAACCCTGAAGGGCGAGTTCAATTTGTTGCGTATGAAGGATGGGGAGTTGCTGGATGACTATGCCAGCAAGATCAGCGGCATGGCGGTGAGGTACGCCAACCTCGGTGGGACACTCGACAACGCAACCATGGTCAAGAAGCTCCTCAATACAGTCCCAGATCGGTTCTACCTGGTCGTGGCTGGGATCGAGCAGTTCTGTGACATGGACACGATGCTGTTTGAAGAGGCGCTTGGACGGCTGAAGGCCTTCGACGAGCATGCTCTTCTATGTACTCCCAGCGAAAATGGCGATGGCCAGCTCCTGCTCACTCAGGCCGAGTGGTAGGCGCGGCAGAAAAAAGGTGGTAGCGAGTCGAATTCAGGTGGCGACAAAAGAACTGCTTCATCCGGTGACAAATCAAAGGAGTAGAAGCCAAAAGGGAAGGAGCAGGCGATTGGCTCTCCTGATGGCAAGAAGAAGGGTAAGTGTCATAACTGCGGAATCTACGGCCATTGGGCGAGAGATTGTAGAAAGCCAAAGAAGGAGCGGCGCCAAGAAGAGGTGCATGTCGCCGAATCCAGTAGCGAGCAGCCAGCGCTTCTGTTGGCTGAGTCTTGCAATCACGAGCTTGAAGCCTATGAGACAATCCTCTTGAATGAGCAGCGTGTGACTCCTTGTGACAGTAGTGAGGGAGTGTGGTATTTGGATTCCGGTGCTAGTAATCACATGACTGGCGCTAGGGACTTGCTCTCGTCACTCGATGAATCTGTCCGGGGAACTGTCCGGTTCGGCGACAGCTTGGTGGTGCAAATTTGTGGGCGTGGCGCGGTCACGTTCGAATGTAAGAATGGCGAGCAGCGCGCACTCACAAATGTTTACTACCTTCCTAGTCTTCATAGCAACATCATAAGCCTTGGACAACTCGATGAGGGCGGCTGCAGAATTGCAATTGAAGATGGTGTGCTCTCGGTGTTTGATCCGAAGCACACGCTCTTAGCACGGGTGTCTCGTGCTGGCAACAGATTGTATACCCTGCAACTACACCGTGCGGAGCCAGTGTGTTTGTTGGCCAAGACTGAAGATCAGGCATGGTTGTGGCATAGGCGTTATGGGCATCTGAATTTCCGAGCCCTGCGCGACCTCGGTAGATTGAAGATGGTGGAAGGAATACCTGTGCTAGACCGTCCAGAGGCTTTCTGTGATGGCTGTGTGCTTGGAAAACAACATCGCAAACCATTTCCTCAAGCAACGGCGTATCGAGTTGAGAAGCCTCTGGAACTGCTGCATGGTGATTTATGTGGTTAGATCACTCCTACTCCTAGAGGCAAGCAATACTTCTTGTTGATTGTTGATGATCATAGCAAATACATGTGGGTGCAGTTGCTGGCATCCAAATCGGAGGCATTGTAATACTTCAAGCGTGTGAAGGCTCTGACAGAGAAGGAGCATGGTTTGTCAGTGAAGGCTTTTCAGAATGATCGTGACGGCGAGTTCCTGTCAGCTGAATTCAAGAAGTTCTATGATGACGAGGGCATTAAGCGCAATACCACCGCTTCCTACTCACCACAGCAGAACGGGGTTGTCGAGAGGTGCAACCAAACTGTGGTCGAGATGGCCCGGTGCTTACTGAAGTCCATGAAGAGGCCATCTTGCTTCTGGGGAGAGGAAGTGAGCAATGACGTCTACTTGTTGATCCACGCGCCGACGAAAAGCCTGAATGGGAAGACTCCATATGAAGCGCTGCACAATCGAAAGCCCAAGGTACATCATCTAAGAACTTTTGGCTGCACAACTCACATGAAGAAAACGGGTCCAGGAGTGAACAAACTTGCTGACCGATCTGTGCCAGTAGTGTTTTTAGGCTATGAAGATGGAGCTAAGGCATATAGATTGTTTGATCCAGTGGCTAACAAGTTGTTTGTGTCCCGTGATGTTATATTTGAGGAGCACAAGCCTTGGAATTGGGAGGACATGCATGGGAGTGTATCTAATCCAGTCATGTTCATGGTACATGACGTGGATGACGTCTTGACACCGACAACAATGTCGCTGGTGATGCCGATGACACCGTCGAAACAGGCAACGACGACGCCAGCAATGCCAACGACGTCACCGACACCGACAACAGCGTCAGCAACGCCCAGCTCCACTCTTGCGAGCCACGAAGCGTCACCAACACTCACCGGAGTGCACGAGCAAGCGCGGTATGCAACACCTCCTTCTAATGCTACGCCGGATTCAGATGGAAAAATACCACGGTACCGCACCCTTCAAGACATGTATGATAATACAGAAGAAGTCTTAGAATGGGAATATAGTGGTATGTGTATGCTTGCAGCTGAGGAACCTTCCAGCGTTGAAGAAGCATTAGAAGAGGAGCCATGGCGCAAAGCTATGGAGGCGGAATTGGAGTCCATTGAGAGTAACGGCACTTGGGAGCTAACTGCATTGCCTGAAGGTCAGAGGGCCATCGGCTTAAAATGCATGTACAAGCTGAAGAAAGACCCGGCTGGGAATGTTGTTAAACATAAAGCACGCTTGGTTGCGAAGGGATTTGCACAGAGAAAGGGTATAGATTTTAACGAGGTGTTTGCACCAATGGCTCGCATTGAATCAGTTCGTCTCTTGATTGCGCTTGTGGCGAAAGACGGATGGGAGATACATCACATGGATGTATGCTCTGCATTCCTCAATGGTGAATTGCTTGAAGAAGTATATGTGCAGCAACCAGTTGGTTTTGAAGTTCCTTCAGAGGAGAAGAAGGTTTACAAGCTCAAGAAAGCGTTGTATGGGTTGCGTCAGGCGCCACGTGCTTGGAATGAAAAGCTACACAAGGCGCTTGTTTCATTGGGATTTAGCCAAGCAGTAGTAGAACATGTTGTGTATCGCAGGAATACACCTACAGGGGTGCTCTTGGTAGGTGTTTATGTGGACAACTTAATCATCACTGGTTCATATGTGTAGGAGATCAGTACATTCAAGGATCAAATGAACACTATGTTCAGCATGATTAATCTTGGTCTGCTGAGCTATTATCTGGGAATTCAAGTGAAGCAAGGAAATGGAGAGATAACTATGTGCCAGAGTGCATTTGCAGCAAAATTAGTAGAGAAAGCAGGTTTGGGGGGGTGTAACCCGTGCACCACTCCTTTGGAACCAAGGCTTCGATTGAGCAAAAGGAGCACAGGAACTACCGTGGACTCCACTCTGTATAGAAGTGTGGTTGGGAGTCTCCGTTATTTGGTGAACACACGACCTGACATTGCTTTCAGTGTGGGCATTGTTAGCAGGTTCATGGAGTCACCAACTTCTTAACATTGGCTTGCTGTGAAGCATCTTCTGAGGTACGTCTCAGGGACACTCAATTATGGTTGCTGCTATAGGAATGAAAGTCAGCAGGAGCTGGTATTAGTTGGTTCTGATGTGATGATCTCATGGAGATATGGATGATCGCAAAAGCACCAGCGGCATTGCATTTTTCCTTGGGAACAACTTGGTTACATGGGCTTCACACAAGCAGAAAGTGGTAGCACTGTCAACGTGTGAGGCTGAATACATAGCGGCGGCGACAACATGTCAAGGAATCTGGTTAAGCCGTCTCATGGGCGAACTAATTGGAGGAAATCCACCTCAGGTGCAGCTGCGTGTAGACAATAAATCAACAATTGCATTGAGCAAAAACCCAGTTTTTCATGAGAGGAGCAAACACATAGATACAAGGTATCATTTTCTCAGGGAGTGCATGGAGGCCGGCAGTGTTCAGGTCGATCACGTCAGAACTGAAGGCCAGCTAGCAGATATTCTCACCAAGGTGCTCGGGCGGAACAAGTTCATTGAAATGCGTCAAAAGATTGGCATTGCTCAGCTGGTGTAGTCGACATCAAGTTTGGGGGGTGTTTTGTTAGTTCAAACCTGATGTGTATGGGTCATGTTCAATTCTGTTTTGAATAAGTCTGTTCAAACATGAGGCATGTTGTGTACATGTCAAGGTCTCAGTTTTTTCGGTTGTTTACTTAGTCTAGATCACGCATGAAAATTGTGGTGATTAGCGCAAGACTCGGGCAAATTAGTTGCATGGAGTGTCTAATATTTAGAAATATTAGGATTGTGTAGTATTTAGTATTTAGAAGTGTAGAAATTTAATGTAGTAGAAATATTAGGCAATATTTAGAAATTTAATGTAGTATTTAGTATTTAGAAATATTAGGACTGTGTAGTATTTAGTATTTAGAAATTTAGAAATTTAATGTAGTAGAAATATTAGGCAATATTTAGAAATTTAATGTAGTAGGACTGTGTAGTAGAAATTTTGTTATGCAAATAATGTATTAGGCAATATTTAGAAATGTAATATGGTAGAAATTTAATATTACGATGAAACATGTTAGGTTAGTCATATGTTGCGTGGGTAATGTTTCAAAAATTACGAAGTAGCCATATGGTAGGCTAGTCGAATGACTTATTTATAGTCGAATTTCTTAGTATGATCACCATATGTTTTATATATTGTATTTTAGAGTAATATTTAAAAAACATGGTAGGCTAGCAGCATATCGTACGTTGTCAGGCACCGTGCTACATTAGAAATTAGTAGAGTAAAAAAAATTGGACATGTCAAGCATCGTTAGAAATTAGTAGAGAATTTTTTTGAAAATATAATGTAACATTTATATGGTAATGCAGGATGCGGTTAGATGGACAACTGGTGAATTTTTCGGTCCGACGTTGTAGGCAATATGTCGGAGAAATTGTATTTTCAAATGTTTCATGGAGATGGGGGAGATAACACAAGGGGCAGATGGAGTGGATTTGTCAGCATTTTCAAGAGTCGTACAGGGCATATCTAGACCGAGCGATAGGCTATATAGGATTTTGT
The DNA here is from genome assembly GCA_036346375.1 of Guadua angustifolia. Lineage (NCBI taxonomy): Eukaryota > Viridiplantae > Streptophyta > Magnoliopsida > Poales > Poaceae > Guadua > Guadua angustifolia. The sequence goes on from CM070508.1 coordinate 8,484,283, forward strand.
TGGAGTGGATGTTTCGGATGTTTAATTTGGATGCCCAGATTGTTCGGCTGTAGGTTAGAGCAGTAGTAAGCCGTGCACAACAATGTTTTTATGGAGAGTTGATTCCTATTAACGCGACATCATCATGGAGGAGCTATGTTGGGTTTGCCGTAGAGCGAGGCTGGCCGCTCATGTTGCTGGTACAGTGGTACCAGGTACCTCCATCGGTGTTAAACGTTCATGATGTCGGGGTAGATATTATGGAGGAGAGGAAGACAAATATGCAAGAATGTGATGATGAAGGTGGCGAGGAACCCGGAGACGGGGTACACGAGATTGGCGGTGGTGAGGGGATCGGGGGGGGGCGAGGAGACAGTCGTGGAGGCGCGGGGGGTGGCCGACGTGGGGGAAGAGGTGGAGGACATAGTTGACATGATGGAGGAGGAGGACTGTGCGGATGAGGAAGTCCCTAATGGCGAACACTGGACGAGGAGGACAATATTCCTGAGGTGCCTGTCCCTGGTGTGTAGACTAATTATAATTTCAAAGACCTAACAATGAATGAAGGGAACAGTGATGCATGGGAGTATCATGAGAACGAGGTAATGTAGGGGGCTATATATAAATACAAGGAGGTTGTGATGGATGCGGTGAAGTACTGGTCAATGTCTCTTCGACGGCAATTCAGGGTAGTGAAGTCTAGCAAAAAAGAGTACGACGTGAAGTGCGCATTTTCCGATTTTCGCAACTTCGTGCCGGGGCAACGTCCGACCAGCTCGCCCATAGATAAGTGGTAGCCCGCGTTGCGTAGGTCACTCATGATTTTTCCTGTATTTTTTGGGATGTATTTGATGGGCCCCGCTAGGCTTCGAAAACCCCTAAGTGGCCACAATTTCAGGGTTTCGTGGCTGCGCGTGCCTTCTTCGATTTTCGCAACTTCGTGCTGAGGCAACGTCTGACCAGCTCATCCATAGATAAGTAGTAGCCCGCATTGCGTAGATCACTCGTGATTTTACCTGTATTTTCTGGACCATATCCGGTGGGCCCCGCGAGGCTACGAAAACCCCTAAGTGGCCACAATTTCTCAAATCAGAAGTTACTGCGGAAAATAAGGTAGGCTACACTCTTTATTATGACTTAAAACTAGGATGAGCATCACGAACAAGGAAATATAATGATTACAACTTCACATCTACTGAGTGGATCGAGGCCACTTTCTTTTCGCCTATATCTCCAGTGGGACTTCTCTAGCACGACGTGCCCTCTCTCGTTTCCTCTCTCCCTCCGCTTCCTTTCGACGTGCCTCCTCGTGTGCGGCGTCACGCTGCTCTTGAAGCTGCTGCCTGAACTACTCGTCCCGGTTGGCTTGATCAAGGAGCCCTTGGTCTTCGGGGTTAATCTCCATATCAAATCACTGCTCAAATTAACACAGTGCGTGGAAGCGACTGCATGAAACATAAATTAGCAAAGTTTCGTGTACAAGTATTACGAAACATGTATGATTGTTACCATCTGGTGATTCTTCAGGCTCTTCTTCGGCGGGTCGAAAGCGTAGTTGCGGCACTTCCAATACCTCATCTTCCAAGTTGGAATTTCCCAAAAGCGGACAAGCCTGCAAGGATCTCCGCACATACACATCGGTGGGATAGTCCTACGAGGTAGGAAGAGATCCTATTACGCGACGTTACGCGGCCCGTCCAAGGCGCTTCCCTCTTCCTTTGTTTTCCCCTTTTCCTTTCCATTTGCACGCCTCGACATTTTTCCTTCCTCTCTTTTTTCTCTTCTCCTTCTCTTCTCTCTTCTTTTCTCTTCTCTCAGTTCTGTCTTTACTCTCGGTCTCACTCACAAAAATGAAAACGAAGACTGAACCGGCGTTTTAAAGGGCAGATATCGCCATAATATGGGGCGATCGCCCCATGTCGGGGCGACATGTGTCTCGCCGTAACGGCGATTAACGGCCACTAACGCCTACGGCCGGCGATTAACGGCAAAGGGTGTCTGTCGCCTTTTCCGTTGATTATTTTCGAAAAGAAGATTTAAAGAAATATTAAATAAAAAAAATTCGTGTCTTCGGGCCGTGGTGCTTGTAGGCACATGACCGGCTTGGGTTGGGCCAACGATGATTTTTTTTCTTTTTTTGCTTTTTTTCTTTCTCTTTTGTCCCGTTGCATTAGGCTTGTGCAGAGCTATCCTCCTTGGTTGAACTATTTTTTTTGCTATCGTCTATTGCTTCTTGCTTTCTTACCTTACCTGTTTTTGACGAGTTATTCTTGCCTGGATGTTGTTTTTATGTGGCTCCGTTAGTTCTGTAATCATTGTTATGTGGCTCTATTCGGTTGCAGTTTTTTTTGCCTAATGTTATAGCATGTCTTTATTTATTTATTTTTTGTTGTTCCTCGTTTTCACTTTTCCCTATTATTGTTATATTTATTTTTTTATTTTAATCAGCTAAATGCCTTCATATTTCTTTATTTGGATAATTGATATCATACCACTCTAAAGATTAGCATGCTCTTCAACAAATGCCACTCGTTGTCACAATAAAATATGGGTTTATTTAGTTACAGATTTTTATCTAATGTTTTTTAGTAGTTTTTTTATCTCATATTCATTTTCCACTATTTTTATATTAATATCTTTTCTTTTGTTTTCAACTAATTGCTTTCATTTGTTTGACCAATATTTTTCCACTTGTTGTGTTAATAGTTTCACTTGTTCTACCAATAGTTTTGAATTGTTTCGCGGGCACGTTTGATTTGTTCCACTAATAGACATTGTTGATGAATTGTTGAAACATCGACAGTGAATGATTCAAACATTTCAAACTAAACTAAACTAAAAGTGTGGAACATTGGCCATACCCAGTGAAATATCGCCAATGAATTATTGGAACTTTGAAACCAAAAGCATGGATCATTAGCCATTTCTTCTTAGAAATTGATACGCCCGAGCATCGTCGATGAACTAATGGAACAAAAAACTAAATACATTGAACATTTAATTTATATACTGAAATATGTAACACCCGCCAAATTCATTCTTCCTACTCAATTCAAAAAGATATTAACTGGAACATTGTCCATGACTAATAGAGTAATAGGAAGGAACGCGTGGAATATTTTGTTCAATTTCATGGAACATATGTCTAACGATTTAATTTTCTATCTATCAATACATCCAAGTGGAGTCTAGTTTCAATGATCTCATCGTAATTTGAATTTTGGAATTTGAAAAAAAAAACTCGAAGCATGTGCAATGACTGCGTGGACTGTGGACAGGCAGGTCAAGGGAGCGCGTAGAAGCGTTGCTTTCGCGGGCAAATGAATGGGAGGTGGGCTCCAAGGCCCAACATGCCTTTTATGGAAAATGGGCGGCCCGCAGCCCTAGAACTTGTTTGGTTGTCGTCTCGTACAAGTTTGATCGCGGGAGTCTGTATCATCCAAGTTTGATTCTGGAGAAATGATTATGTAAGTTCTTTGTGCATCGTGCTGATCTAGTTCCGCACCGCACGCAGACAAACAAACGTCATCTTGCATACGTGAATATATACTCACGTGATACAACGAGCAACCAACGCTAACTCACTAGCTCTCACGAATTTAACCTCATGAAACCAGGCAACCAAACAGTTGCCTAAAAACCTACCTCCCCGTTTCACGAGGCCGGCATAAGTTTCGCAGTAGAGGTGGTAGAGTGAGACTGAGAGTAACCAAACAACAGACCACCGCGCGCTCGGCGGCGTAAGAGCTACTACCACTCCGGTGTTGCTTGCTAAGGGTTAGTGGTACCGGTAGTAGCAGCAGCTGCGTAAGCAACCTGATTGGATGGAGCGTGGGATGAGAGGAGATCTGGGGAGCGGTGGTGGACCTGGTGGTGGTGGTGGGGAGATGAGTGGAGGAGGAGGGCGAGCGGAGGCGCACTACCGCGGGGTGCGGAAGCGGCCGTGGGGGCGGTACGCGGCGGAGATCCGCGACCCGTGGAAGAAGACGAGGGTGTGGCTCGGCACCTACGACACACCCGTTGAGGCCGCCCTCGCCTACGACCGCGCCGCCGTCGCGCTCCGCGGCGCCAAGGCCAGGACCAACTTCGGTAGCGGCAGCGGCTGTGGGCACGGTCACGGACACCTCCCGTACCTGCAGCCATGCCTGCCACCGAGGCCAGCACGTGCTCCCAGCCCCTTCGGTGGGCCCGACGTCAGCCACCCCTCCCCCTGGCACTTCGTCTACTTCCCGGCGAGGCTGCAGCCTATGGCACCGCCGGGACCCGTCGCGGGGGAGGTCGCTGCGTCGCTGCCGTCCACGGCGCTGGAGCTCCGGACGGGACCGAGGAGCCTCCCGTTCGACCTCAACGAGCCGCCATCTCTGCTGTTTGGATCGTGATCTCTACACGTAGAGTACCAAGAGTAGGATAGGAACACGGCAGAGGCTAGAGAAGGTAATTAACGGGGAGTGCAGAGCACTGGTCCGGCTGTGTATATATATATACCTATTTAAGGAAAGTTTGGCCTTGTCGTCTTTGTTCATGTTCTTGTTTTCCCTTTTTCTTTTGCTGGGACTCTTCGATCTTGTGCTATTGTTTTCGTGGTGTCTCAGCTGTAGGACGCTTTTACTGGACGTTCTCAGCCAAGTGCGGTAAGAGGGCGCGTTGGGTTTGTTGCTTGAGCTTGTGTTCGTTCACCATGGAACGACTGACTCTTCAGTTGCAGGGGCTTTCGTGAGTCGTGAGCCGCAGGCGTACGTTGGGTGCGTCAGTGTATGCGGTACACCGGTAGTTACCCACAACTGAACGTGCGGTCTGCTCATAGTTTAATTTAATTCGCATGACGAAATCCTTAATGACATTCAAATGGAGGCACTGTTAGCCTGAAACACGGCCGCCCAAGCATCAGCTTCCTACTCGTATAGGACTCGCGCGTAAGGCTATTCCTAGTGCATAGTTTTATTTCTCAGTTTTCAAAAGTGTTATATCAGCTTTTGTCTAGATAATCATGTATCTCAAATTTTATCTAGATGAAACTCTTTTTATCTCTCTCTTCATAATTACCTTGCCATGTCACCAAACATAATGATGTGTCATGTCATTTAATGAGAATGAAACTCAGTTGAAACTTCCACTGGAAATGACCTAAGACGGATTCGTGTCATTAGTGTTTGTTTCTGGTTTCCTCTTTCAAGCCACCTCGAGTATTGGACTAATGATTGCCTCTGTGAGTTTGTGTTGCATTAGGCCATTCTCTGTGTATAGTTTCATTTCCCAGTTTCAAAAGTGCCACATCAGCTTTTGTCTAGATAACCGTGTATCTCAGGTTTCATCTAGATGAAACTCTCTCTATCTCTCTTCATAATTATCTTGCCATGTCACCAAACATTATGATATGTCATGTTATTTAATAAGAATGAAATTCAGTTGAAACTCCCACTGAGAATGGCCTTAGATCACGGCTTTCCGGTTTCAATCACCCGTTTGACTTTGTTTCCAAATATTTTGGTTAGGCATGCAGCGCAAGATTTTAAATTTCAATATCGGATCATATCTTAGAAGTGACTTAAATCCGATATCTCGGTAAGATCTTGGAATTTCGAACGAAATCTAAAAAGTAAATTTCAAATTCGGCTTTTCTTGATCGGGATTTCCGAGATTTTAGCAAAAATTATCAAAATCTCGGTAAGAAACACCGAAATTTTGGTAAAAAAACTTAAAATCCAATCAAAATACCTCATCTTACATCACAGATAATTTTAATTAAAAACCGTTCACATCATAGATAGTTTTACTCAAAAACTGTGTAATGACTCATCACAAGCGGTTTTTGATTAAAACCATCTGCAATGTGCACTTTTGAAAATTTTTAGTTTTTTCATTTCGCTGGGATTTAAAACTTCATCCCTAACCGAAATCTCGATTGAGATTTTCAAAATTTCATCAGGATTTTGAACCTGGTGCGGCGTCAAACCTGTTGCCAATAGAAAACCCCCTAATTTCTATTCTGGGGTACACATGCTCACGTTAACTTCAGTCTACATTCAGTACGGCGAAAACATCACTTTTGGCCAGTTACTTTTTTTCTTTTTGAGATGGTTTGGCCAGTTACTAGTACTACTATACTCTAGGCTCAGGTAAGCATGTATCGGTAGTTCGGCCGAGGAATGATCCAAATCTCATGTGGACGTGAGTACAAAACTGCTTCCGAGCCAAACAGATAAGAACGTAATTTTTCGAGCCCAAACTGATGTGGGAGCACAAAGCTGCTGGGGCAAAAAAAAGAAAAAAAGAAAAAAGAAAGAAAGAAGGTTGGGAATTGAGATAGGGTAGTAACATAACTTAGGTGACCAAATGTCCCAAACTCATGAGTGACTTTACACGGCACAAAGCTACGTAAACTGCAGTACAAAGCGTGATGCTGAAGGAACCTCGGTTCCAAGAGGGCACCACAAAGATTACATCCAACTGGAACTCCCATGGTACAGAACTAAACCACCTTCATGCTCTCGGCGAAGCTTCCGGGATTGATAGTTATACTCTTGGTGCAATTATCTGTCTTGTAGATGCCAACCAGCCTATCGGCTAGTTCAAACATGTTGTTTCTAAGGCTGCAAATGAAGTGACATATTTCAGTTCATATGAACCACCAAACGTGGTAAGTTTCACTTCCCCTCCATCTATTACTATTTCGGCCGAACTTTTATAGCACTAATTTTCAATTCGGGCCTTGTTCCTAGAGGGGTATTCTAGCCCCTATGCTACATGATCATTACGAAGCAAACAGTTGGTAAACTCGTTCATATCTCTGAAGATTTTTTGCTAAATACTTCCCATAAAAGGGCTTTGCAGCTTGAACACAAGTAACAGTGCGAAGCAGAGATATCTCTGAAGGTTCTTTTGCTAAATAAAACGGTTTTGCAGCTTGAACACAAGTAACAGTGCGAAGCAGAGACAGAAGCAACATTTGGGAAAAGTGAGCTAAGTAAACGTACCTAATAATAATGAACTGGGCATCTTTGGTCCGATCTTTCACATAATGCCCAACGATGGATACATTCTTAAAGTCTGTAAACAGAAATTTCATTAATTTATTGAAGCATCGAATAGTATTAGTGAAGCAAACAGCCACAAGACTTACCTAACGCTGCATCTATCTCATCCATAACATACAAGGGAGTAGGTTTATAATGGTGAAGCGCAAAGACCAGAGCCAGTGAGCTAAGCGTCTGCATGACAATAGACAGTTAAATTGGTATCTACTCAAAAGAGTAAAATTAGGATGGCAAAATTTTAAGTAATCCATGTAACACATGCACAATGCTTACAGCAAAGGAGTACATGCGAAGGGTTTACATTTACATTTTACATAATATCATATCTGTGTAAATTAAGTTGCAAATTCAAATTATATACAACATGAAGGTCAGGTACCAAGAAGCTATTTCATGCTGTCAAAGCAGTCAACAAGAAATGAGTCAGTGATATCACTGCTGAACACAGAAGGAAAAATATACACAGGTAGAAAATAAGCAAATCTCTACTACTTCTAATTACGAGTTGGTGGCAGTGGTTCGTTCTTCCCTCTCCTACTCCTAGACATACCCACAAAACCGTCATTTTCTCGATCTTCTATACATTGGCGAACAGAGAAAGTTTTAATTCAGTTGGATATGCATGCATGCGTGATCTATAGTGTACCAGACTCTTATCTCAATTAACCGATTCTATTTTCAAATACTGCACAGCCGATCTTTTTTCCATATATTGCACGCATACAGCTTTTGAGTTATCATATACCTTTGAGTTGCCATATACATCCTTTCCATTAAATATTTAGTTGTACGTGTAGACAAGATCATCTTTTCTTTTTATCTAATCACGCATGGACTTGATTCCGACCGACTAGCAGTATGCGCCCATTGATCTGACATTCGAATCGGCGGCGATTGCTCCCGCTGCTCTTCGGATTGGATTGATTGATTCCCTTATGAAGGAAGCAAAGCTCCGATTCATGGAGTTGGGATCTCTTCTCACCTCTTTCTCTTTTGTTGCCTTTCTTATTTGAAGATTTTTTAATCTGGATTCTATAGATATTTTCTCAGTTGTTGAATCTATATAACCCCACTATTTCTTGCCTCTCCTGCAGATGTGTTGAGCTTATCCATTGAGTGGAGGTAATAGGTAACCTTCTTGATCTCGTCGATATGGCGTAGAGGCAGGTCACCGATGGTGGGCGATGAGATAGGTTGGCGACGCTGTTGCAGCTCGTGCACGGTGGATGACGTCAATAGGTTGAGGGAGATGCTTGCGGGGGCAGGCAAGGAGGCGATGGAGCTGGTTAATAGGGTGAGGCTATAGTATGGTCGAAGCAAAACGTACCAGTCATGCACGCCACTGATGATGGCAGCCACATACAGGTGATGCCTACCTCTTCAACGCCTTTGCGCTCATGAAGCAGTAGGTGATGCCTCTCTCGGTCGATCAATCGATCTCGAATTATAGCGTTACAAATTTACAATCCCAAGTGATATGATGTTATTATTTAAGTTCGTGAAATTAAAGATAATTTTAAGCTCGAGTTTATAAACAGGTGCTTGAAATTTGTATACTTCGATGAATTGATTTAAACATTTAACCATTGCACATTTAGAGTGAACATTATTATTCAGATAAGGTTAATGCTCTTTGCAAATAAATTTTTTATCGTAAATTAAGTTTTCGTTGTAACGCACGAGCACATAGCTAGTATAGATGCAAAGATCACCACAGTTCTAGCTATGGGTACCATCTGTGCACTGGCTTGCCTCTTGTGTGTCACATTTGGCTGATATATCGGATAATAAATGCTCATGTCAGGTTCTGAAGCGTTGTATTTGACTATATAATTAGATTTTAATATTTTTTATGTACTGTGGTCTCTTAAATATATGGGTTGGTACAGCTGTTTCTAAGGGGACCCAATACAGACATATGTAGATAATATTTTTGCTAATAATAATTCTAGTACGCATTTTAAAAGAAGTTTGGGGGCTTGAAGGAGGCGAACTCAAGCGCCTGGAATCAATATTACATATTAATATCCTTTCAAGAGCAACGACTGTGGTGCAATCAGTCCTCCCGTGCAATCCAACTAAGAAAAGTTTCAAAAAATTCTGAAAAAAATCATGGATGTACATCTCATCCATGATTTTTTTTAGAATTTTTCGAAACTTTTCTTAGTTGGATTGCACGGTGATTGCACGGGAGGGCTGATTGCACCACAGTCGTTGCCCCTTTCAAGACACCTAATGACATGTGGAGGAAGTATTATAGTCAAGCTGGCAAATAGTGGGCAGCGCACAACGGCCAAGGAGGCTAGCGGCGCATCGTCGCGCCTCTGTGGAGAAGTGGAGCCGCCCCCCTATCGACCTTGTGGTTGACTGGTACTAGGGCACAAGAGAGGAGAGAGTGTTGCTTACACAGGTTGTTGGGCTTGAGTGGGTCATTCTCTTCTTTGATATATATGTATAGACCATAGCTCTTAACTTTGTTTAATTATATAAGGTATTACTTATTATTTTTATCGTTTAATCATCGTCTAGGCATCCACCTAGATATCTTGATACTCTGGCTCACCACGTCTAGTCAGATCACCATGACAACTATGATTAGAAAGGATAGTTTGCAAACCAAGTCCTACATAGGACACGGCAGCTATGCTATGGAAACAAGCCAGAAGTTATTATTCTCTCCCTCACGCTCTCCTTCCTGTCCCCTGCACGCCCCTCTATGCACATGCTTTTCCTCTGAGTTACCCAACAGCCACACATCACGGCTCCTGGTCGATGACCAGGGCCTAAACCACCCGTTTTCCACACCTACGGCCTGCACTCCAGCGGACCAGCACACAGCGTGACATCTAGCTATAGCATGCCATCTTAACTTTTATCTATAAATTTATTTTGTGAAATTTCACAATAAGAAATTGTCTTAAATCCGTAATACTGTAATTATGTAGCACAACGTTTCTGATATGTCCTGGTCAATTTTTGATGGAACATAATTGGTAAAGCCCATTTTCATATATTAGAGAACCAATATGAACTTTTGCATAAACATGTTTTTCGTCCAAAATTGTAAAATTCCATTGGAAAAAAGGCAAGTTCTGGTAATGTTTTTCTGCATATCATATTTTTCCATAAAACAACGCTATGAACTTGACATTCTGACACATAAGTATGGAAAAAATACCTTCTCACCACCAGATAGATTGGCAATGTTCTTCCAGCTCTTTTTGGGAGGTCTCACACTGAAAACAACACCTTCTGAAAAGGGGTCCAAGGAATCAACAAGTTCCAGCTCAGCATCACCTCCAAGCGTAATCATCTGAAACAAAAAAGATTATTTTGAAATCATATTGTTTAGTAGTAAACAAGAATTCATTGCAACAAAATCGCAACATCCACAGCAGATAAAGGCAGTGAAATGAGCACATCATTGTTGTAATAATGAGCTGATGTCACCAGGCTTTCTTTCTTGTAATCTATAGTTACTGCAATTTTTACAACCCTATAATGCTAATAAAGCTGTGGAAGAGGTTGAGCAGGCAAAATATGCCTACGTTGGTCTGTCACACAGGATGATAGGACTTAATTTGTGAAACAAGGGGAGTACCATAGTACATGCTTGCTATATGTATTCAAGTACCTGGTACATCTCCTTCAATTTCAAAGATATTATGTTGAATCCCACCATGAACTCATCTAACCTGAAATAACGTATATTGCATGTAAGGAGGCAAATTAATCAGCAAAATGATTAGAATTCAAAGAAAGGAGATACCTTCTCTTCCTCAACCCATCATAGAGCTTTTTAAGATCATCACGCTCCTGAGTGGTAGCATTTAGCTCATCAACACGTTCGCTATATAAGCGAGCCTTTGTGCGGTACCTGATGCAACCAAGACAAGTAATGAAATTATTGATGCAAAAATGTTCATCAACAGGTCTGTCTCATTAATTCATACTCTGCTATTGAATCTAGGTTTGGACTCAAGTCTTTAAGCTGAGCTTCCAACAAAGCCACCATCTCCATTGCTTTTTTCAGGTCAGACATTTCATTGAGCTTGTCGTCACCTAGTGTTTCTTTGAGTTTCTCAGGATCAATAGCGTCCTTTTGGATTCTGATGAAGAAAAATACATATGAGCCAAAGAAAGCAGTATAGAAAATGTACAACATTCATAAAGTAACTGAAGAGGACTGAGCTTGGCTCAATGGCGTTGGTCGCAGGAGGGCACCCAGCCGACCCGGGTTCGAATCTCAAACCCGCCGTTTCTCATAGAGATGAGTGCAGGCGCAGGTATGTGTGTGTGTGCGTGTGGAGGGGTGTGTGTGTATGTGCATGTAGCTCATCTGTTATTCTTTCTTCTATAATGAATGCCAGTGCTCTAGCCATATTTTTATATAAATAAAGTAACTGAAAAATAACATTTAGACATACTGATCCATATGTTTAACAAGATTTGTCTGAATGTCATCAAGCCTTTTCCTGAATGCTTTCACCTTCATTTCCCATTCCTTGGCAAGCTTTTTTGTATCCTGCAGTTTGTACTCTGCATCAACCTGTTTTATGGACAAACAGTTCAGGTTGTTAAAAGAGACAACATGACTGAGTTAATTAACATATTAACAGGATAAAAATTCATGGGAGATACCTCGGTGGCTCTCAGCTCATCCATCGCTTTCTTTAATTTGTTGTATTCTTCCTTTGTTTTGTCAAGCTCATCTTTATGGTTGTCCATCATCTACAAGTTACAAGCAGATTCACATTACCTGTTCAAAAAAATGCAACACTCCAGTCAGGGTCCAGCCTAGAGGGCTGTACAGCTAAACTACCTCCTGTGTTTTCTTGTAATCTTCTTGAACAACAAAAGCCTTCTTCTCAATATCTTTGAAAATAGACATCATCTTCTCCTTTTCGGCAAGAAGCTTTTCTTTTTCTTTCTTGGAATCCTCAATGCCCTTGGTTAACTTTTTCACCAACTTCTCACATGTAGTTATTTTAACTTTGTGGCGGTTGATATCTGAGCTTGTTTTGTCAAGTTCCTGATGTTTGAAACATGAAATCATAAACATCAGAGTGATCCCCAAATAAAACTTATACAAGTACATAAGCATATACTCACAGATTGGATATTAGCAACTTTCGACTTCTGATCCTTGAGCACCTGTCCCCCTGCATTTTCAATTTTATGCTGAAGTTCTGAAGCCTGGTATATATAAAAGCGAAATTAAGTTAATGTGTTTAGTAAAGAATGTTTCCATTAACAATGCTACAAGAAAGTATAGAGAAGTTGATTGATGTAGACACAGAATTCAAACAGGAGAGTTCTGAATGTTGTATGATTTCCAATTTTCTGTGAATTGAAGTTTATATGTGACAAAAGCAAATAAACAAGGCTTTAAGTTGAAATGAGACTTCAAGGTTTGTATAGCCACTTGCCTGATCATTGAGCTTGCTGGAACATTTTGCGAGTCTATTTAGTTCCACTTGCTCAGTAGATATGATAGCATCCAGCTCTTTCATTCTGCGAACCTCGTCATCTTTGGGCTGTGATGCAGCTTGCAGTGAATCTAGTCGCTTCTCATTGTAACTGTACTGTGCATTCATACTCTCAACCTTTTCAAGAGAAAGAAAAAAGTTAAGGTGATCTCGACACGCATAACTTAAAGGACAAGAAGCAGAACATTGCTAGTTTGCCTACCTCCTTTTTAGCCTTTGCCAGTTCCATCTCAAGACGGGTTTTAGCTTCTTCCAGGGCTCGATAGCGCTTTTTAGCATCATTAATATTTTCACGCAACTTGTTGAGCTGGTCAACTAGCTTGTTAAGATCATTTTCGGCATGTATAACAGCCTCTTCCGAAATGCTTTCTCGGATGGATGTGCCCATCTTGCCACCTCGCGGCTTGCTACCGCCACCGCTCATAGTACCGGACTTCTCAAAAAGTGCACCATCCAGGGTAACTACCCGACGGAATTCATTCGCTGCAGTATATGCAATTCGGGTAGCCTGACAAAAATAGATGTTTGTTGTTTTAAAAATATAAGCAGCAGCTGTTGCTAGGAAATAGAATAGAATATGTCCTTAATAAAGTAATTTTCAGAACTAACGACAGATACATGAAAATGCTACGGAGTCAACTGAGAACTTTTGAGAAACAAATATACAAGGCACAGCTACGATGGAAGCAAATAACAGAAGTAGAATAAACAAAGTAATTCAAGGATTTACCTGATCAAGATCTTTTGCAACAACAGTATTCCCCAAGGTAGCAAAGAAAGCTAATTTCAGCTTCTCATCTTTAACCTTTACCAGATCAAAGAGGCGTGGAACTCCTTCCGGTGTTTTTACTTTCTCTTGTAGCTTACGAAGATGATGTGTTTGCTTTTCCTGTAATGGTAAAAGTACCAAAATCATGCGAAAAAATGAAACCAACAGGTTAAAAGTTTGTATATAAATAAACAGGAAAGCACAAAGAAAATGAACTAGAGCGTTACCAATATCATAAAGGTTGCAATCCCAAGATTTCTTCTGCGTAATAATTCAACACAAGCTTGGGCTGAATTTGTTGTTTCAACAACAATATAATCAAGCCCAGGGCATGCTGTTGATATGGCGACATCATATTTTGCTGCAGGGCACAATTGCTAATAAAATTAAGTCATATGTAGCTAAATAAATGTTTCTACAAACATAAATCATAATTAGTATACCAGGCTTTCACACGCCACTATTATTTTAGAATGACATTCTCAGATTATAGCAAACATAGGCATTTGCTACATCTTTGATGCCCATGAATTGACCAACTCTACCTTTCACAAATCACTAAAAGGACAAATACCAAATTAATACTTCCCATCTGAGATGAGACAAAACTACTAAGTCAAACACCGAGGTGTCAAGTTTAATTTCACTTGCAAAGTCTGTGGCGACAAATACAATAGCACACTGCAATACTTCCTTTTCTGAAAAAAAGGTTTTTTGTCCCATCCTGCCTGACAAAACACAAACAGTAATACCAATATGTAAAATCTGAAGGAATCTAAATGGGAACACTTCCTTTTCCAAATATTCACTAATTGGAGAAGCATTGACCTCCTACAAGCAAACCACAAAAACTTCTGCATTTTTTTTTATCAAAATTGGAATCTTGAACAAGCCTTATCCTAAAGTAAATGCTAAACTTCTTCCCCTGAAATAATTAGTAAAATTGTTGATAGCCTAAAATTTTATAGCATATTTTGGACCTACAATATATACATAAAGCATAATAGATACTACAAAAAATGCAAAACCACATGTACATGTACATGTGGGTATATATACTATCTTAACCCTCCAAAGTGCATCAAGATTGGTGCAAGGATATTGCAATGATTAGAAGATGTGATGGTAGTTTGAATTTTTGAAAGTTTGCATCAATCTCGAGGCACATTCGAGGGTGGTGATAGTGCATGTATCTACATGTACATGTGGGAAAACCGTATTATACATACTATCCTAAACTTCCCCATCATACTTTGGATCCACAAAAATATGCAACGCATTCATCTCAGTATAAGCATTTGGCCTGCTTGGGTCAGGTGTGAGGGATTAGGTCCAGCACTGCAATAGGAAAATAATTTTGATGGCAATTTATCATTCCTCAATCTAATCACTACAGTATCTAAAATGGGATTAGCTGATTTGTTGAGCAAATTAATAGCTAACCAATGTTTAGTGGGGCAAATCAATGTTAATCTTCGGTGATCAGCCACAGCTCTGTTCATCTTCAAACTATGGATTTGAGTTTTTTGTTGGAAATGATGGAGCACAAAATGTAGCGATTAGATTAGCTTCAGCGATTAGATTAGAGGAGGCAAATTGTCTCAAAATGATAAGAAATTAAAAAGAAAAGAAATTAAAAGTAAAAAGGACACACAACTATGCAAAATAACGAGGTCATCCAACTTGCAAAATAACGAGGGTCACTTAACTTTGGCATATATGCAATTTTTCAGCTATAATAGTTTAGGGATGTGTTGCCATCCTAGTGTAGAAAATGCGGGAGCAGCACCCACAAGACACAGGTTCATGTCTGGGCAAGTAAGAATTTGTTTTCTGAGCAAACAAATGGGGGTATGTTCCGGAGCATGAAAAGAAAGAAACAAAAAACTGCAGCAGCCGGTGTGACCGGTGGTGTGGAAAAATCAACCTAGTTCGAAAAAAAGCTGTAATAGTTTAACTGTGCGCATTCTAGGACCAGGACATCATTCTTTTGCGGCTATGGATTATATCTTACCATCGATTGCACCAAGATCACCTAGCCTGCCATAAATGCCATCTATTTCCTTTGACTCCTTAGCCTGTAAGATTGCTTTCAAAACAGTGCCTTGATTCTTCTCAGAATCCCTTGTGGATTTAATCTCTGAAACTTTCTGCCTAGCTGCTTGTTCGAGAGGAATTAGTGTCTCCTCCTGTTTTAGGCATTCCTGTTATGCATTCTGAGTTAGAGATCCAG
Source organism: Guadua angustifolia (assembly GCA_036346375.1). Classification (NCBI taxonomy): domain Eukaryota; kingdom Viridiplantae; phylum Streptophyta; class Magnoliopsida; order Poales; family Poaceae; genus Guadua; species Guadua angustifolia. Next base: position 8,499,787 of record CM070508.1, read on the forward strand.
GAAACTCAGGATCCTCCACAGCAAAAGGCTGACCGAACTTAATGGTCCCAGGGAGAAGAAATGGCTCAAATTAATCTGGAAACTGATTTACCTGTTCAACTTTACGAGCTTCAGTTGCTTCAATCCGGTGCTTCTCTATTTTTTCTTCAAGCTCCATAATATATGTACCCTTCATTTTGATTTTTTCCTTAATGCTTTCCATTTGGTTTTGAGCATCAGTTAATTCTGCTCGAGCTCCATCATGCTGAAAACAGGTAATAAGGTTGAAATACAAATTGCAAATCAAATAATTAAAAGAAGCAGAAAATTGTATCTAATTAATGCTTGCCAAAAAAAAAACTTAACAGTTTTGTTTCTGGAGTCTGATTCTTGCAATGTCATGCCAAATACTTGTTGTAACCCGCATGGCAGGTCCAGGTTGTGATGGCAAAATTGTGGGATATTATGGACAGAAGATTTTTTGTGCTCTCAATGAAACATATGTCCAAACTGGCCGTCAAGTAGCTCACATAGTGGACGACGCATATTGAGGGAAATTGACAATGGTCTTCATTTTATTTCCATTATTTTAAAAAAGTAAAACGCAAGGAGGGCCCACCTTTTCTTTCATTAGATCTTTCTCAGCAGATGCAACATCCAGCCTTCCTTTATGCTCAATAATTTGATTTTCCCATGGTTCGAGTTCAGTCCTCACTTGGGTAAGTTCAGCACGGAGTCTCTCGGTTTCTTCTGTAATTACAAATAGGAAAAGTTCAGATAACAAACAGAACAGTACTATGAAAAAGGAAGAAATAGGCTACTGTTGGTTCTAAACTCACCTCGAGAGCTTGCTTTAATTCGCTCCAGCACCTTCTCTTCTTCATTAAATCGTTCTTGCAAATTGGGTATCTCTCCCTCAAGCTGTGGAATGAGATTGGATGATTCTTCTATCTCTTTTGTTGCTTCATCAACTTTTGACATATCCTGGATCAAGATGAAGGTGAGACTTTAGATTTTATTGCTTAGCCTACATCTGAAACCATTTTAATATACCTTTTCAGCTTTGTCCACCAGCTTTTTGATCTTCTGCTTAAGATGCTTTAAATCTTCCCTGTATTTTACATCTTTCCTCTCAAACTCTTTAAATTGATCCTTGCAAGCCTTCATATTATTTTCAAGATCCTAAAAATACAAAGAGAGTAGGCAAAACAAAAGGGCGTTATAGTACATATTAGACCAGAAATAGCAAATAGGTCACTAACCTACCTCTAAGAAATAATTGAACTTCTACCTCTAAGAAATAATTGAACTTCGAATTCACGATGAGTGAGGTTCCAGAAAAATGTAGTTTAAGACAATACCTCTTGCCTTTTGACATGCTTGCTGTATACAGACTCCATTTCCTTCAGAGTTTGAGAATTTTCTTGAATTTTTTCCCTGGATTATAACCAAAAAGATTAGTTACAAAAACCCAAAACCGAAAAAAAATCATGTACAGCCATGGAAATAAATGACCTTTCAGAGGCAAGGTTCTTTTCCAGGTCTGCTACATTCTCTTGAAGCTTAGCAACATGTGAGGTAGCATCATCAGAAGCCAGAATGGTTGCCTTCTCTTGCCATTTTAAAAGTGACAGTTCCTTCAGCATGTATGTTTCAGCCTCGTTTTTTGCACTCTACAGGAAAATAACTCCATCAGTAGTGTTAATCAACCAAAAGAATAAATTAATAACACTCAAATCAGCACCTCTAAACTGTCTCTTTCCTTCTCAGCCAATTTCAGCATCTGCACTGATGCAGTTCTTTTTTCATTGAGCACTTCAAGTCTAAAAGTATCAGAGCATAAGAAATGGTTAAATCATAGCACAATGGACAGAAAACGCTTATGATGACAACAGGATTAAAAAAAATTAGCTAACTAACTCACTGTTTATTAGCTTCCTCAATTTTCTCAACATATTGGTTCGTCCCAATGATGTCTTCAAGATATTCCAGAAACCCCTCATCATGAGGGCCTTGAGATTTTGGTTTCATCAGGGATATTTGTTCAACCTCACCCTATACAGTGTCCACCTCAGAAATTATGCAGTTGTAGAACAATGAAAGTTGAATTTGTACCTTATGAATTCCTTAAATTTCACGTAGACTTAAATCAAGACATATGCAACATAAGTGGGAAATTTATGAAGGGTACTACTAAGAATTGTCTAACCAAATTAGACTTAAAGTATCAGTATTATTGACATGTAAAATGGAAAAAAGGCACAAAACCTGAAGGATCAGAAAGCGATTATTATCAAGGTCCACTCCTTTGCTCTTCAACAATTTAGTTACTTCAGTAAAATTGCTTCCGCGGTCATTTATGTAATATTTAGAAGTGTTGTCACGGAAAGCAACTCTTGATATGACAAAGTCACTACCCTCAACTGCCCTGTAGTTTCCATCATCCTGCATATGGCCACAGCGAGAAAAAGAAAAAAGGATTGTGGCAGTAATGAGTAATGATGCAATAAAAAAGGAAAATTTTAGGACCTACCACTCTATTCGTTGGTATTTCAAGAAATGTTGTTTGTTGTCTAATGACATTTGGCCTCTAAACCCACATGTCATTGGGACAACGAGTGGCATTTCAGGAAATGCCAACGAATAGAGTGGCTTATCATAAACTCCCCCCCAAAAAAATTGCTAGCTACTTGGCTCAAGCAATACCAGATCAACGATTTCTTGAAAATGGACAGAAACCCCAGCACTGTCTAGGTTCTGGTGGTTTGAAGAGTTGTGTATGAGCTCCGAGACCTTGTTTAGGCGCATCTACAGTTATGGGGAAAATTAGTCAGAAGCAATATCTGTAATTGTAATTTGAAACAACCAAATAAATAGGTTGCTCTTAGTTAATGAAATAGCTAATGAAAGAATAAGGTCATCTTTCATGAGCTTAAGATATTCAAGAAATTTACATTGTTAATCCACACTTCTAAGGGAAAAACTTTGCACAAAATGGCCAAGGGTGAATGGAAGAAATATAAAGAAGGATCCCAATTGGCCACCACAATTAGTACTATCAAAGTATCAATATGCTAGATACTAGAATACCTTTGCGCTTACTTTTTGTCTGTTATACGAAACCAGTAACTCGGATGAAGGGCAGGTTGTTACACTCAATCTATTTTAATTTTTAAATCACTGGGGTAACTTAGACTGACATGCCAACCCCAGCATCTAACCATTGGATAGTCTAGAATAAATGAGATGATTTGTTGAGATAGAACAGATACTTAAATAGCTTCAAGTCTGCAACTGAGATTAAATGAACAAATATATTGATGAACATCAAATAAAAACATTTACGATATGTAGAAAAAGTGTCCACCTGCTTTGCACGCTTCCCAAACACAAAGAGCATTGCATCAATGACATTGCTCTTCCCACTGCCATTTGGCCCAACAACAGCCGAAAAGCTCTGCAACCAAGATAGAAAAAATATCATATTTCTTTTTGTCTCTAAGAATCATCACTCAGTGAGCAACCTTAGGGACAAAGCATGCAATATATTCAATCCTATTGTGCATGAATCCTAACTGTAGTGTGGAAGTTCGCTGTTCAAAAGAGCTAAAACTGTAGTTTACTCTTTGACGTATCTCTATTTATAAGTTATAACATTATAATTGACCATTGCTATGGCCGTATGATACAAATGTTATGTGTCCCCGGAAGTCAAAACGGTGCATTGGTGTCTTTTTGGGATAGCTGATGCTCATGGAATTCTTTGGTCGGTCTATACTTGAGTCCTTTTTTTCCCTTCACAAATATTATAGTTTCAGCAGTATAGGGGGTCTGCTGATTTGTTAGGAGATAAAGAGAGGAAAAGAGAATATTCACAATGGCAACATAAACACTGTAACTAAACTATACAAAGCGGAACATATGGTTTCAGAACCACACCTGTGTTAGGGATACTTAAGATAAAACATGGGCTGGCACTTACAGGACAATGATGACTAGGTACAACCCAATGTTTGATTGAATGACATACATGCCATGCCACTTTTGGTGCTTAACTGCAACCACTACATCATTGATAATTCTAATAAAAACATGACAATTACACACATAAGAATTGAGAATTCTGCAAATGTTTGCTACAAAATATCATTGGACAAGATAGATAGCAAACCTAGAGTTAAGTAGTGTAACTACTCATAAGTCACTACCACATGATTTAGTTGAACATCATTAAAATTTAAAATGAAGGTAAGTGCTGCTTCAAGATTTCACAGCTAAAACAAAACATGTGGAAGCTGAACTAAAGTGCAGAAACGCTACTTTAAGGATATGTGCATACTGCATGTATCACAATCATACCATGTGTTTTGTGATTCATGGTAACAATCGTGCCAGTAAAGCAAAGTGAACAAAAAAATCACTACAGCTAGAGCATGACAATGTCACTGCAGGGTTTTAGAATTAAAGCCTCACGTGTAAAACCGGTACTTAGCTACAAAAACTCCAGTCCAAAGTTTCTGGGATCGCCATTAGACGAACTGGACCAGAACAGGCAAACTGAAGCTATTACACGAGTACAACTCATCTGGGATTTCGTAGGCACAGTGAGATGCAACTTTCGAACAAAACAATACAATTTTCCCTCCTAGTCTGTCAAATTCTAAGTAAAATTGTTATCCAAGTGACTTATCTAGGGTTTAAGGATCGTACAGATCAAGTAAAACTGCGAGTGACCATGCAAAATTACACTCCTGGGATCCCAAACCAGCGCCAAAACGAGCGAAAATTGAAAAGTGGAAGAGGGGAAACACCGGATATATTATCTATGGCCGACTTAATTTTCTTTCCATGGGCCAAATATACGAGCACATCGAAGTAAATTTAGCTAGCGCGCGCGTCTGTGCGAGAGAGAGACCTTGTGGAAAGGACCGATGCGCTGCTCCCCGGCATAGGACTTGAAGTTGCGGAGAACCATCTCCTTTATGAACAGCCGCGGCCTCGCAGCCTTGGCCGGCGACCTCGCGGGCGAAGGCGACGCCGGCGGTGAGGTCTCCATGGAGGAGCGAGACTTAGACATCTCGATATTTCAAAATGCAGCCGCGAGTGACGGTAGCGCCGCCCGCCGCAGCGATATCGCCGACGACACCCACCCGACACGAGATCTCCGCCGCCGCTCCCCCTCGGCGAGGTCTAGCCGGTGAAGAGGCCAGGAGCCCAGGAACGAGTTGGTGGTGGGAGATTTGGGGGAAGTTGAAGCGGACAGGAGAGTGCGGATTTGGGGATTTGGGGGGAAATTTTGGGAGGGAAAACTGAAACGGGTGGGACCGTGGGAGGGTTTTCCTCCTCGCGCTGGAGGGGAGAGCGAAGATGTCTGTCCAAAATTGGAGACCTCGGGGGTTGGACCGGACCATGTTTTGGTGCCTTGCTTTTGGTTCCGATTGTGTATGGGCCTTGAGATGGGCTGATTTTTTTGTTTTAGCTTCTTACGTACACCATAACTAACATTGATGTTTTATTTTTTTATATAATAGATCATATTAGCTATTATTTATTTATATTTCCTCTGATAGTATAGTAGAATAATTTTCTTAATAAATTAATTTTTAGATCTTATTTTTAATATTCGCCATATACTTACTAGTATAATATACCGTGAAATTTATCTTTTTGTTTGATCATATTAGCTATTATTTATTTATGTTTCCTCTGATGGTATAGTAAAACAATATTCTTAATAAATTAGTAGATTTTTACTATTCATCATATACTTACTAGTATGATGTACCATGAAATTTATCTTTTTGTTTGGTTAGGCTGCACATGGACCCTGCCATACGCGGGGTTCCCAAAAGTTGGGAAATGTTTTCCTCTATAAAATTGAAAATGCTCCAACATACAGATTGATGGCGCAATCTTGAGCAGGGACAGTTTCTCGTGATTTAGATATCATAGGGTCAAATTCAACAAATGGCTACGAAGGTCCACATAACCAACCCATTCACATGTTGTCAGTGAAAATCGAACAATGATATCAAATAGAAAACGAGTTGCCTCACAGTCCGTATATAAACATTTTTACCTACTAATGCCCATATCTTGCTACAGATAAAAAAAATATATTACATATGGCACGTTGAGTCGGTATCATCGGGATCGGGCTGTCTAACCCACATCCTTGGCTCTGCCTCCACACTTGGTCATGTTGTGTCTCTGTGTTGTCGGCTTCGCCACACGTTCGTAACTGATTCGCTATTTTTATGTTTTTTCTTACTAGAGATTTTTTAGAGAGATGAATTTGTTTGTATATTGTTTTTTTCCCTTTTTGTTAAAGATTTTTTAAGGGCGTGGGAAGGGAGAAGATGGAAGAGAGAGAGAGAGAGAAAGAACCGTTGTGCCACTAGATTCTTTCAAATGAAGTAAAGATTTAGATCAAGGAATTTTCTTAGATTTCTGGCCGGAAACGAATGGAAATCCTGCAAAAACCTACGTTTCTAAATACTCCATCCGTCAGTGGCGTATTAGAAACTTAGAAAGAAGGAGGCTAAAATTGAAACCTCTAAACTAATATATATAATATATTAATATATATAGTATTTTTTTAGAACATAGAACATGACAGAATGATATACATAATATAAAAATACCAATACTTATCTAACAGTCGCATATAATATAAATACGTAACATTATAAAGAAAAAAAACGTACCGATCATTGCTTCTTAAGAGTTAATAGTTGATATTTACGGGGTTTTATATTTTGAAAACGTTACAAAATATCTTCCATGTCTATCTTGGAAAATATGTCTCGTTCGATGTAATATACCATGAGATCATTTAACCAGTCATCACTTATCTTATTACGCAAATCTGTCTTGATAATCTTCATTGTCGAGAAAACCCTTTCAACTGTAGCTATACCCATAGGTAAAACTAATACTAATTCAACAAGCCTATAGACTAATAGATAAACAATATGCTTTTTTGCTTCAACCATCATCACCGCGAGACTAGCAAGATCATCACAATTTGAAAATTCTTCTCTTCTCAAGTGATCAATGAATAAGTCAAGTTGTGTTTCCAAAACCACATGATCATATGATAAGAAATCATCTGAATAAATCTCTGAAAGCCGAAGAAGCCTACCATATTCAAAATTTGCAAATGATTCTTTTGGGTCTAGACAAGTAATGCATCTCAAAAACTCTATCGAAAATTTACTGAACCGATTGTTTAACTCGATAGCTTCTCTAAATTTGTAGATGAATTTTTCTTAAATTTATCTAACTTAGGGGGGAGGAGAGAGGGGGGGCAAGGGTGGGGCTCCAGCCCACCTTAGCCCCCCCAGTGCATACGCCACTGCCATCCGTTTCCGAATATATGTCATTCTAGTTTTCGAATTTTGTTCATAAATACATGTCATTCTAAAATTTTGATGTAACTTTTTACAATTTTTTTTCTTCTATGCCCCTCACCTTTAGTATTTACAATATCATTTATTACCATAGACTAGAATAAAACGCACTATCTAAAAATATAATAAAGAGGTATAGTGCAATCTTTTGTGGATGTGCTTTGATAAAAGTGTAAGAATCTAAGATAATATCTATTCAAGAATGAACAGAGTAGCTCGTAAAACACAATCCAACTCCAAAAGTATAGCTTGCAATTGATGATGCGATATTCAGAACATTAATCTCGTCCGTATAGTTCAATAGATTGTAATCTAAAGCTCATATCACCATTCACCAAAACTAATGAGCCAGTAGGGCAATGCATCCAGCTTTTAAAAAGGAGTGTGTCACCAGTAACACTTACTTACGTTCTTGAGTAAGCTTCCTCGTCCAGGCCAAAAGCCAGCAAATGATAACCATGATTAGCATAAAATAACTCTTCATAGAGCATAAAAAAAACATTTGGTAGCTAGTGCACTAGACAATAATTGATAAGAAGCGCGCTGGCGTAACGAAGTGTGTTTGTCCAGTACTTGCAGAAGCACTGCTCGAATGATCCAGTGTATCTATAAATTGTGTAGGTTTACATTTTTAAGACTAATTTTGTAAGTTTGCCTAGAAGCGTTTGTCTGGTACACTCGCCCAACATTTCCTTTCCCACAGGTTTACAGTGAAACTTATGTGCTCCAATTCTCCAGATGTTATAGAACGAGACACTGGAATACTAGGAAAAAATACGTCAAAAGCTGAAAAGCACTTGGAAAAAAACTACTGCACTCATGCAAATAATCAGGTCAGATCTTGCTGGTGCTGGATTTATAACCGGATTTTGACATCTGACACCCTACAAATAACACATGGCGTGCACATTTCGACAGAATTTGCCAAAGGAAATCTCAACACAACTTCTAGATGGCTTCCCAGGGGGTTATGCCGGCTAAATTCTAGATGGCCGCTTACGCAATAACGCAAACTATAAACCGTGGATAGCTTAGTTTGGCTAAAGAAAGCAAACGCACACGGTTTTATCGTTCACTAAACCGATCGCCAAACTACGTCTAATTGTCCAAAGCAATCGACCCTCGCTCTCATTCTGTGTTAAGCCCACCGCGCATGCAGCACCCAAAACCCATGGCTTCTCCCTGAGAAGACGGTACCACTCCGCTCCTGAGGTTATCCCGATTCTAACAGAGGAGGAGCAGGTACATTTGGCTGGTTCCTGCTGCTCCAGTTGAGAACCAGGAGCATGAGCCCTATAAAACATGACCTTAAGGTCCTGTTTGGGAGAGCTCTAAATCCTAACTCTAGCTCAAATCTAAAACTTATAGACTAAAATAAAGTGAATTAAGTTTATATTTTTAGTCTAAAATGTAAGCAAGATGATCTACCTAAACACTCTTAATGTACCCACAGCTCCAGCTCTACAAATTTCTAGAGCTAGAAATACCCTGCTCCACCAACTCCACAGATTTTAGTAGAGCTGGAGCTGTCCCAAACACCCCCTAAATCTGAGATTCTTGTGGCTGCTCCGTGTCGATTTGTTGCCTGTGTTCTGTACTTGCAACGATGGCTGCGTCCTTGATATCTTTCGTTGATGTTTGTACTTTAGTGATTTGGAGCTTGGAACTTTGGATCGAAGCAATCCTGCTATGCTTATTTCTCTGTACTTGTATTTTGGAGTGCATATTTTCTCGAGTCGGTAAGTCAGCCCTTCTATACACACACTTACTGATTGTCATACCAGTAAAATAATGGATATTTAGGTCAAATAAAAACCGGTAGTTGGACCGCTGAACCCAGACGGTGAACTGGTGAACCGCTAGCCTCACCGGTTCTACCCTCTAGGTTTTTAAAAGGAAAAAGTCTATAAAACACTCTAAATTTTACTCAAAAGTCTGTTTGACATCCCTCACTATGAAACCACAAATTTGATCCTTCGAACCTTGAAATCCGGTTTAAATAATACCCTAACTCGGTTTCACATAGTGGTATTATTCAAGTGGTGTGATGGATAGGCGGTTTTGCCACATAATATGATACATTGGATAAGTTTATGTCAATAATAGACGGGGTTTAAAGAAAAATAGAGCTACAAGGGTCAACAGCTATAGAAACATGATTGGGAGCTAGATAGTGAAGAAGCCAATATGAACCTATCTGTTATTGACCTAACTTAAATGACATATCATCTTTTATGATAAAACCGCTCACTTATTGAACCACATAAGCAACACCACTATGTGAAAAATTTAAAAATTACCATAGGCTAGTTGACTGGGCCAACATCCCATTGACTCAAGTGCAGTGCTTATCTCTTCTAAGAATAATTTCCCTGTTGCAGCTTCGACTCTAGCAACAGATGTTACAGATCCACCCCTACGCCGCCTTGCCGGTATACCCCCGCCGGCGCTGAATCTCCACCTCCGCCTCCAACCCCACCACCACCTCCCAATTTGTATCTATTGGGTCACTCTGCTCCAGGTATGGACCACATCCCACTCCGTAAAGCTTTGATCTAAGTTATGCTTGCTTGTCGGAGGCGAATGTGCAATTAAAGGGGCGTTGTGCTTATCAATGGCTTGATGCAACTATCTTTGACCTCCATCTAACGCACAAACAGAAATCTGTTTTCTATTATTTTTGCTTTTTTTCGGAGCTTCATGATCAGTGAGATTCTAAGGGAAGGAAGGATGTCCATGTTGTGAAGTGAAGTGGAAAGGATTGATCGAGCAGTTATTGATCGAGTGACGAATTTTAATTGAAGTTTCGCATTAGGCAGCAACAGTACTCACATTATGTCTTTTAAGTTAACTTGGTCGAGCAGGCCAGAGGTGGATTGCGAATTTGTAATCTAGATTACACAAATACACAGGAGGAATTGCCTCTTTGATTAAAGAAGGAGAATAAGGACTTGAACCCGTAGCCTTGGCCACCACAACCTTTTGCTGCTATACTAGGCCACCTGGGTGTTCCCGAGTGTAGTTTAACTAGATAGGGAGCATTTGAACTTTGGCCATGACATTAATCGGAAACACTATTCAAATGTTAATAAGCAATGATTTTGTTGTTCTAGTAAATTCATCAAACAATGTAAGCTTCTCTTCTTTACTCAATTGCATGATCAGTCAGCTGTAAAGCATTATGCATTGTTGGCCGTTTGGAAATTCATATGCAAGGTAACGAGTGTGGGTTGTTTGCAACCGGTTGTAATCTTTTCTTTTGCTCCCTTTCTTTCTTTATAACTATGTTTGTCTTTATTTCTCATTTTCTTTCTTCAAAACTACGTTTGAGGTATATTTCATGTTACCATGTTTGTTTTAACATTACAATGCATGTTTCTTGTCTAAAAATGTTATAGCCAAAAAACACTATATAGACAATCATATCTCCTTTGCCTAATATTCAAAACATAAGAACTACTATTGTTCTGCGCAGAAGCATATAGCTGACTTTTTGTTTATTTCTGTTATTGCTAGTGACCATGGACAGAGAATGGAAGGGCCCTCCTCAAATGAAATATCACCAGCTGAAGCTGTCCTGGTGGGAGCATTGTCTTCTGGTGTTAATGTAAGAACTACTGCAATGTTTCTTTTGAGGCCGGAATTACTGCAAACCTGCGATGTACAGTATTCATTATGTTCAATCTTAAATTTAATTTTAATCTTGTCCCTGTTATGTGGTTTCAGACTATGCATAATTCATTTTTTTTTGAAAGAACAGGCAGGAGCTCTGCCGGATGCATTAAGATAAGGGAATAATACATAACAGTTCATCTTTGAGCTGGATATAGCAGCTGAGGGTCGGGATTTGACTGAGATCGAGCGAAATTATCTAGCTCAGGCTCGGGGAAAATTAGCCAGTCTTCTTAGGGAAGAAGAAATCAAATATTACCAACGGGCTAAGGTGAGAGATGTCCTATTAGGGGATAATAATACTCGTTACTTTCAGATGATTGCCAATGGTAAACATAGGAGGAAACGGATCTATTCCCTCGAACATGAGGACGGGAAAATTGAGGGACAGGCTAATCTTCAAACCTATATTAGCAAGTTCTATAAAGAACTGTTTGGGGAACCTGTGGAGAGTTTCATGAGTCTAGACGAAGAAGCATATCATGACTTTGTGAGAGTATCTCAGGCAGAAAATGATCTTTTAACTGAACAGTTCACTGAGAGCGAAGTTAAAAACGCTATCTTTCAAATGGAACATAACAAGGCACCTGGGCCTGATGGCTTCCCGGCTGAATTTTATCAAAGATTCTGGGAGGTTATCAAAGGGGATCTATTCTCAATGTTTCAAGAGTTACATGTTGGGACTTTACCTCTTTTTAGTTTGAACTTTGGTGTTATTACCCTTTTACCAAAGGTTCAAGAGGCTAATATAATACAGCAGTACAGGCCTATCTGCCTTCTAAATGTGAGCTTTAAAATATTCACGAAAGTTGCCACAAACAGACTGAACTTGGTTGCGGACAAAGTTGTCAGTCCAACTCAAACAGCGTTCATGCGAGGCCGAAACATCCTTGAGGGAGTTGTCATTCTACACGAAACATTGCATGAGTTGCATAGGAAAAAACTTAGTGGAGTTATTTTCAAAATATATTTCGAGAAAGTTTATGATAAAGTTAAATGGCCTTTCTTGTTTCAAGCCTTACGAATGAAGGGATTCTCGCCCAAGTGGATTTCTTGGGTTCAGTCTTTCATCTCGGGAGGGAGTGTGGCGGTCAATGTTAATGGAGAGATTGGAAACTACTTCCAAACAAAGAAGGGTCTCCGGCAGGGGGATCCTTTGTCGCCGATCCTGTTTAACATTGTAGCTGATATGTTGTCAATCTTAATTAAAAGGGCTAAGGATCAGGGGCAAGTTGGTGGGGTAGTACCTCATTTGGTTGATGATGGCTTGTCTATCCTACAGTATGCAGATGATACAATCCTGTTTATGGAACATGACCTGGAAAAAGCACGCAACATGAAGCTATTGCTTTGTGCTTTTGAGCAAATTTCAGGGCTAAGAATTAATTTCCACAAAAGTGAGTTATTTTGTTTTGGTGATGCTAACAACTCCTTACAACAATACATGGAATTGTTTGGTTGTAAGCATGGGACTCTTCCTTTGAAATATCTAGGAATTCCTATTCATTATAGAAAGCTTCGAAATACAGATTGGAAAATAGTGGAGGAACGTTTTCAGAAGAGGCTTAGTAGCTGGAAGGGAAAACATCTTTCGGTGGGTGGTAGACTGACATTGATTAATTCAGTGTTAAGTAGCCTGCCAATGTATATGATGTCATTTTTCGATATTCCTAAAGGCGTCCTTAAGAAGCTTGATTATTTTCGGTCTCGATTCTATTGGCAAGGGGATGAACACAAGAGAAAATATCGTCTTGCTCGGTGGAATATTATATGTCAACCAAAACAACAGGGCGGTCTGGGGATTCACGAATTGAATTTTAGGAATATAGCCCTTCTAAGCAAATGGTTGTTCAAACTATTGACATCAGAGGGTACCTGGCAACAGCTGCTTAGGAATAAATATCTAGGTTCCAAGCCGCTTGGCCAGGCTGAGTGGAAACCAGGAGACTCTCATTTTTGGTCCAGCTTAATGAAAGTAAAGCAATATTTTCTTTGCTTTGGTACTTTTAAAATTAATAATGGATCGCAGGTAAGATTTTGGGAGGATATCTGGCTTGGAAGTTGTCCACTTAAGGATCAATACCCTGGATTATATAGCATTGTTAGAAAGAAGTTTACAACCATTGCTGAGGTTTTAGTAACAGCACAACCAAATATTTCCTGGAGAAGGTCGCTGATTGGACCAAAGTTAGTGGCGTGGAGTGAATTACTTTCACGCATCGCTCACATTAATTTGACTCAAACTGATGATGAGTTTCGTTGGAATCTGTGCCAAAATGGTCAATTCTCGGTGAAATCCCATTATCAAGCATTGATTAAAAGTGATGAGCCAAATTTAAACAAACGATTATGGAAACTTAAAGTTCCAATGAAAGTCAAGGTGTTTCTATGGTACCTTAGGAGAGGTGTGATTCTGACTAAAGATAACTTAGCAAAACAAAATTGGCAAGGCAGCCGAACATGCTGCTTTTGTCAGGAGCATGAGACAATTAGGCATTTGTTCTTTGGTTGTCGTTTTGCGCACACTGTTTGGACCCTAATTTTTTTGGCGTTTGGAATACCTAGTCCAACGAGCGTTGCTAATATGTTTGGAAGTTGGCTAGGTCGTTTTAATGCAAACGTTAGAAACTTAGTGCTTCTTGGTGCTGCAGTTACGGTTTGGTCTATATGGCTTCACAGAAATGATAGAGTGTTTCAAAAGAAAACAATTTCTTCTCCGTTGCAGGTTATCTTTGCTATTACCCACTGGCTCCGTACGTGGGCTGTGTTGCACAAGGTGGAGCTGCGAGCTTCTTTGGAGGAGGTTGCTCATTGTTTGGAACGGGTTGCCAAGGATTTCTACTCCCGGGCACATGGGTGGCGGTCTAGTCTTCGGATTGCTAGTCACTAGAGTGTGTGTGTTTTCCAGTTATTTTGTTTGGTTGTGTGCTTCTTGAGTTAGCAGAGGCCTAAGGATTTTCAAGGACTTTGTGTCATCTCGATGTAATGCTCTTGAAATTAATAAAATCTTCCTTTATAAAAAAAAACATAACAGTTCACAGAGACGAAAGGAGTAAATAGAAGGAGAGGCTAGCTAAAAGAGGAGAAGGAAAGGAAAATACATCCCTGAAGGAACACGGGGTCCGGCCTAGAAACCCCTAGTAACTAGTCGCTGCCATACACTAGTTCGCCCCGAGCGCCACCTGACGGTTACGGATGTCCTGAATAATGACATCGGCCACCTGTTGCACCGTGCGATATGAATTGCTGAAAATCCTGTTGTTTCTCTCTTTCCAAATGTTCCAGAGGCTATAAGCGATAGCCCCGTCGAATTCCTTCCGTCTGTGACAGACGAGGAAGCCGGCAACGCGTGTCCGCCCACCAAGTCACATTGTCAAAATGCCCCGACGGAGCTCGCGCGTCGAGGCCGACCTGCACGAACCTTAGGATAGGCCGCCAGACCTGTCTAGCAAAAGGACAGAGCAGCAACATATGGTTGGATGTTTTAGGCTCGATGCCACAAAGGACACACATGGCGGAATGCGGCCAACCCCTGGCGGCGAGCCTGTCTGAGGTCAAAAGCATGTCCTGTACGAATAACCACGCGAAGAACCTGCACTTTCCTTCTATTGAGGCCTGCCAAATCATCTCAGATGAGGGTCGGATGTGGATCCGCGAATCAGGCCTCAGAGGCCGAGCTCATGGAGTATTCCCCTGTTGTCGACCATTTCCAACTGATGCTATCCTGAACTTGTGGCTGTAGCTGCACCTGCTGTAGCGCGAGCCAAAGCGAAAAGAATTCCTGGAACTGCGTTGCGTTCGTGATCCGCCGCAGCGGGCTAATCCAAGCATTGTGCAATAATAAATATAATTCATTATATTCAATCCCAAATTTAACCTTAATCTTGTCTATACAAATAAATAAGAAAGCCTGATTGATGTTATCTTGTGGTGTAAAGCCTGATTGATGTTATCTTGTGGTGTAGGCCCCCACATGGTTTGCGCTCAAGATCACATTTTTGCTACTGGCCTTCTGTTTGACTGCAATGCTTTCTCTGGCATTTTTCTCAAGTGTCTTCGTGATTGTTGGACAAGTTCTTTTGCTTGTAACCATAGGTGCAGTGCTATTTGTTGTTGGCAGTAATCTTGACTGAGTTTCATTAGCGTGTGTGTGCGTGTGTCTGCATGTGTGAGTCCGCACGTTGTGTGCGTATGTTAGCTTGGCATGTGTGTGTGTTCGGGTCATGCATACAGCCAAGGGCGTTGGAGCGCCGAGTCTCCAGGAGCGTATGGTCGTGCTGGAGAGATGGCGTGCAGCAAGAGAATCGGATCAAGGTGCAGTTGCAAACTGCATGCATGCATGTGGAGGGCAATACATGCATGGCCAGGAGGACCGCTTCTTGAGGGCTCGCGTCAGTCGTAGGCTCACGTTCGTGCGAAGAGGCAGGGAAGTCCGAGTCTTGTGGATCGTGGGCTACGCATGCATGCAGCAGGATGTTGATTAGCTATACTATTTAAGTTGTACTGCTTTGTTTATTTGATGAGTGCAATAGAGACAAGTAAAGCAGGCGTTTGTGCTCCTGTGTGTTTCCTTGTTAGTCTCTCTATTTGGCCACTTCGTGTGAGTTTATGCTCCAGTTACTTGCGTGTGTTCTTGTCAGCGACAAGACGAGTGACGTGAGTTCGTCACTGCGCCGAGCTGAACCTGGGCGATTCCAACATTTGTGCTTCTTAACAGGTCTCCCTCCCTCCCTCTCTGCCCACATGCAACCTTTACACTTATTGCGAAGAATGATTCAGCAAAATGTTATTTCTGTATAATAGGTTTCTTGCAGAAACTGGTCATGTGCCAGTTGAGCCACAGACGCAGGAGGTGGGTATCCATAAAACATAAGCCACAGAGAAAGACAAGAAACTAACCACTGACTGACTTTATTGACATAGAAGACACATTAACGTTTTACATCATTAAATAGAGTGGCATTTAGCAAGATATGATGCTCTTTCAGCCATATATATGTGAAGTGTAGGCAGACACTTCGGCACAGTTGATCCAAGCTCTGTAGACGTATTCTGAAGCGAAATGGATTTAGAAATAGACCACCTTTAAGTATGCTTGGCCTCTTCCTCCTTTGTTTTGCTCTTCTTTCTCTTGATGTAACAGAAACATGAGCAGCAGGGGAACTGAAACAAGAACTTCATTGTCTGAGATTTTACCAATACTGTGTTTGTAGAGATGTTTTGCTGAATAGATTTGCATGCAACCCTTAAATATACGAGCTATGCTGATTCTTTGCTTTGTTGCATATCAGAAGACAGTAGAAATTGTGGGCCAAGTCCCTGTCGCTTAGAGCTTTTCACCTCCGCTGATGCTTTCCTTTGTGGGGTGATTTTTATGCATTCTCATCATGTTATTATGCAGAGAAGATTTTAGCGGCAAGCAACTGCAAAATATAAATCCTTAAAACTCGTTCAGAAGTCAGGATAATTATAGTCCGTGGAAGTGATTTTGATGTTAGAAAAACTTCCTTGCCTCGTTGCAAGATGGAAAGAATATTCTTTGGCTGCCGATGGGTTCCTGCTGTACATTCTTTGGGTACTAATGGGTTTGTGCTATCTCGTACATCTAGAAAAATTGCTGAATGTAACAATCCTATAGTACCGAGATCATATCTGGATTCTGGACCAATTACATATGATAGAAAAATGATTAAGTTTAAGCACGGTACAATTAGATAGAGTTAATAAAAGTGAGCTGGGAAAAAAGATACCAGCTTGGATCATGTCAACCAAAGCTCAACAACATTTTTGCCAAAGGAATTGAGATGACAATACATTACATACGAATAACACTTTGCATGAATGATTCTATCACAATACAGCAAATAGAAGAAAAACAAAAATGCCTCAACAGAGCATAGGTCTTTGAGAGCCATGGCGCCCAATGTATTTAACCGTATAGCCTAAAGTACCATATTGACAGCTTGTTTAATGTACGCAGCATCGACCATAGAAAATGGATCCGACGAAGGAACGATCAAACAGGTCCAAAAATGTGACGCATTTGTTGAATGGATCCACGAATCCTAAACATTGTTTTACCATAAAAGAGTGACGAGTAGAAAGAAGCAAGTGTATTCCAAACCATCGCAGTGCAACTGCATCTTCGAAACCCGGTTAGCACTGCCAATACCGTAATAACTCAAGACCTCATGCATGCAAGACAAATATACTATCAGCTGTTCTGTCTTTTGTGGGCTCAAATTGTATCCCCATGCTCTTAATCTGGAACACCCCTGCAGTGGCACCACTGCTTATAGTCTAGCATGCCTCATAACAAGATAAATTGTATATTGGCCTACACCAAATACGGATATTCATCTTGATGTAATGCTCTTGAAATTAATAAAAAGCTTCCGTTATCAAAAAAAAAAAACAAATACGGATACAGTCAGCATCAGTGATTTAATGCAAAGGATTAAAAAAAACACTCTGTGGAGACTTAAAAGAGAACAAGTGGTGAGAAATGTCAAAAATCAACAAGTAGAGGTACTTGAGATTTATCTGAGCTGCTTGCTGCATCATGTCGCCAGCCTTAATTTCTTTTCACTCATACCTTTCAACTGGTTGCCCTAATTTATTTTTGAATTGTAAAAAACACATACCTTTCAATTGGCTGCATATGCCTTTTGAAGCTTCAGGTTTCTCCATCAATCTTCAGTTCAGGCTTCTGCAAAAACCTATACAAAAATGGAATATGATCAACTCAAACAAGTACCAACTGAATTTTTTCACATAGTATTTTGTGTACATATGTCATGGATAATCAACAATGAACACTGTTTAAAAAGCATCCACTTAAGTGGTAAGAGAACCCTATCCGCTCACACTTATAAAGCACTGCTTAATCACTTAGACAACACGTAAATTTGGTTCTTTTTTTTATTGTTTTGAGTAAGCCAATGACCCTTGTCAGCATTTATTCTAATCAAAATGCATATAATATGGTTAAAGAAATTATGTAGATGACTAGATGTTATTATTATTTACAATTATGCATCCACTTATAAGGCCATAAAACCACTCGCTTTTCACAAAAACACTGTAAGCAGTCGGGCGACCACTTGCTTAACCACCTTTTAGAACATTGGCCAGTGGCCACAAGAGAACCTCAGCTTCTACAAGCATGAATTATAAATGACAACGGCGTTCAAGTTTTATCTTTACTAACTAGAGGCTCCTCCAAAGGGCTCACGTTGATCCTGAGAGGTAAAAAGAAAGAAATTCCTAGATTAATCTAAAAATACAAAATAGCTATAAATTCACTTATTAATCAGAGAGAAAAAAAGAAAAAGATCTAAACCATTGATGTGGTAAATCCAATCTCTGGATGGCTCAGATTTGTTGAGACATGCACCTTGACTCAGATAAAAAAAGAAAAAGACCGAAACCATTCATGCGGTAAATCCAGTCACTGGATGGCTCAGATTTATTGAGACATGCACCTTGACTCAAAGTTCTTTTCAGTGTTGAACTCCACTGCATGGAAACAAAGACCGAGTCGTACAAGCATAGAACTCCCTTGTGCTGTGCACGCCTCGCCAACGAGCTAGGCCTTCTATTAAAATAAAAAATCTGTAAAAAATCTCTTTCTTTTCTTCCTTATTTATGGGCCTATTTAGTAAAGCTTCAGATCATAACTTCACTTGAGATCTAAAATTTGTAGACTAAAATAAAGTGAATTAAGTTTATATTTTTATCTAAAATGTAAACAAGATAATCCATCTAAACATTCTTAGTGTACTCACAACTCCAGTTCCACGAATTCGGTGAAGCTAAGAATATCCAGCTCTACCAGATCCACGAATCTGATGGAGCTAGAGCTCTACCAAACACACCTTATCTACATTATTATTTTTAAAAAGTCCTTATCCCTACTAATATAAATTTGCAGTTGGTGGCAGCGGTCCGTTTTTCTTAGCCCTCCTCCTCCCGCCATATCTCCAATAATAGCAGGTCATTATAGCTAATTACTCTTTCCTGATTTACAGCCAGCCATATTTCTCTAAATATAGCTGATTATTATAGCAACATCCTTGATTATTACTGTTAATTAATAGATGGGCAATCATTCCTTTTGTACTCTATATATGTTGTACAGTTTTCATAGAATCAATCAAGAGAATTCATTTAAGATCTTCTATGTCGTGCCGCCGCGGTGAATGAACTCGACGAATTGATCAATAAGTGACGGACCGACGTACATAGCCGCAAAGCGCAGCAAGCTGAGCGCCACGGCCAGTAGTAATTGCGGCTAGAAGGACAGCTAGAGCACGACGCTCACCGAGTGCCGTGACCCCAGCGCCAGCCAGTTGGACATGAACAAAGCGTACGGCGCTTCGACGCGGTTGCCCGGCGACATCGAGGGACGTCGGCGGCGGTGAGAGAGTCATTGGTATACCCCTTCAAGATAAATGGGTTGATCCAACTAAACGTTGCGAGAGAGAGGAACGACGCGGCGGTGCACGGCGTGGCGGGCGCCTCGGCGCTGGTGTTTTCTGGTTCATCTTCATAGGCTCCGGCATCATGGCCGTTGAAGCTAGTGATGGCTAGGTATGCCAGAGGTTTGGAGACGAGTAGGCCGCCAAAGGCAAGAGGGTCATTTGGGAAGAGCAGCGAACCGTCGATGCAGCGGACCACCGTTGAAGTAGAGAAAAGCGCGGCACCGAGGGCGGTGGTGATCCAGAAGACGCGGAGGTGCAAAGGCTGGGTGGCGGCGGTGGCCCCTTTCTCCGAGGTGACTGACCACGCGGCCATGGCGTGCGCGACGAAGTGGGCGGCGAGGAAGGCGAACTCCACAGCGCGCCATGGCGTGCTCGGCAGAAGGAAGAATGTGAGCATGAGGAGGACGGCGGACACCGCGGTAAAGACGACGGACGCCCCGAGTGTGACCGTGTAGCGGCCAGTGGTCCGGAATGGCGGTGGCTTCGGCAGTAGCGCCTCGTGCTCAGGGGGAAGCCCCCGTGTCGCCCCTGCGAAGACGGTCGATAACGAGAATGAGCGAGGCGACGAGGAAGACGAGGTCGACGGCGCTGAGGAGCGCGCGCTACGGGCATGGCGAGAGGAAGAGGAACATGAGCTGGTAATATAAATTGCAAAAAAAGATAAAAATGATTGATTGATTTTTTAGATTGGTAATATATATTGCTACGTACAATATATTTGGTTTTAATTCATACGGAGAAGAAACCATAAAAACTTTTATAATCGGGAGAAATAGATGTTTGATCTTGTAGCATAATTTTCTTTTATTGCTTGATCTTTATGTTTCATTACCAATTTTATTTTTCGTAGCAGTTGCTACGGACATTGATCTAGTCTACATATTAATAACGTGTATGCAAGTACTTTACATTTTTTTCCTGCCATCCACTGAAGATCTCCTATATAAAATTGGGAGGGATGAGGAGCAGAACAAACATTAAGAAAGGATAAGTTAAAAAAAAACTAGAAGTTGTGTGCAGCACAGGCATCTTGTAAAAAAAATTAGGGTGGCCAAACATTGTAGCTTTGTAGCTTGGATCTCAAGGACTGAAATGGTGACTAGAGAAGATGAATAGAAGCTAAATAAAAAACTTCCCCTCCAAAAGTATTCAGCCTCTTTTCTGAAAAGCCACCAAGATGGAACAATAAATCCAATACTGAATAAAAGAGTATTTTAGCCACTTTTCCTAAAGCACCAACTAAAGTGCTCAACCAGGATAGTACTGGACAGATATCCAATGCTCTCAGATAAACACATGAACAGCATGATCTCAAATACATGAGACTGTTATCTCAGGAAAACCAAACATTACATGTTTTCAAGACATTGCTCACCGTTCAGCCATCGCGCAGGGGCAGCAGCTTTGATGCGGGCTCGCGATCACGTCCAAGGAACCCCCGCACGGCCGCCAATGACGCCGCGCGCTCCGTGGGCGGTGGTGGGCTGGTGGCTCCTCTCCTGACTCCTGAGGTGCGTTGCCGCTTCCGCTGCTGGCGACCCGGCGAAGGTAGCAGCGGCCAAGGGAATTTTTTTTTATTTAATATTTATTTTAAAACATTTTTTCAAAACTAATCGCCCGGGCAAAAAAATTGCAAAAGTAGGCGCCTGTCGCCCCAGTACGGGGCGATCGCCCGGTACTGGGGCGACAGGCGCCCTGCCTAACGGGTCACAACGGCGAAATTCTAAATTTTTAACAGCAGGGCAAAAAAAAATTGAAAATAGACCTATCGCCCCAGTACGGGGCGATAGGTACTGTAGTACTGTAGCAAAAAAATTTTTTTTTACAGTTTTGTTGTATTCAACCAGAAAAAATTACCCAAAATTTTTTTGCTCTTAGAGCATTTGTGGCATTTTTGCAGCAAATGTTGAATTTGGTGGATGTCATGAGATGGTTAGTGGTTGAGTTGTTGGCAGGCAGAGAGCATTTTTTTTAAAATAAAAATCTTGTAGATATAAACTTTGATCGTTTCATTAATTAGTTTGTGTTCACGAATCAAGATTGATGTTGGAAAACCCTTTTTGTATTTCTCTTAATAGCTATCATATATGGTAATCATGATTGATGTTGGAAAAACCTTTTTCTATTTCTCTGAATAGCTATCATATATATTGTTCGTTGATAGCTAGGACGGACAAAAAAAAGTCGTTAGGACTTGAATCAAAATTGTTTCGATTATGGTAGTTAATAGGTTTAAAATTGAAATGAGTACATTTCGAGCATAAAAAGGTTAATAAGGTTTTGCTCAATAGTGACTCATTAGGTTGAATGTGAAATAACCTAAATAAAATGATTTTGTGTCAAAATATGTCAATTTTAAAAAAGTTCGATAATACCTCGTTAAGATGGATAGCCAGCCTATTGATATCGACCATGTAGAGAATGAAACGTAAAGAAGTAGTAATTTATCTATTGGAGCAGAGAGGACAATTACATTGCACACATTATTTGGCTCAACTGCTCAAGGACGTAAATTTGATGGGAAATCTGCTCAACCTATCATGTTTGAGTATTGTTGTACAAAGAAAGAACGATGTTCTTTGGATTTGTTAAAGATAATTTTTTTCCTTTCAAGTCTTAAAAGCGAATGAAGCAATTGGTTATCATATATGTCGTAAGGTTTGGTCTACTAAAATACAGCGATGCAGGTGCTTCGACTCGCGTAGCAAAAGAGAATTGCTTCTTGCCACAAAGGATGGAGGCACTGTAGCAAAAAAATTCAGGTAATTTTTTTCCGGTTGAATACAACAAAATTGCCAAAAAATTTTTTTGCTATAGTGCTACAGTACCTATCGCCCCGTACTGGGGCGATAGATCTATTTTCAATTTTTTTTGCCCCGCCGTTAAAAATTTGGAATTTCGCCGTTGTGACCCGTTAGGCAGGGCACCTGTCGCCCCAGTACCGGGCGATCGCCCCGTACTGGGGCGACAGGTGCCTACTTTTGCAATTTTTTTGTCCGGACGATTAGTTTTGAAAAAATGTTTTAAAATAAATATTAAATAAAAAAAAATTCCGGCCAAGGTGGGTGGCAGACTGGCGGTGCCCGGTGCGACCGCATCGCATGAGGCCGTGGACTAGAGATAAAGCCGTAGCCGAAGAATTGAAGCCCATACAAATCTCCCACTGTACTACTCTCCTTTTAGCCGAAACAGTGAAGACCAATTAGACCGATAAAACCTAAGCCCATCACTAAACCATCTTAAATCGGCCCACATCAGTGTTGGCTTGCCCACGCTACATCCAGTGAGTCAGTTACGTACGGTACTGACACGTGGAGTACATTCTCTTAATGCAAAATGATTATGAAAAATCCTGAACAAAGTTAACAACATTGACATAATATCAATCTATCGTGTCAAAAAAGTACAAATCTAAATTGGATCTACACATGGAGAAAAAAAGGACTAGTCCTGTTAAAAATGAAACCTGTTTTTTTTAAAAAAGAAACATCTACTACGCACTGAAATTGTTCTTTTATGCTTCTTTTAATACAAGACAATTTCAATTTGAATTTTTTGCATGATGCTTTAATTGCATCATATCTTATCTACTTATTATTTTTTTTGAAATTTTTAAAGATCATTTCATCGTGTTTTAAAGATGACGTACCGAGACATGCAAAAAGGAAATCATTCATTATCTAGTCTCCTATACCTTTTTTTGTGCAAATCTTATTGAAGTATAAGTGAATTGCTCATCTTTTCTCATCAGGTTAAGTTTTTCAGTGAACTGGCTGGTGCATGCAACTCAATATGGTATCAGAGTCAAGAGGTCTTAAGTTCAAAACTCGGTTGGCGCAATTAAAAAAATAATTGCACCCCACTTCTAGTCCACGTCCTACATCTAAAAGAGCCTGTACGTGAGAGGAAGTGTTGAAGTATAAGTGAATTGTCTACCTGTCCTCATCAGCTTAACCTTTTATGTGAACTCTGGTGTATGCAACTCAATAAATCTATCATCATGCGACACTTGTTTGATCCCTTTCGCGCTTCCTAGGGGCAGCAGCATCTCCCGTGCTCCCCATGCGTAGCAACGCATCCTTCCACCCTCTAGGGCTCACTTCGGTCTGTCGCCCTACCACGATGCCGGTGACTTTTCACACTCCTCAGATGTAGTAGGGGATGAGTCGTTCATTGCGCCTTTTACATGAAAGAATAGATCAAATTTGTAAATATGGGGCTGTTTGGTTTGTAGCCATGAAAAGCCATGCTAAATATTTGGTCATGATCAACTCATAGCATGACCAAATATTTGGCAAAATGAGGCTGTTTGGGTTGTATGTGGGGCTGTTTGGTTTGCTTCCAATTGTTGCCAATGTTTGCCTTATCAAATTTTAGTAGTATTGACCAAATTTGGTAAGCATTTAGTTTGCAACCAAATTTTGGCTAGATTCTCTTCTCCATTGGCACCCTAGTTCATTTTCTTGCCAATTGTTGGCAACCAATTTGGTGACCAAATTTTTGGCATGCCAATTTTTGGTAAGGTTTGATTTGGCAAATTTGATCTCAAACCAAACAGCCCCATCAATAATTGGCATGGCAACAAAAAATGGTGTTTGGTTCACAGCCCTGGAAAGTAACCAATTGTTGGCATGGCATATTGGTAATGTTTGGTTTGATGCCAAATATTTAAATGAGCATGAATAAATTTCATTAGGGATCTCATAATGAACCAATAAAATGATAGTTGACAATAATTATAAACATGACGGCACATATACATATCATCATTCCAAACAAATAGACATTACCATATAGCATAAGTATGCAATATTTTAACCAAAATACAAGACATGCCACATAAAACATAGTAGAAATCGAAATAATTAAACCATACTCATACTACAAGTTTGCATCATTTTTCATACATCCAAATCAGTAAACCATGACACGTACCACAAAGTCTAGATAATTAAACCATACCACACATTGATAGTATAAAGAATCATGACAACATATCGTTAGTTTTTACCCAAAACATGGCAAGCAAAAGATGAGTTAGAAATGCAAAAGTTCATCAAGCACTGCATTCAAAGATCACCATCATAATTGGTACTAATGAAGTCAATAACCCAAGCATCAAGTGTTGCGTTGCTCGCATAATTGAGATAGCTACGAAAAGCTTCTTGGTCGGGCTTGAAAAGGTGAGTAGCAATCGCAACCTTGTCCTTAGCAGTAATGGTGAGAGCATCTATTCTTCTCCACAACCCTGCATGAGGATCCTCACGTGCGGGTAAAGTAGCATAAGAGGGAGGAGCTACCGCTGCAATAGAGTCTGCAAGATTCTTGATGCTTGCTGCGATGTCATCATTTGATATTTTACTCGGACGTACAGATTTGTCCTTACTATTCTTCTTAGGAGGTGATGTTGCCCGCTTGCGTTTCTTGCTTGATGTGGAAGAGGGATCATCCGCATCAAAAGGACTGTTGATGGCGATTGTGTCAGACTCATTGCCATCATTGTCCTCCATGCCCTGAAAGTTCTTTGGGCACTCGATGTCATCCTCACCACTACTTACATCTTTAATAGTGATATGATCAGCAGCAAATGAGCCATCTACCTGAGATTGATCTGAGAAAAGCTCTTCTAGCAATTCATAGAATTTGATAGGCCTAGTAAGATAGTTCACGGTTGCTTTCTGAAATCAATATCAAGTTAAAAGCACAACAAAGTTAACAAGAAGAAATCATAAAAATATGAATTTAAAAAAAACATGAATAGATTGCAACTTACTGGAAGATGAGTTTTCTCAGAATCTGAAATTGTAAACTTGCATATTTTAACGTCAAACTAGTAAAATACCCCTCCTTTTTTAAGAACCATATATGACTGCTCTAGTTTTATTCGTCATTACTCAAAAGAAACCATCTTGTTACGGCTACTTTGCTAGTTGTCACAGCCCCCACAGCAATCCAGGATAGATTTTTTTACCTCACCTCAACTGCAAACAGATTTTTTTTATAACACAGTTGCAAACTGATTGCAGCCACACACACAGTCAGCTAGCTACTACATTAAGTCACAGATCCACAGACTGGAAACATGAACATTGCAAGCAATAGTCTAATGAAGTCATCGTCAGTACGACAAGACATGAACATTTTGGTTGGCAAGCTTCATGGATATTGGTGTACATATACATACATTCGACTGCAACATCACAGGCTAGTCAACGAAACGATTTCCTCTTCTGTTATTAGTTACTGGTTATATATGATATAATCGGGTATCTCTTGATATGGGAAAAGTAGATTTTGGACCGGACTAGAGTTGTCATATACAAGAATTTTATAGCAGACTAGCAGTATTAACCAACTTTTTTTCCTTTTGAGTGTAGGTGGATGGCCACTAGTTGCTAATCAAAGGCTTAAAGGGGTGAATCCCATATACCATTCGACCGCAAGGAGGAGCAGGTCGGCGGCGGGGACAACGAGCTCGACGGTGGGGAGAAGCAGTCGGCGGGGACGAGCAGCAGGTCGGCGGCGGGGACAATGAGCTCGACGGTGGGGACGAGCAGATCGCCGGCGGGGAGAAGCAGGTCGGCGGCGGGGACGACGAGCTCGACGGTGGGGACGAGTAGATTGACGACGGGGAGAAGCAGGTCGGCGGGGACGAGCTTGGTGGCGGGGGCGAGTCAGGTGGCGGCGGGGACTCCCATGGAGCCGCTCGGGAGCTCGGTGGAAGAGAGCGCGGGAGAGACGTGGTGAAGCACGGGAGAAAATGGAGAGCGCGGGAGGGATTAATTCTAGACGCGCGCGCGATTTCGCCAACGAATGGCGAAGAAATTGCTCGCCCGCACCATGCCCACTCACCGCGTTGGAAAAGGATAGCGAGCCAAAATTTTCTGATGGCGAGCCAAAAATTGGAGCTGAACTAAACGACGACCAAATCAAGATAGCATGTCCAAATATTGACATGATTTTTCATGGCTACAAACCAAACAGCCCCTATATGTATGGGGCAACCATATTTTAAAACACAACATACAACGGAATGATTTGCCACAAAAGTTTGGCTTTGCTCCGTGAACCGTGAGGCCGAGAATGATCTTACCTGGCTACCTAGTACCTACGGCGAGTCGCTGACCGACAGGCCAACCAATACAAAACTAACAGCGACGACCACCTCGAACGGCACCACCACCAACCCCCCGCGACTTGCCAGATCGGAACGCCAATAGACAGCTCAGCAGCCGGCACCCACCGAAAAAGTCCACAACTCCACCAATCCACCGTTCTCATCGGACTTGCCGAAGCGCCGCGCGCAGCCGCTTCACCACGCCAACGCCGGCCACCGTACCGTTACCAACAGGGGCGCCCGAAACGATGGGGCGGAAGCGCGCGGTGCTGGTGGGCATCAACTACCCGGGCACCAAGGCGGAGCTCAAGGGCTGCCTCAACGACGTCGCCCGCATGCGCCGCTGCCTCGTCGACCGCTTCGACTTCGACGAGGCGGGCATCCGCGTCCTCGCCGACGCTGACCCAGCCGCGCCGCAGCCCACGGGGGCCAACATCCGCCGGGAGCTCGCGCGGCTCGTCGGCGACGCGCGCCCTGGGGACTTCCTCTTCTTCCACTACAGCGGCCACGGCACGCGGCTACCGGCCGAGACCGGCCAGAACGACGACACCGGCTATGACGAGTGCATCGTGCCCTGCGACATGAACCTTATCACAGGTGATTCTGCTCTGCGTGCCTTTTGTTGTTATTCTGTCTCGGACTATTCAGAGAAGAGGCCCAAGAGGGGATCGAGTATTCGAGTGGTTGGTGAGATTTGAGAAGGACGTTATGCGATTGACACGTTTTATGGCTTAGCAAAATCGTGGTAGCTTCTGATTGGATTGGTCGTTAGATGACTATGATTTCAGATAGCACATTGTGGTAATTTCAGTACATGATCGGGTGATTGGTTATTGGATAAAAGATTTCAGAGAGCACAAAAGATTTCGGTATACAATCCACTGGTCCAAGCAATAGCATTTTCGCTCTCGAAATGTATAGTGGTTGAATCTGTCACGAAGGATCTCATCTCTCTACTGATAGTTACAGGAGCTGGTATCTTTTTAAATGTGAGGGTTCTATATGGGGGCATATCCAGTGTAATCAGGCTTTTGGTGCAATCACCGTGCAATCCAACTAAGAAAAGTTTCAAAAAATTCTGAAAAAAATCATGGATGTACATCTCATCTTATCCCATCTACATATAAAATTTCATGATCAAATTCGTCCTATGTTAAGAGTAATAAAAAAGACAAATTTCTGACAAACTTGAATACTTCAAATGCACTCCAAATTTGTTTTTTTTTGTAACTTCTAGTATAGGACGAATTTGATTATGAAATTTTATATGTAGATGGGGTAAGATGAGATGTACATCCATGATTTTTTTCAGAATTTTTTGAAATTTTTCTTAGTTGGATTGCACGGTGATTGCACCAAAAGCCTGATTGCACTGAATATGCCCCCATCGATGACATGGATTGCATAGCACGTCCATGTTGTAACCAAAGAATAATACATATAGTTGAGTTTGAGGGTCATAAAAATTTGTTTCATGCTCCACCTCAAATCTATTCCGACACGGGGTCTATGATATACTACTATAAATATATCCCTGTAGTCTATAGAAAGAGTAAGAACTTCATTGTAAACCTATCATATATTGATATAGCCTTTGTGTGTTCATGATTTTTTCTCTCGAAAGGGTTTTCCATGTAAAATCCGTCTCTCCCGTTCCTTTGATCTTATATTTTTGCAATGTGTTTTGTAACACATAGTAAATTTCTAGCTTAAAAGTTTAATCTGGTATAATGTAAACAGAATTGCTAAATAACACTCTAGTAAAAAAATTTGGGGATTTCAGTTGAATTTCATACTGTTGAATCAGCTCGAAGATTCGTGCTTTGGCTGGTGAGGTCAATATCTTCTCCAATGATGGCGGCAAGATTTGGGCTTGTGTTCATCGATTTAGGGTTCCAAGTTCACCAGAGCCTCGCTATAGAGGGAAGGAGGGGCGGCGGAGTCCCGGTGGTGGATGGCAAAGGTGGTGGGGCGGTGAGGTGGAGGTGGCGTAGCTAGTCGCAGGATGGAGGAGGGCGGTGAGACTACAGGAGGAGGTGCACAGTGGCAGATTCGACGGCGGTGCACCACCGAAGACGGGGAAGAAGGGGAAGAAGGGGGATGGCTGCTAGCGGTGGTAGAACGGTGGCGGTGGCGGAGGCAGATGGTGTCGGCGCTGAGCACCAACAACTGCGTCGAGGAGTGGCGGTGGAGGGGGTGGCGTGTGGGCCTTGTTGATGGGAGTGGCGCTGATGAGGCAACGGGTGGCAGTGGTGGGTGTGGAGTGCGAGTGAGTCAGGCGGCGAAGTGGGGGTTGGGATCACGTTAGGTTAGGGTTGGTGCCATGGAGATGGTGGGAATTGAGGGGTTGAGGAGGATGGTTAGATCTAGATCCGATGGTCCAAAAAAAATGACTGAAATTTGAAAATTTTTTACTCGAGTGATATCTAGTCACTCCCTAATGGCCTAATGTAAATGCTGAAACCGTGCTACTTTTGGATGCCTTCGTGATTGTCTCTTGGAGCATTTGGAAGCTTCGTAACGACAAAATTTTTAGATCCTTGCCAGTTTGTTTCCTGGCTTGGAAGGACGGGTGTCTTTCTGAATTTCGTTTACAATCTTTTAGACTGCCTGTTATTCTCCGTGAGGATTTCCTAACTTGGGGTTCTAGGCTGCTTTAACTTCTCTTTGGCCGGCTTCTCACCGTCTTTGTTCTCTTGTTTTTTTGGTTTTGGTTAATAAATCTGCCAATGGGGCTTCCCCTGTTGTTTCTTCTCAAAAAAAGAGAGGCTGCGTCCCTCAAACCAAGTACCAAGTTAGTTTTAGGCGTGCAGGGGGTATCGTTAATTCAAACCAGGAGGTATCGTTAATTCAAACCAGTTGTGGAAGAGCGTCAAGTTGAATTGAAACATAACTGAGTAGGGTCCAAATTTAAACCCCAAATGTTGTTTTGATAGAAGATCAGTAAGCCGCAACCAGTGCATATTTGAATTTTCCACTTCTTGGCTTGCCCGATTCATGAATGCCTCTTACGCTAGGATTTCTCTGCCTACTACTTACTTGGGCAGTTAGTCTGATGGGTATCTGCAGATAGTCTGCTAGTGCTGTGGTAATACCTCTACTTTAGAATCTTAACTGTCCGGAAGAAAAAAGCATGAATCTCATTCATAGTGGTAGAGCAGTAACTAATGTGCTCAAGAGCATCCTAATTTTCTTCTATGCTCTGCAGACCAAGATTTCACACAACTTGTGCAAAAAGTCCCTGACGGCTGCCTGTTCACCATAGTCTCCGACTCCTGCCACAGTGGTGGTCTGCTTGACAAGACCAAGGAGCAGATTGGGCACAGTACCAGGCAGAACCAGACCCAGCACGGCAAACGAGAAGAACGGTCTGATTCCGGCACCAGCTTCCGGTCCTTGCTCAAAGAGACCGTCCGCGACGTGTTCGAGTCTCAAGGAGTTCACCTCCCTCACCGTGGCCACCATCAGAGCAGCCACAGCAACAGTGAAGGCGAGGAGCCGCACACGGGCTCAGCCACACATGGTCGCATCAAGAACAGGTCGCTGCCTCTCTCGACATTGATCGAGATGCTCAAGGAGAAGACCGGGAAGGACGACGTTGAGGTTGGCTCGATCCGGATGACGCTCTTCCACCTCTTCGGTGACGACGCCAGCCCCAAGATCAAGAAGTTCATGAAGGTCATGCTGGGCAAGCTCCAGCAGGGCCAGCACGGCGGCGTCATGGGCTTTGTGGGTGCCCTGGCACAGGAGTTCCTGAAGGCTAAGCTGGACGGCAAGGAAGAAGAAGAGGTGGACGCTCTCAAGCCGGCCATGAAGCAAGAGGTGCACAGCGTCCAGGAGGTGTACGCCGGGACAACGTCGAGGGTGCCTAGCAACGGCGTTCTGATCAGCGGGTGCCAGACGGACCAGACCTCGGCGGACGCGACCACACCGCAGGGCGTGTCCTACGGCGCGCTCAGCAACGCCATCCAGACCATCCTCGCGGACAAGAACAAGAAGGTGACCAACAAGGACCTCGTGCTGAAAGCACGCGAGCTGCTGTCCAAGCAGGGGTACACTCAACAGCCTGGACTTTACTGCAGCGATGAGCACACCAATGCGGCTTTCATATGCTAAAAGCTTAATGGTTGTGTTGTGTGGACTCTGCTATCTTTGTCCTCCCCTGTTGTTACAAACAACTTATTACAATTGCTATCGTTTGTGGTTTCTGTAGGTTGTCTTTTTTTTTTTTGAAACTGGATTTTTTTTGTCTTGTTAATGAATATACTTAACCACACATAATGAATACATTTGATTCACGCTTTCTCAAAAAAAGAATGCGATAAAGCTATTTCCACTGTCCTTACAAAGCTGCCTTTTCATTGTTAGTGGCAACTAATCTGCCAGAAATTTTCACAGAGCCATCGTATCATGCTGACTCTGGAAATTCAGAGCCGACATCTAACGGGACTAATCTCTATTATATAAAGTAAGAGTTTCTTCCTGCGTCACTTCATCAAAATTACCTATCTTTGTCACCGCTCTTTAATTACCCACCTTTGCCACTGTTAGTATTCTCTGCAAATAAATTTTTTTATCACAAATTGAGTTTTCGTTGCAACGCACAGGCATATGGCTAGTTAATGGTTAAGACCGACATTAGGTGAAACCAGTCGGCTATTTTATTGGAGGCCATTTAAATCCACAAAAAACCCATCACTGAGCCCACCTCTTGTTCCACATGACATTTAAAAGCCTAGATAATGTCAAACCTCCGGGCTTAACCTATGCAGGCATTTTAGCCCTAGGCCAATCTAGACTTGGGAGTTAGGCTGAGCTTTTTTGGGCTGATCCATAGCATGGCTAGTACAGCACGTCATGAGAATGGGTTATGCTAGGCCTTATGGTCAGGTACGATGGGCTACACGGAATAGGTCCGATGGGCCCGAAGTAGACATGGTACGGGGCAGGGCTCCCTACTCATGATATGGTTTGTCCTATAGCTAGTGCCATTGCGGTCCTCGTATGCAAAGAAAAAGGAGATATCGGATATGCTAAAAGGTGGAGCATAGGGACCGGAGAGTATATGCTCATCGACATCGAGCGGACGTACCGAGTCGACGCTCCACCTTACCACTCGTTGAGCATGCTCGCGACACCGTGCATGATTGTCTTCCCACTTGCCTCACGTGCCCATTGACACCACCATATTAGGTGTACGTTGACCTGAAACACATGAATGATCTCGACATTGAGGAGTAGCTAGTATGTATGTATATTATTATTGTACATTTTTTTACCAGGGGAAACCCACTCTGGGGCGGTAAAGTTTTTAACGAGGCAGTAATTTTGTATATATATCCAATGAATAAATAAAATTTAGTTCTTTTTTTTAAATAATTATATGTACTGGATCCTCACCAGCAGTGCTTGGTCCTCATCTTTTGTGCTGACCATGGAGACGGGCTGACGACGATGGTGTCCATAACTCCATACGTCCAACAAGACAAGCTATGAGCCAGCACAACACGACGACAGTACAACTTGTCTTAGATCATGCCTAGGCCTCGTTAAGGGCGAGTTGGGTTTGCACAGCATGTCACAATGAGATGGTCGAACTAGGCAGACACAACACGCTGTGGCTCAAAGCTCGTTGGACCTTTGTCGTGCGGCACGACATAGCTCAACTCCCACCTCTAGGCCTATCCAGGAGGGTGCCAAGTCCGGGTATACACTGGCACCCTAAAATTTCGAAAAATATCGGAATCACTTTTTTAATGAATCAAATTTGTTTATTGATTTGGTTTCAATTTTGGTAGTTTGAAACTTATAAGATCTTAGAACTATTTATATTACATTTTTAGTAAATTTTAAATATATGTGTTAGATTTATGATGTTATGAAAGTATTATATATGACTGTAGAATTGCACGTATAAACTGTATGTCCATGAAAAAAAATATTTTAGTTCCGCCGGTGATTTTAGGCGACATTGCCTGTCGCCACCAGGCACCAGCCAAAAAGGAGGGGCACCGGCAGCAATGAGAGCCTCGCACGAGAGCACTCAGAGCTCCACCAACCCACCCACAACGACGAGCTGCCAGGTCGATCGGAACGCCGATCCACAGCTCGCCACCACACCAACCCCAACCGGCGTTCCGGCATCCGCCACCTCCATCGAAGAACGCACCGAAAGCGCACAGCCTCGGCGTCGATCGCTTCTCCTCGCCGGCAGACGATGGGCCGGAAGCGCGCGGTGTTGGTGGGTATCAACTACCCCGGCACGGCGGGGGAGCTCAAGGGCTGCCTGAACGACGTGGCCCGCATGCGCCGGTGCCTCGTCGACCGCTTCGGCTTCGACGAGGCGGACATCCGCGTCCTCGCCGACGCCGACCCGTCTACGCCGCCTCCCACGGGGGCCAACATCCGGCTGGAGCTCGAGCGGCTCGTGGGGGACGCGCGGCCCGGGGACTTCCTCTTCTTCCACTACAGCGGCCACGGTATGCAGCTGCCGGCCGAGACCGGCGATGACGACGACACCGGCTACGACGAGTGCATCGTGCCCTGCGACATGAACCTCATCAAAGGTGGGGAAGTGCTCTCCTTTCTGCTAGGTGCGACTTTTTGCAGTTATTTCTGCGTTGACCTACTCCTTAAGCGGGGATCGAATGGTGGGTGTGACCGTGAGAGGGACACTATTACATTTCGTTATGGCAGAACTAGGCATGAACCAATCAGTCTCTTAAGCTATTCCATAGTGTATAGTTTCATTTCCCAGTTTTCAAGAGTGCCACATCAGTTTTTGTCTAAGTAATCGTGTATTTTAGATTTTATCTAGATGAAATTCTCTCACCTCTCATGAAACTCTCTCTCTCTCTTTATAATTACCTTGCCATGTCACCAAATATGATGATATGTCATGTCATTTAATGAGAATGAAACTCAGTTGAAACTCCCACTGGGAATAGCCTTAGTATCGCGGTTGGATTGATGTATAATAAGATTAATGTAGGATTTGATTGATTCATTGATTGCTACACTGAGACGATCTTTGAGATAGTTAATTCAGATTGTCAAATCATGGTCGACAGTACCAAAAGGTTGTCCACCCTAGTCTAGACTGGACAACTGCTTTTACCCGTCGACCTTAGCTTTATTATGGTGGACGGCCCATATTTGGCTGTCGACCCTAATAGGGTGGACAGCCCGCCCGTCGAATTTAATATTATGGTCGACCACTTACATTCGGCGGCTTAAGGTGGACGGCCAGCTGTCGACCCTACGTATGGTGGACGGCTTTGTCTCTAGAGTAGACGGTTTTGACTGTCGAAATTACTGTTTTTCCCTGTAGTGAATAGGACTAGTGCTCTTGAAATGGGGAGACTGAGCTACCGACGCGAATAGCATGAAAGATTTCAGGCCTGCACTTAATATTCTTATCAGTCTTGCTAAAGTATTCCATAGGTAGTATGTTGATTGCATGACAAGTTCGTGGTGTTCACTAACGAAGCAACATAGCAATAGATTGCAAATTTCTGGTTGAAATTGTAATTCCGATGCCATACTATATACGAGAGGCTGCATCCCTTGAACCGACTTAATTTTAGTCGAGCAAAGCTCGTTATAGCACTTTCAAGCTAATTCAAACTAGTTGTGAAAGATCATCAAGTGGAACTAAGATGTCCAAATTAACCAAACTTAGACCAAAAATGTTCTTTCGGTAGAAGATCGACAAAAACTAGCTACCCTACTGACAAGGTTAGAATCTACCACTACACAACCTGTCCAACGGAAGAGTACCTTTGCTAGTGGTACGGGCTTACGGTAGTACAAGCTAACATGCTTCACTTGTCAAAATGATATTAATTTTCTCGTATGCACTGTACTACTGCAGACCAAGATTTCACGGAACTGGTGCAAAAAGTCCCTGATGACTGCTTATTCACCATGGTCTCCGATTCATGCCACAGCGGCGGCCTCATCGACAAGACAAAGGAGCAGATTGGGAACAGTACCAAGCAGAGCAAGACCCAGCACCGGGTGCGAGAAATGCAGCCTGCTTCCGGCACAAAATTTTGCATTTTCCTCGTAGAGACCATCCGGGGCGTGTTCGAGTCTCTAGGCATCCACCTCAACCCTCGCCGTAGCCGCAGCCACAATGCGGGCGAGGAGCCAGAGACGCGGACATTGTCGACCAGACATGCCAGCATCAAGAGCCGGTCGCTGCCTCTCACGACGTTCATCCAGATGCTCAAGGAGAAGACCGGGAAGGACGACGTCGGCGTGGGCTCGATCCGGACGACGCTGTTCCACCACTTCGGCGACGACGCGACACCCAAGATCAAGAAGTTCGTGAAGGTCATGCTGGGCAAGCTCCAGCATGGCCAGCACGGCGGCGCCGCGGGCACGGAGTTCCTGAAGGCGAAGCTGGATGGCGGCGGAGAAGGACAGGCGGACGCCCTCGTGCCAGCCGTGAAGCAAGAGGTGCAGAGCGTCGAGGAGGTTTACGCCGGGACAGCGGCGAGGGCGCCTCGCAATGGCGTCCTGATCAGCGGGTGCCAGACCGACCAGACGTCGGCGGACGCGACCACGCCGCAGGGCGTGTCGTACGGCGCGCTCAGCAACGTCATCCAGATCATCCTCGCGGAGAAGCGCAAGAAGATGACCAACAAGGACCTCGTGCTGAGAGCGCGCGAGCTGCTGTCCGAGCAGGGGTACACTCAGCAGCCTGGACTTTACTGCAGTGATAGGCATGCTCGTGTGGCTTTCATATGCTGAAGCATCGGTTGTGTTGTGTCCACAGAACACTGATGATGCCTTTACCGATTGATGGGAAGTTCTCCTGCTCCATGTGTCAATGTTTTTTTTTGTCTTTGGTGTATATGTATGGTACGTTTTTTTTTTTGTGGTCAAGACTGGATTGATCCAGACAGAATAGCATTCTCTAAGATATATCTACCACAGAATAGAGACCTGTTTTCACGTTTTTTTTATCAAGCTTGTAAATTTTTTAAATGATGATCGACATATCGTAAGATTGTCGAGAAAATTTTCCATGGAATTGTCTCTCTATGTAGTTTAGAGGCGTTAGCCACACACCTAAGATGCTCTGTTATTGGGGATTCAGATCCTCCTAGGAGGAAATTTTCTGATCAAAACACATGTTTTGTTGTGTCCGTCCAGCAAAGTCTGAATAATCTAAAGGAGGATCTAGGAAGGGCAAGGAACCAAGATTCAAAGAAGGGGAGACAGGAGGCTCCGGTTTCTATCCTGGGAAAGAGGTCAGCCATAGCTGAACAGCCATTTGAGGAGAAGGGCAAATCTGCCTTAATTATAGTGAAGTCTGTGGGGACTGAGAATTTAGCAAAGAAAGGACATTCTACTGTTTGTGAGGTAGATTTTGGTGACAACCTTGCGGGTGCTCACGGTGAGCCCTGCCAGGAGCAATGAATATTTTAAGCTGGAATCGCCAGGGAGCGGGGAATCCCCGGACAGTTCAGGAGCTTATCGCCTTAGTGTGATCTTATCGCCAAACAAGGCAGAAAAATTGAGACATCTCAGTTGGAGGATTGGCATGAAAGGTTTCTTGGTGATGAATAGTTCAGGTAAAGGTGGTGGTTTGGTTTTATTTTGGGAGAAAAGTGTGGTGGTGGACTTATTACATATTTCTGATAGATTCATTGATGCCATGGTTAAAGAGAATCAGAATGACCCCCCTTGGCAGGGCTACGTTCATTTATGGTGAACTGCGGGTGCAAGACCGGAAGCATATGTGGGAGGTGTTGCAACGACTTAAAAACCAGTTTTCTGAACCTTGGCTTGTAATTGGTGATTTTAATGAGGCTATGTGGCAATTTGAATATTTTTCAGCTAATCTAAGAAGTGAAAGGCAGATGATAGATTTTTGCGATGCACTTTCAGCCTGTGACTTGCGTAATTTGGGTTTTTTGGATTACCATGGACTTTTGATAATAAACAACCAGGTAATCGGAATGTGAAGGTATGGCTTGATAGAGCGGTAGCAACTCTAGAGTGGTCTTCCTGATTTGGTGAGGCAGCCTTGATGCACCTTATCTCTCTCAGATTGGACCATTGCCCTATGTTGTTACGTATTGATTCAGTGATTGGCCCCCAACGTAAAAGAAATTATTCGCGGTATGAAACTATGTGGGAGTGTGATGCCTCCTTTGAGTCTGAAATTGTTGATGCTTGGAATAAGATTACTCCTGTCAATAACTTGGGGGATTTAACTGTTGCACTTAAAGATGTCATGGTGTCTCTGAAGAGGTGAAACTCCTAAAAAATTGCTTTGGTTCATCGTGAACTGGATCAACTGCGTAACAAACTTTCTGAGTTACAAGCTGATGGTGGTGAGGAGTATGAGATACAAGAAACAGTAAATAAGTTGAATGAATGGTTATACAGAGAAGAGATGCTCTGGCTGCAGCGATCTAGAGTTGCTTGGTTGCTAGAAGGTGACAAGAACACAAAGTATTTCATCAGAAAGCAGTGTGGAGTTTAAAGAAAAATAAAATAAAAAAACTAAAAGATTGTGATGGGAGGTGGTATATCAAACAAGAGGATATGGAGCAATTGACAACAGATTATGTCAAGGTAATCTATTCAAAAGACCCTGGTATTCATCCTAACATGCTGTTGTCTCTAGTTGAACCACAAATCACTGAGGAAATGAAATGCTGGTTTGTGTAAGGACTTCACTGATGACAAACTAAGTAATGAATTGTTCCAAATTGGTCCTCTTAAAGCACCAGGTCCTGACGGTTTTCCTGCTCAATTTTTCCAATGAAATTGGGGAGTAATGAAGGATGGTGTAATTCGTGTTGTTAAACATTTCCTTACAGAAGGATAGATGCTAGGTGGGATTAATGACACTTCAATTGTGTTGATTCAGAAGAGTCAAACGGAAGAGCTTAAAGATTTTAAGCCGATAAACTTATACAATGTAAAGGTTTACGGCAGGGTGACCCTCTTTCTCCAATTCTTTTTAATTTTGTTGCTGATGTTTTTGCTAGAATGTTACATAAAGCTGCTAACAATGGTTTAGTTAAAGGATTGTGTGAAGACTTTTGTCTGGGAGGTATTCTTAGCTTGCAATATGCGGACGATACCATTCTTTTCTTGGAAAATAGTGAGGTTGTTGCTTTACATCTCAAATGGCTTCTTATTTGCTTCGAACAAATGTCTGGAATGAGAATTAATTTTCATAAAAGTGAGTTGATTGCTATTGGTTGTGATGAGAGTGAGACTACAAGGTTTGCTAATATGTTTTGCTGTAAGATTGGTACCTTTCCTATTAAATATCTCGGTATGCCTCTCCATCATGACAAAATTAGAAGAGAGGATTTTCAGCCTCTTATTGATAAAATGTTGAAAAGAATTGCAGGCTGGAGAGGGAAATTACTGTCATATAGTGGTCGGCTTATTCTTATCAAATCTTGCTTGTCCAGTATTCCTCTTTATTTACTTTCTTTCTTTAAATTTCCTAAATGGGCGTTAGATCTTATAAATACTCATATGGCTAATTGTTTGTGGAATGACTACGAAGGTCACAATAAAATTCATCTGGCCAATTGGCACTTAGTATGTATGGAAAAGCAGTTTGGTGGTCTTGGAATACCTAATATTAAAGATTTAAATTTGTGTCTTCTAGCATCCTGGATCAAAAGATTTTATGCCGATGATTATAAGGTGTGGAAGGACTTGATTAAGTTTAAATACAATACGGAGAATCCTAATATTTTTGCTTCTGACAATGTTCATGCTTCGACTTTCTGGAAGGGTGTTATCTGGGCTATGCGGGCTACTAAGTTTGGTTACAGGTGGTATGTTGGGAATGGCACTAAAATTAGGTTTTGGGAAGATATTTGGTTTGGTAATTCTTGTTTGGCCATCCAATTCTGGGATCTGTACATGATAGTTAATGAAAAAGGTTATACGATAGCTGATATTTGGGATGGCTCTAATATTAAATGTACATGATAGTTAATATTAAATTAGGTTTTGGGAAGATATTTGGTTTGGTAATTCTTGTTTGGCCATCCAATTCTGGGATCTGTACATGATAGTTAATGAAAAAGGTTATACGATAGCTGATATTTGGGATGGCTCTAATATTAAATGTACATTCAGAAGGACGTTTTCCGAATCTATGATGATTAGGTGGTTTGAGTTAGTTGAAGTAGTAAACACTTTAAAGCTTTCTAACGATGACGATGCTTTAGTTTGGCAGTATAACAGCAATGGTGTTTATTCTGTTAAATCCCTTTATGCTATCATAAATTTTAGAGGGGTGTTTCCGGTTTATATCCCTGCCGTTTGGAGTTTGATTGTTCCATCTAAAATTCATTTCTTCCTCTGGCTAATTTCGCATAACAAGTTAATGACCAGAGATAACCTGTTGAAAAGGGGTATGGATAAAGGGGTTAGTTGTTATTTATGTGAAGACCTGAGACTGTTGTTCATATTTTCTTTGAATGTATTGTGGCTAAAAATATCTGGTGGTTGGTTTGTGAGTTTTTTGATTTGAAAATTGGATACGATTATGAATCTGTGGCACGCTTTTGGCTCAGTAATAAGGAAATGCTACCTTAAATACTATTTGTGCGGCAGTTCTTTGGTGCTTATGGAAGAATAGAAATGATATGATTTTTCGTTTGCAGTGTTGGATAAGTGTAAAGACAATCTGGAGAAGAATACTCATAACCTTGAAGGACTGGAGGCCGTTGTACAAGGAGGATATGCTTCCCAGGTTGTATCAGTTTTGAAAAATACTAGAGATCAAGTTGAAGGCGCCTTTACAGTTGGGTCCTGGTCCTGGTCTGTCGGCTCTACAATTGATCGAGTAGGAGATGAAGATCGAGCTGAAGTCAATTCTGAGGCATTGAAGGATCGTTCAATCTACATTAGCAGGCTACTGGAAGGAAAAAAATAGTTGTGAGGTTGTGTATTGTCTAATATTGATGTTGGCTGGGGATAAGGTCTGGGATGTTGGTGTTTTTTGGTTGGCCCTGGGGGGTTCCAGATTTTGTGACATGCAGAGATTGGTGAAGTTTACATTTTGGTTGGTCTAGTCTGGCTGGGGATGTTGTTAGTAGCTTGTGCTCTGTTCTACTGCTTTATATGCCTGGTGGTGGGTAGTTTTTTTGCAGTGGTTGCTGGTGAGTTTTTTGTACGAACTTTAACTGATCTGCTGGTTTTAGTAATGAAACTGGGGCATCTGTTTGAGATGTCCTGTTGATCTAAAAATATATATATATATATAAGATCGTCTCAAAATGTATGGTGAACCGTTTGTGGCCACTGCTACAGGAGATCATTGATCCAACATAGAGTGCTTTCATCCCAAGGCGAATGATTCTTGATAGTGCTTTGATTGCCTTTGAATGTCCAGCAAAATAATAATAGAGGTGATTTTTGTGCGTACAAGCTTGATTGTCCGAGGCGTATGATGGGGTTGATTGGAGTTTTTAGAAGACATTCTTTTAAAACTGGGCTTTCATCGTATTTAGGTATAGTGGGTTATCAGTTGTGTAACCTCTGTGAGATACTTAGTGTGCTTTAATGGTGTCCCGTTGGAAACCTTTAAGCCATCTCGAGGCCTTTTGTCAGGGTGACCCTGTTTCATCATTTTTATTTCTCTTTTGTGGCTAATGGGTTGTCGACTCTATTGAATTCAGAGGTGGCAAGTGGTAATATTCAAGGTTTTAAAGCGGCGAGGTAGTCCCTGGAGATTTCTCATCTTCAGGTTGCTGATGCTAGCTTGTTGCTCTCTTGTGCAAATGGGGATTATGTGAGGAAAATTTAGGGTATTCTGGAAAACTATAGCCTGGCTACGGGGTAGCGTATTAACCCTACCAAGGGCTCCCTTTTCTTCCATGAAAACGGTGATACGGAGGTTCAAGAAGCTGTGAGGTCAGTGGCTCAGGCAATTCCGACTTACATAATGAGTGTTTTCCACCTTCCGGCATCCACGATCGAAGACATCATTCGGTGTATCCGCAACTATTGGTGGGGTGCAGAAAATGGGAAGCGTAAAGTGCACCGTCTTGCTTGGAATCATTTAACTCAGGGTAAAAGCAAAGGTGGATTTGGTTTACGTGATTTGAAGCTATTTAATTAGGCTTTATTGGCAAGGCAAGCTTGGCATTTGATTGTGTACCCTGATGGCCTTTATGCAAGATTGCTAAAGGCTAAGTATTATTCGAAGGCAACGTATCATGCACAGTCCTTCTCATGTACACACCGTACACACTAACTAAAAAAAGTCGTGAAAAATTCCGAAAAAAATTATAGATGTACTTTATAAATTACTCTACCTATGTATAAAATTGTATGTTCAAATTCATTATATATCAAGAGTTATAAAAAAGAGAAAATTCTAACAAGTTTAAATTCTTTAAACTTGTCAAAATTTTCTCTTTTTTGTAACTCTCGATATATAATGAATTTGATCTTGAAACTTCATACATAGGTAGAGTAATCTATGAAGTACATCTACAATTTTTTTAAGAATTTTTCACGACTTTTTTTAGTTGGTGTGCACGGTGTGTACACGAGAGGGTCTGTGTGCATAGGATACGTTGCCTTATTCGAATGGTGATTTGGTTGATA
Source organism: Guadua angustifolia (assembly GCA_036346375.1). Lineage (NCBI taxonomy): Eukaryota > Viridiplantae > Streptophyta > Magnoliopsida > Poales > Poaceae > Guadua > Guadua angustifolia. The sequence goes on from CM070508.1 coordinate 8,541,060, forward strand.
TAATGTTTCTCAGTGCCATTTCCCCAACTTGGAAGTCTGTCATGCATGGCCTTGAGTTATTGAAAATGGGGTTAATATGGAGAGTTGGTTTAGGAGAGAAGATTTGCATCATGTGTAGTTCTTAGATTCCTCGTGGTATCTCTTTGAAGGTGATGGGTAAGCATAGAACATGTAGGCTCAAATGAGTTGCACACTCATTGATCATGAGAGTCATTGCTGTAAGGAGGATGTCATTAGAAGGTATTTTTTGCACACAATGTGGAGGAAATTCTTAAGTTAAAACTGCCTTGGCGTAACAGAGATGACTGCATGACTTGGCATTATGAGAAAATGGGTATCCTTTCAGTTTGGAGTGCCTACCGTTTGGGAAAGTGAGAAAGGTGGGGAATCAACGAGAACGGGGATTGATGGTCAGCGTATGAGGAAATTATGGTGGCTTTCAGTCCCTCAAAAGATTAAAGTTTTTGCTTGGTGTCTTGCAAAGGATGGTCTGGCTTCCCAAAAAAATAAATGGAAACATAAGCTGGCCATTGGTAGCACTTGTGAAATATGTGGAGGTGAGGAGGAAATGGCTTTTCATGCAGTAATCAATTGTTCTCATGCTCAATCTTTACTTGCTGCTATCAGAAGTGATTGGTTGCTTCCACAAGAGCACACGTTGCGGTTTTTTGGACTGGATTGGCTCATTCTATTGTTGGATTGGATGTCGGTGGTTGATGGAGCTAAATTTATTTTTTTGCTGTGGCAGCCTTGGCAAGTACGGAATGAATTAACCCACGGTGCAACTAGTTTTTCTATTACGGCATCTATGAAGCTCCTATTTGCTTATTGGAATGATCTGCTTAATTGCCAATAAGCCAACGTCAACATGGATTAGAAAGGAAAGAATCACCTTCTTGCGCTTGCTAGTTGTCTTCAAAAGGAGGTCATAAATAATAACATTCACCACTGGGTTTCACCTCCAGATGGCTGGATAAAATCAAATATTTATGGAGCTTTTTCTGCATTCTCGGGCGAAACGGGGATAGGTTCTGTCATCCGAGATCAAGAGGGCAAGGTGTTGCATGGCAAACGATTCTTAAAGGAACTGATACCGAGGAAGTGGAAGCAAATGTTTGTTTGATAGGTCTCTCCTTGGCGGCGGAATGGATTCAAAAACCAACTATCATTGAATTTGATTGTTCAGCAGTAGTTCAGTTGTTGAAGACAATGAAGGATCAAGGATCAAATCATGACTTCGTGATCAAAGAGGTGCTTGAAGAGGCTCTTCATCTTCCTCAGTTTGTGGTGAAACATGTGAGAAAAGAGTAGAATAAGGTGGACATCATGGTTTCGGGTTTCGGATTTGAGTGGACGGCAGTCGTACCCGGAGGTACCCACTCGATTGCCATCCCTATTGATCGACAAGATAAGACTATTTATCGTTATTTTAGTACCTCTTAATGATCATAAAAAGTCCTATTTTGTTTTATTTTATCTATAGATTTCCAAGACGTGGTAAAAGAACATTCATCAGTTGTCACCTCCTCAATCGTTGAACCTGCACACCATCCTTCACGGCCTGACGTGATTACATACCTATCGTCTCCCTCCTTTCTTTCTCTTTTTTTCTCTTTCTTTCTTTCCTAATTGTACCTGCTCTCGCTTTCGGTGCGGTCTTTGCACCGTGTAATTAACTCTTTATCCCCTAATATATCTCACGGCTCATGCCGTCTTCAAAAAAAAAAAAAGAAATTCCATTGGCATCACACCATTTTCTACCATGAGAAGCCACAACATTCAGATCACACAAAGGCATGAAGTCACAAAATTCAGGTCATACAAAAGACCCTACTTATTTAGGTTTAGATTTTTTGACTTATAGTTTAAAGCTAGTCTTTTCTGGTTTAATGGGTTTTTTTACCTAATTCAGGTCATACAAAAGACCCTACTTATTTAGGTTTAGATTTTTTGGCTTATAGTTTAAAGCTAGTCTTTTCTGGTTTAATGGGGTTTTTTTACCTTAGGGCAAGTATAATAACAAAATCAGCTGCTTACTTCATCTCCATCCATGTCATCTAGAGTAAACACTAAAACCAGGTTGTACAATAGCTATCTTTAAAAATTGACTCTATATGACATACATTAACTATCTCTCCTCTTTTGTACATAACAAATTTACCTATACTTCCGTGCAATGCTTACTACGAGCATATACAATAAGGTCACCTCAGCTTACTCTTAACATTTTCACATCAGCTTTGTCATATATGGAAAAGTGAGAAAAGAAAAGAGAAAAGAGAGCTGACTCTTATTTAGTAGTAAGCATCGCACAGGAGCATAGGTAGATTAGTTATGTACAAGAGAGAAGAGATAGTTAATACATGACATCTAGAGTCAATCTTTAGAGATAACTATTACATAAGCTAACTTTAGTGCTTATTCTAGATGATATGGGTGAGAGATGAAGTAATCAACTGACTTTGTTATTGTATTTGTATTACTAAATAAGAACCAGTTCTTTTCCTTTTTTCTCTTCTTTTCATATTTTTATAGAACAAAACTAATGATTCCATCCTTTATACCGGAAGAGATTGGCGCAAGGGCAGTCCACCCACGTGTCCCCCCATGCGATTTTGTGAAAAAACCCCTCCATTTCTTCGAATTACGGATAGGTCCTTACGGATTACGAATAGGTCCTTCGCGATTTCTTGTGAGGGGAAGATTTTTTCTTAATCGCGTTTGGGTCCCTCGTGCGGTATTTTACGGAAAAAACTCCCGTTAAATTCAAATCGCGAACAAGCCCTTTTCTAATTTTCAGGATAGCGAACAGGTCCAAAAAAATAACAAACAGACCCCTGCTCCTTACGTCTAGGTCCTTTCTCCGTTTTTCCTGGAAAAAATGTTTTCGCCACAAAAAAAACACAGATTCGTCTCCGTTTTTCCTAGAAAAATGTTTTCGCCACAAAAAAAACATAGATTCGTCGAAGGTTTATAACAACTTATCGATTTGCCGACGGGTCCTAGCCGTGGTTTTCTAAAAAAAACGCGGATTCGTCGAAGGTTTATAACAACCCATGGATTCGCCAACGGGTCCTACCGACCCATTTTATTTAAAAAATACGAAGATCGAAAATTCAACCAAATTTTTCGTTTTCTAAAAAAAACACATATTTAATCGAAGGTTTATAGCAGCCTATAGATTCGCCGATGGGTCCTATCAACTCTACAGAACGGCGCAGCGTAGCGCGCATGTGCTGAAAACAAACTGTGTTGCCCTTATTATACATACCCAACTTTAAAGACAGTTTTGAGAACATTTAAGAAGGCGCCGAGCCCCCAAACGTTCCCATCGCGGTGATCACCGTCGTCTCCTCTCCCACTCGAACGCCCGAAACCATCGTCGACGCTTTCCATCCCAACCTCTCACCAGCGGATAAGCAAATCCTTTCCTCCTCCTCTCGTCCACAAAACCCTCTTTCTTTACGACCCCAACCCCCTCCCGCCTCCCACCTCACTCCTCCCCGCTCCAGCCTCCGACCAGAGCCGCCGCCGCCGCGCGCACCGTCCCAATGGCGTCCGCGGCCGCACCGCCCACCTCCCTCTCCTGGCCGCCCGCCGCGCCGCCTCCGCGACCCCGCCGCTGCCCAGCTCCGCCGCGGGGGCTCGCGGCCTGGTGCCAGCCGACGCGGTCGCTGGCGTTCGCGGCCGGTGGCGGCGCCGACCCGCGGCTGGCGATCCACGTCGCGTCGCGCTGCCGCGCGGCGTCGTCCAAGCGCGGGACGCGCGCCGTGGCGACTATGGCGAAGAAGAGCGTCGGCGACCTCACAGCCGCCGAGCTCGAGGGGAAGCGCGTTTTCGTGCGCGCGGACCTCAACGTGCCGCTCGACGAGAACCAGAACATCACCGACGATACCCGCGTCCGCGCCGCCATCCCCACCATCAAGCACCTCATCAGCAACGGCGCCAAGGTCATCCTATCTAGCCACTTGGTAAGCCTCCCACCTCTCACCTTTTCCCAGAAATTAATGATCTTGGTCTCAGACATACAATGTAGGAACTCAGGATTGCAGAATGTTAGTGTTTTCAATCATCTGATCTCAATATAGCTGTTACTTGACAGTTTACCAGTGTTGTTTGATTGACTGATTGTTAAGAGATAGATGGTCATCGTTGCAAAGGAGTTAACAAATAAAAATCTTTAACTAATCTTTTAACTCATCATCGATTTATAAGTTCTAAATCTTAGAAACTTCGAAGCCGACTGCTGCTGAGCCAAATCAATTCCATATCCTCACTATTGGATCACTACTTTCCTAGCAGTGAATGGTCCTTCTAATGTGATTCTGATTTTTACAGGCAGCTGCTTATCATTGCTCATGTCATCTTAATGTGATTCTGATTTTTATCCCCCGTTTCTTATGAATTTGCAGGGTCGCCCTAAGGGTGTTACTCCCAAGTTTAGCTTGGCTCCCCTTGTACCACGGTTGTCTGAGCTTCTTGGCATACAGGTTTTCTTTTATTCTACATCATTAACCTTCTAATTGAGCCTTTATGTGCTAAAGCGATTGTACTGATTAAAACAACTTTAAATTCACAAATAGGTGCAAAAAGCAGATGATGTTATTGGTCCAGAAGTTGAAAAATTGGTGGCTGCCCTTCCAAATGGTGGTGTTTTGCTCCTTGAAAACGTAAGATTTTACAAGGAAGAGGAGAAAAATGACCCAGAGTTTGCAAAGAAGCTTGGCTCCCTAGCAGATCTTTATGTTAACGATGCATTTGGAACAGCCCACAGAGCACATGCATCGACTGAGGGAGTTACCAAGTTTTTGAAGCCTTCTGTTGCTGGGTTCCTTTTGCAGAAGGTTACTACCTTTCCAATTTTTTTTTTGTTTTTAAGTTTGATTCTTGAACTCAAAAGGCACTATGTAACACATATCAAAGGAAAACAAAACCTAGTGCAGAAGTTCTAAAGTTCTAATCCTTTTATTTTACAAAATTAAATTACAGGAGCTTGACTACCTTGTTGGAGCTATTTCAAGCCCTAAACGCCCATTTGCTGCCATTGTGGGTGGCTCAAAGGTGTCATCCAAGATTGGGGTTATTGAATCCCTGTTGGAAAAGTGTGATATCCTTCTTTTGGGTGGTGGTATGATCTTCACATTTTACAAGGCACAAGGACTCTCTATTGGTGCTTCCTTGGTTGAGGAAGATAAACTTGATCTGGCAACATCTCTCCTTGCAAAGGCAAAAGAAAAGGGTGTCTCCCTTTTGTTGCCATCTGACGTTGTCATTGCTGATAAGTTTGCTCCTGATGCTAATAGCCAGGTTTGTTACAATTTTGTTTTCCCCCTACCATTGAAGATAATTATCAATAGACCTTTTCTAGTCAGGTTGAATCAGCTCACAATTATGTGAAGAGATATACTTGACCATGAAATTGTCCTATAGGTTGTCGCAGCATCTGCGATTCCTGATGGTTGGATGGGGCTGGATATTGGCCCAGATTCAGTCACAACATTCAATTCTGCCCTGGAAACAACACAGACAGTCATTTGGAATGGACCAATGGGTGTCTTTGAATTTGACAAGTTTGCAGTAGGAACTGAGGTAATGCTGTGTGCAAATATATTCATTCAGCTTTACTATGGAACACATTGCACCGAAAGAAACTTAACCGTGATATCTATTTTGTAGGCTATTGCAAAGAAGTTGGCAGATCTTAGTAAAAAGGGTGTTACAACTATTATTGGAGGCGGAGACTCTGTTGCGGCTGTTGAGAAGGTGGGAGTTGCTGATGTTATGAGCCACATTTCAACGGGAGGTGGTGCCAGCTTGGAGCTATTGGAAGGAAAGGAACTTCCTGGAGTTGTCGCGTTGGATGAAGTCGTCACTGTGGCCGTATGAGGCTAAGTTTCATTTTGTTGCATATTCATCTTCATGTACCATTCTAAACTTGCTACATTCTCCTCCTTGTTTTCAGCTCTTCAACCGCTCGAAATGTTGTAAGAGACCAATGTTCTATAGAGATACTGGGAATTGTTTGAATAACATCCCCAACAATTTGTATTTACTTGAGCTAGTTTTTCTCAGTTAAATAATTAGCACTAGCTAACGTTTAAATGGATGTAGCCTGTTCATTCCCTCGGAGCTTTCTGTGTCAGCACCCTGCTTTGCTGGGTAAGGATGTTTGATTTTCGTTTTATTTCCTTTGCCAGAGAAGCAAAATTTGGGGTGTCGACTGTTGCAAAGTAGATGTGCATTATGGAGGTCTCCTACTCAAAAGTCAAAATTACCGGATCATGGCATGCTTTGCATGGTAGAAGTTAAAAGTCTGGACCAATCAGACATTTATAAACTCCTTGGAAAAATTTCAGTCTGAATGCTCCCTCTTGTGACTGTGAGCACTATTGATATGAAGTCAGCACAGAATTTACAGACCAAGGGAGTGCTGAAACCGATCACTGAAAACATAGCCACATTTGTGTGCCTAAATAAAGCTTTATTCGAGGACGTTCTTCAAACTCTTTCCTTTGGACATGTCAGCCTCCACATATAAGCTTCTGCATGTAGATTTCAACAGTTCAGCATTGGACATGGACGTGTAGGGCTGGGTGGTTGTCGATGCATATCCTTGCTGATGTATCAGACAACAGTTTTTTTCCCCGGTTCTTACGACATATGTCATACCCTCTGCGCGCACATTGATGCAGTGCTGTGATGCTTGTGTATCTAACAGGTACAAATCAGCCCGAACCTGGCATTGCTTTAAGTAATACCAACTGTAGTGTAGAAGTGACTAGGGCCTCTTTCGGGACAGCTTCTGATTATGCAGATTCTGAATTATAGTCAGCTGTCCGGAGAAGCGGTTGTCTGAAGAATCTGCTGACCGAAAAATCTAGTCGTTCGGCAATCCTGATTGTTTATGTTGATTGTTGATCGACGTCGGTGACGGATGAGGGTGGTGGAGAGGCCTAGGGACGACGGCGGAAGCTCTTGTACCCGCGACAACTCGTGGGAGACGGAATTCGTAGAATCTGAGTCAAAATCTGCAGAATCAGGTGGGTGACAGTTTTTGATTCTGTGTATAAATCAGATTCTGATTTTTGGAGAGGCTGTCTAGAATCCTACTGTTCGATGTATAATCCGCTTTTATTTTAAACAGAAGCTATATTTAAACTAAAACGAAGGAGGCCTAGGAATCACTCATTCTTCAGCTGTTCGGAATCGGATTTGGGCCATTTAGCATCAGTTACTAGTGTTTTTTTCCTCACAGACATGATTGGCTTACCAGGTCTTCGAACCTCTGTGTTTGCCACAATGACACCTGATTGCATTTTACCAATTCATGTAAATTTACTTCCTCCCTCGCATCTGCAAGTTTTCAAATTTTGGCGATCAAGGGTGTGTGAATGCTCACATAATAATTTTTCTCCAAAAAATCCAACCAAAAACCTTCCAAAACCTCAAAAAAAGTGATTGATGAAAAATCTTTTAAAAATCAACACAGAGGCGGTACTACCTCTCATATATGGCCAGCATTGTCAGACAAACAGTACCCCCGTACTACCTGGGGTACTGTAGCACGGTAAAACTAGTGAACAGTAGACGCAAGTATGAGCAGCAAAAATAAGCGTGAGTTCAAGATCAAAATTTGTGTAACTTTTGATCGGTTGATCCAAATCTTATGAAACTTTATATGCATCTTCATGTCAGAAATCTATTACAATCTTTAATTGCAAAGATTGACATCAAAATTCTGACATTTTTAAAATTTACGGAAGGTTGCACCAAAAACAGGTGAAAATCCAAAACTTTACCCTGAATTTACTCGTGGAGATCTGATGATCAAGATGACCTTAGGTGGCCTCCCACATGTCACAACAAACAAGACTTCCAAAGAAATCACCTTCATGCGAGCGGGATTAAGATCTACCTTAAAAACTTCCTTCTTAACCTAAAGCCATTTTCTTGGAGAAGCTTGAATGATAAAAAAGAAGCTTACCTAGATAACTAAGGAGATGATCTATAGAGGATACATTTATCAGTCATACATCCTTCGTAGTATGAGATTAAGCAAGAAAAAAACCACAAGAAAAGATCAAAAGCCAAACAAAAAGAATATTAAAACCTGAGGCAAAAACTTGAGCAAAGAGATGATTTACATTCAAATCATAAAAATGGTTTACAAAGCCTCTCACATGAGGATAAAACTCCCAAAGAGCACTCATACACCCACACAAGAAACACAAAATTTTGTAGAAGCCCTAATCTAGAGTCTAGAGACTTGCCTCCCTTTATACCTCTCAAGGCCTTATGTAGAGAGGAGGCAACCCTAATTTTAAACCTGAACACACAAGTGGATACCATCCACTCTTACATAAGCTAACCTGAAACCCAACACTCTTAACAGTTTTTTCACTCACACAAGCATGCTTCTCAAAACAGCCATTACATTGATACCAAATCCGCTCCGCGAGCCCGAATTTGCATCCAACTCCACTTTGACGCGATTTATACCCCTTAGGCTACTGTCGCGGTTTTTCAAATCGCTTTGACCGCTGGTATTGGACAAATTATCAATTTGCCACAATGATCGGTCTTCCTTCCTCTTGAAGCATTGCTTATGCTGCATGCTTTTCACGTGGCTTCAATGACTTGACGCCAAGCCTCTCACACGTTCGAACTCCCTTGGACCATCCTCATTTGCATGTGGGCCTAAGTTACTTAGTGCGCCACGTGTCATTGACAAATACACCATGGCGGCATCGACTTCCTTGACCGTTCTAGACCTAGACTCCTCCCTAAGCTTAGTCTCGGTCCATACCGTTACCGGCCATGTCCATCATCAATGCATCATACTCTGGTTCTTTGTCTTCATAGCTTGCAACCACTTCCCAACCTCCATCATCTTCCGGTGTTCTTTGACTGTTCTGAACCTTAGCACTCACAGCCTAGTCCCGGTCTCACCTTCGCCTCACCATGACCTAACCTCGAAGTCCTGCAACTAACACAGACAAGCAAATCATCACATAGCACTCTTTACAATAATATCATTAATCAACAATTAATGAAAATATTAAGCACAAAGTTGTTGGAAACCCAATACTACCGCCAACCAGAGGTTCATAGTACCTCAAGTCCGATACTACTGCTCCTGATTAGCCGGTAGTACCACTTGGCCTAAGAAACCCTGAGAGAACACTCTCTGAAAAATAATTACCACCACTGAAGGCCAATAGTACCGCACCCCCGATACTATACTCTCAAATGGTCGGTAGCACCACCTTTGTCTAACCCTAGAGAAAAAGCACTTCTTTATAAAAAAAACTACCGCTCTCACAACGGTAGCACCGCAGGGCCGGTACTACCGTCGTCCAAGGCCAGTAGTACCACCTGGTTGGTACTACTGCCCTAACAAGACCGGTGGTACCGCTAAACCTGATAGCAACTCAAATTATTTCAAATTCAAAATAGAATTTAAACCAAACTCAAACTCGAACACCACATACTCAAACCAAGTCAATAACTCATCACTAACAAGGATAGACTTTCAAATGGTTTTTCAAACCGCGAATTTAAAATTCTCACCTTCAGACTGCCAGATTAGTTGGAAAACACTACAGATTTTAACATCAATACATGCCAGGTTGCTAAAAGGAAACATCACATCTCATCGAGATACAATTATGGAGTAGCAGAGCAGCTATCATAAAGTTGACAGTATGGTAAAGGAATGGTCGACAGAATAGTGATCACTGGTGTTCTTCGCTTGCAATTGCAGGATTCAACGGAACCAGCTACTAGTTTTCCATGCACACTAAAAAAGATTTTACATTCAATTCTCTCCGCGGAAATGTCTCCTTTACAAGTGCAGCAGCTGACAAGAAGGTTGAGAAATGGAGCTTATTCTCTCTTTATTTTGACAGAAGCCAGCAATTTACTCTGATCTGATACATTTGCATCCGGATCCTCCTCTTGCTCCTCTTGATTGTTGTCACCCTGTAAGCTGTAGCTCCTGTTTAACCTGTTCCATAAATGCAAATCAGCAATCAGTTGGTGTGGCATTACATATTTCAAGTGCAGATTTACATATTATTATCAGGAGAAATGGGGAAGGCTCGATCAGAGGAATAAGATTGGTTTCGTCAGATCAAACTCAAAAGGCGCAACTCCATCCAACTCATGTATTCTTGATTCTGGATGCATGCTCATTCTCACATAGTACTAGTACTAAGCTAATCCAACTATCACTGCTATTGGGCTATTGGCAGTCACCGCCAAGAAGTGATCGGCAGATGCATCATAACATTAACATTGTTCAGAAATGGAGTTTGTAACAAACCTGAGCTGAAGAGCTCGCCGGGCCATCGCCTGCGTTTCAGGCGCAACTCGCCTTGCAGACGGTTCAGCAAGGTCAGTCTCGGGAGCTCTCTTTTTCGCATCTGTGAGCTTGAAACCTGGAGGACACCGCGGGTATAGCAATGTAGATGTTCCACTACCTCCGGCGTCGGACACGGCAGGCGCAGGAGCAGCATCGGCAGAAGCAGCCATACCTTCACCAAAGACTCCAGCTGCAGTGCCCGTTGCGGCCGGCGTCGCACCGGCATGAGGCGTAGCAGCATAATCGTCAGACAGTAGTAGTGCCGTTTTGGCAGACAGCTCGCAGAGAGCAGCAGCTGGGATTATATGTGAACGTGCAAGGCCTATGGTGTTCATCGCAGCAGCGGGCGTTGTGCCGAGAAGCGGAGCAACAGAGGCCACTGAGCGTGCCGGCACTGGCCGTCGTCTTTCTCCGGTTGTTCCTGTCAGGGAAAGTGCAGAAAGATGAGGAGCACGAGACTTCAGAATGCCACATGGGGGCAGGGGCCTGTACGTCGGCTGGAAACACGGCGGTGCACGTTCAGCCAGAGCAGCAAAGGCCGATGAGCTTGCACTGGAGTTCATACCGTTGCCCCAGGTGTTTGCCATGGCCGGCACTATCGGCCGGTGTCTATCTCCGGTTGTTGCTGAGATGGACAATCCGGGAAGACGAGGATCACGAGCTTTCAGAATGCGGAATGCCATTCGAGGGCTGATGGACCGCGAAGGCGATTTGAGGGGTGAATATTAGCTAAATGAAAATTTCCTCTTAAAAAATGTTCAATCCTTTTTTTTAAAAGAGTCAACTAAAAGACTCAATCAGTCTAGTACTGAACAAAAGAACAGAACTTCCAAAACATCTTTTTGTAAAAGAGCCAATTAAAAGGCTCAGCCAGCCCAGACAAAAGAACTTCTGAATAAATCGTAAAATCAGGACGAACAAGAAAATTAGGATGATCTCAAAATCAAGAATTGTTCCAACTTTTAATTAGTTGATCTAAATCCCATCATATTTTGCGTGCACTTTCTTATGAATGTTAGGAATTTATTCCAACTTCAATTGTAAAGATTGATGTCAAAGTTTCGACCTTTCAGTTTGAAGGAAGGTTGCGCCAAAATCGGAATAAACTCACAACCTATATCCCGAGCTTGCCTATAAGGATTTGATGATCAAGATCTTAGATAATCTCCCGCATGTCACAGAAAGTAAGAACCCCAAAGATACACCCTTTAAACAAGCAAGAAAAGATTTATTGGTCTTTTGAGAGGAATCTTAGAGATCTTGTTTAAAGCTTGTCTAAATGATTGAAATATGATCTATAGAAAATTCATCCATCAATCATTTATCCTTGACAGCACAAGATCAAGAGAAAAAGAAACCAAAGAAAAATCATGGGCTCAAAAAGAAAGGAGACCAAAACTTGAACAAAGATAAGTTCTAGTGGATTTGCTGGGTTGGAACATACTCTAGATGATTTTTTCAACCTCTTATGTTTCTTAGATTCAGTAAAAACAGAGCAAGTAGAAGGAAATGAAGCAACTAAAGTTGCAAGAAAGAACTAAGCAAAAATGTAAGAATAGAAATATACTTTAGAATATAGATGAACTTGGATCTTGCATTACTTAGAGATGGATGGTTTCAAAGCCACATCTCCAAGTGGGTAAAACTCAACAGAGCATAAAGAAATCAAAGAACCATTCTCTAAGTCTTGGTTTCGATCTTGGTTCCAACTAGGATGTGGAGATATCCCTTGAACCCTCCATTTATAGCACACTGGGAGCAACCTCTACCTTTAGATGGCCTTCTTGACTTTCAAGAAATCTCATCAAGAATTGAAATTTATTCCCTTATACAAACATAGGTTAACCCACAACCCAACAACGTAATAGGTTTTGATTATACTAACTTAATCGCTACTCCACCTGTGCACACTTGATCCAACGATCCTCCTTTGCTTGAGTATGGCTCCAGTTAGCATCACATCCATTCACTTGAAGCATCATCCACGCTTCATCACTTTTCATGTAGCCCCAATGACTTACCGCCAAGCTTCTCATGCGTCTGGACTCACCCAAACAGTCCTCACTTGTAAATAGGTCCAAATCACTTGGCACGACACATGTCCTTATTCGCTTCACCATGACAGCTTTGGTTTTCTTAACCGCTCTGGACCTCAACTCCTCTCTGAGCCTAGTCTCGGTCCACTTTGCCATTGCCCGCTATGTCTATTGCTAATGCTTCATGCTCTAGCTCCTTGTCTTCCTAACTCGCAACCACTTCTCGTCCTCAGTCATCTTCTGGCGTCCCTTGACCATTCTGAACCTCATGACTCATAGCCTAGTCTCGATCTCCTTGGTAGAGTCTTTCCCCGTCGGTTGCTACACTAGGGTTTTGTCGGTCGCGGTTTAGATCTGCTGAGTGGGTGTGGGTGTAGAAGGGGAGGAGGAGATGGAGATTGAGGAGAATGGTGTCGATCACGTGCAGGGATTGGGGAAGAGTTTTTGGTGCTTATGTTGGGGTACCTCACCGGTGTCTCGCCGCTGCTGGGGCTTGTGTAGCTTTTACTAGGATTTTTTGCTTGTATCGTTTAGATCAGCAAGTAGTTCGGTAGCTTTTAGTGGGATTTTTGCTCTGTTTGTGTAACTCGAGCTCTAGATTTAATATGTAGTAAATACATTTGGGAATCTTTGCTCAATCGTTGAATTCTTACACTGATGGATCGAGGGTGGAGTTAACGGTTGAAGTGTGAATTGAACAACAGGAAGAGCTACTTGGGGTAGAGCTTGTTGTGGTCACTCAGAAGGATTTAGATTTGCAAATGCCTCTTTTTGAACAATTACAAAATAGTTTTGCCTAAAGATAGTGGGCTTTTACTTAATCCTGGAGCTGTTGTTTCAGAAATTGGTGAATGTGGTTTGATTTCAGCTTTTACACAGAAATAGAGAGTTTTCTTGATCTTGGAATCATATGCTGGAATCAATTATCACTCTTCTAATCTAGTAATAAGAAGAGCTAAGAGCAGAGTCTGATGAGGCTCCATTAAAGATAGCACTCCTTGTAGGTGGGCAGCATAGGATTCTTCTAGTTTCTAGATTCAAGATTGCTGAATTCATGCCTTATCTAAAATTTGAAACCTCCCTATTGCAATGAATACAATTATTTTCAACTAGTGTGGTTAATTGACTAGTTGAAATGCATACATACAGATCAAAATCCAAAACGATGATATATGATCTTCATTCTCATGAAGAACTGAATTGATCTTCATTGCCCTTCTTTTAATCTCTAGAAACTATATAACACACATCTTGTTTGGGATAACTATTTCTAGATACATATATGCATTGTAGCCTATCTCTTTGTCTGTTGTGGTGTAGTTTTGCAAGCAGTAGGTGGCACTAATAATTCTTCTGGTACCTAGTTAGATAGATCAATACACACACATTGCCAGATTGATGGATCTCTCCAAAACTGTTGATCCATCATTAGGTGTGTTCAAAGGTAAGAAAAATGCAATGCCACTTTGTTGCATTGGGACCTAGCTAGCTAGATTCAATTACACTTGAGCTAGCTGGCAACTCTTTATCTTTAAGAAGACTACTCCTGAACTGCAAAAGTTTGAGTGCCTTGAAATGTTTGATGTGGCCATATAACTGGAGTAGATTTTAATGCTACTGCAAAGTGTCATATTTACCATTTGATGACGCATACTTATTAATTTTTGGTAGCCAAGCTCAGTAAGAGGATGGTATTTTTATTGACTGTTGGCATGTCGTATACAAATTGGTTATTAGGTTCTCAATGTAACGCATGGTGGAGCTTATTGGAACATTTTGATCATTGCATTCTTTTTTCCCCTTAAAATATTGCTCTTGCTATAATCAAATTAGAAACATGTGGTTGCATGCAAATCGTGGGCTCGGGAAAAAGAAATCCTTTTCTAGGAAATTTAAGCTTCAGGACAAGGTAAGAAAGTGTATAATTATGCATGTGTTGTGCCTCTTCTATTAGTTAAATCCTTTTAGTCATCACTAGTTAAATCCTTTTAACTAATCAGCACTTAGGTAAGAAAGTGTATAATCAGCAGCAATAGTCAATACTTAGTTAAATCCTTTTAACTAATCACCACTTAAGTATGAAACCTATATGACAGCTAATAGTTTGTTCATTATGCAGTTGTAATGCATATAAATGGACAAGAATTCAAAGAAACTCAGCCAAGGCTTGGCCTAGACAATAAAAGAAATAGAGTGCATCACATTTGACCTTAAGAAAATTGCAAAAGGCAACTGTAGTCCTAACACATGTTCATGTGGCAATGAACTCAATAGCTTTGTGATTGACATAGAAGCTATAGCTCATAGCCTTGAGCAGGTCACCATATAGTCAAATGAATTGCTACAAAGAGATAGAGTAGAGCCTAAACAAGATGACCTTGAAGGGGATGTAGACCCTGATTTGTCTTCCTCGTGACTACTAGAGCAATGATGAGGGTAAACGTGACATTTGGCAGTATTGCGAAGATGAGGGTATTGACATTGATAGTGATGCTTCGAGATTGTTCTAATCCTGTATCGCTAGTGTCAAGATTTGTTAAAATTTATGTATTAGTGTTGTACCTTCACTGTTCTAACTTGTTAAGACTTATTAAGACTTATTGCAATATTCTAATGTTAATGGATGTTGTTTATCAATTTGAGAAATTTTGTTGTTGATAAAATAGAAATTATGGATGGTTTCTATATTAACCTGTTGAGTGAGGGAATGGATGCATCCAATTGGGATAATTCTGAACCTTCTTTACAGAAAAGCCCAATTGTTTCGCATCTGTCTCTAATGCATACAGATAGTCCCCAAATGAGACCAAACAATAGAAGATCAAAAAATTTCTCTGAGAAGAAAGGCAGTTTGTTGGTGTCCGCATAGCTTAACGTTAGTGTCGATGTAGTTCAAGAGAACCAACAATCTCGTGCCACTTATTGGAGAATATATAACTACTTCCATAAGAACAAGACTTTCACCTCAGATCATTCACAGACTTCGCTTACACATCATTGGTCTGTTATTCAAGAAGCGGTTAACAAGTTTTGTCGGTGTTATGATCAGATTGAGTGTCAAAATCAAAGCGGGATCACTGAGTAGGATAAGGTTGGTCCATGATTTGTATACATTTCTTTTTTGTAATAGATGGTTTGCTGATATGGTTGTTTGTGTGGTTGTACAGATTAACAAGGTAAAACTATGTACCAGGAGGAAGAAATGCAATCGTTTGCATTCTCCTGTATTGCTGGAATATTTTGCAACACCATCCTAAGTGGTGTGATTGGTTATCTCACAAGAAACAAAAGACATCAAGTAGTGCAAGTCTGGAATCTTCTAGTCTGGTTAGCTCCAATGCAATTCGTCTTGATGAGAATTCTCCTAGCATAGAAAATGATGACTTAAGAAGATCAATTGGACATAAGATGGTGAAAGAGAGGGGACGTCGAGATAATGAAAGTGTTCCAACACTAAATCTTTATATAAAGTTATTAGAAAATTTGAGAAAGAAAAAAAAGAGAACTTGAAATTATGAAAAAGAGGAAAAAAGATAAGCGATATGAATAAACTATGTACACAAGAACAGGAGAGGATTGCACAAGAACAAGTGAGGAATGCACAGGAGAAAGAGAGGCTTGAATTAATGAAAAATGAACTTGAATTCAAGAAAATAGTCGAGGAGAGAGTTATGGGGATAGATCTAAGTTGCTGCACTTAGTCACAAAAATAGTACTATATGAGTTTGTAGAGTAACATTATAGCTAGAAGATGTAATAGGTCTGGTCGAGCATTATCTATGGTGTATGAACTATAATTAAATATGAACTTAAGTTGTATGAACTAAGTTATTCTGAACTTATGTTGTATGAACTTATGTCATACGAACTTATAAACTTATTTTCTATAGCTGTCATAAACTTCTTTATTTAAAGACTCCTATTACAATTCATATAAAATATAAATTAGTACATAATTAAAGCACTACTGAATTACACCCCTCGATAACACCGCCATAAGTGCTCCACTAGATTGTCTTGAAGCTGATGGTGAGTTTGCTTGTTCCGAATGGAATGATGAGTTTGAATAAACTCAAAAGAGTTCAAGTGTATGTTCATGTGACACTGAAACTCTTTTTCCCATTCCTTTGTAATTGTAGTCAAGTGGTCCTTCATCTCGCCCATCTTCAACTCTCATGTTATGCGTGATAATACATGATATCATGATATCTCTTAGTGTTTATTGATCCCAGAAACGTGTTGGTCCTCAAATAATTACAAAACGAAATTGCAGAACTCCAAAGGCTCATTCCACATTCTTCCTAACTGCCTCTTGAGCTTTGGCAAAATATTTCTTCTTATTCCCTTGGGGAGCTCGTATTGTCTTCACAAATATTGCTTATACAGGATATATCTCATCTGCAAGATAGTACCCCATTATGTAATTGTGACCGTTGATAATATAATTTACTTCCGGCGCTTGTCTTTTTGCTAGCTTTGCAAAGGGAGGGGAACAGTGAAGATATTAATATCATTGTGAGACTTGGTAAACCAAAAAAGGCATGCCAAATCCATAGATCATGTGAAGCAATGGCTTTTAGAATTATTATTGGCTTGCGTACATGCTCAGTATACAAGCCTTGCCATGCTGTAGGATAAGTTTTTCACCTCCAATGCATGCAATCTATGCTTTCTAGCATTCCAGAAAAACCTCTTTTCTTATCGACAGTATCATTCTTATTTGGAGATCTCAAATACTCATATCTAAAGAGGACAATAATAGCTTGCACAAACCTTTTAAGATTATCTATGGTAGTACTTTCTACAATATGCAGACAATCATCAATAGCATCTATGGGTACTCCATAAGCTATCATCTGATATCCTGAAGTACAGAAGATAACTCGATAATTCCAACACAATTCCTTTTTTAACAAAATAATCATTATGGGATTCTATAGCATGCAATATGCAAAGAAATAGAGAACGACTCATTCTAAACCTGCGCCAAAAAGAAGAATGAGCCATAAACAAGATGATCAAATGAGCCATAAACAAGATGATCAACAAAAAATACAAAGAAATAAAGTATTTTTCATTGTAAACCTACGCCAATAAAGGGTTGGACCGTAGACCAGAAGATCAACAAAATAGTCTCGGTATAGCCTGACATGTCCTTCTTCTCTATTGCGATCTACGTATTGATGGCTAAAAACAGAACCCCCAGGACATCGAGCATTCACAAACTCATCTTACTTATGTGCTAGGTATGCTATTGTAAGAAGAGATTCATCGTCGTTATTTGATGATGAGTCTTTTGAGAGAAAATGTTTGACTAAATTGCCATGACTCATTGAGATATACTGAATAGTAAACATTCAGAAATGGGCAATGCTTGGAAGTGCAAATGGCTATGTATATATAGCCCAAAAAAATATAGCCGTTAAAAAAACACAGGTGACTGTTACAACATAGCCGTTACAATATAGCCATTACGATTGCTGTTAGAATAAATTTCAAATTTTAAGTTCTCGTATTTAAAAATAGTCGTTCGAATTTTTCGTTGCTCATATGACAGTTATAAAATATCATTATAATATAGGAAGGAGAAAATAGAGTGTGGGATTTGGAGAATACTGTTGGAGAGGAAAGAGATACAGAGAATGAATCTTTTTGAAGAATTCTGTATATAGAGATATATGAATCCAAAATTAGGGAATGCTATTGGAGATTGTTTAACAACAGAGAACACCAGTCATGCATGTTGTGGGGTCAGCGGCTACCCCTACATACCAGCGAAAGTCCATCAAAGAACACTCACGATCCTTACTCGGGGAGTCGCAAACATGGCGAAGGCTTCGACAAAAGCAAGGAAGGCTTTGGCAGACATGATAAGGGCTTCGACAAGAACAAGGAAGACCTCAACAGATACAATGAATGCTTCAACAGATATGACAGGCTTCAGCAGGCACGACAAGAGCCTCGGAGTAGGGGTGAAAATGGGACGGATAGTTCCCACCCGATCCGGAGCTGGATTCGGTCGAAACCGAATCCAGGAAGTAAATCGAATATTGGGTTGGATTTGGATCTAGATTCGGATAGTTGAAAATAGATATCGGGTAATCGATAATTCAGATATCCAAATTAAAATTCTCAGGCTTTCAGCCGCCGTGTCCCCTGTCCGGGCTGTCCTGTGAGGCCGACTCCCATCTCCACTTCTCCAATCGCCCTATCTCCCAGACTCCCAATCTCTCGTGTTCCCCATCTAGATCTAAAGTTCTGGATCTCCCGTCCCCTAGCCCCAGCGGCCGATGCTCCCCATCCCTCGACGGCATCCCCCTGGTCAACACTCCCTCTTCCCCGGCCGCGGTCCCGGCAACAACTCCCCCCCTGCTTGGGGTGCTCCCCGGTGGCGACTCGGCTCCCTCCCATAAAGCAACCTAAAACCCTAAACCCCTGAGAGAGGGATAAATCAAGCAAGCATGGCGGTGCTGCACCACCTGCCTCCCCAAACCCTAGCCCACCCTCCCCCACCCATGGCGCGACATCCTAGGCCCCTCCCCCCCCCGCTGCTCGTGCCCTCGGACTCCGACGCTGGCTTCGACCCCATCGAGGAGTGGCTCGTCGACTTTGACCAGGCCATGGTGAATGAGCTGGGCAAGAGCTCCTGTCTTGGCGAGGAGGCGACGGTCCCGGGCGCGCTGGAGCCGATAAGCTGTGAGGGTGGGAAGGCCTCAGAGGATGGCTCAACCTTCAAAAGCCGTGGATTTGGTGTGAATGAGGAGGCCGTGAAGGCGAACAACGGGTTGCTTGGCCAGCTTGGCACTTCTTGCAGCGGCGAATTTGATGTCAAGGAGTCTGAGATGGTGAGCGGTGGATTGGGTGGGCAACTTGGCCCGGGTCAGCATCTAGTGTCGGGGATTAGTGATTTGGCTCAGAAAGAGGATATTTTTGACGGGGTGGTGGATGCCGAGATGAGTACTGTAGCTAATGATGCTGAGATGAATACTGCGGTCTCAATGAAAGAGGAATTGGTAGGTGGAGGTGGCAAAGAGTTGAGCAGCGAGGAAGAGTCAGAGAGTAACGAGGATGAGGAGGAAGTTGAAAAATCGAGTGAGGCTTCGTCTAGCAGTCAGGAAGAGGGCAAAGAGCAGAGGGCCAAGAATGATGAGGAGTCAAGTGAAGCCTCGTTGAGCAATGATGAGGAAGAGCCCGGGGCCAAGAAACATGGTGGTGGTGTGGACATGGAGGCCCTCCTTGAAGAGGGTGAATTGATGATCGGGAGCGATGATGATGAGGAGGAGGAAGCACCGAAGAGTTGTATCAAGTCCAAACATGGAGTAGAGGTATTGAGTTGTATCTTGTGCTGCGTATCTTTGTTCATTGTTTATTAGGTGTTTTTCTTGCAAGTTGTGGAGTGTTAATCATTTGCTAGTGAGTCACAATTCGGTTTCTAATTAGTGCAATTGACTTTGTAATTAATATTTGTGACATAGTTAATTTGTGAATAGTAGCGCATACTTGATACAAAATAGAAATTTATGCTCATATGTCCGTTTGTTCTTGTGAAAATCCTGCACTATCTGTAGCTGTGTAGCAAGAGACTGTTCTATGTTGCTATGCAGTTGCTACAACTTCTGTAGTCAATTGCTAAAACCACATGTAGAGTTGCTAGTTCCTACAATAATATACACAGGTTTTAGACTGATATTTTTCAATTTCTAGAAGTTCTTCTGTTGTTAGTATGTATATTCTATAGTAGAAATACCTTGCAGGTCCTTCCTCCAGTGCCAAAGATTGAGGTACAGTTGGAACCACATCATAAGACTCTCCCAGTGGGAACGATTTCAGCGATTTCAGCTGTAAGTCTTATATTTAACTTGGACTTTTCCTCTAAACTTTTGTTTTCATTGATGTTTTTAGCACTTTATAAGTACCAATTCTTTTTTTTTATCTGACATAGATTCAATCAGCTCCCACTTTCCTGTGTTGGTGTTAAAAGCAGTCAATAATTTGTGTAGTTGCATTGCTCAATTGTGTATTTTTGTGTATATTGAATGTTAATAGATTTTGTATGTTCCCTCTACATGTCTGCTGAACAGCACTGAAATGCTACAAGTAGCTTGGAATTTGGAAGTGTGGAGCACCAGATTTAAGAAGATTTCCAAAATGCTCTGTTAGCACCATATTTGCTTTACTTGAGGGATCAAATGATGTATGATTTAGTTAAAACTTTGTCAGTTTGTTAAGTTTTCGTTGATCTACATTCCTGTCAGCAGTCAAGTTTGATACTTTGAGGTCATATATGTGGATATATGTGGTTTGCTACTGTCAAGTACTTGTTTGATACTGTAAAGGTTGTAACTTGTAAGCTTGGAACCAGATCAAAGTCGGCGATATTAGGCATAATGCTCAATTAGTTTTGTTGCTGTGCTATCTATTTATCCGTTCCGTCACCTGTTATTGCTAGGACATGTTTTGTTTGATATATATCTTACTATTATTGTTATGTATTCATGTGGTTTGATTCAACATATATTACTTTATGTATGCTCGCATTATTTGTCCCCGATCCGAATCCGTATCCTGAATTATCCAGATTCGTATCTGAATTCGGCTAGCCTGTATTCGGTTCCAAATCTGGAAAAAAATATAAGTTAAGATAAGGAAGGGCAATATCCACTCGTATCCGACCCGTTTTTACCCCTACCTCAAAGAACTAGAAGAGGGCTTAGGAGCAAACCAGAGCAGGGCGGCTAGCCATAGGTCACCTTCCTCGGACAGCCCGGACGATGTACTAGCCATAACCGGTCATGCATGTTGTGGGGTCGGCCGCTACCCCTACGTACCAGTGAAAGTCCATCAAAGAACGCTTACAGTCCCTGCCTGGGGGGTCGCAATGCGAAGGCTTCGACAAAAGCAAGGAAGGCTTTGGCAGACATGATAAGGGCTTTGACAGGAACAAGAAAGACCTCGACAAATATGACGAATGCTTCGACGGATATGACAGTCTTCAGTAGGCATGGCAAGAGTCTCGAAGAACTGGATAGTTAGCCATAGGTCGCCTTCCTCGGACAACCCAAAGGAAGTACCAAAAGGATCATGCATAGAAGCCGAGGCGTGCTTAGGGCACTAGGCCAAAATGCTAGCTAGTGGAAAAGAAAAGGACTCTTGAGACCCTAAGACCCTAGTATGGACATTATTGTAATCTCACCCTCTGCTACAAGGCGCTCTATAAATAGCTCAAACTCATGTTCTAATGGGTAGGATTCTTTTTCGAACGAATAAAGAGAACACTGACTTTGTTCATTTCTGTCGCCACTTGTTCCAATCCCCTCGCATCCAGGGATCCCGGGCCTACCACCCTCGCAGGGATGGACACAGGGTTCCTCCTTTCTATGCTGTTTTGTCAGTAGCCACAACATTTCACTTACTCTGATGTCCATAAAGCACTGAAACAACAGAATGTTAAACATTGTAGCACATTGTTTTTTTTAAAAGAGCGGCAAGAGTTCTACCATACAATTAAAAAGGTTAAAACAAAGAACATCAGTTAATATTTACATAATAGAATCTCCGAACAAAAGAGAGTTTGAACAACGGAAACAAGGATAGCAGCGGGTCGAGAAACATTATATCCCAAAACAAAAGCGCTGTCGCTGAACTGCCCGTGCAATGGGGATATCTCACGGGCCGGCGCCTATCCTGATGCACACAACGTATTTTCTGAAACTTAAGTTACGCGAAAAAGAGAAGAAAGCACGATCACATCCGCGGCATATCTGTTGGCTTGCTTCCATTGTCAGTTTCAATTGCTTTGTAACCCAGTCCAGGACGGCAGGACGCGATGGTTGTTCCTTCTCGCCTTCGAAGCCGCGAGCGTCCCGTAGTGAGGCCTCGAAATCGGTGGAATCTATTGCCGTCGGAAGGAGGCTGCCGATGTCATCTTTTGCTCCGAAGCCACCAGCTCGAATGACATCCTCAGTAGAGATGGCAGCTTCCATGTTCACATCTGCAGATTCATCTCCGTTGACTGGACTTGCGTTTCCGATATCAGAATCTGCAGACTGCTTCATGGCCTCTTGATCGCGGCTTAGAACATTATCTGTCACTGCATCTGGCTTCTTTTGTTGAGCTTGTTGTCCGCTGCCGAAGTTCTTCCCATCCATGTCTGGAATGATATCACAGATGTGACGACTCCATGGCAAGATATCACACTATACACGGCAATATCATGCCTAGTTAAGTCTTCATTTTTTTTCAGAGGATGATTAGTCATACTAAGTCTTGAGAAGATGAGCACAAGGGATCATCATATTAGTAAGTAATGTAGATCACTGACGACAAGGCGAAGTGCCTCGCAGAACTGCAGCATTTTCCTGCTAGAATTAAAAAAAAAAATCCTTTTTTGGCCTAGCACACAAAGTATCACCAGTATTAGATGGTTCCCTGGAATATCCAGCAGGATCCATCAAGACCATAGCCCCAAAATCAGCCAGCAATAGGTTGGTTTTTGGTACAAACTAGCCAAAATATCAATCCATTAAAGGACACCAAGACTGTCCCTAGTTTGTTGTTATTCGAAGCACAGTCATCTTCCGCTTGTATTTAAGCATCGAGATGGAATAAAACAAAAACCAGTTTGCCTCAATCAGGAAAACATGGTAAATAATAGAGGTGATAAAAACCGGACAAGAATTCATCTGCTTGGAAAACAAATATCATGGCCAACACACAACCGACAACACCAAACCACCACCACCATTTGCTTAGTTTACTCCTACGGTCTTCGCAGTTCTCTAAAATAATCATAAACCAGTAATGAATCATGGGTGATTATATCGGCTTCTTCACTAACTTCTTTCACATAAGGATAGCAACTTATAAATTCCAATTTCATCATCTTCTAAAA
Source organism: Guadua angustifolia (assembly GCA_036346375.1). Classification (NCBI taxonomy): domain Eukaryota; kingdom Viridiplantae; phylum Streptophyta; class Magnoliopsida; order Poales; family Poaceae; genus Guadua; species Guadua angustifolia. The sequence goes on from CM070508.1 coordinate 8,564,350, forward strand.
AAAACAATTTCATTACCTTTGCTAGTTTGCAAGAACATAATTGGAAATTTCCTTGCAGTGGATCTCAAAGTTAGTTTAATCGACTTGTGATTCAGTTGTAATCCAACAATCACAACGTGAAGTTGCTAGAGATCCAATCATCTTTCCACAACACAGAGTTTAATTTTTCTCTCCTGTTTTTTTGACTCAAAAAAGGATAGAGATTAACCGGCCACAGCATCTCGGAAAAAACCCCGCCTGCGATCGGTCAAGATCCCATCAAGCAACCAAAAACTAGCACGAAGCATCGGATTAAACTAGAGAGCGGAAGAAATTAACCAATAGAAACCTGCACCATCGCACTCACCGGGCTGGAGAGTCGCTACAGAAACGCAGGGCAGAAGATCCAATATATCGGAAGCATATCGTCTGCCGTAAGTGGCTTCTGCCGTTCTCGGCCGTTGCCTCAATCCGTCCACCCATTCAGCGATCCACGCTTCCACTTAATTCACCGCCTGCAGCAGTTGCCTCCCCCATTTTCTCCCCCAAATCTGAGCTTTGCCCCCCAAATACCTAGCCTCGCGGTGAAACGGAGGGCTCAGTAGCCGCCGCCGCATCGATCGCCCAGCCACATGCTGTAAGATCAAGTTTGGGTGAAGAAGAAGAACGATGAAGATGGCATCCTTTATACCGCTTCATCAATTTGCTTTATGATCATCGAATCAATTGCTTTGTACTCGAGAGATCAAGACTTCATCCAACGGTCTGGGTGACCGAGTAGTTTACTGTAGCCAGAACTATTGTCGTTTTCTGTTTTTACTCTTGTTGCTTGCTGTTAAAACATGTTTACCGTTTGTGTAACAACCATGTTCCCGTCTGTTTAAAAGTGCGGGAGAAGGAGAATGGAATCAGCTTTGAACTTCCAGACAATAGTTTCTTTAGTTGGTAGAGTAGTCTAGCTTTACTCTTCCTGTTCTACCGTGTTCTTACTTCTTCCTCCCCAAGAACCGATCAATCTCCCGTTAGAACAATTTGGGTCTGACAAAGTGGTATCAGAGCACTACGCTCCTTGGCGATAGAAGCGGGGTGCTAGTTAGAGGTTGGTTGATCCGTAAAATCCCTCTAAACTAGTGTGATGGAAGGAAAATCCGAAGAATCTTTGGAGATGGAGAATCGAGTAGAAATCGCGAAGATGCAGGAGAGATTTGAAGGGCTTAGCTCTGATGTTGCAGAAATTAAAGCGATGCTGTTGAACGCACCATGGCAGAGGAGTTCTGCGAGGGCAGGGTTTCAAGTTGCGGCTGGAATGGAAGAAATGACGGACCTAGCACATGGAGTGTCTCAATCTCAGGTGATATCTTTAAATGCTTCTCAGCTGCATCATCATACTTCTGTCCCTATAGATAGATCGGGGATGGTAGATACACACCCAGCAGTATTTACTCAGGCCATCAGAACCGTGTCTCAAACCTACAGCCGAGAGCAGGGAGGTCCAGAAATACTGGGAGTTTCTTTGAATATGCCACCTCCTGGTATTCCACCACAGCTTGTACCTAATATGCCAGTGAGTTTTAACACATACCAGCCAACAGGAGTAGGGCCGATGGCTTATTCTCATCCGGGTCCCGTATATCATCACCCACTCTTATGTCAAACTCAGTCACCAAGCGTGCAATTTCAGTCGAGGGCCACCCCACAGGGAGCGTATCTTGTTGATGCTCAAAGGAGTACTTATGTGGGAGACAATAGTAATCGTCATCAATATGTTGAAGCTGTGATTAAAGGGCCAAAACTAGAATTAACTTTGTTTGATGGAGACAATCCCATTGGTTGGCTTGAATTGTGTGAGAGGTTCTTCGAAATGGCAGGAACGCTGGGAGATCAGTGGGTGAATTTGGCCTCAGGACATCAAATAGGTAGAGCACAAACTTGGTTTAAGGGTATCGGCATTCCCTGGCAGCAGCTTGGGTGGGCTCAGTTCAGTGCAATCTTGTGTGATCGATTTGGTGAGGCCAGTGCACATGAAGCCGTTGAGAAATTGCAGAATGTTAAGCATCTGAGCACTGTACATAAGTATATAGACTACTTTGAAAAGTGTGTGGAATTAGTGAGGAAGGATCACCCCTATTTACAAGAAAATTATCTGTTAAGCTGTTTCATTGGGGGATTGAAAGATGAGGTTAAATATGAAGTTAGTAGACAACAACCAAAAGGCCTGTTGGAAGCGTACTGGCATGCGAAATTTGTAGAAAAAAGTGTATGGGCTAGGAAAAAAATCCCAGGAAAAAGGGTTCTTGTGGCGGGAGGAGGAGAACTGGTTTCAGACGCCAAAATAGAGCAACTGCAGTATTTTATCCGAATACTCCTTTCCAATCCAGTTTTAAATTACTCAAATTGGGTAATTATGACATCATTTTTGGAGCCGACTGGATATATGAGCACAGCCCCATAACTTTAGATCTCAGAAGGAAATTGTTGACTATTAAAAAGAATGATCAGTTACTCCAGTTTAAAGATTACACTCATCCTGCTGACCAGTTTAACATTACAGTGAACAAGCTCCAAAAACTGGTACAAAAGAGAGTGAATGGGTACTTCATTCAAATCAATACTGTTGAATCAGTAGATGAGAGGAAGACTGTTCAGATTCCACAGGAAGTTCAGGAAGTCCTGTCTCAGTACAGCAGTGTCTTTAAGGAAAGAAAAGAATTACCCCCAAGGAGAGATTGCGACCATGTTATTCATTTGAAGAGTGGGGCTGAGCCGCCAAATCTGCAACCCTACCGAATACCTTACTATCAGAGGGGAGCTTTAGAAGAGATAATCAAAGACTTGCTGCAAAATGGTGAGATCAGGCCTAGTTCCAGTCCGTATTCTTCACCTGTAGTGATGGTGCGTAAGAAAGAAGGTGGATGGAGGATGTGTATTGATTTCCGACAACTCAATGCTATCACTGTGAAGAACCGATTTCCCATGCCCATTATAGAAGACCTTCTGGATGAACTCCATGGAGCAGCTATCTTTTCCAAGCTAGACTTGAAGTCGGGGTACCACCAGATTCGGATGAACGAAGAGGATATTCCCAAAACAGCATTTCGCACTCATCTGGGTCATTATGAATACATTGTCATGCCTTTTGGTCTATGCAATGCTCCTTCTACTTTTCAAGCGCTAATGAATCAAGTTTTTGCAGAACATTTGAGAAAATTCATTTTAGTTTTTTTTGATGATATCCTCATCTATAGTAAAAACATGGAAGAGCATAAGATTCATTTGAGGACAGCTTTACACTTGTTGCAAAAGAATCAGTTGGTTGCAAAGTTGAGTAAATGTACATTCGCCGTCTCCAGTGTAGCATATTTGGGCCACATTATAAGCGCTAATGGTGTTGCCACGGATCCCAAAAAGATTGCGGATGTGTTGAATTGGCCAACTCCGGATAGCATTTCCAAATTGAGAGGGTTCCTGGGGCTGACAGGGTACTATAGGAGATTTATACAAGGGTATGGACAAATCTACCAGCCACTGTATGATATGTTAAAGAAAAATGGGTTTGAATGGAAGCCTGAACAAACGGTTGCGTTTGAGAAGCTGAAAAAGATCATGACAACTCTGCCAGTATTAGCCTTGCCTGATTTTAACCAACCCTTCCAGCTCGAAACCGATGCTAGTGGTACTGGTATAGGGGCAGTATTGATGCAGAAAGGCAAACCGATAGCTTATTTCAGCAAGGCACTGGGAGTGAGAACCCAATCCAAATCGATTTACGATAAGGAGGCACTGGCAATCTTGGAGGCTTTGAAAAGGTGGCGCCATTACCTATTGGGAAATACTGTGATTATCAAAACCGATCAGCAGTCTTTAAAGTTCATCACAACTCAGAAACTTGTAGATGGAATTCAACACAAGCTGTTGCTTAAACTTCTGGAATTTGACTACCAAATTGAGTATAAAAGGGGAAAAGAAAACAAGGTGGCTGATGCTTTATCCAGAAAAAGTCAGCAGGAGCAGGAAGAAAGTACTTGTCTGTCAGTTTCTTACATTATCCCAGAATGGGTTCAGGATGTGAAGTCCAGTTACACCAATGATGAGAAGGTCAATAAGATAAAAAGAGAGCTGCAGGATCAGGCCAGTACCGATGGGAAATACAAAGTAGAATCTGGTATTCTCAAATACAAGGGAAGGATTTATGTTGGGGAAGGAAATGACTTGAAGCAACAGATCCTTGAGAATTTTCATCAATCAGCAGTTGGAGGCCATTCTGGAGTTAAAGCCACATATCATCGCCTGAAGCAGACTTTTTATTGGCCAAAAATGAAGCAAAATGTAGAAGTCTACATTAAGGAGTGCCCGGTTTGTCAATTGACGAAGTCTGAGCATATTCATATACCGGGGCTACTGGATCCGTTAAAGGTTCCTGATATGGCCTGGACACACATCTCTATGGATTTCATAGAGGGTTTACCTAATTCAAAAGGGAAAGAGGAAATCTTAGTTGTGGTTGACCGTTTTACTAAATATGCTCACTTCCTGGCTTTAGCTCATCCATATACTGTTCAGCAAGTAGTGCAACTCTTCATGGAAAATATATTCAAGCTGCATGGCCTGCCGCTGGTGATAGTGACTGACAGAGATAGAGTCTTTACAAGCAAACTATTTGGTGAAATCTTCAAGACATTGAAAGTATCTTTGAGGTTTAGCTCAGCTTACCATCCTCAGTCGGATGGGCAATCCGAGAGAGTCAACCAGTGTTTGGAGGCATATCTAAGAAGCATGACTTTCCAAGAACCGAAAAGATGGATGTGGTGGTTGGCAATGGCAGAATGGTGGTATAATACCACTTATCACACCTCTCTCAAAATTTCACCATTCCAGGCTTTATATGGTTATCCACCCTCACAAGTCGCAGAATTGGCCATCCCTGGCAATATCTGTCCCGAGGCTAGAGCAACTTTAGAAGAAAGAGATGAGATGAGAAAGAAGATCAAGGAAAATTTGCTGGCAGCTCAAAACCGTATCAAACACTTTGCTGATAAGCTGAGAACTGAAAGGACTCTTGAAGTTGGAGATTTTGTTTACTTGAAAATGCAACCATACCGTCAAAATGCTTTTGGTTTGAGGGGTTCTCTGAAGTTGAGATCTAAGTATTACGGGCCATTCAAGGTACTGAACAAGGTGGGAAAGGTGGCTTACAGGCTTCAGCTTCCATCCGATGCGGGTATTCATCCTGTGTTTCACGTGAGTCAGTTGAAGAAGCATTTAGGCGACAAAGCTGTTCCAATGCCTGGATTACCGTTGGTCTGTGAAAACGGGAGAATTAAAACTGAACCGTTTGCTGTATTGGATCGCCGAATAGTGCCAAGGAAAGGTGAAGCTGTTACTCAATGGCTGGTGCATTGGGCTAATCTTCTTCCATCTGAGGCTACTTGGGAGGACGCTGCTTTTATCCAGGCTACTTTTCCACAGTTCCAAGCTTGAGGACAAGCTTCGGCTTAACGAATGGGCATTTGTCAGCACTGAAGTTTGGGTGAAGAAGAAGAACAGTGAAGATGGCATCCTTTATACCGCTTCGTCAATTTGCTTTATGATCATCGAACGGCTGCTGTACTCCCGAGAGATCAAGACTTCATCCAACGGTCCTGGGTGACCGAGTAGTTTACTGTAGCCAGAACTATTGTCGTTTTCTGTTTTTACTCTTGTTGCTTGCTGTTAAAACATGTTTACCGTTTGTGTAACAACCATGTTCCCGTCTGTTTAAAAGTGCGGGAGAAGGAGAATGGAATCAGCTTTGAACTTCCAGACAATAGTTTCTTTAGTTGGTAGAGTAGTCTAGCTTTACTCTTCCTGTTCTACCGTGTTCTTACTTCTTCCTCCCCAAGAACCGATCAATCTCCCGTTAGAACAATTTGGGTCTGACAGCTGCGCTCCCTCCTCCGCCTCGTCGCCGCTGAGCTGCGCTTCCTCACCTCCTGCTCCTCGCCCACCCCCGATTCAAATCCATGATTTGCTGGAGGCATGTGTGTTACTTCTGATTGATTCACGTGTTTTGGCCTTTGAATAACGACGAAGAAGACAGGCTTTCGCACGGGATCTAGTGTTGTTTTTGTGTTGTCATGGGCTGTTGTTTCAAGGTCCAATGGTTAGATCAGAATGTATGGATGTCTCTATAAAGCAGAATGGTAAGAAGTGTGCCGTTTCATTATCCCTCTTTGTAAGAGCTTCTTCTGTTTTTGTCTTTTAGTAATATTTGAAAGGATGCTAAACATTTGTTTAAGTGCTAAGGGGATCATGATGCGATCTACTATTGTAACTGAAACATGTTTGTTTAGTGCACTTCAGAATAGTTGAAGGATTATCATGTGTTTGAAGTCTCAACATAAAGCTGTTCTGCTTTACTTTTCCTTTGAGAGGAAGGTAGTTGGACTGTTTTAGTTTGCTTACGCATTTTGTCCATAATACTGCAACCAGTAAGATTAAAATAAATATTCGTAGGAGTAATTTTGTACATTAACAGATAATATAGTGGAACAGGTTGCAGTATTAGTGCCTGATTTCTACAAGTATCTTGAGAACAAACTTGAACGCCTGACACTGTTTGATATATCTCTACTAATATAAATTTGCATTTGTGTTCATTTCCCTTGTGTTGTCAGAGTGGAGGATGCCATTGAAATCCTGGAGCATGTACTCAAGGTGAGGGCTTACTAGTTTATATCTTAGTTACTAGTTTATATCTTAGTTATTAGTGCCTGCTTGCAATTTAGAGGTAGCATGGGCTACGAGAGTGATACAAGAAGAAAAAAAAGGTTCGATAGGGACATGTAGCTGAATGCTTGCTTCTGATGAATATCCTGCAGTTAATAGCTCAGCGCAGTTGGTATGTAACTAAGTTTTAGATTGTATATATTTTAGTGCTCGTCATCTTTGTACGCGGTTTCATTGCGGTGATAGCTAGGCTTCCAGTTGGTGCAACTATTGCCACATCACAGTCAAATTAAATTAATGTAGTTCTTAGCTTCGCTTTTGATGTGTCGATCTTTTGCCACCGCCAAATTGATAGTGAAATTTTATGTTGTCGATGCAGTACAGTGTCTTCGATATTTCTGTTGGAGGAGAATATGGTAAAACTTTCCATTAACACGGTCCCGAAGGTCATATTTTTACTCATTGGGGTCTTGCTCCAATTTTGTTTGGTTCCACATCGATTGCAACATGAGTGCATCCCTCAAGCAACTCTTGGAATGGATGTCATTTGTCAAGCAAAATCTGGATGGGGAAGATCATTGTTTTTGTCCTTTCATCTCTTGAAAAATTGACCAAGGTTTGGTCAAGTAGCAAAGACTAGTATTATGCCACACAAGGAGCAGATCATGATGTTTTCAAAGAACACTCAAAGAAAGAGATCCGTCCGGTTTGCAAGAAATTTATGCAAGATACTGAAATGTAGTCCTGTTGTCACTAGTCAAGGAGCCCCGTGTACTCTTGGTCATTGTAGTGTTTCATCATTGTAGTGTTTCATCTACATGTGTCATGAAACCGAGTCGGAATAGAGAGTTGTAATCAGCGTCTTGTGTAATCACAATTCCTATAAATTGAGAAATAAAGATGATTGTGTTTGCTTGCTTGAGATTCTAAATGTCTTGTTGCATATCGTGGAGCAAAACACGAACCGAACTTCATCAATTGCAAAACCCGAACTGAATCAACATGCGCATTTTGATATTGAACAGAAAAGTACTCAACATTTTGATATTAAACAGCAAAGTAATTGCCATATTAAAGGCAAAGTACTGAACATGCGCTTTTTGATATTGAACTCTTGATCTCTAGCACTTAATTTCAGATAACTATAATGGACTTTCATACAAAAGGACTTCTCAACTGTTGTCTGCATATTGTTAGTAATACAAAAGAACTTAGCTACTGCTCCCTGCCTATTTTGGTACTGCTTCTTGGCCTTTCACTACATTGTTCTTCCTTCTATGCATCTTCTCAACCCAATTTTTCTTTCTCTTCCATCCTCCCTTCCTTGCTTCTTTTTTCTTGAGAGCAACAACATGTGACATGTTGTCTTCTATTGTTGGTACAATATTTGGAGGTTTATCGATAGAAAGTTCAATGATTCGTTCCTCCACTTGCTTTTGAAGGCTAACAAGGGCATTGTCAACCATTAAAGATGTTTCTTCATATTCAGCTGCCTTAGAAGAGACACCAATGAACTTGTGTGAAAGATATTTGTAGCGACGTGTAGCATCCAATTTGGGATCTTCCAAGACATTTCTCCCCACATTGTCTAGAACTGTTCCATATCGTGCTTCCCTTGTCTATCGCTTCAATACATATTCATTAGGCAGTTGTTTGATATCCATCACCTCAAGAATTTTGATGGCATGGCTGCATAATATACCAAACCGTTCAAATTGTTGACAGCTACATGATATTTTACCCTCTTGAAAAGAACCAACTACCATGTGCTCTTCTTCAATGATGGACTGATCATCGAGAGATCTAATAGAAACAAGAAATGCACTTCCATCTTCTGTCAAGTTTGTGTAGGCCAACATAGATCTTTCATACACAATTTGGAAGGCTTCAAATATCTGTGGAGTGTACAACCTACTTGCTTGCAACAACATAGGAGTCCTCATTTTAATTTGGGGTAACTTGTTTCTTGATTCATACTCCGATATTATTTCTCTATCTCTCTTTGCTTGGATGGCCCTCTCAAAATGATTAAAGAAACGAAGAACATCCAACTCCGAGTTTAAATAGTCCTTCAAATGGCTGTTTAATCTCTCACTCAATTGTGTACTTCTCATACCAAGCGTGTAAACATCTCTCATGTAGCATTCGGCCCACTTCTCTTTAACCTTGTAAATACTATCTAGCCAAGATTGTGTATGTACCTTACTTCTCATATTAGAAAACACCTTTTCAAAATCATCTTTATCCTCGTATTCATACATGCATGCACTAAAATCAGCAAGGATGTTGGATGAGCCATCAATCTTGTTACGATTCAAATGCTTGATTGCATTTTGCATTATATGCCAAGTGCACAAACCATGCCATGTGGAGGGAAAAACATCACCTATTGCCTTGCCCATTGCAATGTCTTGATCGGTGTAAATTGTTATAGGATGTTTTTGACTATGAGCTATCAAAAAGGTATCAAAGAGCCATCTAAAGGACTCGAAAGATTCATCATACATTAGAGCTGCCCCAAATACAATTGTTTCCCTAAAGTGGTTAAATCCAACAAATACACCAAATGGTCGGCTCTCCATGTTTGTGCCAAAAGTAGTGTCAAAAGTTACAACATCACCAAAATGTGCATAATCAATTATCATTTTAGCATCAGCCCAAAATATGTTAACTATTTGTTCTTCGTTGTCAAGCTGTAAAGCATAGAAAAATGAAGGATTTTTGCGACCTTGTTTTGAAAATAATGCAACAGGCTTCCAGCTTCACCATATTTCATCTCCTTCTGACGTCTAGTCCGCAAATAATTCTTGTGATCACGACAAGTGTATCCAAGATTAGCTGCCCCACCAACATGTCTAGTAGCTAATTCATGAGCTGTTCTAGGCTTAATTCCGGAATCATCTGCGATTTCAATTTCGAAAGCTTGGACCGTTGAGATGCTTCGAAGTGATGGCATTAGATGAGAGGTTTCTGGAGTTTGGAGCACATGATTGTGATCAAGAACCAAGTCAATTATCTTATATTTTGTCGTTGCTCGATTCAAGGAGATTCCCATTCGTACCTTGCAATCAGTTCTTGTCTCAGCTCGAGGTTTCTTTGTGAGGTGATTCCCTTTTGTCCTTTCCTCTTAAACCTTGCTTCGAACACACAAATCTACAAGATGTAACGGTTGCATTCTTTTTACATATGTTCTCGTATTTCTTTCTAACGCTAAAACCCATTTGGCCTCCATAGTTCTTCCAAAAAGTTTCAGCTTCACCTAAACTTCCAAATAACATGCCAATATGAGGAATTGAGCTAGGTAATACACTGCACAAAAAAGAAGATTAATCCCTTGTTAGTTGTGACCATGATTTTGCTAGTTCATCAGTAGTTAAACCAATTGCCAAAGTTGTAGATTACACCTTCCATCTGCAGCAGCGATCGGAACTCGATTGGGAGGAGGCGCGTGATCTTGAGGCACATAATCAGGAGGATGCTCGACGACTCCAATTTCTTCCATCAATTGGGGACGAACCAAGAGCGATTAAAAGAGGCACTGGGAGGTCCTGGGAGAGTCGGCGCCCGCCAGAGATGATGGGTAGCAAGTCAGCAAATGTATACGCGCTCGCCAGAGACAAGGGGACGATTCTAGGCGGCAAACATGGCTTTCGTGCGTTCATTCCCGCCAAGGGAAAAAACGCGGCAGCGAGGCTCACACAGAGCCGTGTACGCGCAGATCGACGGTCCTAGATGCGTACCGGTTCGTTCGCTTTTAGTGGTCCGCGAGTGCTGTCGTTCGATTACGAACGGATGACCCGATTTTGCCTTACGGTCTCTGCCGTCGCTCTCGCCTAACAGCAGACGATATGCTTCCTCCTCGGTTCCTCCTCTTCTTCTGTACGTTTCTACAGTTCTACTGTTCCTGTGGATCGGATCGCCACGTGTGCAGCGTGAGTGGGTACGTGGCACTACACCCAAATACCCAATGGGCTAGTACGCTGGGCCGAGGTGTCTTTTCTTTTAGACTCAACTGGGCCACGGCACTAGGTTTTTCCAGCTAAATTCTCGATTTTTCTTCATACCCCCCTTTTTTTGGCAACATTAGTAGTACGAAAAATAAATATAGCCGGCGATAGAACATCATGTTATAATAACATTATTAATATGAAAAGTGCTGCTACATGAACGCAAAAATACGAAAGTGAGCACAAGAGGCACAAGAAAAACAGTCGAACAGAAGAAGCACGTTGACGATGAACAAATGGATCGGCATTGCCGACAACACAACAAGAGCTAAAGCTACTCGAAATCAATCATTTAATCTCTAAAATTATTTAATCTTCGAGAGACTGTCTAGCTGGAGGAGGCGGCGGCGAAGTCGACGTGGTAGACCTCGGTCATGTCGGGCTGGAAGAGACCGAAGTGCTGCTCCACGCCCTCGGGCTTCTGGTTCTCGTTGAACATGGCGAACAGGTACGTCTCCACCGCCTTCCCGGGCCGTCGCGGCGTGCCACCGGCGACGTGCCGTACCACGTTGTTGTTGTACGCAGCCGCGTTCTCCACGCTGGCACCTGGCTTGTTGCCGCCCGACGGCCAACCGGTCTCCGACACCACCAGCTCCAGCCCCTGCACCCCGGCCTTCTCAACCGCCGCGTGCGCCGCGTCCACGATCGCGTCGAGCATGTTCGTGTACACCAGCCCGCCGTCCGTCACCGCCGCCGACGCGCCGGACTCGGCCAGCAGAGCGTACCCGAGCTGCACCTTGTCCGCGTTGTCCACGTACGCGAAGTAGGGGTACACGTTCACCAGCAGCGGCGCGTTCTTCGACGCCAGGTACGCGACGATCGGCGCCATCACCGGCGAGGCCGCCTCGGAGAACGCGCCCTGCGACGGCGGGTACGAGGCGCCGAGCACGGTCGTGCTCACGGCCGTCGTGACTGGGACGCTGATGCCCGCGGCCTTGAGCGCGGACTCGAGGTTCTGCATGGCCGGGAGGACGCGCGCGGCGTTCTCGCCGGGGATGACCTCGTTGCCGGCGTTGATGTACCGGAAGCGGACGGCGCCGGCGAAGGGCTGGACGTAAGAGGCGACCCACGAGGCGGCAAAGGACTTGTCGGAGGCGAGGCGGGCGAGGTCCTCGTTGAGCGTGCCGAGAACGACGCCGATGCCGGAGTCGCGGAGCGCGGCGAGGACGGCTGTGTCCGGGTGGAAGAGGCGAACGTAACTGATGTTCCTGGCTTTGTACATGGAGATGACCTGGCCCGGCGATGGTAGGTTGTTGCCGAGCATGCCGTAGTTAACACCAATGGCGCCTTCAGCTCCTGCGTTTGCACACGCAAAAGTTAAAATCAAGTCTTTTTTTTTTGGTGAGGATTAATGTTCCAAGTATTAATTTTGTTCATCTACGCATTAGTAATTTGATTTCACGATTAGATAAACGCATTATGAAATGAAGAACATCGAAGGGTAGGTAACCCAACATGTAATGGGTGCAGCTCCACGTACTCTCGCTCCCTACCTACATAATCACTTTCCTGAGAAACCACCTTATTTGGATAAACACGCTATGGCCTAGCTACATAGGAGAACCAAAGAGGAGGTTCTTCTGGAACTTAAGCCTGAGAAGGGGAGTGAAATTGGCGGCCATTGCTGCCAGGTTAGTCCTTTGAATGCTGTTCTTGGTGAGGAGGGTGTGTCAAGACTCAAGCGTTCCACCGAGTCACCTGCCATGGAGGTCAACAGGACAGCAACGCGGTGCTTTCCGTCAGCTTCGCCTCTGGTTACATCTGCTAGACCGCTATCATCTAATTGCAAGAATACAATTATTGTGTTGTACGTGTTTTGAACTGAGAATTCACTACTCCATTGTTTTGACTACATTTTTGTAGAGGCACGTGTGTTGCTTGGAATTGCTTTGCTAGCAGCCATGAAGTTTGGGGAAGAAAAGGCTGTGTTGCCAATTCTATTATGTTCGGTGTTTTGGAGGGAGGGATATAAAAAATAAATAAGCTAATCTTCCTCCAAATCCACCAGTGAGACAATTTACTAGTCGGAGATGTTATTGTGGCATAATCTATGCTATAGGAATGAATGAATGGCGGCTTATATTTGGACAAATCCATCCGGTAGTGTTAACAACTCTAGGGGATTTGCACCTGCATGTGATTTGTGGGAATTGAATTCTAGCTGTCATGTAACAGTTGCATTATCCAACAGTTGGTAGTAGGTTTAGGTTACTTGTGACTTTTTCACACAAACTAAGATCCTAGATTAGCGAAGGGAGTGGTTCTAGCCAACAAATGTACCGGAAAAAGAATTGGAACTACTAAAATTCTAAGTTAATTCCGTGCACAACTCCACATCGCTTTACGTTTTTCTACCTAGGACTTGAAATGGCCGGCTTCATCATCTATACAACTTTAGGTAAGTATGCAATGGATATACTTTTTCAACTCGGTGTCAAGGTTCAAACAGTAACTGTCAATGTTGCAGTTGAAGTCAAAGATATGCTTGCGAAAAAGAAAAAAAAAAACACAACTTGCTGTGTCTAGGTCCAAACATTTCGCTTTCAACAAGAAATATATATAAAAAACCCCTTAAAAATGAATCCGTGTTTTTTTTTGTCTGTAGTTTGCTAGTTTGTGTACGTAGCATAAAGGCTGTATATGTTCTTTGGGAAAATAGTCTTACGTAGGTTCATAGCATCACTAACTCTGCCTAACTAGAGTTGGTTCATCATCAAAGGACAAGGATAAGATATATAATGATGCACCGAAATCAAGTTGTCAGCAAAAGATTATAAACCTCATGCCTCTTGTATCTTTTTATATATATCTACGATGGTGTTTAGTACAACAATCTTTTGACTTGTATGGCTTTGAGCCTTTGATTCTGACACGGGCAAACATAGGAAGAAAAATAAACCTTTCCATTTCCGCGACTGTGTGTTCCTGTCATATTCAGTTCAGATGAGATCAACAGGTAATTAAATCGATTTAAGAATCAATGGGAAAGGCTTGCCTTTTGATTTCGTCACGCAAAAATACTATTGGCAGAATACATTTGGTTGAGATATAACAATAAATAATGACAAAAGAACTTTAGGTAGGCTTTGCCAAACTTTTACTCACTCTATCGCCCGATATGCAGTGTAGTGAAAAGAACGGAGTTGGGCACAATGCACTAGATACAGTCATCTTGCCGCATCTTCTCAAACCAAAAAAAGAAAAAAAAAAGGAAAGAAGAAAATAGTTCTCATGTTGCATCATATCCAATATAAATTCTGTTTGTAATTTTCAGTGTGTGTACAACACACAGGTCTATTACCAAAGTTTTGCCCAATGAGATAAAGGGGTGATTAAATATCTGAAAATCCATACAGAAATACAGCAACAGAACAAGATACATAATGAAACCAATCATGCAATGCTTCCCCCACTAGGATTATTTTTTTAAGAAACCCAACCAAGAACACAAAGAATAAGCCTATCAACCACCTCTACGGCTCTACCTACAAGGCTACAACCATTTGGCGCCATCTTTATCCTAAAGGATCCCTTCCAAAAACAAAAATCCTTTTTAAAACTAACGATAGTGCAAACTACAATCGAGAAACAAGACATTAAGGGAAAGAAAACCAAACCCTTGAAGAGACGCGGTGAACAAAACCGCAACGAAAATTAAGAAACATGAAGAACAAACTGGGACAGACATGGCCCAAAAAAAAGAAGAAAAAAGAAAGAAAGACGCATCACAAACTGAAGAAAACAGAAGAAAGTGCGTACAGGTGAACTAACCATTTGACTGAACTCACACGGCGAGTGAAGAAAACAGTAGAAAGAGAGTGCGTACGAGCAAGGCATGCATATATGCGCCATAAACCGAAGAAATTAAAGTGCAGGTGAACTGATCGTCGACTGAACAGAACTCACCCGGAAAGGACGACGAGCAGAGCAAGAAGCTGCAGGCAAGAATCCATGGCGCAATCATCCTGATCATACCAGCAGCGGCAGCGGAAGGCATCCTCGCACCACCACAGGCCATCGATCCTTCAGAAATCCCCCCCTCTCTCTCTCCTCTCTCTGTCTCTCCCCCTCTCTGAAGCCTGAAATTAATCTGCACCTACCTGCCTCTTCTCTCCCCGTGTGGTTCCTGCGCGCTCTCTCCGTGTATATATAAGGCCATGTATGTGAACATAAGGCAACGGGAGTGCAACTGCTCTGTTTAGATACGTGCGAGAGTGGGCTGTACGTCCATATCAAATGGGAAGCCACCAAACCGCACGACTCGCCCGCCCGCGCGCGTGCTTCTTCAGTCTGTGCATGCATGCATGCGGACTCGATTTGGCCAGCACAGCAGCTGCGGTTAGATTTCAGATGACCAAATCGGCGGTCCGGTCGACTCGATCGTCTGAGCGAGAGGGATCGAGCGCGTGCCACGTGGGCTCGATCAACGGCCCGGATGGTCTGGCTGGCTAGGCGTTGGTGCTTGCTTTGACCTTGATGCACTACTACAGAATCGACCTTCACAAACGGCCTATTATAAGCGGTTAATTGCGCACCGCTTGTGCTCTCTGCACCACAAGCGGTTCATGGGCAACGGACCGAAGGAGGTCTCTAGAAGCGGTTCTAGACACGAACCCTTCTAGAGCTCTGAAAGGGTTCAAATATTTAACCGCTTCTAGAGCCCTAACTCTAAGCGGTTGGATACGAACCCTTCTAGAGCCAACTCTAGAAGGGTTCGTGTCCCCAACCGCTTGTAGAAGCCGGCCAAATAATAAAAGGAATGCATGCCCTACTCTATCGAGAGAGCACGCGTGGGTGGGTTGGTTAGATGGGTGAGGCGTGGGTCACGAGGAGGGTGAGAGGTCATGAGTTCAATCCAGTCCTCACAATATTATTTCTCTTTTGAAGTGACTTCTACAAGCGGTTATAAAACCGCTTGTGATACCGACGGGAGTATCACTCGCGGTTGCTTACAAGCGGTTCTAAAATCGCTTCTAAAAACGGTTTCAAACCGCTTGTGATAGTCCCATCTGTAGTAGTGATGTCTTAATTAGCATCGGTTATTAATTAGATGGCGATATACAGTTAATGTCGGCATGCAAAATTAGGAGCAGTGATGATTGGATTAGTAACTAGGGGAATCAGGGAAGGAGATATGGGTATCGATCGATCTCAATTAGAAGGGATCAGGTGTTTAATTGGTGACAAGATTAATTGCTAATTTTGCTGTATGCATATATCTGGAAAGAAATCTTTGTTAACTAGTTCTCCCTCTATCCAAGTTTATAGGACGTATTCTCTATTCGCGCATAAACGGAGGGGATAATAAAAATAATTTGACTATTCCTATTTACTATTTTTAAACACTATTCAATATATGCAGAATATCAAATAAATATAGATATTTATTAGGGGCATAAAAGAAACATCATACTAATTTATATTGAAACAAAAAATACACTATATTTATAGATAAAACCATTTTAAAAATACTTCCTATAAAAACTTGATCGAGAGGGGTGTACTTGTGATAGGCCTAATGGCGTAGAGAAATTAATTTTGACAGTCGAAGACACCACAGCTCAATCGATTCGATTTTGTTGCAGCACACGACTCTATGAATAGCTCTTGTGGTACAGTGGGAGTTTGAATTTTTTTTAAGGTGCACATTTTACACATTTTTTTTTGATTAAGGAAGATTTTTATTAATTTCAAGAACATTACATCGAGATGACACAAAGTCCTTGAAAACAATACTTCCGGCCTCTGCTTAACCTGAAGCACACAGCCAAACAGGAATAACTAGAAACACACACAATCTAGTGACTAGCAATCCGAAGACTAGACCGCCACTCATGTGCCCGGGAATAGAAGTTCTTGGCTACCAGCACCAAACAATGAGCAGCCTCCTCCAAAGTAGTTCACATCTCCACCTTGTATAACACAGCCCGCGTACGGAGCCAGTGGGTAATAACAAAAATAACCTGCAAAGGAGAAGAAGATGTTTTCTTTTGAAACACTCTATCATTTCTGTGAAGCCAAATAGACCAAACCGTAGCTGCAGCACTAAGAAGAACAAAGTTTCGAACGTTTGCATCAAAGCAACCTAGCCAACTTCCAAACATATTAGCAACGCTCGTTGGACTAGATATTCCAAACGCCAAGAAAATTAGGGTCCAAACAGTGTGCGTAAATCGACAATCAAAGAACAGATGCTTAATTGTCTCCTGTTCATGACAAAAGCAACATGTTCGGCTTCCTTGCCAATTTCGCTTTGCTAAATTATTTTTAGTCAGAATCACTTCTCTCCTAAGATACCATAAGAACACTTTGACTTTTAATGGAGCTTTAAGTTTCCATAATCGTTTGTTTAAATTTGGCTCATCACTTTTAATCAAAGCTTGATAATGTGATTTCACCGAGAATTGGCCATTTTGGCATAGATTCCAGCGAAACTCATCATCAGTTTGTGTTAAATTAATGTCAGCGATGCGTGAAAGTAATTCACTCCACGCCACTAACTTTGGTCCGATCAGCGACCTTCTCCAGGAAATGTTTGGTTGTACAGATACTAATACCTCAGCAATGGTTGTAAACTTCTTTCTAACAATGCTATATAAGCCAGGGTATTAATCTTTAAGTGGACAATTTCCAAGCCAGATGTCCTCCCAGAATCTCACCTGTGATCCATTGTTAATTTTGAAAGTACCAAAACAAAGAAAATATTGCTTTACCTTCATTAAGCTGGACCAAAAATGAGAATCTCCTGATTTCCACTCAGCTTGGCCAAGCGGCTTGGACCCTAAGTATTTATTCCTAAGCAGCTGTTGCCAAGTACCCTCTGATGTCAAAAGTTTAAATAGCCATTTGCTTAGAAGGGCTATATTCCTAATGTTCAATTCATGGATCCCCAGACCTCCTTGTTGTTTTGGTTGATATAAGATATTCCACCTAGCAAGACGATACTTTCTCTTGTGTTCGTCCCCTTGCCAATAGAACCGAGACCGAAAATAATCAAGTTTCTTAAAAAAACCTTTAGGAATTTCGAAAAAGGACATCATATACATTGGCAGGCTGCTTAACACTGAATTAATTAATATCAATCTACCACCCACCGAAAGATGTTTTCCCTTCCAGCTACAGAGCCTCTTCTGAAAACGTTCCTCTACCATTTTCCAATATGAATTTCGAAGTTTTCTATAATGAATAGGAATACCGAGATATTTCAGAGGAAGAGTCCCATGCTTACAACCAAACAATTCCATGTATTGTTCTAAGGAATTTTGAGCATCTCCAAAGCAAAATAACTCACTTTTGTTGAAATTGATTCTTAGCCCTGAAATTTGCTCAAAAGCACAAAGCAATAACTTCATGTTGCGTGCTTTTTCCAGGTCATGTTCCATAAATAGGATTGTATCATCTGCATACTGTAGGATAGACAAACCATCATCAATCAAGTGAGGTACTACCCCACCCACTTGCCCCTGATCCTTAGCCCTTTTAATTAAAATCGACAACATATCTGCTACAATGTTAAATAGTATTGGCGACAAAGGATCCCCCTGACGGAGTCCCTTCCTAGTTTGGAAGTAGTTTCCAATTTCCCCATTAACATTCACCGCTACACTGCCTCCCGAGATGAAAGACTGAACCCAAGAAATTCACTTAGGCGAGAATCCCTTCATTCGTAAGACTTGGAACAAGAAATGCCATTTAACTTTATCATATGCTTTCTCGAAGTCGATCTTAAAAATAACTCCACTAAGTTTTTTCCTATGCAACTCATGCAAGGTTTCATGTAAGATGACAACTCCCTCAAGGATGTTTCGTTCTCGCATGAAAGCTGTTTGAGTTGGGCTGACAACTTTGTTTGCAACTAAGTTCAGCCTATTCGTGACAACTTTCGTGAAAATTTTGAAACTCACATTTAAAAGGCAGATTGGCCTGTATTGCTGTATTACATTAGCATTTTACACATATAACTTTGTAGTCTCATACAATGATTTTGTAAGATTATAAATTTAATACATATATTTCAAATTTACTAAAAGTATATTACAAAATAGTTCTAACATCTTAAAAATCCTAAACCACTAAAATTAAAACCAATTCAATCAATAATTTTGATCTTGTATCACTTTTCAAAATTTTGAAGGTGCTGGGTCCCTACGACCAATCAACACGGATGCGGTAGATGGTATATATATATACCGCATACGTACGTAACGCGTACGTGTAAAAAAAAATCCATATATGCCTGAATTGTTCGTAATGACCTTGTCTATTTCATGTGCCAAGTTGGGCGCGGTCTCTCTAGCTCTCGCTGCTGAGTCTACACACTGACTCCACAGTCCACACGACTGCAGGTAGATCTTTCGCGCTCGCGCATTTGGAAAACTTTGGAACACCATCGTGACCACACGTGCGTATATACTGAGTCACGTACGGTTCATGTAATTGACTTGTGCGGCACACGTGTTCCGCACATTTAAATCAGTACAGTACACGTCCCTACCTTGTATTTTGTCAACGATCGAGTTCGAACACACGAGCAATACATAAGTTTTGCACGAATCCTATGGAATTCTCTTGTTACAAATTTGCCATAGTGTCGCAAACAATTCTTAATTTCTTTAGTAGGCAAATAATCATTTTTGTTGTTAGCTGGTTATGGAAATTTCCATTCTGATTACTATTTGGGCATTAATCATCTACTGATCAAATGTACGTACGTACGATAGTTGCCAACAGGTATGCATGCGCTTCTAATTAAACATTTGATTGTATGGAAAATATTTGTGCAGTTTACAAGAGATATTGCCAGGTAGTAGTGTTTTTAGTTATGCTACAGTGCACCTCATGACAATCCGCTTTGCAAATGTAGATTAATTGTTAGATGTCCATTTGTGTACCTGTAACATCTCATGCAAGAAGTCACGCGATTCCCTTGAATACACTGATCTACTGATAACGATGCATGGGCTAAAAACCACAAATCTGTGTGAACTCTCGAAGAAAAACTCTGCATGTTTGTATTAAAAATTGTCACAATCTATCGTCAAATACGGACATTAGGTCACCAAATGATCGAGATGTTTGCTGGCTTGTACTGCAGAAACGATTCCGACCCAAAGGCAAAAACAAAAATGATGTCTCCCAACGAAAACACGCACGGGATCGATGGAGGTCAATGCACGCTAGAGGCCTATAATTCCGTCCGCATCAATATATCGTGCCACGTAGTACCCTGATTTGGGTTAATTAGGTGCAACGCAATCTAACAACCTGGAGGACATTTGCTTCACGGTAAATTAACCTCTCTCGCAGAAAGCTTTGCTTTTGTGCCTTAATTTGTCAGCTGTTTGTCATTCTCATCACCGTGGCACGTCTAGATACTGTAATCGAACGAGTAGGTACGTGTGTGCGTGCAAAGCAATCCGGCCACCTCTCACTAACACAGCTACAGAGAAAGCTATTACAATGATTCGCAAATATCACCACGGATGGTTTTCTAAACCATTTGTAAATATGTGTCAATGATAATACGACACATATCATATATGGTTTCCGAACCGATTATGAAAACACATATCACAGACGGTTTTTAATTAGAACCGTGTGTGATGTGTTGATCACAAACGATTTTTAAATAGAATCGTTTGTGATATGAGTTTATTACAAACGCTGTGATATGTTTTTTCCCCTAACTCTCTTGGCAGAACTTCTATAATTAGTATCTGTTGTTCGAAATTTTATTCTCCTTAGATATTTCTGCAATGATATTTACAAGGCACAACTAGTTATATATTTTGCAATTAAATATCAAACAATCCTAGATGCATGAAGGCAACAGCTTGTCTGATGAGGATGGTCTTAAAATATGAACATTTGTAGCACTTTCATTCCTTTTTCTTATTCTAATGTTGATAGATTCCAAGGCAAAAATCCAATTACATCAACATGCAGTTTGTCCGAAAACCAATAGTAACAAGAAGAAGAAGCCAAAAGTAACGCTGCAACAATAAAAACAATAAGCCAATCCAATAATTCAGGCCACAAAAAAGCCAATACCCTAAATATCAGAGAAGAAAATTCCATAGTAAAGCATCTACCCGTCCTTCTCAAGAACCATTGGATAAGTGACCACCACCAAGACAGCTAAGAGGAGGGAGAGGAACAGACAAGGGGAGAGTACACTGACCAAGGGACTAGTGATGAGTATGGATCACATGCCACCAAGGGCAGGAACACGAGGAACATGAGAGGGTGGGCGGAAGCACATGACCGCAACCAAACTCACCACCAAAAGAAAGGTGAATTCAACATTTCCTAACCTTTTAGTTCTCCATGAACGCTTATCTCCCATGCACATTCACATTACCATCACAATCTCTTGTCCATCCTTGCACCATCAAAGGAATATGTAATCACAACAGTAGGCAGAAGTAGAGCATGCATACAAGATGGCATTGTAGAGTAGAGTATGCTATATGCGGTGGTAGCTAAAAAGAGACTAGAGGAAAGATGAGGGAGTGCACAAGAAGGAGAAGAAAGCTTACCTGACTTGGAGACGACATCGACCTGACGAAAGCGATCACGCCGCGCACTTGCACTCACGTACACCAGCATGGCCACACCATGTTCCAGAGCGTGGGCGTGTGCCCACCAGCACGTCGTGCAGAGCCGAGAGTGTGCACACTACCTCGTGCATGCCACCGCATGCACACACCTATGCCCTGGACGTTAGTATGTCACCATGGCATGGACAACGAAACTCTTTTCTATTGGCATCATGGTGACTCGGCGGCGATGTTGAGGAGCAAGGGAGGCTGGAGTTCGTTATGTTTATGGCTTAAAGAAGAATCTAATATCTATGAAAGCACTTGAACTCGAATGTTGTGAGGTATCACTTCGAGGTAGAGTCATGTGGGTTACTTGCATACGGCATGTAATTATAAAAAGTATCTAGAGTAATAGATGATACCGACTGATGGTTAAACCTAAAGGAAGGGCAACCATCGAGGCTGAAAAATTCTTGATCAAGAGAAGGAAACCGTGACATTAATGGTAGGTAAGCATATCTCAACTGCAGTTATGTGCGGAATTGCAAGGATAATTGTAAAATGTAGTAGACACAAAGGCGAATGTGTGAACTCTTGAAAAAAGGAAGATGTGGTGGTACCAGTCACGCATTACCAATGAGTAGGTGGAACTCTGAGGTGGTACAAACCTATAGCATAGAGAGCTGTAGGAACAGGAGATGTGGTTAACCAAACTATACAAAGAAAGGACTTTCAGGTGGAGGGTTCAAAAAGCTATACCCGAATACCAATACACATTGTGGTGATGTGCTTGAGGCCCTGTGGTGGGGGCCCCATAGGTGGGAGGAAAAACAAAAAATAAGGAGCTAATTTGGAGCGAGTTTTTGGATGAGCACGATGACTTTAATAGATAAGAGTCAAGGTGAATATTGTTAATTATGGTTACTCATATATAGTCTTTTATGATTTAAAAATGTGTGCTAGATGAATCTTAATAGGATTAGGATTTTTAGTTTATTTCAAAGTAGAATTCATACTTGCATTGGAGGAGTAAGGGGGCTATATAAACACATAGGATGGTCATGAAAAATCAAAATAACCACATTCACAAACTAACTCATCCAAAGCAAAAGGCGTACGAGAGTATTAGAGGCTAGGATGTTCTTTAATACTAGATTCTTGTATAAGGCAATGATCCGATGATGCTAAAAAGTTCGAGAGATTATGAGATAGCAACAATCCATTGTACTATTTTGAGATTGTGCTTAAATAATTTGTAGTCGGCTTCGCCAATCTTTCTCTTTCGTTGTGGTTGCTTCAATGTGGTTACTTTTGTTCTCTCTATGAGATTCATCTTTTTCATTTTTGAGATAATGCACACCTGTGACGTATCTTACAAAACTTTGATCCGATCCAATGGCTACTGTACATAAGAAGGGGTATCAAAGTGTAACGAAGAGAGAGAGAGAGAGAGAGAGAGAGAGAGATAGAAGGTGAACCTCGGGTAGGGGCCTAAAGTAGAGGAAAAGAGATGAGATTAGGTGGGGGAAGGTGGCATGGCAATGGGCTGGCCATTACCATCGAGTAGCGGCACCGTAGGGAGCAGAGGCAGCAGTTAGTATCTCTAGGAAGCATAGTACAAAGGGAGGTGATGGAGGTGTCATTGGCGGCAAGCCGCGCTAACAAAGGCAATGGTGTTAGGTGTGAGAGGGGAGGAGAGAACGATGGAGGCAAAGGGAGTGAGAAATAGGGCGAGGGATTGAGAAGAGAGGGGACACCGATGGGTGGGCCTAGTCCAACTCAGGCTAGGTCAAGAGCATGGATGGGTTGGCCTCAGTTGGGCTGAGTCTGGCCCGATGCGAAGTTCATATGTTTACAGGGATTAGATAAGTTGGTTTTAGGTTGTATTCTACATCTGTGTAGGTTGGAAATTGGGGCCAACATAAATACAAAAATTGCATTAGGCTTAGTGTTTGCAAGAAAATGTAACAGTAAGACCCATACTAATTATCACATAGGGTGCGCGCACACACCTTGTAAGATTCTACACACTTTACGAGGTTTACAATAAAACTCTTTTAATCCTTATATGAATGGGTCGATATGATAAGGGAAACCAGTTGAATTTAATGATGATGAACTTAACGTGATTCAAACAAGCCTTCCTTTGATCATGTCGATAGACAACGATTCTATTATACTAAAAGGCTATTTTACAAACTACTACTCCTAGTATTTACACCAAAACATTATGTTTTAAAAGTAAAGCTGATGATGATGAATGATTTATTGAACAATGATGGATATACTTATGGATTAATTTAACATATGGTGGGTAGGGGGAGCTCAAGGAAAGTGATAATGAATTATTTTTAGTCAGGGCTCCTCTACATCTGAGTAACATAAGGGCTAATAAATCGCTCTCACCTATGTTAGTGAGCCGTACAAAGATTGTATCAACCATGGTCTCGTCTAAGGTGAGCGGAGCCTATTTGCCCATCAAGTTGTTATATCTCCACATGGGTATGTAGCTAGTACTAATACTAGGATGGGTGATGATATACCAATGATATTGAAAATCGGCTCTGCTGGGCGCTATTATATTTGTGCAGGTTAGTCAAGTGCTAGACAGGTGGAGGTTTAGAAAATGGAAATGGGTGAACAAGCTCTATATCCAAACCGGCCTCATATATAAGGAATTGCGAAATAAACGGTTGGCCATCAAGGTTTTGGGTTGTTGTGGGTAAAGTAGTACAACTTGTGCAGTGTTTTTACAGCATGATTCACTCTTATCTCCTAGATTGGAGGCTATGGGAACTTATCGGTAGTTCTTTCTAGGATGCGGGTGAACATTAGCTTCCAAAATGTGTTTAAGAAAAACCCCCTTTTACCAACAACTCTGAAACTTGAATGTGATAGATGTTTTAGAATAGAATATAGATTATAGTGTTTATACATGTCATTTTCTCGTAATACGACTTGTTGGGTATGAAAGTATCCATCCTTGTTATTAATCCCCCTTGTTTAGGAGTGACAAAATTGGTTATGCTGAAAGTGATGCTAAGGGAAAACTATAGTGATGATCATTACAATGAAGGCTGGAGGACTCAATCCCACCTCAACAACTAAAGCAAATCATGACAAAATCCTAGCCTTACGGCTCAGGTAGAAGTAAAGGTAGCCCTAACTATTTCTCTGCCGTAATCTTTGATGTGGGCTATTATTTAACAAAATGAGATCTTATCAAGTAATAGTCCACATGCTAGTATTATCCAAGGTAATGAAAGTACTGTCGTTACACTTGTCGAACATATAATTAATCTTCTGTACAATCACACAACGACAAGCTAGCTAGCTCTTCATACAGTATGAACATGCATCTTTGTTAGAGTCGGGTGGACAAATGACGTGCATTACAAGCACCGGCCGACATCGATCTAGAGAAACATGATATGATTCATATCGGTAGCCGTGGATCGCCTGAAGATTTCGAGATGTAGTTTAAAGACTTTTGGTTTGGGATTGCCGTGGCTTTAATAAAGGCACTATGAACGAACTAATCGTTACAGGAGATTAGTTCTTAGTAGACATGACAAATATACCGTGTAACTACTACCATGCTGATCTAATATATATAGAGCATAGGGCAAACGTCTCATGCTAGTGACTAAAAGTGATGGTCCATTTGTTTTAGCTTTGGATTATCTAAAAACTGATTTTGGTTTGTGGTTGTAGAGAAGCCGATTCTCCAAAAGCTAGAATCTAAAAGCATATATGAAGTGGATTGTGAATTTTAGTGTATATGGGTGGGCTAGATTGTAAGAATCGAATTCTAGAATCGAGGTGTTTATTTTTTATTCTACTTTTAAGGTTAGAATCCAGAATTAGAAGCAAAAACAAACAGGGCTAGGTATATCTTCTAGCTAGCAAATGAAACATACATGAACTGGAAAGATTAAAATCGGAACATGAACACACACAGCGCAATCGCTGATAGGGAAACCGGGCTGGTCCCGATTGTCAAATTGTTTCACAACTATTTAATGATCTGGTGCAACTTTTGTTTCAATCGGTTTGACAAGAGGTTGTTTTCAGGTTGCCGGTTGGTTGGGTTAACGCGTTAGGCGCGTCACATGGATAGGCAGCCTAAGCCTTTTGTTCTTGTGATGAAAAGGCTAGTCCGTGAAGACTGAAAACGATGCAAAACAGTCCATGACATGTCCGTTTTGTTTGGAGCGGTGCTTATCAGTACGTATTGTATAAATTTTAAAACAAACGAAGAGGCTTGTTTATGTTTTCATCCGGTACAGTAATATTCCGTACTTACTGGGACCACGCTCTTGGTGATTAAGGATGTGTTTGGTAGGGATTCAGTTTCTTCAGATTCATGAATCTGGTGAAGCTGAAAATTCTAGCTTCACCAGATTCGTGAAGCTGAAGCTGTGAGTATATTAAGAGTATTTAGATAGATCATCTTGTTTATATTTTAGACTAAAAATATAAACTTAATTCACTTTATTTTAGCCTACAAATTTCAGATTTCAGGTGAAGTTGGAATCTAGAACTCTACCAAACAGGCCCTAAATCGTTCAACGCGCTGCCTGCAACACTTCACCTCTATTGGTACTTGCTCTTGGTTTATTTCTTACTTGGAGCTCTTGGCTTCTTTTTTATTTGGAGAGTTTGATTTTTTAGGGTCTCGGTGTACGATTTTGTCCGTTCTCTTTTATAATTTTACACTAAGATATCCTGATAAAATTATAATATTGCAAAAATATTTTCAACGACAAATGTAATGATATAATTTTTCCAATTTAGATAGTTTTATATCTTTTGGCGGTGAAATTTTGAAAAGTTTTAACTGCACAAATTATAGAAAACAGAAAAGAACATGCGAAGTAATTACCAGTCATGACTCCTAAATCATTGGAAGATCATACAAGAATCCGCTCGTAACAGTCTAACAGAGTATCTCGTCTTAAGTTCAGCCCGAGTGAAGATCCCTATGCACATGGAGTTTTCATATTCAATCATTGGATTTTCACCGTAACAATACTTGGTCATATGTTCGATCGGAGGCATCCTATCCGGCCAAACAAACGGTGACTCTTATCTAAGGAACCATATCTCCGTGGAACGATGGAGTTGTAAATGTACTACTTCACCTGTCAGGTTTAAATCATAGTGTTCATCCTTACATGCAAGTGTGCTTCATTCGTAACTTTTGAGATCGCGATTTATTCATGTCATCATATGATGTGCCTGAATGGTTGTGTATGCTCCTGTGCATCTTCTTTAATAGAAAAAAAAAAGTGATCCCTGTCTGAAACAAACAAAAGAAAATTATAGAACAGAGAGACAAAACCACACAGGCTGACATCCCAAATCATAGTTATACGGTCCATTAATCAGGCCCAGTGGAACAAGATAACAACCTCCTCTCGCTCCGCTCTATTCACGAACACAGAACAAAACCATATACATTTGTTTCTTCTAATCTCCTTTTATGCATCATCTCTTAATACAAGTTACATAAATCTTAAAACAAATAAAAGGATAAATAATCATCATATACTTTTTGTTCATGTTTTAATATGTGTAATTTTTAAATAGGAATACATTGAAGCACCTAAAAAAAATTCTTCCCATCTCATCGAATCAGTACCAAAGATAATTGAATCGCCCAAGGTTCTATATACAAGCACGTGAAGCCCTCGAAACCCAGAAAATAGTCTATCGTGGCACGCTCAAACATCATCTCATCATCAAAGTCTTCAAGTGCACAGACCACACGCATTTGAGGGCACGAAAACGGATCTTGAAGACCAATAAGCATGAACAGCTCCTGCAAGGTCACAACAAATACAGTAGGGGGAAAAAAGAATGTATCTAAGCCCTGGAATCTCCCTTAGGTAAGCCAAGAAGAGATGGTCGATAAAGAGACTGGCGTTGTGCCATCTCAATCCTCTCCCGTGGATCAGACATCGATTCATCTCGTATTGCCTGTAGAATGGAATCAGTAGCAAGCTCCCTGCAGGTGAAAAAGACGAAATAAATTAAGGCAGATGACAAGACAATAGGGCTGTACCAAAAATATGCAGCAGCAACGACAAAAACAATAATCCAAGAGCATTCCAACCTCTTGATTAAAATTTTATAAAGTGTTCTGAGTATTGGGCAAAGCTCGACAGGAGCAACAGGTTTCTTGGCTTCTGGATGCGTCACACTTAAGCTGTTCTGACTCAGGAGTTCATAAAATGCATTGACGGCAGACACACCCTAAAAGTAAAATCACAGAGAAGCTTAGCATATAGCTTATCCCATACCAAAATCCCATCAAGCAGTTAAGCAAACTTTACATTATTAAGATGATGGCACAAACCTGGATAGTCCCTTTGCCTTTGATGCTGTCTCCCATTTCCAGAGTGAGTTCTCCCTTAGCTAACTTCTGCCCATACCATGCGTTGCGACCTTTCAGCAGTGTGACGTAAGTATCGGCTAATAATGGTCCTGCAAGTTTCTCAGGGTCTTCTGCTAGGAGGTGGGTGATGTATATCATTTCAGACGTGCAAAGTGAAAAGTAAACTGATTTGCTGGTTGCACTCTCATTGGTCAGTGCCGCCACCATACCTACAAGAAAATAAGATGTTCAGCAACACGATTGAAATATTAGGCTCCCGAATGGTAACGTAGAAAGTGACAAAAAAAATGAAAGCATAGCGGAAACCTCATATTTTGCTATCAACTGAATGTACTCTTTCTAATCTATGACATGGGAGCTGTGCATAATATATCAGAATTAAGGTGCTTCCCTGATCAGTCTGACGAAATGTCAAAGCAGCCCTGCATCTGGCAGCAAGCAGAGTGTGGAAAAGATAAGAGCAATGCAAGGTACAACGAATGCAAAATTGTAAATAGCATACTTCATGCTATAGGACAGACATTATTCCAACATAAGATGCCAAAATAGAAAATTTTCTGGTTTAATTGTTAAAACCGGCCATAGTTTTGCTCCAAACATCTCATGTGAGCTGCAACAAAGAGAGTCCAACTGATGGTTTAATTGTCCCAATCAAAATTTCTCCACAGAATCTGAACATAATAAGACAATTTAAGACCACATGGAACAAAATTTCTCTACAAAATCTTGTGAAAGTTGCGAAGCTTGCGGGATGAAGAGTAGGATGACATATGAAATCTTCATCTGGATTAAAGTTGTAATGCATGTTGTCTTTTGATATAACTATGGTTCTTAGGGTTTATTTTTCATAGACTTTTGCTCGTATGTAAGATTTCTAATATCCTCCTTAGATCTCTATAACCGGACAGTTAAAAATTCTGCGGGTTTTGAAGTTTGCTGGATGTACTCTGTTCTCAGGTTATGTCTATACACGTTATATGTAAGCTGGAATCCCCAGCAGGACCTTGTTTTAATTTGCTTTCAGTATAGCAGGGCCTTTCTGGCTTTGGTATCAAAAAGAGCACACGGAACTTACCGGCACCAATGGCATATATGTTTTTTAAGCCACCCATGACTTCATGAGTAATGAGATCACTATTATCCCATACAATAAAATGAGGCTGCCTCAAAAATTTTGCAAGAGGTTTCCTCCACTTGTCAGCTCCACAGATGCGAGCATTTGCGTATTCTTTGTTATAAATCTCTGAAGCAATGTTAGGACCTCCAAGGTATAGAATATTCTCCAATGGAACACCAGCTGCAATAAAACCCATGATCAACAGACCACAAGCAATAGCCAAAAAGTACAACGTGGAAAAACGAAATATTGAGGGTATACGATAAATTGACATGAAGAGCAGAGCAAGAGGATGACAATTTCAATTCAGTAAAATAAAAGCCAGCGGGCAAGCGATTGCAAAGATACAATAACAAATGGGCAGTTAGAGCATGTACAATGGTATAGACAGCTGTTGTCTATAACAAGCTGACATGTCATTTATAGACAGCGTTAGAGACAACCCATGTAATGGTATAGACAGCACATTTATGAGTAGATAGCTTCTTCCCACACACAACCTGTCTTGGTTCTCGTGCTAGAGTCGACTCTAAATTAAGAGACGGCTCAACTCTCTATACACACCCTCTCTCATCCACGTCATTTTTTATCCTACGTGGCAAAATTTAGAGACCGCTGATATGTACCATTGTACATGCTCTTATGGTGGACCATTTAGTAAGGGCATTAACTAGCTCTCCGAATATTACCTTTATTAAAGTCTGAAGACTTGCTGGCCAGTGAGTTAGGCCATGTGTCGGCCCTCTGTTAGAGGCCCAAAAAAAAGTAATTACATTTAGATCCTTTCAACCGTTTTTACGAAAAGGACCTTTCGATTCAACAAAATCGTAGATCCTTCGTAAAAGGACCCCCAAATAAATGAAAAAAAACGCATAATTATGTTTAGATCCTTTCGATTGTTTTTTTTTACAAAAAAGACCTTTCGGTTCAGCAAAATCATGGATCCTTCGTGAGAGGACCCCAAATAAATGAAAAAATGCGTAATTACGTGTATATCCTTTCAACCATTTCGAGTATTTTCTCGATTTGCTTGCGTGGGGAGCGGCAATCACGGTGTGACATGACCGCGACGCCGCGGTCATTCATCTAGTATTCAACAACGGACATAGAGAATGTGTCATACAATCATGCTGAAGGACACTAGGTACAGCCGTACAGATCAGGACTAGCTTGCAAATTTCATTAAGAACATTCCCCATAGCTGTACCTTGATTCAGTTCGGCAGCAATTAAGTCTTACTTTAAATCAGTTAGCCCGACTTCCACAACCATTACCGGTATGAGATCAAAGAAACTAGTGGAATCCAATCATCGATATAATCAAAAGGAAGGATTAATCAGATAGGATAACCAAAAGATCAGCAAAGAACTCACTTGCATTGCTGATCATCAGCGTCGGGGTAATGATTCGTGGCACCGGGTCGAGCGACGCCTCGATCCCCTTTGCCAGTGAGATGATCACCGGCGGGCTGATCCTCTCCTTCCAATACCTCCCGATCTCCCCGAACACCTCCCTGGTCTCTGTGGACGGCAGCCCGTTGATGATTATGTCGGCGTCCCAGACCGCTTCCTGCAGGTTGGTGACGACCTTGAGTGGGCAGAGCGGCGTGTCGATCATGTTGAGGCAGAAGCCATCCCGTAGTATCTCGTCAGCGTAGAGCGTGCGGTCGCCGAGCCGAGCCTCGACGTACTTGAGGTAGGCGCAGCGGCGGATGAGCCTGCGCAGGACGTCCTCCCGGGAGTTGATGACCTCGAAGAGATGCTCGGCGGTGGCGCGGTCCACGGCGCGGCCGGGGCGGCGCCAGACGCGCACCTGCACCTTGTCGCGGTAGTGGCGGCCGTAGGCGTCCTGCAGCAGCGCGCAGAAGACGCTCCCCCACGCCCCCGCGCCCACGCCGACGATCTTGAGCAGGTCGCCCTCCGCCTTCCCCATCAGCCGCCGCAGCTCGTCCAGCTTCTCCTCCGCCGCGCCGCCCCCGCCGTTCGCCGCTTGTCCTCCTCCTCCGTTCGCGTAGCTCCCCACCATCGCCGGCCGCCGCTAGCCCCGCGTCACTCACTACTTGCTGCCACGCGCGAGGAGATCGAAGGGCGCAGGCAGGCTCGCAAGTCGCAACTCGCAAGCGGGAGCCGGGGGGGGTTTAGTTGGGGTTGTTGAGGTGGTCGCGAGGTCGAGGAGGAAACGAAATGCGGGTGGATTTGTGGGGTTGGGCGGCCAGAAATACCGCCGAATCCAATCACAGCGCGGACTCGCTGTCGTTCGGCACGCCCGAGGCTCGCGCCCGCCGCCGGTTTAAATTCCTCGCCCCGGGGGGGCCGGGCTGCTTCCTCTAGAAAGCTTAGCGTGCGTGTTTCGGTTTGCGAGGCGACGGGAACGAGGGGAAGGGGCCGCGGCGCGGCCGGGTCAAAACAGGTGGATTTTGGTGTCGCCGCGCGTCCGAAAGGGATAGATAGACGTCGCGCGGTGGAAGACGGTGGCACGCGCCGCAGGAGGACCACCCTCGCCTTTTGCGCGGGCGCCCTCAAGTTTAAGCCCCGGTCTAGCCCGTACGAATTTCACACAATTTTTGCAAAAAAATTTATAGGAGGTGATATAATTTCTTCATGAATTCTTCCAAACTTCCCGTTCTAACAAGCCCTGAACGTTAAATGATCCCTGTTAGGGTGCCATGTGTTGGATTAAAGATGCTCTAATCGCATGCGGGGAATTGTATGTTTCGTTCACATCGGATTACGATGGATAACTGAAATTAGACTGTCTGATCCGAGCGTTGACAGGGAGAAAAAAGGGTACAGCTTTGAGAGCTTCGTTGTGTTTAGAGTTTAAGCGAGCCTGCAGTATTCATAACTTGATGGGCTCCATTCGTGTGTCATAAACTCATAATGCATAGTTTCAGATGGACAAATCCTGCTTGTGAAATCCCCAGGTTCTTGCGCCGTGGTACGGAGAAGAAGGTCCGGTCCATTGGCTGAGCCCGAGTGTGAGCTTGAATGCTTCAGCCGTTTGGGTAGGTGGAGCTTGTCCGAGCAGTCCACCTGAGCACAGCACACCAGTGAGGCAGTGACCTACCTACCAGTGATCAATTCGGCACGCTGGGTTTAGCTGGTGAAGAGCAGCTTTACCCAAAAGGGGTCAAGTCAACTGGTGGGTTGTTGCGGTTGGAAGCTGCCGGTTGATCCTACTCTGGTGATCTGGTCCTACTTTCAGTTTGCCATTTGCTTTTCTTCCCATTTGATGCTACACATTTTCGACGACTACTGGCGCAAGTCACAAAATTTGAAGTACTTGCAAAGTTGCAACCTGCGCGTCCACACCCATATTTTCATGATGATGTCAAATTTCTAATTTTGTACTTATTTTGGACTTCTCATTTCTCTGGCTCAGACCTTGTTTTTCATTAATTAAAGCTGAGTCTTTTTTGTTGCAGACGAAAACCACAAGTGGAGATAAGTAAAGCTGACTTCCTTGACTAATTGACGAACCTAAGTTACAGCACTCTTTTTTAAGGACACACAACACACTCCCTACACATACACACGGTCTATATTCCCTGCATACTTTAAGAAAAACTTCTAGAGGTTCCGGGGCCTCCAGAATATGAGTACACACTATCTCAATAAATGTGTAAGCATGTGTACTTATTTTTATTAGTAGTGAAAACACTCAGTGGACTAGTGAACAACGACGACGTGCTCAAACCAACTAAGCTAGGCTCAGTTCTCAAACTAAACAAATTGAATATAGATTGGGTTGAAACAACCAAAGTGAATCGTCGTGGTGTCTTACTTCTTGAGACTAGATAACTGGATGTCAAACTAAACAAATGAGAGTAATTACATAGTTTTTGTACTCTCTCTATTCTTGAATAGATGTTATTCTAGTTCTTGCACTTCTACCAAAGCATACCTACAAAAAAAACTACATTACCCTTTTCATAATATCTTTGTGTATTATGTGTCTCACTCTAATATATGATGGTAAATGATATTGTAAATAGCTAAAAGGAATGGATATAGGAGGGAAAAAATAGTAAAAAGTCATCTCAAATTTGTAAAATGATATACATTTAAGAATAAAATTTAAAAGATAGAATGATATATGTATTCAAGAATGGAGGGAGGTAAGATCTATGAGCTCTTTTACGGTACACAATATTGAAAATTAGTCGTCCATTCTATTTGATATAATACATCATAGAATTTAGTTATACTTCCTATGCTAGTATTGGTAGTAGAATTCGAATGAGAGGTAATATTGCAATTTTTTATTTTGAACGTGGGAAGCGCTAGAGTTGGGCCACAAGGTAGCCAGGAGGACATCATCATGGTGCGGCCGAATAAACCATAGCTTTATGCCTTGTGCTCTGCTCGCCAAGAAAAAAAATTCACGCATCTTGTCAACTAGCAAGCAATCGCCACAACTTGCATTCTCGTTGTGCGAATTCCAATGGCTTCTTCGTAGATTCCTAATAAACCCCAAAAGAAATCACTGTTCACACGTTGCTGAAATGGATCCCAAAGAGGACGGGCCACTTAAACAAGCTGCCAGTGATCCGAACGACAGCAATGAGGGTGGCGATGGAGAATGTGGCACTGCCTCCCCTTGTGGCTAGGTATGACGGATATCCTAGGAGCTGCACTAGAGCTTTCTGCTCGTGGTCTTTACCGTCTACCGTCGAAGGAATCATAGCTGGGTACTATTGGAAGGATGTGCAGCGCGTGCAACCGTATATGGTAAAAAACTCGTACCAAAAACAAAGGGCAGCGATGGAAAAAGTAAGGATAACAGGTTACATAACAATGTATCAAAAGTCTATAATACCCCTGATAAATATATGATTAGATCTGATTTTTATTACTATTATTTACTACCTATGTTATCCACTATAAAATTCTCTAGATAGAGTTGTGTTACGGACGCTTTTCCATGTACCTCGATTTCGAACTTCGGTCGACGAGAAGGTGAGCCAATATGGGACTGCAGGTGGAGGAGAGGATCTGAGTGCCGGTAAGTTGGAGGAGAGATGGAGAAGTGTTGGCGAGGTAGATCACAAAAAGAAAGAGCGAATATGTTAGAGAAAATGGGGCGGCGAGTTAGGAGATGGCGCTATCAAGAGTTACCATTTTAATTTCGGAATGACTTCAGTCCGGACATCTGAAATTTTCGGACAAATTACAACATTTTTTTCTAACTTATGCAACATTTCTTTACACCGCGTGAAACATTTTCCTTGAACAAACAGTGAAATGCACTACAGTAAACGGATGTTGCAAGCGTTCAAAAAAATATTGCAAGCGTCGGCAAAAAATATTGCAAGCGTAGGATAAAAATGTTGCAAGAGGCGTCCGATGGGATGAACAGTAATCGGACGTCCGAGCGCTAGTTTCTCTCTTTTTATTTTATAAAGAGATGGCAGGAGTTTGCCGTGCATCACAGAAGGAAAGCAAAAACAATACAACATTGGTTTCAAAGTTTCGCGGCTGGAACAACAGAAAACAAAGCTGCAGTCAACAAAGATAAGGATTAGGAAAGATTTTGTGGTATCAGACAACTAGCTCAAGAGACTTCAGTCAGTCCTTCATTCGCTCTCTTTCTCTGAACGAGGCCCTCCTGGATCTTACCAATATCTTGTTGAATTATCTATGCTTGCAAAAAAACAAAAAACAAAATCCATTCGTAAGTTACCCCTTTACACATTGATGGTTAGTATTTGTTTGAGGGGAAGTACGAGTACCTCATGTACCTTACAAGCACTGTAAAACATTCTTAGTTTCAGTTCAAGACAGAATATGGATTCTAGATTATGGAAGAACTTGTTTTTGATTGTGGAAAAATTGGACTGGGCCGGCTGTGACTTGTAGATTCTGGACCAGCTCTATGAGAATCAACAATAATTAGAGAGAATCAGGTTCTAGTCAGATTCTAATTCTATATAGGGCTCGTTTGGTACCGATTCTAAACAACTTCTGCTTTAAAAAAAGTGGATTGTGTGCCGAACGCAAGGGTTATGGTTAGATTCTCGAATAATCAAAAGCACATTTGTTACAGTGAATTAGAAGCGGGTGTTGTGCCAATTCTGCGGAAGGCCATCGATTTTGCGAGATGGAAATGGCAAATTGCCTATGCAATTGATGGTAATTTACCCACTTTTGCCACTGAATGCCACCCAACCACATGACCCCCCACTCCCCCACGCACGGTCTGTGTAACAGACAGGACTTGTTGCATGTGCATGAACATGTTTGCCTCCAAATGAGGCACTCTTGAACAACTGTTCTTCTATTCATGCCACTGCCACCTTTGTCTCTGCACAATACCTCAAAACTAAGGTTCGTCACTCCCATCTTCACTGCTCTATGCATATCCCCCTTGTTGCCTTTCTGTTCCATGCATTTAGTATCATCTCAGAATATTTGGCAGCAAGATCATTTATGCAGACCAACATATTGGCATGTCGATCCATGAAGTATTTCGTCATCCCACGGAGAACTTCCTCCACTATAGCTACAAGTGAAAGGGGTCTAAGACACCACATGACCCAGTTGTACACCGTAGCTAGATTTGTCGTCATGACCTCATACCTAGCATCATTGGTGTCGTAAAGCAGAGATCACTTCTCCCTAGACTTATGTTCTATCCACTCGAAGAAGAATTTAGTGCTCGTCCGTTCCTCCCAGCCAACTACGGAAGGTCCATGGGTAACTCTTCAAGTGCAAACTGGGACACTCCTGTGGTTGCCATTGCCTTCTCCGATGTATATCTTGTTGTCAGCTCGTCCAACTTCTTTCATAGTGCATTGAACTTTCGTTGTTGGTTCTAATCGCATAGCCTCTTGAATAGCTTCATGAGCTCTTTGTTTTGTGAACAGTTTGTGAAAGTTGGCACCCATGTAGCATTTGCACCACCTACTTTGCAAATCAGGCTATGCATATGACTCATCTGGCCCTTGCTGCAACTGCAAGATTGCCTTCAATAGCCTAGAATACTGATCATATATGATACACACTCTAGATCGCTCATCGACGATGCCAGCATTAACATTCCTCAGAAACTAAAGCCAACTGTCGATGTTCTCACCCTTCACAAATGCCATCGCTATAAGAAGAACCTAATTGTTGGCATCCACCCCTATAGCAGTCAAAATCTAGCCCTTGTATTTCCTAGTTAGAAATGTTCAGTACTTTGGTACCATTTTCCTAACGAAGCGCTGCGAATGCTGCTCACAAATATTGACATAAGTCTCAGTATTTATTTCCTTGATCACTTGAAGCATACTTGACAAGTTCTCATAAGAGTCTCGTACGTGCTGAACCTTACTTCCAAAGCCTTTTGCTTCACTCTTCATGCCTTCGCATAGCTGATGGTGTACTGAAATCTCTGCTCCATTGCAAGAATGATGACACATGGCTCCAATTCTAGATTGTCCACAATCTCCCTGTATATTACATTTGCAACAAAGCCTAAAAATAAATTTATATGCAATTGTATAGACTCTATTAGCACGTATGTGTGCGGGACGACTATGAAACACTTCCAAATAGTGTCCCATTTAGGCTGATAGGTATGGACATGCTATGAGCAACCGTCCATCTCGCATCTCACATCATAAATCTGATGATCTAACTCGGTAATCTTAAAGGTTATTCGCATCGACACTGCTCATGCTATACTGCTTCATGCACCTCATTCTGATCATACTCCCATGTAACGCCTTCGACCTTATTGACCACCAACCTATCGAACTGGTACTCAAACTTTGTAGGAAATGGCTCCTCATCACCTTCTTCGTTAGATAAGGCCTCATAGTCACGGTTCTTAGCCTAGATCACTTCTACCAACCCATCAATGTATTCTCCCTCGTCTGTCACACTCATTGGTTTTGCATCTCCGATAATTCAACATCAACTTTCTTAGCTTTCGCTCTCTCCTGAACCGAGGTCATATCCTGTCTCACTAAGCCTTCTACACTTCAGCTACTCTCCCAAACTTCCTCTGGCTCATTAGCAATAGCCTCTTCCTGCATCACATGGCCGGTATCGACTTTCTGAAATACTTGAGCCAAC
Organism: Guadua angustifolia; assembly: GCA_036346375.1. NCBI lineage: Eukaryota > Viridiplantae > Streptophyta > Magnoliopsida > Poales > Poaceae > Guadua > Guadua angustifolia. The sequence goes on from CM070508.1 coordinate 8,601,159, forward strand.
AACATTAATGGCCATCATTTCTCATTCGCCAATCTTATATATGAGCTCTATGACTTCGACCCCTAGTTCCACTAATTCCCAGTACGTGCAGTCCCGTCTCTAACAGTCTATCCTGTTCAACTTCAGATCATGCAACTTATGGTCCAATGAGAACATGTGGTACAACCATTTTGTTACCGTGCCTCATAAACGGCCCTCTGCACGTAACAAATCAGCCACCATACTTGCAAAATGGTCCAGTTCTACACCTTGTGCACCTATGCGCGGAATCCCTTCTCCATAGTTTATTTTAAATTGTACTCATTCATCCATTCTTGTCAAGCATTTCATCTAATTGTTATTACGTGCACAATATAACATCATCTTGTCTACTCTATACTATATGAAACAAGTATTACAAATATTCATAAATTTATTTTCTGAACTATATATTACCACACATACTTTTCACAATTTTTATTTCTAATCTGATTCATTCTACACATTTCAAATACTACTACAAATCTTAAAATACCTATATAACTACGTCACTTTTGCTATTCTATATAGTTAAAGCAAAAATTACACCTGTAGACAACGACGGCTTCTTCCTTCTTCCCTTCCTTCACCTCCTACTTCTCATTCAGGATAAAAGTGGGATTGAATGCGAGCAATGCGGCACTTGCTCGCACATGCCACAAAAGTTTACGCGGGTTGATGCGGCAGCCCGTGAAAGTTTATGTGAACTAATACGGCACCCACAATCCGTAGCCATACTGTATGGCCCATACATACATATAATCCACAGAGTAGATAACTAGACTCGCAAAACGTACTACAAGATCAACGGACGACGGGCTTCACGCGCCATGCACGCGTCGATCATGAGAACTCGTACGCGCACAAAAGAGGGCGACCTGCCTATGTATGGGTCTGCCTATGCATTTGATAAATTAACTACTTGTAAAGAAAGATAAAACTAATGATAACGCGTAGTTTTGAATTCAAAACAGCTCTTATTGGATTAAGAAATAGTCTACTTCATAGGTCTTATTGTATTTACTTCCCACAATCTACATAGTATTCGTGGGCTATACGCAGACGCAATGTGGGCTTCACGGGCTATAGTTTAGGCCACTTAATTCATCAAATAAGATGCAGGTGTCCACATAATACTTTTTGGGCTAATTTAAGCGGGTTCATGGACACCCGCGTCCACTTTCACCCCTACTTCTCATCCTCTTCCTCCTCCTTCTCCTTGCCCTCCTCTTTCTCTTTTTTTTTCTTTTACTTCCCCTTTCTCTATCTTTCTCTCGGCTAATAGATGTGAAATGTGGGTGTTCTAGCCGATAAAGAAATAGTAACAGTAGAATTATCGTCATTCTATTTGACAGTAAGTAGATAGTTCTGTAAAATTTTTAAATAGCATATTATTTGTATAATTTTTAAAGATATATTATTAAAAAAATTCGTCAGCCTTCTAACGGATGTTTATGCTCCGCGTGGACCGTGTTTTAGGACACCTAGCGTGAGCTGTGACGAACGGGCAACGTGGCCCCAACACCTGCACACGAGATTCGTGTGGCTGATGGCCATCAGTCAACAGCAGCCGCAGACGACCGGGCCCCGCGGAGCTCCAGAGGAACCCGGAAACTTCGCGGTCCGTCCCAGTGCCCCATCCGAGATGCGCAAATATCTCCGCGTCGCGTTGCCGACCTGCCCACCACTCACCCAAAGTGACGGACCCACTGACGGACGGACCTGTCCAGATCCAACCCGAATTCGTCAATTCCACTCCTTTCCGCCGACCGCCCGTCTCACGTGGCCACGTGCCTTGCTTGTCCAGCGCCCAACGTTTTCCACCCACGCCAACGCGACGCGAAGCGCCGTGCCCGGTAAGGAACCGATCCCGCCTCGGCTGGCGCCAGGCCAGCTCCTCCACCACCGCCTTTCCTCCGCCTATAAAAGGTGCCCGTGCTCGTACCTTCTCCCTGGCGCTCCGGTCTCAGCTCCCGTGTTTCCCTGTCCCGGAGCGTCGTCACGTTTGCTTCCCCCTCCTCTCGTTTGGATTCGAGTTGTGTTTCTGCCTGCGCGTGGGTTGATTTTATTTGTATCGTCGCTTTTGGCTTTCTGTGCGCGCAGATTTTTTTTGAGCTCGATCGTTCGCCTTCCGTGCGGCGCGGGGACGCGGGGAGCGATTCGAATTCGATCGAGTTCTTCGGTTTGCGGTCTATTCCTCCTTGATCGGTGTCACTAGGTTTCCATATGTGCGCTTTGTGTTCGCCTTCTCGGCGTGTTGGTTGCAGGATTGGATTCGATTGGGGATTCGAGCTCCGTGGCATCCTGTGGCGAATGGGCCTGGCGCCTGAGGCTGAGGCAGGTCAGTGTCTCGTGCAGAGTCCAATCATCGGTTCATTTGTTTCGTCACTTTGGATTCGGTGGTTTCAGATTCGAGTGGTTCCCCGTCTCGAATTCTGGCTTCGTATGCTTGATCGCTCTCCTACGATGGCCAATCGTCTGTTCTGTTATCCCATAATATGAGGTGGATTCGAGACCCTGGGTTAATTAGTTAATCAGCTGACCTCGCTTGTGGTATGTGTTTGTGCTCCTTCCGATGCGGGAGGGTGGTGGTTGCGGGGATGAATCAAGGGTGGAGGTTTGCTTATGGTTTACGGTTGTTTTGATTGGTTATGGTTCATGGTTGTTTTGCTATCATGGTGGTGTGTTGCGAGTTATCATAGGCTTCTGCAATTGTTGTTGGGCAGATCTGCAGTGGTGTGAAGTTTTCGAGGTGGATTGAAGCTGGACTGGACCGGAGATTATAGAATTGCTCTGTTTGGATAATCAAAACCCTTCATTTTTATCTGTCTTTACAGTATACGAGTTATCATAGGCTTCTGCAATTGTTGTTGGGCAGATCGGCAGTGGTGTGAAGTTTTCGAGGTGGATTGAAGCTGGACTGGACCGGAGATTATAGAATTGCTCTGTTTGGATAATCAAAACCCTTCGTTTTTATCTGTCTGTACAGTTTGAATTTTGTCTGCGACAGTTCTGATTTGGTTTTGTTGGTTGTTCCCCAGCAATTGGAATCATACGGCTTACCGAGAGCTCCCTTTCGTTCCATCAGGGCGCCGGCAGTTCTTATTTGTGATTAACAATCTTTCCCGACTTATCTTCTTCGATAATCACTCTTAGACATAGGTTTTTATATGTCCGTCGGTAATTCTCAGTTCTTGCAGATATTGACAAAGAATTTGCAATTGAAATTGGTGTCATTCTTCATGATCTCTCCCAGCCGGAGCCAGGCTTTATTCCTTAACCCCCCATTGTTTTTTTAATGTTTAGGCAGCCTTCACCCCAAATTAAATAGGAATCATAGAATGGTTTCTTACTCATTGCAGGTCTGTAGTTGATAATCTTGCAAGACCAGGCATCAGCTGAGTAAAATCTGTTTGCAAATCCACTTCACTTCGAACTCATCGTTAGTTAATTATCAAGACCAGGCTGATGCCGAGTTTGCTGAGTGAAATCTGTTTGCGAATCTACTTCCCTTCCAACTCACCATATAGTTAATAGATTAGCATATGAACTTACAAGGGGCGATTTTCGGATTGATCTGCAGAGATGGAAGATTCTAAAGGATGTTTTGAAGCCTCAAGCTAGATGGGAGATCCTACAACCGCAAAGACTTCTGGTTTGCCTTTGTGTGTGTGCAGATTTTGCTTCAATCCTGGGCCGGAGATTATAGAATTGCTCTTTGGACAATCGAAACCCTTCGTTTTTATCTGTCCGAGTTACCATAGGCTTCTGCAATTGTTGTTGGGCAGATCTGCAGTGGTGTGAAGTTTTTGAGGTGGATTGAAGCTGGACTGGACCGGAGATTATAGAATTGCTCTGTTTGGATAATCAAAACCCTTCGTTTTTATCTGTCTGTATAGTTTAAATTTTGTCTGCGACAGTTCTGATTTGGTTTTGTTGGTTGTTCCCTAGCAATTGGAATCATACGGCTTACCGAGAGTTCCCTTTCGTTCCATCAGGGCGCCGGCGGTTCTTATTTGTGATTAACAATCTTTCCCAACTTATCTTCTTCGATAATCACTCTTAGACATAGGTTTTTATATGTCCGTCGGTAATTCTCAGTTCTTGCAGATATTGACAAAGAATTTGCAATTGAAATTGGTGTCATTCTTCATGATCTCTCCCAGCCGGAGCCAGGCTTTATTCCTTAACCCCCCATTGTTTTTTTAATGTTTAGGCAGCCTTCACCCCAAATTAAATAGGAATCATAGAATGGTTTCTTACTCATTGCAGGTCTGTAGTTGATAATCTTGCAAGACCAGGCATTAGCTGAGTAAAATCTGTTTGCAAATCCACTTCACTTCGAACTCATCGTTAGTTAATTATCAAGACCAGGCTGATGCCGAGTTTGCTGAGTGAAATCTGTTTGCGAATCTACTTCCCTTCCAACTCACCATATAGTTAATAGCTTAGCATATGAACTTACAAGGGGCGATTTTCGGATTGATCCGCAGAGATGGAAGATTCTAAAGGGTGTTTTGAAGCCTCAAGCTAGATGGGAGATCCTACAACCGCAAAGACTTCTGATTTTGCCTTTGTGTGTGCAGATTTTGCTTCAATCCTGGGCCGGAGATTATAGAATTGGTCTGTTTGGACAATCAAAACCCTTCGTTTTTATCTGTCTGTACGAGTTACCATAGGCTTCTGCAATTATTGTTGGGCAGATCTGCAGTGGTGTGAAGTTTTCGAGGTGGATTGAAGCTGGACTGGACTGGAGATTATAGAATTGCTCTGTTTGGATAATCAAAACCCTTCGTTTTTATCTGTCTGTACAGTTTAAATTTTGTCTGCGACAGTTCTGATTTGGTTTTGTTGGTTGTTCCCCAGCAATTGGAATCATACGGCTTACCGAGAGTTCCCTTTCATTCCATCAGGGAGCCGGCAGTTCTTATTTTTGATTAACTATCTTTCCCGACTTATCTTCTTCGATAATCACTCTTAGACATTGGTTTTTGTATGTCCATCGGTAATTCTCAGTTCTTGCAGATATTGACATAAAGAATTTGCAATTGAAATTGGTGTCATTCTTCATGATCTCTCCCAGCCGGAGCCAGGCTTTATCCCTTAACCCCCCGTTGTTTTTTTTATTGTTTAGGCAGCCTTCACCCCAAATTAAATTTAATCATAGAATGGTTTCTTACTCATTGCAGGTCTGTAGTTGATAATCTTGCAAGACCAGGCATCAGCTGAGTAAAATCTGTTTGCAAATCCACTTAACTTCGAACTCATCGTTAGTTAATTATCAAGGCTGATGCCGAGTTTGCTGAGTGAAATCTGTTTACGAATCTACTTTCCTTCCAACTCACCATTAGTTAGTAGATTAACATATGAACTTACAAGGGGCGATTTTCGGATTGATCTGCAGAGATGGAAGATTCTAAAGGGTGTTTTGAAGCCTCAAGCTAGATGGGAGATCCTGCAACCGCAAAGACTTCTGGTTTTGCCTTTGTGTGTGCAGATTTTTTTAGCGCATGTGATGCGGGTAGTTAATCATACGGTTTGAATATTCGGTTTGCGATCTCTGTGTTTGATCCCTGTGTTTCGTGTTTGTGAAGAAGATAAGTCGTCGTCGCTAGTTTTATCCCTGTGTTTCGTGTTCGCTTTCTCACCCGTGTTTGCAGGTTTGTTAATTGGGTACTGGAGCTTCCAATGGCAAATACCGGCCCCGGAAGTGAGGCAGGTCAGTGTGCGGCGCGGTCTTTGGTTCATTGGTGTGGTCACTTGGATTTGGCGATTTCAGATTTAAATTGTTGACGATATAATCTTCTGCTTTTGTATTAATTGAGTGCTCCGATGGCTAATTGTCAGTGCATTATCCCACAATACGAGGTGGATTTTGAGACACTGAATCGACCTTGTTGTAGGTATGTGTTTGTTCTCCTTTAGATGCAGGAGTGGTAGTGGTGGTGGAGATTGGATTGAAGGGTAGAGGTTTGGTTATGATCAAACATGATTTAAATTGTTGCCGATATAATCTTCTGCCTTTGTGTTATTGAGTGCTCGCCAATGGCTAATCATCAGTTCATTATCCGATAATACGAGGTGGATTTGACACACTGGATTGATTCTTATCGTAAAAGCTGAGCTTGGTTGTGGTATGTGTTTGTGCTCCTTTAGATGTAGGACGGGTAGTTGTTTTGGAGATTGGATTTAAGGGTAGAGGTTTGGTTATGTTCATGGTTATTTAATATCATGGTGATGACATGAATTTTGTGTTGACAAAGCTTGATTGAAATTGTTGCTAGTCTGCATAGGCGAAGTTGTTGAGGTGGGTTACTACTGTGGTTCACAGAACTGGAGAAGTCTGGATTTAGTCTTTTGATTTCTTCATGGGAGCGGTTTTTCTGTCCTACATTACTGATTTGGATTGCATGTCTGGTCGATAATAATTTTGCAAGACCAATCTGATGCTGTCATGTGGAGTGAAATCTGTTTGGATATCTTTTAGTTCTAATTTCGTGAGAAAACCAATTACTAACTATTATGAAGACAGTCAATATATGAGTTGATCTGCAGGGGTGGAAGATTCTAAGGCTTGTTTGGAAGCTCCATGTTGGATGGGAGAGTTAGGAGATTGGATTGAAGGGTAGAGGTTTGGTTATGTTCATGGTTGTTTGATATCATGGTTATGACATTATGAAGTTTGTGTTGACAAGCTTGATTGGAATTGTTGTTGGTCCTCATAGGCGAAGTTGTCGAGGTGGATTACTACTGTAGATCACAGAACTGGAAAAGCTACTATCCTTAGTTCGGAGTTAGTCTTTCCCTCATTTTTTGATTTCCTTCATGGGAGCAGTTTTTCTGTCGTACATTACTGATTTGGATTGCAGGTCTGGTCGATAATAATTTTGCAAGACCAATCTGATGCTGTCATGCGGAGTGGAATCTGTTTGGACATCTTTTAGCTATCTTTTCTAATTTCGTTAGAAAACCAATTTACTACTATGAAGACAGTGAATATATGGATTGATCTGCAGGGGTTAAGATTCTAAGGCTTGTTTGGAAGCTTCATGTTGGATGGGAGTGCAAGAACTTAGTGCTCTTTGCCTGGACTTATCTTGTTTTGACTACTTGATCTGCACTGCAGTACTGCACGCTGTTTTATTTGTTCCATGGCCTTTCGATTTTAAGCTGACTGGTTTATTTTCAGCAAACTGAAGTTAAGTATGGCCGCTGAGGAAATGTTCATCTGTTTTGTGATCCGTAGGCTCCTCGTTCTTGCAGATTGGATGTTTTAACACCATTATCCTTTGTAGCAAGGCCTCAGCTACCTTATATCATCAAACGGTGCGGGTTTTCTCGAGTAATTTACATAATAAAGAAGGAACAATCATGGCATCTTTCTTCGACATCAGTTTGCTGTAGAATTTTCTACACATTGGCAATGGAGCATGTTCATATGGTCATAGGAATCCATGCTCTCCTTTTTGCGGCAATGGAGCATGTTCCTATGGTCATAGGAATTCATGTTTTCTCCTTTGTGGCCCCAGCTCCTTTGTTATGACTTCTATTAGCATTCAATCTGGCTGCTGATCTTTTTCAAACAGTAGGAATGCTGGGTGACCATTTTGGGTTTTTTCTCCTGCTGCGATGTGGATTTGGATTTGTGCTTCCCAACAGTTGATTTTGGATGACTAAACTATTCATGCATATTCTGACTGGGATGTTCGTGCTTGAATGTTTGTTGTAGAATTTTCTACACATTGGCAATAGTTGTTCATATGGTCATAGGAATCCATGTTCTCAAGATTGTGTTACTAGTTCATTGTGCAGATTACTGAGTAACATGCTGGTTAGGAACTTCCATATATACACTAACTATTTCCTTGGAATTGGAGAAAACATCGGTTGGAAAGATAAATTGGGTAGTAGAGATTTGGTTAATCAGGTGGTGGTTTATTTTATCTTTAACCGGAAGGAGCAACTTATTTGGGTATGGCATTGATTTGCAGAGGTTGAGACTTTGCTTGCATGATTGCAAGCTCATTGGGGGGGGGGGGGGGGGGGTATTCTGCTGTATTTTTTTAATTAAAACATAACATCTCCATTGCTGGTAATTCTTCAGATTGATGGTGTTGTTGAATTGTTTTTCAAGAAATTGATCATATTGTCAATTGAAACTTAAGTTGGCTAATTGTTCATTTGATATTACTGGTTGCACTCTTCCTAATTAGTCATGAACGACTGCGGAGTGGTTTTTTTTTGCTGTTTTGGTTAATTTGATCATACTGTGGTCTGGTCTAACGATTGCTAATGTTGTCTGATTAACTTGAGGAATTATGAGGAGCGAGGGCATTCTTATCCAAATAATTTGGTTCTTTATTTTTTGGAGAGAATAATTTCGTTCTTACTAATTTTGAGATTTTAGTATTGTTGTTTTCAGGATTACAAGCAAAATGGTGCTTAAGAATTTTATAACTAAAGAACTCCCTCCAAATTTATTTATCTGTTGGTTGCATGTCATTCGTTTTCTATAAAACCAGCTGGTACCATCATCGAGTGCAATTTCCATCTATTGGTGGCAGATGAGGCAGATTCATTATTCTTTGTTTTCACTATTGTGTATTCATTTTTGGTCCTTTCCATTTTTTTTATGGACCATCATTCATTTAGTGAAACAATTGTGTTCTTTAACAGTTTGCTCTGTTGGTTGAATTTTCAGAAATATTTGTGGCACCAAAGAGTATTCCTTTATAATTCCTTTTCAACTACGGATATTTGTATTCGATTATCATCATGAAGCACATTGTTTTGTTCTTTTTTATGGCAGAACGATTTCTTGGTACTTGCAGATATCAATCTCATATTGCAGTATATGGACAGATCAGTAGATCTCAAGTTTGATACACTGTTCGGATGATCTTGGCTTTTATTCTAGTTTCATTCAAGAAAGTATATCAATCCTGATATGACGATCTTGGCTTTTATTTGGGTTGTGCCTTTGCAGTGTTCGGAGATAGTGCAAGATATTAGTATCGGGCAGCCCGGTTAAGTTTCAGCAGATAATATTATTTGGATATCTGTTGTCAATTTGGTTAGCAGATATTTGATATTGTTGCAATTGCTTTGAGAACACACGAATATTATTCTGCTTTCAAAACTCCGCATTTTTTGTTAATAGTGGTGGCGATTTCTTCTTTTTGATTAACTAGCATTAGCAAAAGATTTAGTAGAACAATTTGGTTGATTGCATATTTTCAGCCTTGAAGTTCGGATGGAAATAGTAGGTTACATATAGGAAATTTGTTGTGATATCTTGCTCCACTACTTATACATCCTGGATTTTCTAAACCAAAACTAAGCAAAGACCAGTTCTGTGTTCACAAAACCAGTTGTGTTTTTACAATTTTAGGGCGGAGTAACCTTCTGATCATTGATAGGTAGAAGTTGACCTGTATGTTCTGTTGGTATTGAGTCTACTCATGGCTTGTTCTTAATTCCGAGACGAGTATACACCCACCCTCTTCATGGGTTCTGGCTTTCATTTCAGTCAGGTTCCGGAAACTACTTGCTTTCTTGATACTAGAAATTATTTCTTCTCTTGAAGAAACTGCGGAGAATTGCGTAGTTTAGCCTTAAAAGCTAGGCCCATCTAGGTATATCCATAACCGGCTGGTCAAGTTCGTCTGGTCTTTATTCGATCCGGTTCATACGGGTTGTTATGACCCAGTCTGCAATTATCCCATGCGTGTGCAAGTGTTGCCTTCGGTCCTCCTCCAGTCCACTTGATCTGTCTGACTGGTAGTCTTGTACGATTCGCTGTTTGTTTTGGTGTTTGCTGATTTGTGGTTTGTATTGTTGCGGTGTTACAGTTCATATTGTTACGACCCAGTTTGCAATTATCCATTGTGTGCAAATGTTGACTTCGGTCCTTCACTATATCGTGTGACTGGTGGTAGTCTTGTACGATTCGCTGTTTGTTTTGGTGTTTGCTGATTTGTGGTTTGTATTGTTGCAGTTTAACACTGCCGTTGCCGGTCCCAAGCCCGGATGTGAAAATGTGGAGGGAACTGCTAAATAGCTCCTTTATGTGATTTGCATTTAATTTTTTTTTTGAACTTACCGTTGAAGTATATCATGAATTTAAAGCTGCAGGTTTAGGCAAATTGGAAATATCATAGTCGCGTAGAGAAGCATTACGTAGCGTGGTAGCACTGGGTTCTTGGCTTCAAAAGGTTACATTGCTTATACCCGTGATGGAGTGATCAGTCTATTAGTTTAATCAAGTGTAGCATGAGTTTTCTTTAGAAAATCTTGAAGGAACTTCAGAGATTTTCAGGAAGTACTGTTACGAGTCCCTTCCTTCCTGGGACAGAGTGCCACGCTCGGAATTAATCGCTTACAAGCTTTGATTGATATGCACGAACACGGCAATAGGCCTCCAGCAGTCTTAGGGCATCTCTAATAGTGCCACTTCAGCTAGCTATAAGGGTGCTATTTTAGTATTTTGCTTAGATAGAAGAGAGAAAATGAGGAGAGAGATATAGATCGGCTACTAATGTATAGCTAGACTATAACTGATTCTAAGGCACTTATTACCTATTACATACCAATATTTAATTTTATAGACAATGCTATAGCTAATCCATTGAAGAGGTTGTCTATATGCTATCTATAGATGACATGAATATTTTTTATAGCTAGTACCATTGGAGATGTCCTTATAGTCGGTAATGGTTGCTTTTGTGATTGTGCCAGAAACGTCGTGCGGTAATGGAGTACGAATTCTCTCGACTATCTACTGCTTCCTCGTGCGTGTGCTAGTATTTAGAATTAGGATGGGCCTCTCATCGTATGGTTCTTTACCGTTGGATCTTTTTACTAGTATAGTGTCCGTAGTTGCAACGCAATTTTAAAAAGAGTGATATATATTAGTAGATGGGATTTAATCCTATAATAAAATATAATTTTCTTTCATATATCAAATGGAGCATATACCGATAAGCTAGTAAATAAATCAAATTATAAACAATGTTTTATGTCGAGTCTCGTCCAACATGAATACAAATAAAACATTTTTTAGTAGTATATAAGACATCTATAATGTAACAACTTAATGTATAACATTCTTGGTAAACGTCTCATTTGAATCAATGCACCCATTCTTTTCTAGCTTAGGAAATATTTTAAGATTGCTCGTAAAAGTAGATTGAGTGTGATGTAGAGTTGCTTATGTGAGGACTAGATCAGGGAGATACATTTTGGATAGTTTGCCTATGTGCCTTGCAGTTGATCACAATGATTTGTTTCTTTAAAATCCTTTAAAATTTCTGTCAACAGCGGCAGGATTGACAGGAGGACAACAAAAGTTGGGTTCGAACGTGATGGCATGGGTGGGCTCATCTGAGGCAACCTGCCCACCGACAAGGTGATGGCGGCTGGCTGACTGGCGTAATGGGTCAGGCTTGCAGATAGGTGGAGGGGAATCAGTAGGCGAATCGATTCACTTACAGCGTCACACCGTACAAGTCAACAGGCTCCAGCAATCTCTCGAGCTACGATCGCCGTTAGATCATGTTGTGATTCATGTTGATGGTGGGCTGCGGCTGTGCCAGAATAGATTAATGGGTCGCGATCACAGAATTACTCTAGAGGAGAATGGATGACCACCACCAACTCCTAAGTAGTAGTAGAGAAAACATAGGTCTCAACCCTTCAATCTAAAAAAACATGAGGGGCGCAACAATTTATTGGAGCTTGATTTTTTTTCGAAAACAGCAAAGGCTGATATTAGATTAGATTGGGATGAAAAACCAAAAAGGTCACAGTACAAAGTTCGTTAAGACAAATGCAGGCAAGAAACAAAACGAGCTCAAGGGGCGCAGAGGACGCGCGCCCAGGGTAGAGAGCCTAAGACGAAAACCCAAAAAAAAACACCTATGCTATGGCTGTGAATGGATCAGGCACCCAAGGTTCGAGGCTCCTGCTAAGGCCCAGGTGGCTGCCTCAACTCGGACGGATTGGAAAATTTGGTCGCGCGATGCCCATCTTCTTTGGAAAACTCTATTGTTTCGCTCCTTCCACCATTCCTATCAGGTTAAGATGATAAGAGATTTGACCCCTTTCTGGAGGGTCGATTGACAGTTAATGCGATGGCGGTTCCATTGGTCAAGGCACGTCGCCGGTCCCCACTGGTCCGGGTGGAGCGCAGGAATGCGGACCCATTGTGCAATTGACGACTAGAGAAGTCGAACTTGGGGGCATTCAACAAACAGGTGGAAGGCTGTTTCCAGGTTCCGATTACACATTTGGCAGAAATATTGGTTTGGCCATCCTCTAATCTGCAATTGCTGCGCTGTCCATAGCCGATTCTGCACTGCCAGCCAAAGGAAGATCTTAGAGCGTAACGGCGCCCACGCAGTCCAAATCGTAGATCGGAAGGATTTCTGAGTACACCCATTGAATTGGAAATTGTATGCCGAGGAAGCTGAGTAGGAACCATGCGTCATTTGCGTCCAAATGAAGCCATCCTCCCTATCTGGGGTTAGAGGAACAACCTACACTTTGGACCACAAGCAGACAAATTCCGGAAGCAGATGAGAGTTTAGGTGGTTGCGAATATCTCGCATCCAATTACCGCTATGCAGGGCATTGGCAACCGATCTATTTTTTCTTCTGGAGAGTTTATAAAGGGTCGGCGCGATTTGAGACAGTGCCTGATCATGCAACCATCTGGAGTTCCAGAAACTGGCTGTTTGCCCGTTACCGATGACCACTTTGGTGATTGCCATGAAGAGCTGCTGGTCGATCCTATCGCATGGCGTTGGCAGCCTAGCCCATGGCCTGGTGGAGTTTGTATGCTTGAGCCATAGCCATCGGAGTCGGAGTGCCCGTGCGAAGGTTTCCAACTCGAGGACTCCAAGTCCTCCATAACTGAGCGGTTGACAGACAGTTGTCCATCGAACCTTGCAATTCCCACCATGAAGGGTCACATTGCCTGCCCACAGAAATTTCCTCCGAATCTTGTCAAAGCTCTCAATGAAACTCTTTGGCACCTTGAGGGCCGTCAATAGATAGGTCGGAATCGATGAGAGTACTGATTTGACAAGGATCAGACGACCTCCCATTGTGAGGTGCGGTGCCTACCAGGATGCCAGTGTAACACCCCGGCGCCAAACGCACCGCGAATGCTACTAAAAGACCCTAAATGATGCTTACAACACTTCGGAACCGTACTGGTCCAAAGTGTCCCTAGAAAGACCCAAGAAGTAAAACTCGCCAAAGAAGTTCAATTGAACCAAGAACATCAACGAACGAGTCACTAACCTTTAACCTATAATAAAAGATTGAAACCTACCTTGAAACTCTCTCTAATCCAGTTTAAAGCTAAGTCACCGAAATTTAGAAAATTTCAGCATGACCTCTCTAGAATTTAGGACATCCACTCGTGAGACAGAAAACAAAGCAGTATGATACCATTCTAGCGGTCCTTAGTTAATCAATCACACACTCAACTGAATTTAATAAATTTCATCATGATGAACACTAAATTACAATTACATTAATTACATCCAGATGTGACGAATTGGTTAAATGAATTTGTTGGAGACCGCAATGCGTTTCGTGTTACTACTCCCAACCCGATTTAATCGACTTCAAGGTACCTAAAACAAGAGGCAAACAAGCGCGAGTCCAAGACTCAGCAAAGTGCAGCAATAAAGAAACGCAACCGAATCAAACGAAATACCAATACTTTGAAACGTAACATATTCAAATACTTGACTGAACTGCGTAAATAAATGAACCGAAAACTGATTCCAAATACCACAACCATCTCAAGAATTATTTAATCTTACTCATACCTTGATAGCCACTTTTGGATGAGTCCACGACTCAATCCTCAACCTATAATTGCCATTAGCTCCACGATTAACCATTAACAGGCTCGATTCGTTGCCTTCCATGCTCAGGTGCACAAAACATTCAAAAGAAGAACCTCATATCCATACATCATTGTTAATGCAATGCATATGCAAATATGCCATACAAAAACAGAATCTCATATCCATACATCACAATCCACTCATTTAAACATGGTTCATCATTGTCAATGCAATGTATATGCAAATATGCCATACAAAAACAGAATCTCATATCCATACATCACAATCCACTCATTTAAATACGGTTCATCATTGCCAATGCAATGCATATGCAAATATGCCATACAAAGGCAGCATCTCACATCCATACATCACAATCAACTCAATAAACATGATTCATCATTGTCAATGCAATGCATATTTCACAATTCTCATGCATATGATGCATCATGCATGTCTCATCTCCTCTTTTAGCACATACCGGTATTGCCGGGTGCACACCCGTCGGTGTGCACCCTCTTATTCCCCTTCCACCCCGTGGTGGAGGGTGCCTACTCTTACTGACTCGCTCCCATACAACCACGTGTACGGGACTACGAGGTAGGACTTTCGTACTCACTACATGTGAGCACAGAGGCCCGCATCAGAATGGGTCGCCCCTTCCATCATGAATGCACAAATGCAATTTGACATAAATAAATTTGCAACTACATTCATTTCTCACATTTGTATAGCCATAGCCAAATACATAAACATCAGCCACTTCTCACATCCAGAAATTACCATCACATCCTCAACGCTCATAATCACATTCTCAACACTCAAAATCATAGTCTCAACGCTCATAATCATACTCACATCACCAATTCTCGAGTAATTACTAATTCCATCTATCTTGATCATAAATCAAATCATTTTCGCAATCCAATTCCATACTTTCAGTGTTCTCACTAGCCTATCAAACTAGTGAACCTGAATATGAAAGTAAAATTTAGCAAGATGTCATCCCGGCCTAGACGAAATTCATTAAACATCGCACATAACATTCAATCCAGGGATGCAACATAATTTCATAATGGCAAGGAATATGAAGTTCATCAAACAAATCATAACACGTTCAAACAAAGATACACATGTATCAGATTTCTTACCCTTTTCATCAAAAGATAATAACCTTACTAGACGTGCTTATAAACACGAATGCAACCATAGCGTAAGCATATACATAACACAAGCAATCAACTAGATATCGTATAAGAGATATACGGGTTACACTTGCATATAAACTTGTTTTAAATAAAAGCATAACCAATTAACCATTCTCATTCATCATATCACATGCAAAATCAAACATGGCAATATTAAAGCAACACATGGATAACTGTATTATTATAAAGCCTAGTGGCCACCTAAGCCACAACCGATACAATGCACTTGCCTTTAACCTCGACGATGAACTGACGGTCCATTGCAGCGCTAGAAACCACCAAACCTAGAAAACAACAACCAATATAGGGCAAGGCACTATTGTCACATTCGCAAACTTATCGGAAATTAAAGAAGCATGGTTAAATAAGAGTATAATCGCACACTACTCGATAAGGGACCTTATACATTTCAAGATTAACAATGGCATAACATGGATTTCATCACTTGTAGGTCATAGCAATTGTTATTTTTATTGTCACTATATGCATTTTCATAATATGAACAACTCTCTAGCAATGCTAAAGATAATGAAGAAAATAAGCTTGGAGGAATGAACAAGAAGCTACCAACTAAGCTAGGACTTGTGTCAATGAGGAATGGTCTCTGATACTGGTTACTATGATTGTCGGAGTTTCATATAACCGGCAAGTAAATTTGTAAGTCAAGGAGCTGCGCGCTCCCTCTCCTTGATGGTTGACTTAGGGAGCCCCGAATTTATACTGGTTCGGGCTGAACATCCCTACTTCCAGTTCGTGGTGGTGGCTGTGTATTGCTCTGGGTGCGGCGGACCGCATCGTGTTACAAGCGAGGGCTCGGGACAGGCCCCGAACGCTCGTCCGAGTGGGAACGGGTTTGGGAGCTTCGGAGCTCTCAAACCCCGACCGAGTTGGGGGAGAAGGAAAAGAGAAGGAGCCCCCCCCTCTCCGAAGATCCTGCCCTCCCCTTATATAGGCGGAGGGAGCAGGGTACACGGGACTTAGGAGAGAAGAGCGGTTGGGGCCCGCTATGCCCTGGAGATCCGGTCTTCTATCTTGATGACCGACAGGCTCCTGTTTATCTCTTGATGGGTTGGCAGTCTTAGCCAGCGACGCCCTATCGGTAGACTTAGCTAGCAGCGCTCCATCGGGAAGGTGCGCACCTGTCCTTCTGTGCGCCTGTCAGAAGTTGATGTTGTGTGGGCGGCGCCTCTGTGTTGTCTCGGGAAGGATCGCCTATCCCTGCACGGCCGTCTTGCTCGAACAGCAGGTGACCAACCTCGAGGTCGATCGATGATGTGGCTGGAGCTCGCCGGGGCCCCGACCAACGGCTTGGTCAGAGGCTGTGTGCATATCCGACCCGCAGCCCTGTCGGTGCTTTCGTAAGCCCCGATCTGAGGCTAGGTCGGAGGCCGTGGGGGCGTCCGTCCCGAGGCCAGGTCGGTGCGCTCCCAGAGGTCGCGGTGGAGGCTAAGGGTCCTTCATGACCCGATTGAGGCCCTCTGATCGGAGCTGGGTCTAAGATGGTCCGTTTGGCGCTCTGGCCGATATTTAGGGATAATCCCATCTGTGAGGGACGGGACCTTGGTAATATCCTCTCCATCATTCTATGCCGCTGCCGATCTCCTCGGGACGCGCATATGACTGAGACAAATACGATCTTGAAATGGATGTATACCTTGCTGTGGGGTACCCATGGTATAAGTATTCGTCAATAGCCCCCGGGGCCGCCCGGAAATGCAGGCGTTCCCGGACGGACCTTTCGATTTCTGGGACGCAGTTTCTTCGCAGGCGGGGCGTCGCCTCGGCTTCTTGTGCCTTCATTAACTTGGGTCCGCTCGGCTTCTATGCTCCGAGTGTTTATAAGGCGGCGCGGAAGTAGGGGCCAGAGTAGTTGCTCGTCGTCTTGATCTTTTGGTCCCTCCGGGACGCTTAACTGTTGCCATGGCTTCCTCTCGATCGTCCTCTCCCGGTAGCGGACGTCTGCCGGTGATGTTTAGCTTTGGGGACGAGGCACCGCCGGCGCCCACGAACGAGGAGGCCTTCCTCGCGAAGCTTTGGGAGGACTTTGACTTTGCCATGGCGGAGCGGGCGAGGCTCGACGCCGTCGATCGTGGCACCGCCTCCGCCGTTGACACGCTGATCGGCGCCATCCGAAAGCTTGTCAAGGCGAGGGACGCCCTCATCGGGGCGATCCGGCGCGGCCGACGCCTAGCTCCTCTTGTTTTCTTGCTTGTTTTTTGCCTCCCTTGAATTTTGGGAAGTGGACAGCGGTTTGGATGTTACCCCGTGCTTTGTTCGAATGTTTGTTGTCTTTTTGCTAGCCCGAAGCTTCCGTCCTTGCGATCCTTTCACTGACTCCCGCTACGCCGTAGAGCAGTGGGTCCCGTTAGGTAGTGTAGGATCCGACCAACTGGGTCAGCTGGTTTTTGCCCGGGTGCGTGCGAGCACACCCGGTGGGTGTAGCCCCTGAGCCCCCGAGTGGGTCGGAGAGCCGGTCGGGGGTTTCACTTGCTGGGTGCCTTCGACCAACTGGGTCGGTGCGAACGCCCAGGTGCTCATTTTACGTCGCAGCTAGACGCGACCGTGGTCGGCAGGGAGGTCCAGGTGCCTTTGCGAGAGGTTCTGGTTCCTGAGTGCTCATTTTACATCGTAGCTGGACGCGGCCGTGGTCGGCAGGGAGGTCCAGATGCCTTCGCGAGAGGTTCCGGTTCCTGAGTGCTCGTTTTACGTCGTAGCTGGACGCGGCCGTGGTCGGCAGGGAGGTCCAGATGCCTTCGCGAGAGGTTCCGGTTCCCGAGTGCTCGTTTTACGTCGTAGCTAGACGTGGCCGTGGTCGGCAGGGAGGTCCAGATGCCTTCGCGAGAGGTTCCGGTTTCCGAGTGCTCATTTTATGTCGTATCTAGACGCGTTAGTTGGGCTGGTTTAACGCCGGAGCTAGGCGAAGTTAGTCGGGCTGGTTTAACGCCGGAGCTAGGCGAAGGGCTTCCATCCCGAGTCCTCGTCGGGCGAGGCTGTCAGCGGGAGGAGAGGCCGCTGTCGGTCCCACGTGTACGCCCCGTCCGCAGGTGTGGGACCTGGAGGGGGTGAGCAGACGCGTGTTTGCCATACGTCGGCCGAACACCGTGCTCGTGGAGCTACAAACGGGTTATCCGAGTGGGCCCTAGAGATCAAGTGATCTCCGAGTGGACGATCCCTGCGTCGGGAGTCCGACCCGCTGGGGGCGACCCATAAAAAACCTTTCTTTACTCAATCCCGTATCGGGCCCCGAGCCGTTCAGAATCTGGGCGCAATGGCTCTCGCCCTTCGGGGCTCCATGATAGAGTCTGAAGTATGGTCTCGGACACGAGTTAAGGCGATTGGGTCGTCCGCCAACCCAACTAAAGACCCACCGAGGGTTCATCTTGAACTCGTCCCTCGCTCGTTTTGCCTGCTGGGGGTCACTGGGGGTCCACTTGGTGGATTTCACCCTCGGGACCCGCAGCCAGGTCTCTGGTCGCTGGGCACTCAAGCCCTCTCGCCACCTCGAGGCCGCTACGGCCCGGTGGGCTTTTCATACCTGCTTCGGCTTGGTTTGAGCCGGCTCGGAGGCAGGAGTCAAGAAGCCGCAAGGCGTTTCGCCCGGGGCGACGTCCTGACGTCTCTTGCTAGTACTTAATGCGTGTGCGGAATTTAAGTGAAAGGAAAAGATCGGGAATCGGTGTATCTTACCAGCGGCGTGGCACGACACTCCGGTAAGACTTTCGGCACTTCGATCGAGGCGATGCTCGCTCGGCTGGCGTCCGCCTGGTTGATGCTGGCTTGGATGACTGTTGGCGTTTGCCTGGCATACTTTTTGTCGGCGACTCGACCTGCGGGGTTGCGGAAGAGTTTTTGTGACGCCGCAGAGGTGCGGAGGTCGGCGGTAAAAGAGCGCGACGTGGCGGTCGCGTTGCCGGAAATGGTCATGTCGCCGGAAGGTCTGGTAGAGTGGGAGCTGCCCAGGCGTTCGGTGGGCGAAAGGATCGGCCTCGAAGCTTCTTTGGTGCTTCTATTTGCCTTCTTCTGCCCGGTCGGCCCTTTGTAAGTTCAACCATCATTAGTTGTGGTTTTGGTGTTAATGACAAATCTAATCTATTGTTAATGACAAATCTCGTATTAAGATTATCCCCTAATGCGATATTATTATTAATGACAAATCTTGTATCGAGACTAACTTGTTTATTTAGAATATCTTTGGTTAGTCTCATCGCATTGAAAAATGGAAAACCCAAGGTATGTATGCGCATTCATCGTAGTATTATTTGCGTGCTTTGGAGTCAAGTTAAAGTATGGATATCCCTGTTAACTTAACCACAATGTGCATCATGTTTCCCAATCCATATAATACATGGATGCACATATTTAGGGGGAGTTCACACTCTAACTTGAAGAATCAATTTAAATGATAATTTAAATTGAGTTCATTTGTCGTGTTAATCATTAGAGAACACTTCATCATGTGTTGATGGTGTTTCGTGATTAAGAAAGGACAAATGAATAGTTCTTAAGTATGATAAGGCATGAGTTGCATTATTGTACTTAAGACATACTTAAATCATTTCAATTGATTTAGGGTTGTGCTCAATTGATCTAAAGGCATCCATTATGTGTTAATGGAGTGCAAGAGATGATTGAGACAACCATGCATCTTGGACTAACAAGTTTCATGAGTTATGTTTGAGTTAGGTCCAAAGATAGATGAGAACGGGACAAGGACGACGTCATGAGTTGATGGGCATCAAGAATGGATCCCAAGAAATGAAGTCAAGTTGATATCCCGGGAGCAAATATGCGATGATTATAAAGACCCCAAAGGGATTGCTTGTCTTGGCGAAAAGGTATAACTAGATAGGCTAAGGACTTTTGTAATCTTTGTGTCTAAGGTTTTACCGCCGTTCTATTAAGAGGGTTGCCTCTTTCGCTTGAGCTTCATCATGTGTTGGTGATCTCAATCCGCGTTCACTCAAAGCTCAAATCTTATGTTGATTTGGTTTTTGCATATGGGTTAACCATTTGGCATGTGTTGCGAATGTGTTAAGACTTATGCTTGGTTGTTTTGCATTATGCTCGGATTTGCATGTGTTGCAAAGATGAAAGAGTATATGCATTTGGTTTTCGTGATAATGCTTTGATTTGCATGTGTTGTAAATAGGATAAGCTAATGCGTTGGCTCTTGCGTGGAGTTCACTTTTGCATGTGTTGCATTAGTTGAAGCTTCACGTTTTGGTTCGAAATAAATCTTTCTAAAAACCGTGAGTTTGCTTGGAGCTAAGTTTTGCATGTGTTGCAAAAGGAGAGAGCTCAAGCATGATTTGTGTTTGCGTGTTTGTATGGAGCTAGAGGCTTGCATGTGTTGCAAGTAAAGAGCTCATACGGTTGATTTGGTTTAAGTTGAAGTTTTGTTTTGGTGTTGCATTGAACTAGAGAATTGCATGTGTTGCAATTAGAGAGTTCATGCATCTTGATTGGATGTTGCTTGGAGCTAGACTTTTGCATGTGTTGCAAAGAGTAGTGCTCAAGCATGAAATGGTTTTATTGTGTTATTTGCAAGTTCACAGCGAATAAACTGAGGTTTATGAGTCCGGTATCCCGAGAGCATGTGAGTGGGGCTTGCAACGGGTGTTGGCAAGTTGACCGGGTCTTGTGTTGACCTTCACATGGCTAGGGGGATTAATCTCATAAACTCGAGTTTGATTTGCTTAATACGTTTTGCAGATAGATCTTGAGTTGTTGGCGAAATGTGTTTTCGTCATTTGGATTTGGTTGCGGTTGTGCAAATGTGTTTTGCAAATAAGCGTTGGAATTATGCGTGTCGATCCTAGAGCATGTGTTGGCATTTGCAAATGTGTTTTGCAAAGTGTCGGGATCATGTGTTGATCCTTACATGGCTAGAGGATTGATCGTGTAAGTTCGGTGTTGATTTGCGAATGCGTTTTCAATTCGGTTGAATTCTTTGAGCATGAGCTAATTTGGTGCAAATATGTTTTGCACGTATGGTTGATCATGTATTGATCATCCTTGAGGCTCAAAGAATAGTATTTGATTTTTCGGAGAATTGATTGGAAAGAATCCGGAGTTTTCAGTGAGTTACTGGCTGATTTCTTGGCGGGCGGTCGGATCGGGCTTCGGTCCGTCGGACCGCCATGGAGAGGTCGGACCGCCCCGGGTTTCAGTCGTGGCTCTCGCAGCAGTGTCGGCCGAGGCCGGTCGGACCGGCCAGGCGTGGTCGGACCGGCCCTAGGGCTTGTGCTGCTGCGGTGCAACCGGTGGCGCTTGCGGCTGTGTTGGGCGGTCGGACCGGCCGGCCGGTCGGACCGCCCCCCGTGCGGCGTGGATTTTCCCGAGCGCCTGTTTTCGCTGGTTTGCTGAGTTTTGTGTTGAGCGGTGCGACCGGCAGAGAGGCGGTCGGACCGGCAGTGTTTTCGGCCGCGCAACGGTCATTTTTCTGACCGTTGGCCCGTGAGGTCCGGTCGGACCGGCCGAGGTCCGGTCGGACCGGATTTGCTGTTTTCTGCCCGTTTCAGCCCCAAACGGCTAGTTTCTTTGGTGGAGGCTATAAATACCCCCTTGGGGGGTTGGGGCTGGTTGTTGATGTTGTGGTTGCTGTGTTTTGAGGTTGTGGGAGTGAAGTGCATGTGTTGCTCTTCCCCATTTGATTCTTGAGCTAAGAGTGAGACTAATTGCATTCGTTGCAATTAGGAAGTGGTTTGGGTACCTCTTGTGCATGTGTTGCACTTGAGGAGGCCTTGTGCATATGTTGCACTTGGTGATCACCGAGGAGCGCATTTGTTGTGCTCGGTGAGGTTCAAGCGGAGGAGCGGCTTGTTACTCTTGGAGGTTGCCGACTCCTAGACGGCGTAGGCGTCGTGCGCGGGAGCTCTCGAGGTGTGAGAAGCCCCGGCGAAGTTTGTGAAGGTTCGGGTTGAGCCTACGCCAGAGCGTGAAAACCACACTAGTGGAAAGAGGCGGTGCTCGAGCGGGGCCGGTCCGAGTCGTCGGGCTTGCCTCAACGTGGACTAGGGAGACCGCAAGTCTCCGAACACCACGGAAAAACGTCGTTTGTCTCTTGTCTCATTTACATTCAAGTATTTACATTGTTGATATATTCATGATTGCTTGATTGTAGAATTGCTTAGTATTATTGATTAGTTCAATTTAGCAATTCTAGCTTAGAGACATAATTAAGTTAGTGCACATAGTGAGCTTAGTTTATTTAGGCTTTAATTGTCAAAACCTAGATTATCGCTTCCGCATATAAATTGATTAGGTTTTGACTTAGGGGTTGATTAGCGCGAATTGTTTAGCAAGAGATCGAATTTTTATAAACGCCTATTCACCCCCCCTCTAGGCGCATCCTCGACCCTACAAGTGGTATCAGAGCCACGGTCACTCTCATTTTAGGCTTAACCGTCTAGAGAGTAAAAAGGATGGCGCCTAGCGGTTTAGTGCACTCTCACGATCCACTCATGCTAAACGAATCAAATTATGCTCAATGGAAATTATTTATGATCGATCATTTTAAATCCATGAGCCCACAAATTTGGTGGATCGTAGATGTCGGCATTTCTTCTCCACTAAATGAAATTGCTCCAACTAAAGGAGAGGAGAAATGTCTACATCTCGACGCTCAAGCTACTAATGCTTTATTTAGTGTTGTGAGCGTAGAAATATTTAATCTCATATGCAACCTCTCAAGCGCTCATGAAATGTGGATCAAACTTCAAGATAAATTTGAATCATCCACATCGATTGAGGATTGCAATGAGGAAGAAGTGTCGGTTGATGATCATTCAACGTCTACATCAATTGATGAACCGACAACTCCGTCAACCTCAACCTCCGCCTCAAGCGACGACGATTTTTCAATTCCATCAAAAATTCGTTGCTTTATGGCGAAAGGTAAGAATGAGGTAAGTGATGATGAAGGTGAGCCCTCATATGATGATCTTATGAATTTATTAGAGGAGCTCAATGAATTTCTTGGAAAGGAGAAAAGAAATACAAAGTTTTGAAGTTAGAACATGATTCACTTCAAAATGAATATAATGTTCTAAAAGAAAATCATGAGAAAATCCTTTTCAAGGAATTCACTAAAGCTAGTATGGATATGGGCATTCAATGTAATTTAGTTGATGAATTGCCTCACTCAATTCCTATCACAAACAATTCATCAAATAAATGCATATCCACTTCTAGCGATGATTTGCCTTGTAGCTCAATTCAAATTCTATCGCTATTATTTCCTCTATGTCTTGTGAGGCTAACCTTGTAGAGGAAAACAATAAGCTCAAGGCTCAAGTCATGAAGTTGGAAAATGACTTGAAGAGATGCGTTAAAGGAAAAGCCCTCCTCGGCGAAATCTTGAGCAAGCCAAGGCGCCTCAAGACAAGCGAGGACTCGGCCACTAACTCCAAGAGGAGAATAGCAAGACGAGGCACAACGCGCCACTCGAAGACCATCAAGTGTTTTGCTTGCAACAAGAAGGGCCACCTCGCCTCTTTGTGCCCAAATCAAGTGGATAACAAGGCCACAACTTCAACCATGAGGCAAACCGTTGAGCACAACAAGAAGGTCAAGAGAGGACCAAACGGCGAACGTGCTTCAATTGTCGAAAAGGACATTTCGGTAAGGATTGTCCCAAAGGTATAACTCCTAAGCCTATTCTCATTAATGAAAATTATTTGCTTAGGAAGGATAAGAATGGCAATGTGTTTGCCAAGCTTGTCAAGTCCCCTATGCCTACTCAAAATAATATTCATTTGCATAGGAAGAGTAAATCTAGAAATGGGTTTGCTAAATTTGTAAAGACTCCTAAGCCCACACAACATAATCCAAATACTATGCTTAGGAGAAATAACAATAGCAAAACATTTGCTAGATTTGCTAGATCCTCTAAGCCATTTCATAATTTCAATAATCATATGCTTAGAAAGGATCAAACTAGAAATAGTTTTGCAAAGTATCAATGCCCTCCTAAGTCCTCTCACTTAAATTCAAACATTTTGCTTAGGAGGAATAATTATCGCAAAACTATTCCTAGTCATGTTAGTCAATTCAATAATGTTAAATTTAGGGCCATTTGGGTTCCTAAATCAATTGTGACTAACGTTGTCGGACCCAACAAGGATTGGGTACCAAAGACCGCCTAAAAGAATTTTAGGCAATAAAGAGATGGATTGGACGCTTGCACATCAAGAGGAGAAGGATTACATTTATCTACAAGTGGTGTCAAGCATGAAGATAATCAAGTCCATCATGAGCCAATGCCATCTCGGGTAACAAGTATTTAAATTGATTACCATTTAAACTTATAGCCTTGTGTAGGTTATATTGTAATATTCATGCTAGAATCAATTTAGATTGCTTTGTATAGCCACTTGCTCTTGCCTCTTATCTATTCTCTTATTGCAAATCTTGAGCAAGTTTAATAGTGGCACATTTAGGGAGTGTTAATTCATATTCATGTGTACCACATCCCTCGTGTGCCCATATTAATAATAAGTGCATATATATATATTTTCAAAATCAACCATTTAGCCAAAAGTCAAAATTTTGTATACTATTACTAATCTTGTGAAAAACTAGTTGAAAAATGTATACAAATGCTTTTGAAATGTTTCTCAAAGGTTTTGGCTTCACAAAATCTATTTTAAAAGGAAAATGAGTTTTAACTCCAAAAACTAGTTACTAGTATCTTGATTTTGATTTAAACTTATAATTTTCATAGAATTAAAAGTAAAAGGATTTTGAAAGTATTTCCAAAACAAAAATCCTAGAGTTGGTCATTCTCAACAACTTTCGTGTTCAAAAGATTTTCAAAAGACCAACTTGTCAAAAGATATTTGTTTTGAAACTCATAGAAAAATTATAATTGACCCATAATGGTCATACTATTGCACTTTGTGAGTTTCTCCATTTGGATCCATTCTTGTGTAGAATTGTGATTCAAAATGGCATTTTAGACTCATACACATAATTCAAATCCATATATCTTACCTCATGCTTCATTTGAAGTTTTGTGTTAAATTGGATTTGACTTTGCTTCTTCATTGGACTATTTAGGACAAAAGTCAAAAATCATATTTAAAAGGCCCAAATTTGTGAAAAGACTTGTAAAAGTATTCTATTATGTATTTCAAATGTTTTACAAGTTCTCAAAATGAAAACTCTATGTTGAAATCTAATTTTGGCTCAAAACGATTTGATTTAATCCAAAATAGCCTATTCTAGCAATATGCAAAAATTATGGCATTCGAGTTGGATTTCATATTAAATCTTGGCTATAAACTTTCTTGATACACCAATCTAAGCCATGAAAATCAAAATTGCATGAAATCCAAATTGAATTGCATTTTGAGGCTTTTTGTGAAAATCAATTTCCTTTTATGCCTCAAAGCGCAAATTGCCATATCTTTCAAAATAAAATTGTTTTTAAGAAAATTCTTTTTGCAATACCTTCTAATTAGTCCAAAGTTCATCTCTGCAAAATTTCATATTTTTTGGACTTCATTTGAATCGTTTTTGCCTAAAATTACAAAAAGTCGAGGTTCTTCAGGCTGTCAGGGCCGGTCCAACCGACCCCCATGCGGTTGCACCGGCCATTAGGGCGGTCAGACCGGCCCAGGGGCGGTCAGACCGGCCATGGCTCAGTTGGTTCTGAGTTTTCAGATTTTCTCTCGACTTTGCTTTGGGATATCTTTTGATTGGAACTTCCTTTTTCAAAAATTCTTTTTGCAATAGCTTCTTATGATCCCAAAGTTTATTTGTGCAAAATTTGAAAAATTCTAAAATTTATTTGATCAAGTTTTCAAGTGGTATCAGTTATGAGCACTTTAATTATTTTAAAGAGTGTTTTTCACTTGATCTTTTGAAAAGACAAAACTTGTGCAATTCAAATGCAAATAACTCCATGATTCATTCATTAAACATCTTGGGAGTTTATTCATTGCAAGTTTTGGGCACTTTAATGCTTCCAAGTGAGATCATGTCTTTATTGTGCTCTGATACTAAATCTTTGAGATTTTATTGATCCTTCTTGAACTTTTGATACCCGTAAGTATATGATGCTCTGATTATATTGCTCTGATACCCATCGATCTTATCGATAAATTATTTCAAGTGGTATCAATTCTTCGTGAGTTGATCCTAAGTGGTATCAAGTGAGTTTTTATACATATGCTTACAAGTGGTATAGTTGAGATTCTTTTCTCCAAGTGGTATCATGGATCTTATTGTTTATTTCTTCTAGTGATATCCTTGAGTATTTGATTTCCTTTTTAAGTGGTATCATTGAGTTCCTATTTTCTACAAGTGATATCATTGAGGTCATTGCTCATTCCTTCTAGTGATATCCTTGGTTAAATAAATCTTTTCAAGTGGTATCGTTAAATTCAATTATTTCCTACAAGTGGTATGCTCATTGCCTCCTTGTAGCATTACTCCGATACCCACATTCTTGATTAAGATTTTTCCTCTCAAACTAACATTGTAAGTTCAACCGCTTAAGATTTCTCGTGTGAGAGTCTTTATGTGTTGAAATATATAAAAGAGGAAAATCTCAATTGAGCATTGTTCTTCAATCAAAATCTGAAAATGCTAAATTCTTTGGATTTTCAAGCAAAAGCCCTTGAGATTAATTTTACAAGTGGTATCAATTGTCTCAAGTGGTATCTATTTTTCTTGGGTTCCTCGTTTGACCCGCTTTAGGCAAATTATTGGATTCTTCAAAAGAATCATATTGAAAATTTGCAAAGCCTAATAAAATGAAGAGTGAGTTATTTGAAAAAGGGTATCGCACGGGTCATTTGCTTTGGATACTATCCCTTCCTTGCTTTTCATGCTTATTTGTTTTACAAGTGGTATCCACATTTTAATGCTTATCTTTACAAGTGGTATCCATATTTGCAAATGCCTATTCTTCCTTCAAAGTGGTATCCAAAATCCCGAATATGGTCTCTTTTCGAGTTTTTCTTCTTTTGGTATCGGGCCATATTTCAAATGAAAACTTGTTTTATTCCTCGTATATCCTTTTCATTTGGGATTTTATTGCCTATCTTTTAAATTGGTATCTAAAATCTAAATCATTGCCAAGGTCATTAGTATCCTTTTAAATTCTTGTATGACCTTTATTAGATATGACCCTGAAAGAAATTGTTAAATGCCAAAAAGGAGAATGATTAAAGTAAAAGGGGAGAATAATGAAATGCCAAAGGAGAATTATTTCTTAAGTCAAATGCCAAAAGGGGAGATAATGATAAATCTTATTAAATGATATATGTTTGCCAAAAGGGGTGGAATGTTCTTCAAGTTAATCTTTTAGTTTTCCATTTTGGTGCTTAATGCCAAAAGGGGAGAATTAGGAAGCTTAATGTCATTTGGTTAAAAAGTGAGCTTAATTTGATTAAGGGGAGAATTAATATGCATATGTGTTCAATTAGCTTAAATTCTCTCAACATGTTAGTATTAACCCAATGTGCTCATTAAGCTTGGATTTGTCATTAATCACCAAAAGGGGAGATTGTAAGTTCAACCATCATTAGTTGTGGTTTTGGTGTTAATGACAAATCTAATCTATTGTTAATGACAAATCTCGTATTAAGATTATCCCTAATGCGATATTATTATTAATGACAAATCTTGTATCGAGACTAACTTGTTTATTTAGAATATCTTTGGTTAGTCTCATCGCATTGAAAAATGGAAAACCCAAGGTATGTATGCGCATTCATCGTAGTATTATTTGCGTACTTTGGAGTCAAGTTAAAGTATGGATATCCCCGTTAACTTAACCACAATGTGCATCATGTTTCCCAATCCATATAATACATGGATGCACATATTTAGGGGGAGTTCACACTCTAACTTGAAGAATCAATTTAAATGATAATTTAAATTGAGTTCATTTGTCGTGTTAATCATTAGAGAACACTTCATCATGTGTTGATGGTGTTTCGTGATTAAGAAAGGACAAATGAATAGTTCTTAAGTATGATAAGGCATGAGTTGCATTATTGTACTTAAGACATACTTAAATCATTTCAATTGATTTAGGGTTGTGCTCAATTGATCTAAAGGCATCCATTATGTGTTAATGGAGTGCAAGAGATGATTGAGACAACCATGCATCTTGGACTAACAAGTTTCATGAGTTATGTTTGAGTTAGGTCCAAAGATGGATGAGAACGGGACAAGGACGACGTCATGAGTTGATGGGCATCAAGAATGGATCCCGAAGAAATGAAGTCAAGTTGATATCCCGGGGGAGCAAATATGCGATGATTATAAAGACCCCAAAGGGGATTGCTTGTGCGGCGCGAAAGGTATAACTAGATAGGCTAAGGACTTTTGTAATCTTTGTGTCTAAGGTTTTACCGCCGTTCTATTAAGAGGGGTTGCCTCTTTCGCTTGAGCTTCATCATGTGTTGGTGATCTCAATCCGCGTTCACTCAAAGCTCAAATCTTATGTTGATTTGGTTTTTGCATATGGGTTAACCATTTGGCATGTGTTGCGAATGTGTTAAGACTTATGCTTGGTTGTTTTGCATTATGCTCGGATTTGCATGTGTTGCAAAGATGAAAGAGTATATGCATTTGGTTTTCGCATAATGCTTTGATTTGCATGTGTTGTAAATAGGATAAGCTAATGCGTTGGCTCTTGCGTGGAGTTCACTTTTGCATGTGTTGCATTAGTTGAAGCTTCACGTTTTGGTTCGAAATAAATCTTTCTAAAAACCGTGAGTTTGCTTGGAGCTAAGTTTTGCATGTGTTGCAAAAGGAGAGAGCTCAAGCATGATTTGTGTTTATGTGTTTGTATGGAGCTAGAGGCTTGCATGTGTTGCAAGTAAAGAGCTCATACTGTTGATTTGGTTTAAGTTGAAGTTTTGTTTTGGTGTTGCATTGAACTAGAGAATTGCATGTGTTGCAATTAGAGAGTTCATGCATCTTGATTGATGTTGCTTGGAGCTAGACTTTTGCATGTGTTGCAAAGAGTAGTGCTCAAGCATGAAATGGTTTTATTGTGTTATTTGCAAGTTCAGTTGTCGAATAAACCGAGGTTTATGAGTCCCAGATCCCGAGAGCATGTGAGTGGGGCTTGCAACGGTGTTGGCAAGTTGACCGGGTCTTGTGTTGACCTTCACATGGCTAGGGGGATTAATCTCATAAACTCGAGTTTGATTTGCTTAATACGTTTTGCAGATAGATCTTGAGTTGTTGGCGAAATGTGTTTTCGTCATTTGGATTTGGTTGCGATTGTGCAAATGTGTTTTGCAAATAAGCGTTGGAATTATGCGTGTCGATCCTAGAGCATGTGTTGGCATTTGCAAATGTGTTTTGCAAAGTGTCGGGATCATGTGTTGATCCTTACATGGCTAGAGGATTGATCGTGTAAGTTCGGTGTTGATTTGCGGAATGCGTTTTCACAATTCGGTTGAATTCTTTGAGCATGAGCTAATTTGGTGCAAATATGTTTTGCACGTATGGTTGATCATGTATTGATCATCCTTGAGGCTCAAAGAATAGTATTTGATTTTTCGGAGAATTGATTGGAAAGAATCCGGAGTTTTCCAGCAGAGTTGCCTGGCTGATTTCTTGGCGGGCGGTCGGACCGGGCCTGGTCCGGTCGGACCGGCCATGGAGAGGTCGGACCGGCCCCGGGTTTCAGTCGTGGCTCACAGCGTGTCTGTGGTGAGGCAGTCGGACCGCCAGCGTGGTCGGACCGCCCTAGGGCTTCTTGCTAACTGCTGGTGCAACCGGTGGCGCTTGCGGCTGTGTTGGGCGGTCGGACCGGCCCGGGTCCGGTCGGACCGCCCCCCGTGCGGCGTGGATTTTCCCGAGCGCCTGTTTTCGCTGGTTTGCTGAGTTTTGTGTTGAGCGGTGCGACCGGCAGAGAGGCGGTCGGACCGGCAGTGTTTTCGGCCGCGCAACGGTCATTTTTCTGACCGTTGGCCCGTGAGGTCCGGTCGGACCGGCCGAGGTCCGGTCGGACCGGATTTGCTGTTTTCTGCCCGTTTCAGCCCCAAACGGCTAGTTTCTTTGGTGGAGGCTATAAATACCCCCTTGGGGGGTTGGGGCTGGTTGTTGATGTTGTGGTTGCTGTGTTTTGAGGTTGTGGGAGTGAAGTGCATGTGTTGCTCTTCCCCATTTGATTCTTGAGCTAAGAGTGAGACTAATTGCATTCGTTGCAATTAGGAAGTGGTTTGGGTACCTCTTGTGCATGTGTTGCACTTGAGGAGGCCTTGTGCATGTGTTGCACTTGGTGATCACCGAGGCGCATTTGTTGTGCTCGGTGAGGTTCAAGCGGAGGAGCGGCTTGTTACTCTTGGAGGTTGCCGACTCCTAGACGGCGTGGCGTCGTCTTGGGAGCTCTCGAGGTGTGAAAGCCCGGCGAAGTTTGTGAAGGTTCGGGTTGAGCCTCGCCGGCGTGAAAAACCACACTAGTGGAAAGAGGCGGGTGCTCGGCGGGAGCCGGTCCGAGTCGTCGGGCTTGCCTCAACGTGGACTAGGGAGACCGCAAGTCTCCGAACACCACGGAAAAACGTCGTTTGTCTCTTGTCTCATTTACATTCAAGTATTTACATTGTTGATATATTCATGATTGCTTGATTGTAGAATTGCTTAGTATTATTGATTAGTTCAATTTAGCAATTCTAGCTTAGAGACATAATTAAGTTAGTGCACATAGTGAGCTTAGTTTATTTAGGCTTTAATTGTCAAAACCTAGATTATCGCTTCCGCATATAAATTGATTAGGTTTTGACTTAGGGGTTGATTAGCGCGAATTGTTTAGCAAGAGATCGAATTTTTATAAACGCCTATTCACCCCCCCTCTAGGCGCATCCTCGACCCTACACCCTTGCGTCACGGTGAGCGCTTTTCATCGGGAGCCGGAAAAAAGACAAATGTTTTGCTTTTAGTCATGCGAGGAACTTCGTCGCGTAATAGATCGAAGTTCGTTTTATGGTTTGGCCAGTCGGGCCACCTTGTAGGTCCGGCTCTACTTTTCACACTTCCCGGAGGTGACGAACATTCGATGACCATAGCTTTAAAAACCGCGGGGGTTGTACAAGCGTCGGTCAGCACGTTAACCTCTTCGGGGAAGACATGAAAAGGAATAGGGACCTAAGGGGCGAGAAATTCGCATGCACTCGGCACGGAGGAGGAGTGTTCCCGACCGACTATCGATCATACCACACGGGCATCCCTTTCTACCGCAAGACACTACTTTGCAACCGTAGCCGCTGGGGCGTAGGCCGTAGTACTTGAGCCGAGAGGGTTGCCGCTAGTGAGAACCGTATAGCCGACCGGGTCACCGACCCGTGTGGGTGTAGGAACTTGTAGCCCCCAAGCGGTGCGTGAGGGCCAAGCTGTGGCCGTCACGCAGCGCTAGAACTCGGAGGAACGACAGGCTTACCGTGGGAATGAACAAGTTTGAAGTGCAAAGTTTGCCTTAACTTTTTGTTCCGCGCGCTGGAGACGTCGTTGGTGGTTAGGCCCATCGCCCGGCCATGGCGAGCAGATTGGCCTTTCATCACCTCATGGTCACCACGGCCCACGCAGGCCTGCCTTCGTTGTGTTGGTGCGGTTGGTCAAAGAGTCGAGGCCGAGGGGTCGTGCCGGGGTTTGCCCGAAGTAGCGTCTTGCCGTCCCATCGCATTTTGATGTGCAGCAGGAGGGATGGAAAGGGCGCGTCGCGTCGCGCAGGGCACGGAGTTAATGCGCGCGCGGCTCTCTGCCCGACGTGGCGCGCGCTTCGGCCGCCCCGCCTTGCCTCTATAAAGGCCGCGCGGAGCGCCCGAGGGCGGTCACTCCTTGCCGTTTTTCACTACCTCTTCGTTCGCCTATGCCTTGTGTCAACGTGAGAAGGAGAGGTTGTCGCATCTCGGACGGTAGATGGCGGACGGCGGTAACGACCGAAGGACTAGGAAGCAGGAGGCGGCCGCGGACCCGCGGGCCTCCGATGCCAAGAGGGCTCGCACCGACGCCGGGCCTTCTGGTGCTGCGACGAGGGACAAGGTCGTGCTGCCCCCGTCGGCCTTCCGCATTAGGATCCCCCTCCGAGGGTAAGGCCTTTTTTGCGGGGCCTCGGGATGGCTTCGATTTTTTGCTTTTGCTGACATCGGGCCGCTTCCTCTTTTCCTTAGCGCTTCCGGTCTGCACCAGCAGCAGCCATCCGCGGCCGTCGTGACGAGGGAGACGGGTGCGGGCGGTGCGGCTTCCGACGCTCCTCCGACCGCTCCGGGCCACCCCCCATTGACGGCGGCCCGGACGATGGATCTGTCAGCCGCATTGGCGCGGCTGGAGGCCTCCCTTGATGCCCACGCTATAGGGCCGCTTCTCGGGCGGAGGTGGTTCAGCGCCAATGGCCTTTGCCCGAGCCGCGGGAGGAGCTCGCCGAGATGCGCGAGGAGGTGCAGTCGCAGCGGGCTTGGGCAGAGGACGCCGAGGCGGAGCTGGCCGGACTACGCGAAGAGCCCTGGACCTCGCGCGAGGCCCTTCTGTCTATGCTTCGCCCGGTTTTCAAGAGCATAGGGAGGAGCCTGGAGCCGCTTGGGGTGAGGCTGAATGAACCGGCCGACCGCACCATCGGGTATGCCTTCGCTCACCCAGCGCCGATGCCGCCGACCGCTTCGCGCCTTGCGCAAGCGCCTGCTCGCGAGGGGCGGAAGTTGCTTTGCGGGCGGGCGGAGCATGTCTTTCTTCTTCGCCGCCACCGCGATGCTTCGTTCGACCCGATGGCAGCCATCGCCGGGATCGAAGAAGACGCCAGCCCGGTGCGGGCCAGGGTGCGGGCGGCGGCAGAGAAGGTGGTGGCGCTAGGCGACGTCGTCGCGAGCAGCGATAGCTCGGATGATGACGACGCCTCTGGCTAAGGAACCTCCTGGCGCCTCCGCTTTTTTTTTGTTTTCATATGATGCGATGTATTTTGGACATTTTACTTAGCATCTTGCATCCTTCCTTCACGATTAGCGCTCGCTGAATGACCGTAGCCCTTAGGAATTGCAGGGGTGACTTGAGTGTAGGCCTCAGCGCTAACCCTTCGAGGGAAAATGCAAAGGCAGCAACGGACATCGCGGTGCACGAGCATGTTCCCTGGACGACCAAGGGCCGTCCCACAGGGGGTACCCCCTTCTCCCTCAAAGCACTACTTCACAACCGAAACCGCTTGGGCGTAGGCCGTAGTACTCTGGGTCGACGGGGATTCCACTTGAGAGGTCCGAGTGGTCGGTCAGGGCACAGGCTCAGGCAGGCATACGTGCGTGCCGCCCTCGAGCGGCGCATAGCGGCCGTAGGGCGGGTCGTCATGCGGTGCTTTGGACTCGGAGGGTTTTTAGAAAGATGCGGGAACAATGGAAAAGTTCTTAGGGATAGAGTTGCCTTAGCTTTTCCATATTCCATGCGCCGGATATGGTGTCACCGTCGGGATCTTCAGGTCGGACGGTGCAGTCGGGGACCTACACAATGTGAGGGTCCTCCCCACGGGGTCCTCGGCGCAAGCATGGTGGCCATGACACCCCGCAGACGGCGAGCGAGGGCCACCTTCTTTGGTCCGCTTCGAATGCACTCCCGGAAGATCCCGGTCCGGCTCCACGTCAAAAACGCACCGTCGTAGGTGGAGGAGGCCATCAAGGAGATGACTGGGAGTCCGGAGACGAAGACGATGACGCGCGAGCCCCTACCTGGCGCGCCAACCGTCGGAGTTTCGTATAACCGGCAAGTAAATTTGTAAGTCAAGGGGCTGCGTGCTCCCTCTCCTTGATGGTTGACTCGTGGGCCCAATTTATCTTGGTTCGGCTGAACGCCCTACTTCCGGCCGTGGTGGTGGCTGTGTATTGCTCTGGGTGCGGCGGACCGCATCGTGTTACAAGCGAGGGCTCGGATAGGCCCGAACGCTCGTCTGAAGGGAACGGGTTTGGGAGCTGAGCTCTCAAACCCCGACCGAGTTGGGGAGAAGGAAAGAGAAGGAGCCCCCTCTCGAAGATCCCGCCTCCCTTATATAGGCGGAGGGAGCAGGGTACACGGGACTTAGGAGAGAAGAGCGGTTGGGGCCCGTTATGCCCTGGAGATCCGGTCTTCTATCTTGATGACCGATAGGCTCCTGTTTATCTCATGATGGGTTGGCAGGCTTAGCCAGCGGCGCCCTATCGGTAGACTTAGCTAGCAGCGCTCCATCGGGAAGGTGCGCTTTGCCCTTCTGTGCGCTGTCGGTTGATGTTAGCGGGCGGCGCCTCTGTGTTGTCTCGGGAAGGATCGCCTATCCCTGCACGGCCGTCTTGCTCAGACGGCAGGTGACCAACCTCGAGGTCGATCGATGATGTGGCTGGAGCTCGCCGGGGCCTCGGCCCACGGCTTGGTCAGAGGCCGTGTGCATATCCGACCCGCAGCCCGGTCGGTGCTTTCGGAAGCCCCGATCTGAGGCTAGGTCGGAGGCTGTGGGGGCGTCCATCCCGAGGCCAGGTCGGTGCGCTCCCGGAGGTCGCGGTGGAGGCTGAGGGTCCTTCATGACCCGATTGAGGCCCTCTGATCGGAGCTGGGCCTAAGATGGTCCGTTTGGCGCTCTGGCCGATATTTAGGGATAATCCCATCTTTGAGGGACGGGACCTTGGTAATATCCTCTCCATCATTCTATGCCGCTGCCGATCTCCTCGGGACGCGCATATGACTGAGACAAATACGATCTTGAAATGGATGTATACCTTGCTGTGGGGTACCCATGGTATAAGTATTCGTCAATGATCATCATCAGATTTATAAGTGACTGGCATATCAGGTAATGGCCCTAAAGTGACAACTACCGTATACCCGTATAGTATGCACAACCATGAATACTAGGCTCTAGAAGAGATGGCATGGCCATTTTAATGCAATAGGCCAGAGTGAAACCTTGTATAGAGCTGACAATGATCTTTTTTTTCTTTTACTGTTAGATGCATAGTAATATTACATGGTGCTTAATGTATGTTTCTGGAGAAAGTAGCAATCAATATTATAACAAACAACACCAGAGATGTGCAGATTAATTACACTTTCTAAGCTCCAATCCAATAATAAAGCATAAACCAGACAATTATATATTGCTCACGACAAGCATTTCCACATTTTCAGAATCCCATATAATGGCTCATCTACAAGAAAATATGCTATACATCAATGCTAACCACATCAAAGAAAAAAAACACAGAACATATATTCTACTTCAAATATGCCAGTACATCAAGCTCACAATTTAATGGGAGTCAAAATCGCATGCAATACCAATTCATTTTCATGAAAGCCTAGCTAGGCATTAACACAAACACCTTGCATGCAAAGAAAAAATACCCAAGCTAGACTACCTCAAAGCACATCCATGGAGGAAGGAGGAAGGTGGGGGAGGTGCTGGCCGGAGGAGGGGTCGTTGGCGCCGACGGGGAGGAGGACCCGAGTTAGCACTGCCGGAGCAAGCCAAGGCCCCCACGGGCTGCATTCTTTGCTCAGCCCATGGTTGCTCTCCATTCTTGATGGTCGCTGCTTCATCCTTTATCGCTTCGCCACGGCCTACTCTTTGCCTGGCAGCACATTTCTACTTGGCGGGGAGGAGAAAGAGCATGGCGCACCAGCCAGGAAAGGGTGCAAGGCTCACCCAGTGCGCAGGCTCGGCCAGGAGGCCGGAGGCGACAGGAGGAAGGCGGCGACGGAGGAGGAGCTTAGGAGAGGATGAGCCGACCCAAGGCAAGGCAGGCAGCCGCCAGAGGAGGCGAGCACCAAGCGACGCCAGAAAAGGAGTCGGGAGGAGAGCGGCGCTGGAGAAAATGACTACTGGGTTGGGAATTTTAATTCTAGGGTTCCCTCTCTTCCTTTTATACTCCATCAATTTGGGTGCTAAAAATAAAAAGGCTAGGGGGGGAAAATGTAAATAACAATACACATCAATTCTAAAGGACACAAACCCTGGTAAACGATTTGCGGTATTACACTCTTCCCCCCTTTAACAGAATTCGACCTCGAATTCTGAACACAACAAGAACACCAACTAACTCACCCGCAATAGCAACAGAAACAGAGTTGCAAAACCAAGATACCCGAGAAGAACGACACCGGGTAAACCTCACACAAGAGAAACTCCAAAATTCAAGAAAACAACCAAATTCTCAATTCATACCATTCTCATAAACTGTCTGACAACTCAGACAACTTTTTCTTTTACACTTCAACACACGACCTCCAGTCAACCAATGATTCTTCCCAGAGGATCATAATACTAGTCTCCAACTCAATTCTAATTACCCTATTCAGTTTCACTCCTCAAAACTTTAATCTCTTCTCTCTCAACCTCTACCTCACAGATCAACAAACTCGAGATGATATGATCGACGTGAGCCACATCACTCTATTAAGCATCGAAGGAAATTATCACCAAATCACCAAAGCTACCTGATTGACCAGCTAGGTTCTAAACTTGAATCGCCTAAGAACCAAGAAATCTCTGATTCCCATCTCTCCTCATTAGATATTTTTTATAGCCACATAACCATTAACAACTTCTAACCGAATCCGAGTATACCACTATTTCTAACCAATTAACGCCGGGATCCTCTAGGAATCAAAACACGACTTTTATCTTTTCAACAGGATCAAAAATCATCCCTTACTATTGAATTGATTAGCCCCACAGGGCAACAATCAAATTCCCTCAACCAAAACCGAATTTGTCCTTCTTTCAAACTTGTCTCATACAACGAGACAATCACTCAACGAAAAGGGTTGCAACCGAACCATCCATTTCCGACTGACCCACATTGAGTCTAACTCATAAATCCGAGAGTTCCGACAAACTTACGGAAATA
This sequence comes from Guadua angustifolia, assembly GCA_036346375.1. NCBI lineage: Eukaryota > Viridiplantae > Streptophyta > Magnoliopsida > Poales > Poaceae > Guadua > Guadua angustifolia. Next base: position 8,638,068 of record CM070508.1, read on the forward strand.
AAGCATTTAGCGATTGATTCCAATAGCTCCCATTCAAGACCCTCCAACATTTTCCATTACATCTATTTATTTCCTTTAAATGGCAAATCCAAAGACTATCATCACACCATTTCATAAGTATGCATTCTTTCTTCCTCATAATCTTTCATCCACTAACTCCACCACTTGGCGAAACACAATTCATATGGAAATTTTCAATTGCACACCAACAGAATGCCTTAAACAAAAGGCATACATCCAAATGATTACACTGACTACCCAAATTCCATAGGTATTTAAACCTAAGCTCATCTTACATCCCAATATCTCTAAAAATTCTTGCACCTTTAACAATAAAGGTTTCAATGATCATACTTAGCTACTTTAGGAAGCCCCAACAAGACTTAGCAAGAATTTTATAACCACTCTTCCTTGGATCACTATCTCCCGAATTTATCCTTTCCAGAAAAGCCAACGAAAACTTTCAAAGAAGCTCGACTCTCAAAAGACTTAGAAAATGACAGGGCTCAAGCCATGTCATTCAACAAAACTCCAAACCAATTATCAAACTCCAAAATTTCACGAAGGAAAGGAGTTACACAAATCAATTCACGGAAAGGAAAGCGGATCGATCGAATAACATTTTTTCCCTTAAAGCCCCAAATCCAAAACGTTAACCCGGAAATCGACAACACGAAGAAATCCATGTCTTTCTCTGCAAAGCAACCAAAAAGGTGCAACACAAAACTCTCTTCTTTCCCTTAAATCCAAAAAGACCAAGGAAGACAAAATTCAAATACGCACTCCAACAACATTCCGATTAATGACAGAAACACAAGAACTCTTCTTCGGTGCTGGCTCTAAACTGCCGCACCATCAACCACAGCCACACGACCAAGCCGAACCCTTCGGCACAAAGAGTCCCACCGGACTCCACTAATCAATCTACCACTTCATATACATAGCAATAAATAATACCATAGTTTTAACATGACTAACATATAACATAACAACAAGTATCAATATAGCATAAATCTCAAAAGAACATTGTAAAACAATACAACGATATCCCATCCCTTTCCTATAGTGCATCAGTGTGTGTCAAATTTTAAATTATTTAACCATTCTACGTCAAGTTTTATGGTTATTGCCCTAGGGCCACATTTTAAAGGTTCAACCTAAACCACGTTTCTACCTTCACACAGCAAAATTTTAATTCATTCTAGAATTACTCTCTACATTCAAACACCACGAACCTGAAGCCCGCTCTGATACCAACTGTAACAACCCGGCGCCAAACGCACCGCGAATGCTACCAAAAGACCCTAAATGATGCTTACAACACTCCAGAACCGTACTGGTCCAGAATGTCCCCAGAAAGACCCAAGAAGTAAAACTCGCCAAAGAAGTTCAATTGAACCAAGAACATCAACGAATGAGTCACTAACCTTTTACGTATAATAAAAGATTGAAACCTACCTTGAAACTCTCTCTAATCCAGTTTAAAACTAAGTCACCGAAATTTAGAAAATTTCGGCATGACCTCTTTAGAATTTAGGACATCCACTCGTGAGACAGAAAACAAAGCAGTATGATACCATTCTAGCAGGTCCTTAGTTAATCAATCACACACCCAACAGAAATTAATAAATTTCATCATGATGATCACTAAATTACAATTACATTAATTACATCCAGATGTGACGAATTGGTTAAATGAATTTGCTGGAGACCGCAGTCGTGCTCGTGTTACTACTCCCAACCCGACGAATCAGCTTCAAGGTACCTAAAACAAGAGGCAAACAAGCGTGAGTCCAAGACTCAGCAAAGTGCAACAATAAAGAAATGCAACCGAATCAAATGAAATACCAATACTTTGAAACGTAACATATTCAAATACTTGACTGAACTGCGTAAATAAATGAACCAGAAACTGATTCCAAATACCACAACCATCACAAGAATTATTTAATCTTACTCATACCTCGATAGCCACCTTTGGATGAGTCCACAACTCAATCCTCAACCTATAATTGCTATTAGCTCCACGATTAACCATTAACAGGCTCGATTCATTGCCTTCCATGCTCAGGTGCACAAAACATTCAAAAGAAGAACCTCATATCAATACATCATTGTTAATGCAATGCATATGCAAATATGCCATACAAAAACAGAATCTCATATCCATATATCACAATCTACTCATTTAAACATGGTTCATCATTGTCAATGCAATGCATATGCAAATATGCCATACAAAAACAGAATCTCATATCCATACATCACAATCCACTCATTTAAACACGGTTCATCATTGCCAATGCAATGCATATGCAAATATGCCATACAAAGGCAGCATCTCACATCCATACATCACAATCAACTCAATAAACATGATTCATCATTGTCAATGCAATGCATATTTCACAATTCTTATGCATATGATGCATCATGCATGTCTCATCTCCTCTTTTAGCACATACCGGTATTGCCGGGTGCACACCCGCGGTGTGCACCTCTTATTCCCTTCCACCCGTGGTGGAGGGTGCCTACTCTTCTCGACTCGCTCCCATACAACCACGTGTACGGACTACGAGGTAGGACTTTCAGACTCACTACATGTGAGCACAGAGACCAAGATCGTAATGGGTCGCCTTTCATCATGAATGCACAAATGCAATTTGACATAAATAAATTTGCAACTACATTCATTTCTCACATTTGCATAGCCATAGCCAAATACATAAACATCAGCCACTTCTCACATCCAGAAATTACCATCCCATTCTCAACACTCATAATCACATTCTCAACACTCATAATCACATCCTCAACGCTCATAATCACATTCTCAACACTCAAAATCATAGTCTCAACGCTCATAATCATACTCACATCACTAATTCTCGAGTAATTACTAATTCCATCTATCTTGATCATAAATCAAATCATTTTCGCAATCCAATTCCATACTTTCAGTGTTCTCACTAGCCTATCAAACTAGTGAACCTGAATATGAAAGTAAAATTTAGCAAGATGTCATCCCGGCCTAGACGAAATTCATTAAACATCGCACATGACATTCAATCCAGAGATGCAGCATAATTTCATAATGGTAAGGCATATGAAGTTCATCAAACAAATCATAACACGTTCAAACAAAGATGCACATGTATCAGATTTCTTACCCTTTTCATCAAAAGATAATAACCTTACTAGACGTGCTTATAAACACGAATGCAACCATAGCGTAAGCATATACATAACACAAGCAATCAACTAGATACCGTATAAGAGATATACGGGTTACACTTGCATATAAACTCGTTTTAAATAAAAGCATAACCAATTAACCATTCTCATTCATCATATCACATGCAAAATCAAACATGGCAATATTAAAGCAACACATGGATAACTGTATTATTATAAAGCCTAGTGGCCACCTAAGTCACAACCGATACAATGCACTTGCCTTTAACCTCGGCGATGAACTGACGGTCCATTGCAGCGCTAGAAACCACCAAACCTAGAGAACAGCAACCAATATAGGGCAAGGCACGATTGTCACATTCGCAAACTTATCGGAAATTAAAGAAGCATGGTTAAATAAGAGTATAATCGCACACTACTCGATAAGGGACCTTATACATTTCAAGATTAACAATGGCATAACATGGATTTCATCACTTGTAGGTCATCGCAATTGTTATTTTTATTGTCACTATATGCATTTTCATAATATGAACAACTCTCTAGCGATGCTAAAGATAATGAAGAAAATAAGCTTGGAGGAATGAACAAGAAGCTACCAACTGTAAAGCATTATCTATGTTTGAATTGTGAATGTTCAATTACTAAGCTAGGACTTGTGTCAATGAGGAAGGGTCTCTGATACTGGTTACTATGATTGTCGGAGTTTCGTATAACCGGCAAGTAAATTTGTAAGTCAAGGGGCTGCGCGCTCCCTCTCCTTGATGGTTGACTCAGGGAGCCCGGAATTTATACTGGTTCGGGCTGAACGTCCCTACTTCCAGTTCGTGGTGGTGGCTGTGTATTGCTCTGGGTGCGGCGGACCGCATCGTGTTACAAGCGAGGGCTCGGGACAGGCCCCGAACGCTCGTCCGAGTGGGAACGGGTTTGGGAGCTTCGGAGCTCTCAAACCCCGACCGAGTTGGGGGAGAAGGAAAAGAGGAGCCCCCCCTCTCCGAAGATCCTGCCCTCCCCTTATATAGGCGGAGGGAGCAGGGTACACGGGACTTAGGAGAGAAGAGCGGTTGGGGCCCGCTATGCCCTGGAGAAAGAGCATGGCGCACCAGCCAGGGAAAGGGGCGCAAGGCTCGCCCAAGGGAGGTCGGAGGCGACAGGGAGGAAGGCGGCGGCCGGAGAGAGGAGCGGCGCCGGAGAGGATGAGCCGGCCGGGCGGCACAGCTGGCTGGGTGGAGGCGGGCACGGGTGACGGCGGGCACGGGTGACGCCAGGAAAAGGAGTCTGGAGGGAGAGCAGCGTCTGGAGAAAATGACGGCTGGGTTGGGGAATTTTAATTCTAGGGTTCCCTCTCTTCCTTTTATACTCCATCAATTTGGGTGCTAAAAATAAAAAGGCTAGGGGGAAAATGTAAATAACAATACACATCAATTCTAAAGGACACAAACCCTGGTAAACGATTTGCAGTATTACAGCCAGGCGACGGGCCACTTTATCTTGAACAGGCTGCTAGGAGCTTGATCTTCACTGTTGGATCTGAAAGACATCTCGACCCTTCAATCAACCAAAAAAAAATGAGGGGCGCAACAATTTATTAGTGACCTTTTAACAAAAATCTCTCTAATGCAACAAACACAAAAACACAACTAAACAAATTGTAACAAATAAGAACTACCAATGCAACATTTAAAAAAATACTCTTAACAAACATACATTATTGTTTTGACAAATGCAAGACACTACAAATTGTTGCGACATTTTTTAAGAAAGTAAATGCAACATTCATAGCAAACTTATGCAATAATTCGACTTAAACGTTGTTCTTAGATGAGGAAGCGAGGACGACGGGCATGTGGGCGACCACGACAGTAGCAACTAACCTAGGGCCTTGCCTTTGCACTCAACCCCTATTAGGCCACACCACAATCTTGTCACCGGTCCTTTGCTCATCATCCGTCATCCTACCTTTCTTTAGCCTTGGCCCAGCCAAACCCCCAATGAGCTACCACCAAGAAGGGAAGACCTCTGCACAAGCTTTGACTGAGGCAAATGACCTCGAGCAGCAATGAGCTATGACCAACATTGTTGGCAGAGCTTGTAATACAATAGTGTAGGGTTAGAGCTCGCTGGTGGCAACATCTCGGTCGAAGCTTGTTGGTTCCATGGGTTTAAGGCCCTCCTGACTCATGTGCGAGGTGGAGACAGTCACGGGAAGTCAATTGCGGAGGAATGGATGGATGAGGTGGGACGGATAACTTGTTTGCTTTTTTTTACCGAGGTGGACAATGGGTGAGCGTATTATATCATTATCATAATCGTAATATTTACTATTTTAAAAGAGCGGTGGTGGTGAGTGCCCTTCCCCTTCCACACCTACATGTGGGCCCAAGAGGGCAGCGACATTCCACTCGCTTATGAGTCCTAGTCGTAACACATGTCTTTTTCCCCGATGAGCCCTCTCATCGCAACCACTTACCCAGTACAAGCATGAACACGAGGTAAAACTCTGCTATAATTTTGTGTTTTGAGAGGTGAGATGGTGATGGAGGAGCTCACCTGGAAGACCTAGATTTGGACATGGGCAATGCCGGCCGGCTATCGAAGCTCAGATAGCGACGCATGGGAGCGGTGGCCTTAGGAGAAGTGGTGCTGGGAAGCTCATTTGGATGATCCAAATCTAGTCGAGGGTAACATTGGTTGACTGCTGAAGCTCGACGATGGCAGTTGTCGGCGTATTTTGCTGGACAGGACCCTGTCAACGAACGGGGTTTCTCCCAGAATGGAGAAAATGGTTCGGTAGAAGGCATCTTCGCGGTTGGAAACCCTAATGACTCTCGCGCGAGGGATCCCAGGGACCAACAGATCAAAGAACACAACGATGTACCCAGGTTCGGGCCCCTGGTGTGGGTAACAGCCCTACATCCTGCTAGATCTTTGTTGATGTGTGTTGAACAGGTTACAATGTTTTTGCTCTCTAAGTCTTGGTCTTTTTTCTTTTTGGTCGGGGATCTCTCTTTTTTTCTCTTCCATGCACCAGAGCTCCCTTATATAGACTGGGTTGGCTCGGGCAGGTGAGAAGATAACATCAGGCTGATCTACAGCCCATTTATTACACTCATTAATGCAGTCCTGTCCCTCAAGCCTCATTTAATGTTGCTGTATGGTTTCGCCCGGTCTGCCCAGGATGTGACTTTCCTGCGACGGGTTAGGTGTGAGGTGTCAGAGGGATAGGCCGTCGTCGTGTCGATAGCAAATCTCTTCACAATCAATAGCTCTGACACGGCGTGTCAGGGGAAGGAGACTTTGAGGCGAAACCTCCTTTTGGTCGCCCGCGTAGCCTGGCGAGTGGGGCCTGATTCGCCCACCTGCTCGCTAGGCCACCACGTGGGCCGCTCGCCCGGCGAGAGGGGCCTGCTTCGCCCGCCTGCTCACCAGGCCGCCACGTGGACCATCACCCGGCGAGAGGCCGACGCTCACCGCCGCCAAAGCCGCCACGTGGCCGGCGCCCGTGAGTGGCTCGTCGCCCACTTTTCCAAAGCCGCCACGTGGTCGGCGCCCGAGAGGGCTGGTCGCTCGCTGCTTGCCGAGCCGCCACGTGGGCCGCTTCGCCCAGCGAGAGGGGCTGGTTCGCCTCGCCTACTCGCCAGCCACCACGTGGGCGGCGCGGCGCGAGGGTGCTGGTTCACCCGCACTGCCGCCAGCCGCCACGTGGTCTTACTTATTTGCGGCGGAGAAGGTACCTAGCTTAAAGTACGCCGACAGCAGTGCATGGGGCGGTGGTGTTAGGTGGTGATGGCGCTAGGGCATAGAGGGGGGCGGAGTGGCAAGACGGCAAGTCAGCTGAGCATGAGAGAGAGGGAGAGATGGAGGAGTTGGGGAAAAAGGAAGATAAGGGAGGGGAGGTAAAGAAAGAAAGGAAAAAATAGAAAACTTTTGCCAATCTTAGAATTTTTTGAGCGCATTAAGTTTCTGAGGTCCATCCCCTCCTCCCACGATAACACATGGGTCCAATAGGTTAGCGGCATCAACATCTCACTCTCTTTTGAGCCCCATCTCCCTCACATAGCAGATAGTAGAGCCCTTGCTTTTTTTTCACCAGAAGATGTTTTTTAAAGATTTATATTAGACTAAACAACAGGACAGGGTCCCCAAAATTACCAATATAATCTGGAAGTAAAAAAATTACATTGGATCGACATGGTCCCTAAAATTACAAAGATAATCTAAAAAAATTATATTGGATACATTCCAGATAAGTTGTGCAACCTTTGGTGCACACTGTTGCAAGGCACAGAGAAAGCTTCGCTGGGTGAACTCTTGAGTTGTTTAACTATTGTGTATGCTGGAAGTGAAGATGATGGCTGAGATTGTTCACTATTCCAGCCTTCAAAAAAAAAATTTACAGAACTAGCCCCTGTGAATTTTTTTTTTGCAGAAATGGCCCCATTCTGCGTAGGGGGAGTGCGGAATTTGCTAGGGCACCACAACGCAGCCCCACCGTGGAAAAAATCCAAATGCCGTACCCTTATCCCGCGGAAATTGAATTTCCACGCCCTTATTCCGTGGCAATTCAAAATCTTGCATCTCACGACCGCGAAAATCAAATTCCTGTGCTACAGTTTCTTGTGTACTGTAGCAATCATGTGATACAATGCCATGGGATTACCTCTCTATGGTACTATAGTGCAAAGTCTATTTTTACAAAAAAAAATTAAAAAGAGTTATTTTTGAAAAAAAAGACCAAATACACTACTATTTTGATGGTCGACAAAACCTGACCAATATTGTGGGTAGGAGCCTAGGAGGTGTGACTTCGGAGGATGGGGTGGGGGACCAAATCTGAAGATTGATGGGAAGGAAGGTGGGGTTGGAGTTAGGTAAGAACGAGAGGGATGGTCTTCCGGTTCCTATCCACAGAGTTTTTTACATCTATAGCGAGAGGGATGGACTTCCGGTTCCTATCCACGGAGTTTTTTACATCTATAGAAGACGTTGTGCAGCAACTTGGAAGATATTTGTGTCAACTAGTAAGTTCTGTTCGAGGTCAAGGACTAGAGGTGGGCATCGTGTCAGGCCGGAATGTTGTGCAGCAACTTGGAAGATATTTGTGTCAACTAGTAAGTTTTGGTCAAGGTCAAGGAGACAAGAACATGCTCTTGAACTTTTAATGAGAATACATGGATTGAATTAATACAAGACAATAATACTGATTTGAGTTGATGTCCATATTTTGCAAATGATTATTTATTACGACGAACTTGAATTGAACCTTACAATACGAACGGGAGAGATGTCATTTATTTTAATTAAAGACAATAGTATGGGTACGGGTTCACTGAATTGATTTTTCTTTGTTCTTTTCTCTTGACGGTGGTGGGATTGCGAGGAGCGGGATTACTAGATGAGCTATAGATTGAAATAAAATATAATATATTAAATTTCTTTTGGACTTATTTGTGGTATCAATTACTTAAGATCCAATATAATGTATGGGTATTTGGCAAGCGTACGAGAAAAAGGAGCTTGTGCAGTGAAGAAAAATGTAACCAAACCGGTTGCTATTTGACTTAGCCTTGTTTGGGAGGTCCAATTTCAGCCGAGATCTCTATGGATGGACCGAGATTTTAGGTTCAACAAAGTTTCTGCTTTAAAAAAAAAAGAAAAATCACCAAATTTCCTGCATCATGTGCTGTTGCAGCTTGCTAATCCTCAAAATATCGCTTTGTTCTCTAGCTCTTCCGAAGACTTTAGGTGCTCCCGGAGTTCTTGGGGAATCATTCTCTGTGTGTCAATCTGATTCATCGCTCTCCTCTTTTGGTCTAAATAAGCGGTTTCTGTTCTTGTAAGAACGTTAAAAAACACTGTTTTAATTGAAACAATCCCAAACCAATTAGGCAACGTATCCTATGCACACAGGTCTTCCTATGTACACACCGTGCACACCAACTAACAAAAGTCACAAAAAATTTTGAAAAAAAATTGTAGATGTACTTCATAGGTTGCTCTACCTATGTATGAAGTTTCAAGATCAAATTCATTATATATCGAGAGTTACAAAAATGAGAAAATTCTGACAAGTTTAAACTCTTTAAACTTGTCAAAATTTTCTCTTTTTTGTAACTCTTGATATATAATGAATTTGAATCTACAAATTTATACATAGGTAGAGCAATGTATGAAGTACATCTACAATTTTTTTCAGAATTTTTCGTAACTTTTATTAGTTGGTGTGCACGGTGTGTACATGAAAAGCTTGTGTGCACAGGATACATTGCCAACAAATTAAGCAGCATGCCTTGTTGTATGCTCCTTCTGTCACAAATATATATTGTTTTAGACGTAGGTATAATCTAACTTTCAAAACTTTGACTATCTAAATCTTTCAAATTTTTAATTTAAATAAATGGAATTATACATGCAAATTTATCTTAAAAGGTAATTTCTTAATATTAAATTTTGTTTGATTTTGTAAACATATTATAATAAAAATTAATTATAAAAGTTGTGTTGTCTAAAATAATATATATTTATGACCAAGAGTAGGTACCCAGAACTCCACTCAGAACAACAGTGAATTGTACCTGCTTTGCACAAAAAACAGCTGATTATAGTTTTTCGAGATGAATAGTTGATGATACAGCGTTTTCTTCCGAGTGGAGATTATACTCAGCAACCAACATAGTTTATACTGCCAATTAAATTCCTATATTTGTTTGCTTTTTGGTAGAACTAGCCATAGCCATGTGCTACGCTGCGTCGTGCGAAATTTGAAAAATTCGGTCGCGTGACGCTGCGTTGCACGAAATTTGATCCGATAGATATTTTTAAAAAATGCGTAATTTCGGTTTTCTTGTTTTTTTAAAAAATGGGCAGTTAGGAGCTGTCAGCAAATCTGTGTTTTTTTGAGAGAAAAACGCGGAGGAACCTAGATGTATTTTCGTTTTTTTTTTGCATAAGCCTGGTTTTCTTTTTTCTTTTAAAAAAAAAAGGGTCGCTAGGACCTGTAGCCGAATCTGTGGACTGATTAACCATCGGTGAATTTATAGCTTTTGTTTTTGGATGAAATAAACATTTTTTTTGTGTAATTCCTTTTTTTTGTATTCTGTTAAAAACAGGCGGGAGGACTTCAACATAAACCGCCGAGGGACTAAAATATAATTTCAATTTTTGGTCATTTTTGTTAAAAACTAACCTAAACTTAATTTTGAATTTCAGAGGGCTTTTTCCATAAAAACACTGACATGGCACGCATACCGGTCAGCCGTTTCTCTGCGTTTTATACATAGGTATACAAACGTTGGTTAACCCAATCTATATTTGAGGCATTAACGTACAGTTTTTCCCCTAAAAAAACTACAATAAAAGTTAGTAGGACTTGACAATGATACGTAACCACAAGACAGCGGTACAAGCCACAGGATAAGCGTCGGACTGGTAAGCCATCAGTTAGCTATTAAATTTGTACGCTACAGTTCAACTTCAGTGAGGAGGATGTCACACCTGTCCCTTCGTAGAGGTGATTTGTATGGTAATTTTGCCGATCTGGACGTCGACTCATTTTTTAAGCCAGGTGATTTCCATCTCCGTAGCCTCGTGCACGCACAACTAACACCACGTGTGGCTCGGTCGGACACGTAGGGGCACTGCGAGCTCTTGGCACGGTTGAACCATCAGGGAGGGACCGACCAACGCAGATGTCGCCCCCGGTCGGATCCCACCTACTCTGTTGGGCCAACGACTCCGACATTTCTGTCTACAGGCGTCGAGCCATGCTGATGTCGGTGCCGGAGACTGGACACTTGGTCTTTGTCCTCACAGAAGCGATTTGTTGACCTAGGCCATCGGTTTATAATTTAAGCAAGAGGTGGAATCCACCTCCACAGCCCACCTGTGTCGTGGACAGGAGATTAGGTGCACATGATCTGATCCACCCATTTTGAGAGCCAACGGTCCATATTCATGTGCTACAGTATTGATTTGCTACATTTAAAATGGTGCTACATTACCACGCGTGGACCATGTCTCACGTGTGTTTGTCTGTGTGGTTAGTTTGAGTGCTTAGGGCACTACCGATGCTCGACATTGGTGTTTGAAATTTTACAATATTTTTTGCAATTTTTTTAATTTTCCTAATTTTTCGACCTGTCGTTGATTTTCGCGAAAACCACTCGAAATTCACCGCTTTTCGAGCGGTTTTCAACCTTTTTTGTTCGAATTTCGCTCCGCGGTTTGATTAGATTTCAAATTCGTTTAACTTTTAAAACCGTTCGGTTTTTCATGAATTTTGTTTGATTTTTCACGAATTTTAGTAACGCCAGCTCGTCGAAATCCGAAGTAAAATAGTACCGTTAATCCTACTCGCCAGTCCCCACTTTGTTTTCAGCGCCGACCCTGGAGGGGGGCAAGAGGGGCCGTCGCTCCGGACCCCTCAAACCATAGGGCCCTACCTCTGTACATGTACTAGTATTAGTATATTGTATATATAACAGTATATACTGTAATATTGTAATATGTACTTCTTACTTTACCTGTTGCTTGATATGAATAATTTTTTTGGATACACCTTGAGTGTTTATTGGTAACACTTATATATATAGGAAGAACTAGCGTTCGGACATCCGACACTGTTCATTTCATCGGACGCCTCTTGCAATATTTTTTTTCAACACTTGAAACATTTTTTCTGACGCGCGCAACATTTTTTTCAACGCTTGCAACATTTGTTTACTGTGCCGCAATTCACTGTTTGTCAAAAAAAAATATTGCACGTATTGGCAAAAAATTTTACATACGTAGAAAAAAATGTTGCGATCGTCCAAAAAATCGACGTCCGAACTATTCCAGCATATTCATTATTATTATTATTATTATTATTATTATTATTATTAATTAGAAGGGCCCCTATTTTAAATCTCATTCCGGGCCCCTAAAATCTCAGGACCGCCACTGTTTGTTTTGGGATAAGTAACAATTTATCGACGATGTTAGCGCATATCTATTGCTGATTATCTATGAGACGGATTTAGATCCTCTGCCGTATGAGAGAGAATTGAGTCACTGCACGTGAGCTCCACCACATGTGGAGGTTCACACACAGTGATTCAACTTCCCTTACCTTACGGCAGAGAATTCGTGTCCGTGTCCCTACAAGACATAGTCAACAAGGCAACACTCCAAATTTAAAGGGCCAAAAAAGTCAGAACTAAAAGACACAACCCGGCCAGGTGGCAGGCCAATGCAACACGCAAAAAAAGATCGAACAAATAAATCATCACGAGCAAACAAATACCTACCAACAGTGGCAAGAACTAGGATCCTCCTCACTTTCTCCTCTCTTTTCTCTCTCTTTCCCACTCCCATCCAATCGCATCGCTCTCCATCTCCTCCCGCGCCTCTTTCGAAGATTCTCCGCTCCCCAATCGCCAAGAAAAGGAAAGAAGGGGACCGACATCACCAAAAAGATTGATCGGTGGGGAGAGGAGGGAGGCGAAAAGGGTAAAAAAAAAATGTTTCTCCCTGCGAGAGGCAGCTCGGTGTTGTGAATTGAGGCATATCTATCCATCGTTTCCATATCGCTCCCCGCCTCTAGATGAGAATTTGATGCTGGATTCCAGCTTCTTCGGGAGGGTTTACCGCCTGGGCATCTCGTCAATTTGGTTCTTGTTATATCCATCGTGGTTTTCGTTTTTCCACAACTGTGTGGCCAACTCCCCTTCAGAAATTCACTCTGCGTCTCCGCCTTTTCAGTTTTGCAGTCCACTCTCAATTAGTTAGCTTTGTTCTTCCAATTTGGATAGCTCACCAATTTTTGCAGGAATTTGCTGTCCTTGTGGAATGCTGCTGAGATTAATGTTCAGTGGTGAGGTCTACTGTCCCATGCAAATCAGGTTCATATTTGATCCTGTAATTTGACTCCTCAATCGCTCATCAGTAATCTAATTGTTACAGCCTCAAAATAACATCCTTTGGATCGCCAAGTTCTAGATTCGCTTTTCTTTTCTTGGCAACTTCGTTGTGCAACTTGTCCATTGACAATACAAGGAAATTGTCTGCCACAATGGATGATGGTGTGGACCACCCAAGCCACTTGCTCTTCTCCCACCCTGACATTCCTGACAGCTTCGATGAGTTCTTGAACAACACCACAACCTGCAGTCAGACGGACACCTGCAACTCCCCCGGTCTATCGGCCGCCATGCACACGTACACTCAGGTCCTCGCCACCGGCGGCGAAGACGTCATTATGGAAGACCCGACAAAGCCCCAGAGGCTGCTGGGGAATAGGGAGGCTGTGCGCAAGTACCGGGAGAAGAAGAAGGCGCATGCGGCATTCTTGGAGGAGGAGGTCAAGAAGCTCCGTGCTGCCAACCAGCAGCTCCTGAGGAAGCTGCAGGGCCATGCAGCGCTTGAGGCCGAGGTGGCGAGGTTAAGGAGCCTCCTGTTCGATGCCCGGGGCAAGATCGACGCGGAGATCGGCGCATTCCCTTTCCAGAAGCAGTGCAGTGTTTGCTCTGTGGTGTGTTCTGATCCAACTCTGCGCTTCAACGAGAATTCCGAGGTAGGAGTCTGGGAGGACGGCTGTAGAGAAGCAGCTGCAGATTGCATGATCGATGAAGACGGCAGCATGTCGCAAGAAATCGACATTCCAGAAGCGGTACATTCCATGTATGCTGCTGCAAGCTTGGTGACTTCTGCTTCTCTAGCTGAATGAGTGTGTTCAAGCCTCAAGGCTTGCTTGGCATTTTTGCGGATCTGCGCTGACATCTCGGTTCTTACTAGGGGTAAAATATTTGGTCGGTTAATTAATACACACTCATGGGATAAAAGGGTGGCACTGAGTAGAACTGATCTGCTGTTTTAATGTTTTTGGTACTTCTGGTGTGCGTGCAGTGTGTACAGAATACTCGTATAGCAGTATCGGAGTAAGCGGGAAGCTAATACTTAATTGTGTTCCGCGAGATTGTACTGCCAGTGTGAGAATGAAGTATGACTTCTGATTTGGATTTGTTAGTATTCAGATGGAACTCTATTACTGATAAAATGCACTGCTTTCAGTTAGCTGCAGATGCTGTTTTTTACTCTGATATTTCACTGAAGAAGCAATTATATCTTGAAAAAAGGAACAATTATATCTAGACGTGAGTTTGCTGTTACTGCATGACTTATTCAGAAGTTGCTTTAGTAAAGAAGCAGTTATATCTTTAAAAAAGGAACAATCATATCTAGACGTGAGTTTGCTGTTACTGCATGACTTTCCCTTATTCAGAAGTTGCTTTAGTAAAGGTGTGATTGTTACGCTGAAATGGCCTAAAGATTTAATCAAGCAAATAAAATTATTAAGGGCATGTTTGGATCCATTAGCACTAATAGTTAGCTAGATAATAGCTAATTGTTGGCTAACTAAGGCTGTTTGGAGGTACTAACTAATAGGTGATTGAAAATTTAGTTGTTGGTGGAAATATCCATTGTACCCTTGCATTAATACCCTTGCATTAATAGCTGTTTGCACAGTGTTGAGGGCATATTAGTCATTTCACCATCTATTAGCAGGAATTAGTAGGGGAGAACCAGCTAATGAGATAACTATTAGTTGGGTTAGCAGCTAACTGTTAGCTGGGTTATTAGCTAGCCTGTTTGGATCCACTTTAGCTAATTTTAGCAGCTAACTATTAGTGCTAATGGATCCAAACATGCTCTAAGCAACTAATAAGTAGATAATCAGTAATTTGCTTAATAACCATTGTTATGCATATGCCAAGCATAATGACCAAAATACCCCATAGTCACTCGATAAGAAGGGCAAGGGTAGAAAGGTAAGAGAGCCATAGTAAAAAAGAGATAAGATCAAGCCACAGTCAGTGCATCTCCTTTTCCCTCGCTCCAAGCCTCCAACCGAGAGCCTGCCTACCAAGCAGCAAATATGTTTCCCCCGCATTCACAGCCGAGAGGTAGCTA
Source organism: Guadua angustifolia (assembly GCA_036346375.1). Classification (NCBI taxonomy): domain Eukaryota; kingdom Viridiplantae; phylum Streptophyta; class Magnoliopsida; order Poales; family Poaceae; genus Guadua; species Guadua angustifolia. The sequence goes on from CM070508.1 coordinate 8,653,212, forward strand.
GAGAGCATAACACATTCATCTCCATTCCCCTTTCCAACCATTCTCAAACTGAGAGCAAGGCACTAGGAAGGAGGAGCCATCGGAGGAGGTCCAGAGCAAGGAGGCCACCAAGAAGAGGAAACCGAGAAGGATCAGGAGGAGCGGATCGAGCCGAAGCTCAAGGAACCGACCACCTCCACCAGAGTCTTCACCCAACACCAACATCCATCCTCACCACCGAACCCAACCATCAAGTGCACATCACAGCAGTACTAGCATTTCTAGCAATGTAGCATGCAGAGATGGGTAGATCGAGTAAAATAGCAAGTAGATCAAGTGGAAACCCTAGTGGTCTCAGAATATAGCACTAGAGTGGGGCTACCTTGCGCATGCCTGGGTTCATCCCGTACTCTCCAGAGTACGATTGAACGCTGGTATCATTGCAATATCTCCATCCCATAAGTTTCATGTGTACAAATCATCACAGACCCCATACTCACCTTAGAACACATTTAGCCGTGCTTAACCCGAGCAACAAGAAAATCTATGAAGAAATCGGCAGTACGTACGTCCTCCTGCGCAAGAACAATGTGTTGCGAGCGGCTGAGATGAGATGGCTCCTTGGGTGCGCTCGTCTTCCCTGGGCGCCCTTGGGCGTCCTTCTCGGAGTTGTGCCTCCCCTCCCATCTTGTGGTCGCCTTCTCTTGGCCATGATTTTCGCTCGTGGGTCCTCCGCTCCTCCTCCTCGCCTGTTCATCACGCCTCCTCTTCTCCCCTTGGATCCTTCTTTCTCCTCGTCGTCTTTAAGAGGTTCTCCTTCCGGCTGGATCCCCGTTCAGTGGCTAGCACCTTGCACTCAGTCTTGGGTGGTGCTCCTGCTGTCTTCCATGTCCGGCAAGTCTCCGGTTCTCACTTCCGTTTCTCGGTAGCCTCTAAGGTTGTGGCTTTTCTGGTCCTTCGTCTCCAGAGGGTGTTCGCGGACTCTTTTGATCTCTCGTTTTCCCTCTGGAGGGATGGAGGACCAAATTGGCGCAAGGAGTTTGATGCTTGGCTCCTGGAGGAGCGTTCCAATTGGCGACTTCCTAAAAATCCTTTGCGGTTTGCTGGCAGTCTCCCCGCGTTGCAGTCTTCTTCTGTGTTTGGTGACCTTCGTCCCTGTGTTAGTGATATTGAGCTGGACTTCAGCATTGGTTCCAGTTTCCAGCAGGACATCTTCAGGAAATTCAAGTCACCTGTCCACCATGATGCCTTCTCTCCAGCTGGTTCGTTCTTTCTGCTGGTTTACTTCTGAAGGCATTCCTTCAAACTGGAAGGCTCTTCTGCTGCGTTGGCGCTTTGCTCTCTCCTGGGTGGTTCTCCGGAGGGTTTTCACGTTCTCAGCATTGCCCGTCGCCATTTCCGTATTTCGGTTGCCAATGGAAAGGTGGGGCGTTATCTATGCGCGCTCAAAAGGTTCACGGTGCAATTTTTCGATGTTTACTTCTTCCCCTGGAGGGACTTTGATCCTCACTGGCGGGCTGATAAGAACAGGCTCATCCTTGACTCCAAGGTTTCTCTTCAGCGGTCCTCAGCTGGTTCTCTGGTCCCTCGCCCTATCCTTCATGGCATTCCTGCGACCAATAGCGCTTCAAAAAGGGTTTCCTTTTCGTTCAACCTTTGTCCAGCCATGAGCTCTAGCCGTGCGGCTAGCTTGATCGCCATTACTGTTGGTAGTTTCTCTTGCCCCGTGTTCTTGCCTGCTCAAGAGCAGGGTCAGTTCGTCAAGATTCAAATCGGCTGTTGCTTTGATCCTAAGAATCCTCCCCGTTCGGCTGTGTCCTGTTCAGATCATAATTTAAATTCAAACAGGGATGTCTCGTCTGAAATCATTTCTCCTCCTGACCCTAAGATTTTCGGGGTTCCCAACTCTCTCGCTGACATGGCCTTAATGGAGCGCCAGGGGCTTGACAGGGCGGTTTGCATTGGGACTAGGCGCGCCTCCTCTCCCATCAGTGCGTCTTTGGGGTTCACTTCCAGTTTTATCCCTAATCGTTCCCGCTTCTCGGTCCCGGACCTTGTCCGCCCTGTTTTTTTTCCTGCGCTTGGATGCTCGGCTAGGTTCAAGCTTGGCCGTTGGATCAATTGTTTCATCTCGCCCTTCCACAGTGGCCTTTCGGGTTTAAGGGTAAATCTGTCTCTTTCGCTTTGTTTCCCTTGGCTCCTTGGGGCCTGCATCGGTCACTACATTTTGGCTTCCCGACTCTTCGAGTCTCCCCGGTCTCTTCTTCCTGTCAATCGCCACCACCCTGGTCCTGTGTTCCCTGTCGCGCCTTCCATGGCGAATTTTCCCTTTGATGCTGCCAGGTTCATCCCCAACCATGTTCAGATTGAGGATGGGGGTCCTCTGAGGGTCGACAGACGGGCAGTCCATATCAGTGGGACTCCTCCAAGGCTTCATGATGACTGGGTCATTGCGATCGATCAAGATGGTGAGCTTGCCCCTGTGGACTATGATCCCTTCCTGCACCACATTAGGGCTTTCATTGAGGATGATTTCGGTTTTCCTGTCCTACATTCCCGCCGTAGCTTCCTAGGGGTGGGGTTGCTTCACCTCGGTAGTGCCTTCAATTGTGACCTGCTCATCAACATCGGTGATCATTTCATTGAAGGGGTCAGAGTTCGCTTCGTTCGGCATGACAGGACGCAAAATGCTAGAAATGCTCCTTACGCCAGGATCGGCTGGTTCATGCTTCTTGGCTTCCCCCTAGATCTTCGCTCCTCCGGGTACCTCGAACAAGCTTGCTCCCCTTTCTGTCGGCTTCTCCGTTGGCGTGCAGACCCGGGATCGCTCACCCATGTCCTGGTGCAGTGTATGTTTGACAGCACTCTTGATGTCCCGCGTTGCTTGGTGATCAGGGCTGGTTCTGGCCCTCTCGGTGCTGCTTCCTCTTGGACCGTTTCGGTTGTCATTCTGTTTCATGAATTCACGGAAGCCGATCTGCTACCGGATGAGGACCCTGCTGACGATCAGCCGGCCCCTGCCAACCAGCAGCCTCCTGAAGATCAGCTCAATCAGCCTATTCCCGCCCCCCCGGAACAACCTCAAGGTGACCCCGCTTGGGATATAGCTGTCTTCAATCAGCATGCTCAGAATTGGAATCATCCGAACCAGTTTTTCCACAATCAAGACCTCCAGCAGCCTGTGGTTTTGGATGATCTTGCCTTCCCGGATGATGCGTCCATGGACAGCGATTATGTTGAACTGGACCAGCTCACACACTCTTCTCAGCAGAACTTTGTGCCTGACCATCCTCTGGACAGCTTTCCTTGGGCCTCTCTAAGCCAAGGAGCCCCTCTCAGTCTTCCCACTGGCGCTGGGAATCTCGTTCCCAAAATTACAGTCGTTTTGCCCAACATTTCTTCTCTGCGGGCACTTTTCACGGCTGTTGATCAGGCGGTCCTCGATAAGGTCCCCTTGCCTCGTCTGACCATCTGTGCTCTTCAACTTCTTCCAAGGCCTCACAACATTCCCCGCCTGACTTGGTATGAATCGTCGGACCATCCTTGTGCCTCTTCCAAAGTGAATGTTCAAGTGCTTGTCCCGGATTGCCACTCGAGGATCTCTGTGGTCTATGGGAGGAAAAGGAAATTTGCTCAAATTGACCAGCCTGTCCCCCAGAACATCCAGCTTGATTCTGATTGGATGGATATTCCTTTACAGCAAATCCTTGCTTCCTCCAACAGAAGGAGCAAACGGCTGCAACATAAATATGGAGGTCTTCGTCAACCCAGTGTTGCTTCCTTACTCAAGGGCTCTTTGTCTCCGTCGGCTAAGGTCCATCGCTCGGCTTCTTCACTGGTTAATAGGCCTAACCTCCTGTCCTCCAAGGGGCAAACCCAAGGACCTCTCATGGATTTTCCCGCCATCGCTGACGTGAATCGCCTTAAAGGGGACACCCCAATGATCTCTTTGGAGGCTATCCAGAAGATTGGTGTTGACAAGTGCGGACTCTCTCCTGAGGAGATATCTGCTGAGGTGCTCTCCAAGGATGATTCCTGGGGATGAAGCTTCTCATGCTCTATGCCGGTTGGATGGATGGGGGCTTCCACCCTCTCGTTTGGTTGGACTTTTGTATTCTGGTTGTGTATGGTTGTCCTGCTACTGGCTGGCACTTTAGTTCTTTTGGTCGTAATTGGCTCTCGGTTCCTAGCTTTGCTTATTTTCTCCCTGTTAGCGTCATGCTTGTTTCCTCGGCTCTTTGGTTCTTGGCTTTGTTTTGGCCGTCTCTCTGTCCGGGGGGTTGGGTTGATTCCAACGCCTCTTTGATTTGCTCCTCCGTCAATTTGCTCGATGGCTAGCACTAATAGGAGTCGTAACTGGAATATCCTTAACTGGAATGTTAGGGGATTGAATGATCAGAACAAGTGCAACCTGCTTCGTACGAAAATCAAGGACTCTGGCTGTTCCATCCTTTCCATTCAAGAGACCAAACGTGCGCAATTCAACCACTCGGTTCTCAAGTCTTTTGCTCCCAAAAGATTCAACCAATTTGTGACCTCCCCTCTGCTGGGGCCTCTGGTGGGATTCTTATTGCCTGGGTTGGGTCCATCCTTGAGGGGCTTGTTATTTTCTCCTCTCCCTTCGCGCTGGCTGTTCGGTTCAAAGCCAAGCACAATGGTCAATGTTGGACCCTCTATTCCATCTATGGTCCTTGCTCGGGGTCCGAGAGAGCGGATTTTTTGAACTGGCTATCCAACCTTGATTTTCTGCCTAATGATGATATTATGATTATGGGTGATTTCAACCTCTATCGGAGTTCTCTGGATAGGAACAAGCCTGGGGGCAGATTGCGGGATGCTCGTTTCTTTGATGATATCATTTTGAATCTCGGCCTCGTGGAGATCCCTCTTAAAGGGTTGAAGTACACCTGGAGCAATATGCAAGTTGACCCTCTGCTGGAGCGTTTGGATTGGTGTTTTACCTCAACTCACTGGTCGATCTCCTTCCCTGCTACCTTGTGGTCTCTCACCTCAGGTCTTCACTTTGCAGTTGGTCGAAGGGGGTTCGCATTATTGATGATCAAATCTCCCACTGCTCGCACTGTGTTGCGGTTATTGACTGCATTGAGCAGCACAGGCCCCTTTTCCCTCACGAAAGGAACTTCAGGAGGGTTCTTAACTCCCACTTGCTTAATCTCCTCTCGTATCAGAGTGCTTATTGGAGAAATCGTTGCAAGATCCGTTGGGTCTGTCTTGGGGATGAGAATACGAAATTCTTTCACAGTAAAGCTTCAGAACGTTTTCGTCACAACCTGATTACTGCGTTAACTGCTGACTCGGGTGATATTCTTTATAATCACAATGCTAAAGCCAATTTGCTCTACTCGGTCTTCTTTGCTAGAATGGGTGTTTCTATCTGCTCCTTCATGCATTCCAGTCTTCGGAACCTCATTTCGTCTACAGTCGACCTTCATGACCTCATTGCTAACTTCACTACTTCTGAGATTGATAATGTGGTTGACAGTTTTCATTTCGACAGTGCTCCTGGCCCTGACGGTTTCAATGGCAAATTCTTCAAGAAGTGCTGGCCCATTATTAAGAATGATTTCTACAACCTTTGTTTCAGGTTTTTCGATGGGGCCATCTCCCTTGCCCCAATTAATCAATCCTTCATTGTCCTTGTCCCCAAATTGGATAATCCGCAAAATCCTAATGAATTTAGGCCTATCTCGTTGCTCAATATGAGTGTCAAGCTGATTACCAAGCTCTTAGCTTCAAGGCTTAATTCTGTCATTAATTCGATTGTGCATAAGAATCAGTACGGCTTCATTAAGGGTCGGTCTATTCAGGACTGCCTTGCTTGGACTTTTGAATACATTCATCATTGTCAATGCTCTAAAAGGAAAATTGTGCTCATCAAGATTGATTTTGCGAAAGCTTTTAACACCATTGAGCATTCTGCGATCCTTACCATACTTTCTGCTTTGGGTTTTCCGATCAAATGGCTTTCCTGGATGGCTGAAATCCTTGGTTCCGCTTCGACGTCCGTGCTTCTCAATGGGGTACCGGGGAGAGCTTTCCCTTGCAAGAGGGGGTCCGGCAAGGAGACCCTATTTCCCCGCTGCTTTTTGCTATTGCCGCTGATTTGCTTCAGTACATCCTGAACAGTGCCAAACATTCGGGGCTTCTTTCCATGCCGTTGTGTCCCGACTCGCAATTGGATTTTCCCGTCATTCAATATGCGGATGACACTATTATCTTTGCCAAAGCTTCTCAGAAAGAGCTTTTCGTTCTTAAAGGCCTCCTTCAGTCCTTTTCGGCTGCTACAGGTCTTCACATCAATTATTCCAAGTCTTGTATGCTTCCTATAAATTTGTCTAATGCTGAGATGAAACCCCTGGTTGGTGTTTTCGGTTGTAAGGTTCAATCGTTCCCTTTCACCTACTTAGGGCTTCCTATGGGATCTACCAGGCCGCGCATCAAAGATTTCGAAGCCATGGTGAATAAAATCAGGAATAGAGTGTCTTCTTTTTCCTCTCTGCTCTCGTTGGGGGGTCGGCTTCAACTCGTTAACTCGGTGGTTTCCTCCATGTCTATCTTCGCCATGTGCTCTATCAAGATCCCGGTTGCAGTCATTTAGCACATTGATTCTGCCAGAAGGATTTGTCTTTGGGGTAAAAACGAGATTAATGGGAGAAGCAAGTCCTTCATCAAGTGGGATAAGGTCTGCAAGCCGAAACTTAAAGGTGGTTTGGGGGTCATCAATCTGCAAATGCACAATTCGGCTTTGCTCATTAAGTTCCTGCATAAGTTTTTCAACAAGTGTGACATCCCTTGGGTTAATCTCGTCTGGTCTTCTTATTACCGGCATCTTCTCCCTCAGGCATCTCCTAAGAAAGGCTCCTTTTGGTGGAAAGACGTCCTCTCTCTTCTTGATCAATTTCGGGGTATTGCCCGTTGTCAGGTTGGTAAGGGTGACTCGGTCCTCTTCTGGGAAGATTTGTGGAACACTGTGCATCTCAAATATCAGTTTTCCCATCTCTACTCCTATGTTAAAAATGATAACTGCACCGTCGCCTCTTTTCTCCAGAATACGGCTATCTCTGCCAATTTTCACCTACCTATGTCCGATCAGGCTTTCCTGGAGCTCCAGCAGCTTTATATTCTTATCCAGACTGATTGTAACTTAGACAACAACAATGATTCCTGGTCTTATATTTGGAATTCTCATGACTACAAAGCTAACGCTTTCTACAAGATGGTTTTCAGTCAGGTGCAGGTCCCGACTCCGATTGTCTCCATCTGGAAAGCTAAATGCGCCTCCAAGCTCAAAGTCTTTGCTTGGTTGCTTTGTTTGAACCGCCTCAACACCAGACAATTGCTTCGCAGAAAGAATTGCCCTGTTGCGTCCGAGGATTATTGCTGTGTCCTTTGTAATGACGGCATTGAAGAATCTCGTGATCATCTTTTTTTTGACTGCCGCTTCAGTAGGCGCTGTTGGAACGCCCTCCAAATATCTTGGCTTCCCAGCGATGACATCTTCGTCAGATTATCCAGCAATGATCATCAGATTTTCATCATGGAAGCCTTCTTGATTGCTTCCTGGGGCCTTTGGAAGTAGCGGAATGACAAAATCTTTAGGTCCATTCCCCCTAGCTTCTTTGCTTGGAAGGCTTGGTGTATTTCCGAGTTTCGTTTCCAATCTTTTAGATTGCCTGTTAACCTCCGTGATGATTTCCTTGCTTGGGTACTTAGGTTAGTGTAATTTTCTTCCCTTTGGCCGGTTCCTCACCGGCTGTGTATCCTTTCTTTTCTTGCCTGTTTAATATATTCCTGCGGGGGCTTCCCCTGTGGTTTGCGTTTCAAAAAAAAAACAAGAAAATCTATAAAGCAAAAAATCCAAAGACCATAAATAACCATGAATCATTAATTAAAAGGTATATATAAAATATGCAAGACCAGTAATAACTAAAAATGGCAATTTTAATGCCTCGCACAAATTAAAATGCAGGAAGAAAAATTGTTGTAACTCAAAATATGCCACATTGAAATTGTGCAAAGTTAATAACTCATAGCAGTTTAGAAAAAGATGGACACCATAAATCACGTTCTAATTAATTGCTATGTGAATTTAATATTCTATGAATTCAAGACTAGAACTGAACCAACCAGACCATCAGTTCCCAAATTCGAGCTAGGCTGTACATTTCGATTTTATACCCGGCAAGCTCCCTTTGATCATTTTTATTAAATATTTTCAAATGCTTTTATATACTTACATATATCATCAATGCATTGGAAAATGTATATTACAATTGAAAATCTAAACTGGACACTGAAGGAAAGTATGGTTTGAGAATTGAATTGATGAGATGATAATTGGATATTGGTATTCTAATTTGGCTTATTCGTTAAACGAATGGAGCCATTGGCGTATGTTTATTTATGGTTGGTAGAAGATGCCGATGAAAATGATTGTCATGAGAGTGAAGTTCTCTACATAGGCTATAATATAAGGTCAAACAACCAACACTTGGGCAATGAGCCACAATTTCAGTATCAACTATAGTGTGTGAAATCGCTCAGAAGAGGTTGTCCTGTGAAAATATTAGGATCTCCACATCATGTAATAAAAAATTTAGTGTGCACCTCTGGGATATGCAGGTAGGCCCAGAGGGGAGTCAACTTTGGTGGCGGTATATTTAAAGTTATGGGTAGAGTTACTACTGACAGGTAGTCGGAGTACAACTATTAGCCGCGAGTCTAGTGGGATAGCCTGGGATAGGTGTCCCCGACTCGAGTAACAGGGTTCGAATCTAATACTGAATTAGTAATAAACATTTTGGGACCTCACAGGATGGGGTCATTATAGGTAAAATGACAAAAACCTGCGCAGGATAAAATCATGAATTCATGCCTATCTTCTGGATTGGAGGCTACGGAAGTTAAGTCTGCCTCATATACGAGTACTAGTAGCAATTTTCATAACTAAAATCACTAACCTTTAAAGAAAATCAAAAACCTTATTTCTATAAAAATCTAAATTTGAGGGGAGGTCAGCATCAGTTGAATGAGAGAGAGAAATTCATATATTGCAATTGCTATTAATGCTTGCTGAGTATGTCTGTATTCACTATTGCTTAAATCCCTCTTTGCTTAGAAGGTATCCTATGGATCCACCTACGAGGCGTGAGGTAAGAATTATATGCAGGACCAGGACTTACATGAGGACGACTACTACTATCAGGAGGACTAGGGGGTTTGGTAGACCGTGTCCTTGTTTTGGCGGGTCGTCAAGGTAATTATATGGTTTTAATATATTTTTATTGTATTTGGAACCTATGTATAATTAGAACAGTGCTTCAATGCTTTCCCTCACAATACAAGTTGCACACATCTTAAAGTAAGCAAAGGGGTAATTAATCATCATCTACCCTTCATTTATGTTTTAATATTTGTGCAATTGTAAAAAAAGAAAAGCATAGAAGCACCTCTCGTATAATTATTGCACTGGACAGGTACCTGTGTGGCTCAATAAACTGTAATAAAATTTCTATTTTAGTCTCTAATTATTGTTTTACTACAATACTCTGAATACGGTATACTAACTGATAAAGTGTTAGGTTGCCTAATATTTTGTTAGCTAGTATGTCGAGATTCATATAATTAACTTGGTGTGATGACAGTATTAATGCCGTTATCTCGAGTTAATTATGTGGGTTGTCACATATGCTGCTTATTCTGCAGCTGAATTTAAAGATGTGTCGACGATCGGGATCGCCAACCGCAAGAAGTGAGGTGGGGGTCAGTGTGTTATGGGACCCGAGTTGTGTTTCGCTCGAACGGAGGAACAAGACAGTCGCGATGATGGTTGGAGCGAGATGATAACGAGCACGAGTCAAGGGTTTATACTGGTTCGGGCCCCTGTGAAGGCAATAGCCCTACTCCAGTCGCCTTGCGGCGGCGATTCTTGTTATATCGGTGTACAGGGAGGTGTTTACAACTCAAGACAGTAATGGTGATTCCTAACTCGAGCTGCTATGTGTACTGGATTGTCTTGTTGTCCTTCGGAGCCTGCGCGTCTTGGCTTTTATCCCTCCTTTACGTGTAACGGCTGGGCGAGATCTTCGGGAAGTGGCCTTCATGCACATTGAGGGTCAAGCGGTAACTTCCCGGACTTGCCGCAAGACTCTCTGAGTCATCCTCACGACCGCTCTCACGGCAGCAACCTGCTCAAATGCTAGATCCGAAATTCGTGGCGGACCAAGGCATCGAACGAGATCCGCCCGAGCTCGAGGTCGGCGGGATCGAGCTCGGGTTCACAAAGGCGCTCTAGGTCGAAGCCCAAGATGCCCCTAGGTCGTGGTCGGGCCTTCCGAGCTTGGGGATCCGTTGACAAGGCCGGCGGTCAAGGAGCACCCAACCTCGCTGCCTAGCCCCGAGGCTCTAGGTCGGAGGGAACTCCCAGGACGACCTCGAGCCTTTATCTCGAGACGGAGGCGACCTTCGCAAGTCTTGGCTCCCTGGCCGAGGTCGGGCGGAGACCACAAAGCGAGTCTTTGGGCCAGGACACCTGGCGACCTTCGGACTTCTCGATGCTGGTACGGATGTGAACGATTAGCGGGCATCTGGCGGCGTCTCAACTCTGTAGCCCGAGCCTTAACTGCACCCATCAAATCGTGGTTGGCACGCCTTTTAAGGCACCGCGGACTGGATTTCGCTGCGTTGCAGTTTATAAACCTAGCGCCGTATCGTCCGTCGAAAGTTCTGCGCTTGCGCCTTCGCCTTCCAAGCTTTCGCCCGAGCAAGGTCCTCCTTTCCCCTCGCACCAAACCAGCCACAACCGCCATGGCCAAGTTAGGAAGGAGCACTGTCGACTCGAGGATGAAGGAGCTCGAGTCCTCGGGTCGCTAGATCCGCTTACATGGCGGCAAATGGCAACGAGACCGAGCCGCACCCAAAGGACGATTTAGATAGTCTGCACCAGCATTATGCCCTCTTTGGCTTGCGGACCCGGAGAGTGAGTTCGCTCGCAAAGGTCCTCTCCACCGCGACATCGAGCTCATCAACACGTGCCAAACTCCGTTCTTCTCCTCACCATCTTTTCCCATCTATGCGAGGGATTTCTTGGGATCCTCCCGACTCCTCGCTTCTTCTTCCGTACTTCGCCTCTTAGCTCCCGGAAGGACCCGTGGTCAGATGCCTCTACTTTCGGCAGCGGGTCGGGCTCAAGTGGGCCTTCCCCAAGTACCAACCTCGGGATTCCCTCGGCCCGTGGACCGAGCGCTGGTTCTACCTGAGGAGGGGTGAGACCGGGACGCTGGTGTACGAAGGGACCCCTATCGCCAACCGCAAGAAGGAGACTTCGGAGTCGGACGGCCTAGAGGTCGACGAAGAGGCCATCGCCCTCATTCATATCTGCGCCATGCGCGGTCTCAACGGGCAGGCGATCGCCAACGATTTCCTGCGGAACCGCGTGTCCCCTCTCAGGCGGAGGGAGCACCCGTTCTTCGAGATCCAGGGTTCCGACGATGCGACCCGCGAGGGCATGTCTGGTAAGTCTTCTCGCCCCAAGGTCTGACTCGTGCACACCCTCCGATCTTCTCTTGACAACCGCTTGTCTTGCAGCACCGAAAGAATCCTGGGTCTCCGCCAGGATGGTCGAGATGTTTGGGAAGCAGGCGCATGAGTACGTCATCGGCAACCCCGTCCCGAAGAATGTACTCCGTCGTAAGGACGAGGTAAGCCACCCGACCAAGCGCCCGAGTCTTTTGCCTCTGAGCCCTTCCGAAGCCATTGCATGCGAGCCCACCAGAGTTGCTGAAACGGCCAGAGGATGCTCCGTTACTGGCGAAGCAGAACAAGAAAGGAAAAACGACCTCCGGCCAGATCAAGCCAGACGGAGGCGAAGAAGCGCCATGTCGAGTGGGGGGACCACGCCACGGTAAGGGCCCTACAAGTCGAGCCCCCGAGCTTGTGTTTATGTGCCTTGCCGTTTGATGAGCTTTTCCTTATGCAAGAAGCAGAGCCTTGCCGCCGCCGCCAGTCTTGAGTACTCCCGCCCCAGAGCCTCGAGCACGAACCCCCGCCGCGGCAGGCGATGCGGGGCCGGCTCGGACCCCGAGACCTCGGGTCACGAGGACACGCAAGCGCGGCGCCCCCTCGGCATCGGGGCAACAAGACCTTCGACGACCCTCGGCGAGGAGGAGACTGATGACCCAAGTAAGCCCCCGGTATCCCGGTCTGCGCCGCCCCTGTCGTATCTTTCCGGCTTAGTGTATGCTTTTGATCGCAGACCTTGAGCACCCGAGCTCGAAACTTGCCCGGTTTGACGATGGCTATTGTCCAGGGTGAGTCCGAGTTCGAGGAGGAGAACGCCTTCGAGCTGGTCCTGGCGCGATCGTCGCCGGGCACATTCTCCTTCTGAAGTTCCGAGCCAGCCCCTGGTCGGCGAGTTCTACCAAAGGCTTGACGACTCATCCGAGGAGAACGAGCCCGCAACCAGCGAGGACTTCGACACGGGCGAGGCCCATGACTCAGTCGCCACCGATTACCTTCCCAAGGTCACAGCGAGGGAGGACACACCGGGCTTTGTGGCAGCACCCGAGGCGACCTCCCAAGCTCCGCCGGCCACGACCGCTCCGGGCGTCGAGGCCGCGACGCCACCGGCCGCTGAAGGTGATCGGGTCGAAGAGGCTTCGAAGACCTCCCAGTGTCGCTGCGTCGGCCGAGGTCGCGGCGTCCGCATCACGAGGTCGCGAATGCATGGCGGATCCGGCCATCACTCCCTTGGGGCCGGAGGCGAGTGGGGCTCCGTCTGCGGAGGTCGGGTCTAACATGGCGGCCGCGCCTTTTCCCGTCGATGGGCTAAATCCACCGGAGGGGACAAGAGCTGACTGAGCCGCCCCCGGGCGGGGTTGAAAACCGGCCCAGCGTGCCCGTGGCCGGGACCGACCTCGGTTCTGGCGACGCGGTCGACGAGGAGGAAATCCCTCGCGGTCGTATTGATGACCGCGAGGAGTTCACCCGCGCGCGCTTGGAGGGTCATCTCCATAGGGTACGCGTCTTCCCTCATACTCCATACTTGGTAGTCCGAGCTTCTTGTCCCTCCTCACTTTGGGCCGCCTCTCTTGTCGTGCAGGTGGTTGACCATGTCTCTCAAGGGCTACAAGGCCTCCGAGAGCATGCCGACGCGCTGAGAGGCCTCCTGAATGCAGTAGAGGCGCGGGAAGTTGAGCGCTCCAGGCTCATCAGGACCATCGAGGTTGAGCAGGGGGAGCTCGAGCAGAAGGCCCAGGAGCTCACCGACCTGCGCGAGACGATGAGGGCTCAGGAGGTGGCCCACGCGGCCGAGCTCGAGCAAGCTAGGACCTCCGAGCGCGAGTTCAGCTTTAAGGCCGTGGAGCAAGAGCGCGCACGGTCGACCAAGGCGCTCGAGGCCGAGCGGCCAAGGTCGCGGCCGGGAGAAAGCCATGCGGAGGTGTCGCCTCCAGAGCTTGAGGCCAAGATCCACGTGCTTGAGGAGGAACTTGGGCGCGCAATAAGGCGCCGAGGACGAGCGAGTTAAGTCGAGGTCTTTGAGAAGGCCTCTGAGCAGCATCCCCACGCCGAGGGCGTCCCGAGCTCGAGGCCAAAATCCTCGAGCTTGAAGGGAAGTTGGGCGCGCCACCAAGGTGCTCGAGGCCGAACAGACCAAGGTCGGCTACTGGAGAAGGCTTCATGGAGAAGGCGCCACCCGCGCCGAGACCAAGGCCCCGGGCTTGAGGAGAAACTCGAGCGCGTCAGCAAAGCGGCAAAGAGCGCCTTGGCCCAACTTGAAGATGAGAGGCGCCGAGCCGCGGACGCTTCCCAGCAAACCCTCCAACTCCAGAGCGAGCTGGCGACCCTGAGAGCGAGAGTAGCCCAGCTCGAGCAGGAAAATCTTGCCCGCGAGATGGCCGACCTGTGAAAAACATTAACAAGCAAGGGATGTGTTTAACAGAAACAGATCATTTTTGGTGAACATAAGAAACCTCGTCCCTGCTGTAAACCCGTAGCTCGGGGATGCTTGTAAGTCTTTCTTGTTTCGCCTGTTTGCCGTGCCCATGCTCTTTAGGTCGTGCGCCGGTAGTGTAGCCTTACCTAGCCCCCGTTGGGCCCGAGGTCGAGCGACGCGTGCCTTGGGCACAAGATGTAGATACAGACGATAGGCCACGACCTGAAAAGTTGAGGGACAATTCGCAGGGGTAGAAGGACACGAAGCGAACATCGTTAAGTAGATTAGTGCTCGTACAGCCCTTACAACCATGCGCATTGCTCGACCGTCAAAGCGGCGAGGTTCTTGGCTCGAGCCCGGGCACAGGGAAGAGCTAGATTGCGAAGAGGTTCGGCTTACGTTTAGCTCGTCCGCTGGGGGTGAACGCAGAACCACGTGTCATTTAGACCTAGAGCGAATGCGCTGCGCACGAAGGTCGTGATCGAAAGGAGAAGGAGCCGCCGAAAAAGAAAAGTAGCAACACAAGTGGAAGCAGATATAAAAGGGCAAAAATGAAATACCAGCTTTTATTGAAATGTGAGGCATAGAGGTTACACATAAAACTTCCGGTTGATCTATGTTCCACGAGCTAGAGAGCTCTCGCCATCGGACATCGCTAGCTTCAGTAAGCCCCGTCGCGATCTGCTGAAACAACTCTATAGGGCCCTCCCACCACGGGATAACTTGTTGGTGCCGGGCGAGCTCAAATCCGCCTCGGGGCTAGGTCCCCAACAAGGAGCTTCCTAGGTCGTCACCGATCAAACGCATGTCTGCGAAGAGCTTGCGGTAGTACGTTGATCGTGGCGGCACGATCTTACTTCTTCTCGCGAGGGTGAGGTCGAGAGACCGTTCGTGCTCAAGTCAACTTGGTCGACTAAACCGACTCGGCAGAGCCAGCAGTGACCTCGGGGAGGCGGGGCGGCTTGCATCGAACACGAGCCGAAGGGTGTGGACCACGTGGCTCGGCTTGTCGTGGTACGAATAGACCATAGGGCGGTGGGAAGTTCGCCCACCGAGCCTTGCCGTGACGGTCGAGCTCATCGCAACCCGTTTTTACGCTGGACAATTTGCGGATTGGCGCTCCATTGCTCCGCTGCTTTGGGGTGGACCACCGAGCGAAGCATATTTTGATGCCGAAGTTCTCGCAAAACTCCCGAACAACTCACCGTAAACCGGGTACCGTTGTCGCGATAAGTTTACATAGAACCCGTGCACGGTTACCACGAACAAGCGGAAGAAACGAATCGCCGCCCGAAAGATTATGGTCGAGACCGTTCACCTCTATCCACTTGGTGAAGGTGTCAACAATGACGAACAGAACTTCTTCCTCCGGTTGCTGCGAAAAAAGAGGATGTCCAAATTTCATGTCGAGAAGGGCCAAAGCGAGCGGAATGGTCTGGAGCGCGAGGCGGCCGATGCGACTTTCGGCGTGGAATTGGCATGCTCGGCAAAAGTGACGATATCACGAGCATCCCGGCGCCGAGGGCCAATAGTACCCCAAGCGGAAGGCCTTCCCGACCATTTCTCAGTCGAAGAGTGCGCCTACGAGGCCTCGAGTGAATGTCATATAGTAGGTACTTACCTCCTCCGTGGAGATGCACCGTCAGATGCCTAAACATTGCGTCAGAGAGATCTCCTCAACAAGCGTGTATAGGCTCGCCCGCTTGATCCGCTCTCTCGGCAGGTCGGGTGGCGTGTCGCCCGTGAGAGGAAATTGTGAATAGCCTCAGCACAGGAGGGAATACCCCCGACCACAGCGACCATGGTCTCTTGGTCGGAAATCGACGGGGCCGATAGCGTTTCCAGGATGACGTCGGGTGGGATATTGTCGTCGGAGGAGCCGAGCTTGAGAGGAAATCCGACCGAGTTGTCCCGCTCGGGATATGCTTGACTCAAGTTTTGGAACCACTTCTCCATCTTGCGGCGGCGAGGTACTTTGTCATCGAGTCTCCCGAGCACCGGTAGTCCTTGTTGAACTGGTTGATGACGAGCTGAGTCGCCCTTCACGACCAGACGGCGCACGCCCAAAGCCTTGCAAGCTCGTAAGCCGGCCAGGAGGGCTTCATACTCCGCCACATTGTTGGTCGCTGGAAAGCCAAAACGAATTACGTACCTCAACTTATCGTCGCGCGGGGTAAGGATAAGGATCCCAGCCCCCGAGCGCTTGAAGGACCTCGAGCCATCGAAGAACATGACCCAGGGCTTCTCCTCTTCATCTTGAAGCTCAGGAGCGGGCTGTGACATCTGTTCGACCACGAAGTCGACGAGCACTTGCGACTTTATGGTCGTGCGTGCCACGACCTGGACGTCGAACGCCGCCAGCTCCATGGCCCACTTGGCGGTTCGCCCGCCACCCTCCGGGTTCCTCAGGATGTCCCCGAGCAGGAAGTTGCTCGGGACGACCGTGGAGTGCGCCTGAAAATAGTGCCGGAGCTTCCGCGAAGCCATGAGGAGAGCATACAACAGCTTCTGTACCTGCGGGTAGCGCGCCTTAGGACCGTACAAGACCTCGCTGACGTAATAGATTGGGTCTTCTTGAGCCCCTGCTCGCCACCAGGGCGGCATCGACAAAGTGGGCGGTGGCCGCATAGTAGAGCAACAACTTCTCACCAAAGTTGCGGCGTTAAGGAGAGGTGGTGACGATAGATATACCTTCAGTCGTCGGGCGACCGCCGCGCCTCTGAGTCCACTCAAAGCCCGTGCTTGCCAGGTCCGAAAGAATGGGAGCCCACGCCGCCAAGCCTCGAAATGAACTCCGCTGAGGCGGCCATGCGGCGGTGAGGCTTTGCACCGCTTGATCGAGGTCGGGCGCCATCTTCTCGATCACCTCGATCTTCTCCGGTTTGGACCAACCCCGAGCCCCGATCATGTAGCCGAAAGCACCTTCTGGGACGCCGCCGAACACGATTTTTCGTGGTTGAGTCGATGTTGTGCTGTTCAGGTTAGCGAAGGTTTCCTCGAGGTCACGAACGTGGTTGCCTTCAGAGAGGCTTTTGACTATAATATCGTCCACGTAGACCTCGAGGTTACGCCCGATCTGCGCTCGAACGTCCTGGTCATCAGACGCTGAAAAGTGGCCCCCGTATTGCGCAGACCGAACGACATGGTGGTGTAGCAATAGGTACCAAATGGCGTGATGAAGGCTGTCTTGCTCTCGTCGTCGACCGCCAGCTTGATCTGGTGGTATCCCGAGTAAGCGCCCGTAAAGCTCAACATCCCGGCATTTGCGATTGAGTCGACGATCCGTCGATGCGCTGCGCGAAAGTTGTCCTTCGCAAGCCGAGTTCAACCCCGTATGGTCGGCGCACATTCTCCACTTTCCGCCTTTCTTCCGAACGATGACCGGTTGGCGACCACTCGAGTGTCGATCTCCGGATGAATCCGCCTTCAAAAGCTTGTCAAGGTTCTTCTTGATGATGCGACCTTCTCCGGAGAAGCGACGCAGCTTCGTCGTCTGGTCGGGGCCGGATCCCACTGTAATTTGTGCTCGATCACCTCCTCGGGGCCAGCATGTCCGCTGGCTCCCAGCTTAATATACCTTTGTTAGCACGAAGGAAGGTGACGAGCTCGAGTTCCTATTTGGAACTCACTCGGTGAGACGTGGGCGCTTTTTGGTCGGTCGCTCTCGCCGAGCAAAGACGGCCTTTGTAGCTCCGCTTAGGCTGGATCGCCGCCTTCTGGCGGGCGTTCTTCGTCGTCGCCTCCGGGCCGCGCTGGGGCAACACGCCCGCAAGAGCCAGGGCCTTGGTCTCGCACCCATGTGCCGCTTGCAGATCGCCTCGCACGGTGATGACGCCGTTGGGGCCAGGCAGCTTCATGCATCGGTGGCCATAATGGTTCGCGGCCATGAACTTGACCAAGGCGGGCCGGCCAAGGATGGCGTTGTACGGGAGGTCGCCCTCGACCACCTCGAAGGTGACCAGCTCGGTGCGGAAGTTGTCCGAGTCGCCGAAGGTGACAGGCAAGACCACCTGCCCTAGGGGAATGGTCGAGCTCCCGGGCACGATCCCGAAGAAAGGGATGGCGATGCTCTTGACTTTTGACCGGGGAATCTGCATCCGGTCAAGCGCCCCTGCCTGCAGCAAATTAAGAGAGCTGCCGCCGTCGATCATGACGCGACCGACCGCAGTATTGCTGATGGTCGGGGTCACGACCAAGGCGGTTTTCAAGTCTCGGCCCATACTTGGGAGAGCGTCCTCTGGAGAGAAGGTGATGGTGGTCCCGGCCCACTTGTAGGGCTGCTCGACGGGCTTCCTAGTGGCACCTGGTAGATGGCCCGCGCGGCGGCCTTGACTTCGCGTCTGGACTGGTAGGCTGATGAGCCACCGAAGATGACATCGATCCGGCGCTCGCCTTGCTGGAACTCCAAATCGTGGTCGTCGTGCTCGCCAAGCATTTACCCCTGTCGGGTGGTCGTCCGCCCTTCGAGCACAGTATCTCACCTCGTCCATCGAGAAAGCATCCAATTTTATTTTGCCAAGCCTGCAGTCCCGCAGGTCGTGGTCACCGCCTGTGGAATAAGCGAGAACTTGGCTTCGTCGCACCCGTCGCGCCTCGGCCCCTAGCGCCGAAAGCATCGTCCGCCGGGACCTGTGTCGCCAGCCCTCTGCATGGTGGTTCTTTACTGGTGAGGTCGAGGCCGACCTTGGCGAGGCTTAGAGTCCTCCCGAGGTTGACCTCGGACCTCGAGACCTCATGGCCATCCGCCGAGACGATCACCATGATGAACCTCCGCCGCCCCTGCGATCGCGCTTCCGCTTCTTGGAGGAGGGGCCATGGTCGGCGCCTCTGGGGCTGGACGGGCCGACCTCTGCTTGGTTTAGACCAAGCTTACCTTGGTCGTAGTCGCGTTTCAATGGACGGCGCCGTCGTCAGCGTCACAGTACTGCTCCGCCATGCGAAAAGCTTGTTGACGCCGAGCCTCGATGTGATCTCCGTGTCCTCGGTAAGGCGTCGATCACGGACCCGAACTTGAAGGCCTTGATAACGGCCTCGTCCGAGATACTCGGGATCGTTCCTCGTGCGGATGAATCGCCGCAAAAAATCGCGTAGCGGCTCGTTCTTACTGGATGACACGGTCCAGTCCTTCTCCTGCCGCCGCCGTAACAACTCTGAAAGTTGGAGCGAAGGCGTTCGGATTTGGCGCCACGACCAAGGAGCCGAAGCTCGTTAAAAGCCGTCCTCGCGCCCCGTCCAAGACGGTCGGAGGTAGTTTGCCATCACGAAGCTCGTCCCCGGCCGCCAAGATAGCGGTCGAGTAGATGGACAAGAACTTCGTCGGGGTTCTTGGTCGCCGGCGCTTCGATCGTGCATGGGCTTGAACCAAGCCGCCATCGCACACGCATTTAAGGCCGTCGAGTACGCCATGCGACCATAGGTCGGGTGCCGCACGCCGCCGTGGTCGTCACCAACAAGATCCTGGCTGCTGCCGGATTCGGAGTCGAGGCTTGTTCGGCGGCCCGACCTATGATGGGGACGCCCATGGTGTCGGGCGCGGGAATCACCTGGTTGGTAACGCAGGCGGTCCTGGACCCTACGGCGCCTGGGCGGAATGTCCCGGGAAAGGTCCGCAGACTTGCTGCCAGTTGACTCGGTGTGGTCTGGCTCGGGCCTGTCCCTGCCTGGCGCGGTGCCCGTGGGGCGCCGGTGCGTCTGCGTCAAAGCCTCTTCCCGAGCCCGTTGCTCGGGGGCTGGCTCCTGTGCAGGGGGCGTCCGGCGCGGGTGACGGTGTGACGTGTTATCAATGCTTCTCTGGGAGCGGGTCCCCGAGTGATGGCTTCGGTGCTGCGGAGGTACGACCTCGGTCGCAGCCCGATCGAGTTCTTCGGCCAGGGCTCGGCCAAAGAGCTCCGACCTCGCCCTATCGGGTCCGCCATGACCCGAAGCGATAGCGAGGCGCTCCGGTGGGAGGAGCAGGCGGTCGAAGACGTCTTGGCCTTCTCCTGGGCCTCCCGCCGGAGAGCGGTTATGGCTTGGTTGATGGCAACCTGGACCATCGGCGAGCGTCTTCAGGAGTCTGCGGATCAAGGTCATCCGCTCCTCCCTCGGCGCCCTGAGCGTCCGCCATCAAAACGTGCTGCTCGAGCGGTGGCGGTGAAGGCGAAAAAAGGGACACGGAGTCGGAGTCCGTG
Source organism: Guadua angustifolia (assembly GCA_036346375.1). Lineage (NCBI taxonomy): Eukaryota > Viridiplantae > Streptophyta > Magnoliopsida > Poales > Poaceae > Guadua > Guadua angustifolia. Next base: position 8,673,315 of record CM070508.1, read on the forward strand.
TCCGAGGAAAATCCGTCGATGAAGTGCGCCATGCTCCTAGGATCCTGGTGTCGTTCCTGCGAAAGAGCAAAACAAACGGGCCCCATGGTGGGCGCCAGCTGTCGACGATCGGGATCGCCAACCACAAGAAGTGAGGTGGGGGTCAGTGTGTTATGGGACCCGAGTTGTGTTTCGCTCGAACGGAGGAACAAGACAGTCGCGATGATGGTTGGAGCGAGACGATAACGAGCACAAGTCAAGGGTTTATACTGGTTCGGGCCCCTGTGAAGGCAATAGCCCTACTCCAGTCGCCTTGCGGCGGCGATTCTTGTTATATCGGTGTACAGGGAGGTGTTTACAACTCAAGACAGTAATGGTGATTCCTAACTCGAGCTGCTGTGTGTACTGGATTGTCTTGTTGTCCTTCGGAGCCTGCGCGTCTTGGCTTTTATCCCTCCTTTACGTGTAACGGCTGGGCGAGATCTTCGGGAAGTGACCTTCATGCACATTAAGGGCTGGCGGTAACTGCCCCGGACTTGCCGCGCACTCCTGAGTCATCCTCACGACCCGCTCTCTGGCAACTGCCGTTCAAATGCTAGATCCGAAATTCCAGGGCGGACCAAGGCATCGAACGAGATCCCGCCCGAGCTCGAGGTCGAGCGGGATCGAGCTCGGGTTCACAGCGCTCTAGGTCGAGCGCCTCAGTATGCCCCTAGGTCGTGGTCGGGGTCTTCCGAGCTTGGGGGATCCGTTGACCGCGCCCGACGGTCAAGGAGCACCCAGCCCTTGTCAAGATGTTATCAACCAACGGTGCTCAAAATAAACCAAAGATGCTTAAATGCTGAGCTGACTAAAAGTGTGCTAATGCTGTGGGAATAATTGGCATGCTTGTGATCTGTACATTTGTAGACTGTGTTCACTGCTCAGTATTATTTCTAAGTCAACATGCATTTCGAATCTGACAAAATACTGTTGCAAAGAACCAGATATGTTCTCAGCCAGCCTCGGGCAAATAAGTTCGTCCTTTCTGTGCACTCATCTACTTTCATATCTTCTGTTGCTAATCATGGAACCAACGAACATGTTGGTTGGTTTGCACTAATACGGTAACACTTTACTGACACTGCTGCGCGATGCTTGTTTCCGAACATTAATCTGACCACACTGGCATTCACACTTATATTCATCTGTATAATTCTGGATTTATAATGCCCATTAGATGTATGCACAAACTTGGTTTAAAAATTTGTGTAGGAGAATTCAAGAGGAAAGCCCCTATGAGAGAATAATCTGTGAAATGAAATTTTGTATTCTCTCAAGCAAAAAATATTCAGAAACCTATAGCAGAGGTTGGAGATCATGTACCATTCAGCAGAAACGAATTGTCTCATGCAGGAGTTAGATTTTATTCACACCGGAAATGTTTGGTTGAGAGATTTTTCGGTAGAGCTAAAACCCTAGTTTAAAATTTATTACATTTTGTAATAAATAAACTTTTTTATAGAAATATAAGAAAGAAACTGGGAAGGTAGCATCTGCACTTCTGCAGCTTTTTAACTTTACGTGCTATTCCGATGTCGATGCGATGGATCGCCTGGGAGAGGCACTATTCTAGTTTACTCTTAACAAGTTGGGCATGGTGGATTCCTGATTCCTCCTATGCACCAAGCACGGGGATGGATTTTGATCGGACAATACATGGTTCCCTAGCACAATTCTACTCCCTTTTAAAAAGCAAGGAGAGGATGATTTAACTTGGGAGTTGACACTCTTGTAATTATGGAAGAAGTTATATCAGCAACAGTTGCTAGTACAAGACAATCATGGATCATGGCATCAACTTTACACAATTACCATCGAAGCACTGCTAGCTGTTCCCTTTGATATCTAACATGCTTGCAAAGCCACTATTGCCATGAAATGCTTGTGTAGTTGTGTGTGGCAAAAATTGCTGCTGTAACAGCATCAGAAAAAAAAAATAGCAGTTGCAGTTATTGTTTTGTAGAGCACCATCAGAACGTAATGAAGGAACCATTTCCTTAGAAGCGAAGTCTGAATTATGAATATCTGTTTTAGTCCGCATATCGTGATTGCACCAAACATTGTGTTGACAGCCATCTCCATCATTGACAGTTCTAGAAATTGTAGGTAGATTATTGGCTAACCACTCTTTGACCGCAGAAGCACAAAAAAAGTAATCAAACATTGTTGTTAATAGTCTTTTGCTTATTGCCAATCCTTTCGTTTTCATTTGCGGCCATGATCTCTTTTATGTTGCAAAATAAAAAATGCATGTAACGTTTTCAGTTCCATTGATCAATTATTTATTCATAGTTGAAAGAAAATCTACGGGCATCTCCTTTCTCCTATAGGCCAATAATACGTGATTTTGCACGAGCGCACGTCTCCACTAAATTTTCCAAGAATCATCAAATAAAGATAGCATTTCAAGTCTAAAAAAATAAAGGAACGTGTATATGTGTTCGTCGAAGAATGTCGCATACAATATGATAATACAACCAAAAGATATACGAATACAATAGGCAGATGACAAATCTGACAAGAAACATGAACCGTTTCAACCGAGCTTACCGACGTCATTGAGTTGAAAGCTCCAACAATTATCATGCATGTTGGCAAATGAGCTTGGCATCTAATCATTGGCCACTTTTCAATTGCCTAGAGGTGAGCATGAGACATCAAGGGCGTCATCCTATGAACAAAGCACCCACCGTTTCATGCGAGCAGTAAACAAGCCAACAAGGATCTTGCTGGAAAGATAAGATCGCAGAAGGCAATCCTTGCAACAAGAAAACATAGAAGGTTGAGATTTCTCTTTTTTTTTTTTGATGAAGGAAGATTTTATTAATTTCAAGAACATTACATCGAAGTGATACAATTTCTTGAAATTCTCCCGGCCTCTGCTTAAACTTGAGATTTCTCTTTAAATGAAATTTGAAAAGGGTCATGAGATTCGGCTGTATTGAGTCCAATACACAAATTCTTGGCAACCTGGTTTATATAATGTTTGTTCTATTGATGCATCGACCTTTCAACTGTCTCTTAGCTATATTATTTTAATAAAACTCTACATGGAGAAGAGAGCAGGTGAGGAAAGAGAATTCATGATTTCTTATTGAAAAAAGGCAAACTAATCATAGAAAAAAACGCAAATAGTGATGGAGTATGAGGGAAAAAATATGATGAAAATAATATAAAATAGTTAGTTGAATAATTTTAGAAACGAACTATTAAAGATATTGTCTCTAGTACTGTGTACAGGTGAGTTTGAATCATTAGAGACAATCTTAAGAGATAGACTATTGTACATGTCTTATAGATGGTTTTATATTGTGTATACTATTATATAAAAAATATTAATTGTATGATAAATAATTACATATAACTATATAGATAATTCATTGTTTGAGCTGTATTTATTTATATCTATAGATGATACGTAGGAGTATTATTCCCTTTGTATATTCAGGAAAACAAAACAAGAAAGTGATTTTTTTTCATAGAATAAAATAGCTTCTTCTAGCTATATAAAAATAGTGAGCAATACTCAACAAGTTATCTATACTGCCGTACATGCTCTAATGGGCCAGCCTGACCGGACCGGCCTGTGCGGAGTGGGCCCGAGCGCAAGCTGCCTGCACGGAGCCCAGTCGCCGATGCCGAAGTTCGAAGTGGCAGTCGGCGCACCGTGCACGGACGTCGGCGTGGCGCAGGCCACGGGAGGCCAGATGCGCAGGAGCAGGACTCCGACGCGCACCCATCAGCTCCTGGTTTGGGCCGAGGCCGGTCGGTCCAGTAAAGTTGGGAGAGATTTTGGATTTTTTATTTAATATTTATTTTTAATCGTTTTTTCAGAACTAGTCGCCCGCGGGAAAAAATTTCAAAAATACCCGCCCGTCGCCCCGCTTTGGGCGTCGCCTCTGTCTGGCGAACGGCGGGTCCCACTAACTGATCGGCTAACTTGGCCGACGAAGCGTCGTTCGGCGTCATGTGGCGAGTCTGCACGCTGTCGGCGTCTGGTGATCGTCGCCAGGCGCGAAGCGATCGCTGGGGCATCTTGTGACAAGGGCATTTAAAAAGCCCCATGAACAACAATATCCATTTGCGTTACGTACGAAATTTGCTCATTGTGAGAGAAGAAAGAAAGAGGAAAGGAAGAGAGGAAAAAAGGGAGGAAAAAAAAAAAGGGAAGAAAAAAGGAAAAAAATATCCGTCGTTTTTGAAGGTAAGTTCGAATATTTTGTACTCATATTTTTGAAATGTTAGTATTGTATAATTTTTGAAATGTAGAAATGTAGTATTTAGAGATTTAATGTAGTATTTAGAAATATTAGGGTTGAGATGTTGAGAATTAATATAGTATTTAGAAATTTAATGTAGTTAGGATTGAATAGTACAAATATTAGGCAATGTTTAGAGATTTAATGTAGTTTTAGAATTATTAGGATTGTAGTATTTAGAAATTTAATTTAGTTAGGATTGGATAGTAGAAATATTAGGCAATGTTTAGAGATTTAATATTTAGTATTTGCGGTATGTAATATTTTAGAGATTTAATATTTAGTATTTACGGTATTTAATATTTTAGAGATTTAATATTTAGTATTTGCGGTATGTAATATAGGTAATCGAATTACTTATTTATAGTCAATGACCATGTTACGTTAAAATTAGTATATTTAAAAACATGGCGGTAGCTATTACAAATCATGAGGGTAAAATTTGACGACAATATATTGTGACATTTATATAGCGGTTAGGTGGAGAAATGATGATTTTTTCTTGTTCGACGTTGTAGGCGATGTCGGAGACATTGTATTTTCAGATATTCTATGGAGATGGGGAGATAGCACGGGGGCGAATGGAGTCGATTTGTCGAAATTTCAAAGATCATCTGAGGCATATCTAGGCCAAGAGATAGGACATCTGAGGGTTTGATGGAGTTTATATTTGGATGTTCGGTTTGGATGCCCAGAGTGTTAATTTGCGGGTTTGAGCGATAGTAAGCGTCTGCAGACTTTTTATGGAGAGTCGATTCCTATTAACGCGACCTCGGCATGGAGGAGCTATGTTGGATATCTGTTGAGAGCGGGGTTGGCCGCTCATGTTCTTTGTAGATTGGTACAGTACCTCCATCGAAGTCGGAGGTGCGTGATGTCGGGTAGATATTACGGAGGAGGAATCTGATATATGCAACAACGCGATGATGAAGGTGGTGGCGAGGTTGGCGGTGGCGGCGGGATCGAGGCGAGGAGCCACCGTGGAGGCGCGGTGGCCGACGAGGGGAAGAGGTGGAGCACATAGTTGAGTTGATGGAGGAGGAGGACCGTGCGGATGAGGAAGTCCACGATGGCGAACGCCGGACGAGAAGGACAATACTCTGAGGTGCTGTCCTAGTCGCGTGGACTAAATATAATTTGAAGACGACAATGAATGAAGGAGCAGAGATGCATGGGAGTATCATGAGAACGAGGTCGCGCAGGGGGCCATATATAAAGACAAAGAGGCCGTGATGGATGCGGTGAAGTACTGGTCAATGTCTCTTCGGCGCCAATTCAGGGTAGTGAAGTCCAGCAAAAAAGACTACGACGTGAAGTGCGTAGTTGATTCGTGCCCATGGCGGGTGCACGCATACAAGGGGAAGTGGAGGGACTATTGGAAATGTTCCATAGTGACGGAGCATAACTGCCAACTGGAGGAAGCGGAGCAGGAACACCGCAATCTGTCGTCCACTTGGGTGGCAAATGTGTTTTATGGTCAGATCGTCGACAATCCGCACCTGCAGCCTCGATCCATTATCAGAGCCGTGGAGGAGAGGTTTCAGTACAAGATTAGCTACGGAAAGGCTTGGAGAGCAAAAAAACACTTTTGCAAATACGGTTCGGGACATACGAGGCTTCTTACGAGAATATTCCACACTTGCTCGGGGCAATATGAAGTAGGAATCCGATGCGGTCATCGACCTTGCGGAGTTTCCGCGGATGGTGCGTCTTGGCGGTAAGTGGGTCTTCGCAATGAGCCTTCTTCGCCCTCGGCGCATGCATTAATGCCTTCCCAAGACTGTCGCCGGTCATTTGCATGGGCGGCACATTCCTCACAGAGAAATACAAGGGCGATTCTAACAAAGAATCGCGGTGGACACCAACAACCAGGTTCTACCGGTCGCATTGGCCTTCGTGGAGGGGGAAAACACGGAGAGCTGGTACTGGTTTCTTAAAAGAGTCAAGATGGCAGTTGTGCAAGACCGCCTCGATGTATGTGTCATCCATGACCGACATGCAGGGTTGCTGAGGGCGATCGTGGATATGCAACAAGGGTCCGACGTCGTGGGAGTAGCAAAGTGGCGAGACCTGAAGAGCAGGTGGTGCATGAGGCACATGGGTGCCAATTTTTTCCGTCGGTTCAGAACAAGGAACTTATGAACATGTTCAGCGGTACAGGCAAACAAAACCCGGCGGAGAAAGTTCGAGTCATTTGTGGAAGGCGTTGGATGAACTAACCAAGAAGCAATCATCAATCCAAGGGATGGCGCTAGTTCGTCAAGGAACCCTATGGTGTACCACGAGCAAGGAGATGACCCTGACCTTGTGTGCGCTCCCGACCGAGCGCGCAAACATCCGGCGTGGGCGGGGCAAGCATAAAGAGTTTCACGGACCGGATACGACACGAGCCGTTGGAGAAATGGTCCATTCGCATAACGAGGCGGTTCCGCTATGGAATAATGACAACCAACTGGCGGAGATTTACAACTGGGTAATGAAAGGCGCGAGATGCCTCCCGTTGGTGGGCATTGTTGAGGGTGTGTTACTAGGCACCCAAAGATATTTCGTTGAGCGGTACAAGGCCTCCGTTGCATGTATGTCGGACAATCGCCTATCGTACTCGACGGTTGTCTCTACGTACATGGCAAACAAGACACGGAAGGCACAGACACATCGCTTGACATCGGAGAGTGGCGTGGAACGGAGGTACCACGTGCACTGCGGTGACCGGGGTCGAAGAGGTGCCCACCGGCAGAGGACTTCCCATCTGTGCATACTCCGAGCTGCTGACTGCGAGTGCTCCTGCCAGAAGCCACGCCTGCTGCACTTGCCGTGCTTCGCGCGTGATTCTTTGCAGAAAGCGAGACACACCATCATGTCGTCCGTACATCTCCCACTACTACTACAAGCAAAGTATTCTCAACACGTAGCATAACGAGGTGTACGGGTACCGGGTCGATGGATCGTTCACGGCAGCCCCCCCTCCAGGGCATCGATGGGTACCGGACATCCGAATGTTGAAGCAGAAGGTCGGGCGTCGAAGGACACGGCGTATTAGGAACGATATGGACGAGTCTGAGGCGCGTCGTAATTGTGGATAATGCAATTCTATGTACCAGTTATTTGTTGTCTCCGTCAATGTATTTTCGATTCTATGTACCAGTTAATTGTTGTCCCCGTCAATGTATTTTCGATTCTATGTACCAGTTAATTGTTGTCCCCATCAATGTATTTTCGATTCTATGTACCAGTTATTTGTTATCCCCGTCAATGTTTTTTTGATTGTATGTACCAGTTATTTGTTATCCCCGTTAATGTAATATTTGAATATGGAACATTGCATTACTTTTCATTTCATTTTTTGTAGTTGCAACGTGTACCATGAATTTGCTTTCTAACCATGAATTTGCTTTGTAACCACGCAGGTACAGGCGACGATGGCGAGAGTTGGGCGTGCTGCTGACGCTACTCCCGAGCTGCTAGACCAGCACGTGGACTTGACCCACCGGTCTAGGTTGTCTGCAGTTGAGGGCCGGCGGCTGGGGACACTGCGGTCTCGGGTGCCGAACGAGTTTCTTCGGATCGACCCGCGCTGGGTTCCACAGTAAGCTGCCGAGTTTTCGCACTCTTTTACTTACCTGCTAATGGAATTTTAACGACGCTACACGCTACGTGCGAGATTCTGGTGACGACTTACTTCCGCTTCGCCGGATGGTGGAGCGACGATCGTGGAGGGCCCGCATGTCACTCGGTTCTCGTCGACCGGTCCTGGCGGACCGCTCTCGTGGACCGGTGGAGACCGGAGACACACACGTTCCACCTGTCGTGCGGAGAGATGGCTCCCACGCTGCAGGACGTGTCGTACCAGTTCATGTCCACCGAGGACCACGGGCCACCACCCCAGCGAGACACCGAGCAGCCGACACAAGACGCTACCCCTCGGGAGCGGGCTGGGCTAGGAGGGTCGTCCATCGCCGTCGCCACTCACGTACCCACCGAAAGCGGATCGGGAGGCGTCGCCGTGGTGACTTATTGTACAGTTGTACTTTTGTAATTTATTTATCTTCAGCACCATGTTGTCTAACTATCTGAACTAAGTGCTTGCATTTGCGTAGGTTATGTTTTCTTAGCCATTTTCCTGATTTTCGCAACTTCGTGCCGGAGCAACGTCCGCATAGCTCGCCAATATATAATTGGCTATTAATAAACGATGAAAAAATAGCCTGCTGTGCATTCTATGTAAGGAGGCACACTGCCCGAAGGTAAATTTCGCCCTGAAATGGGGCGATAGCCCTGATATGTCAGGAGGCACACTGCCCCAAGGTAAATTTTGCCCTAAAATGGGGCGATAGCCCTGATATGTCAGGAGGCACACTGTCCCAAGGTAAATTTCGCCCTAAAATGGGGCGATAGCCCTGATATGTCAGGAGGCACACTGCCCCAAGGTAAATTTCGCCCTAAAATGGGGCGATAGCCCTGATATGTCGAGGCACATCGCTCAAGGTAAATATCGCCCCGAAATGGGGCGATCGCCCCATACCCAGGTGATATCTACCCTTTATAATCTTCGCTCAAGACGCCTCGCATACCCAATGGCGAGAGAACAAGAAAAACAAGAGAGAAGGGAAGGAGAAAGAACAATGTCGTTCTCACTGTCGCCTCTTGACAAGCGAAGTCCTCCGCCTCGAATATCCGGATGCGATGGCGTCGGCGCCCGATTCTGCGGAGTTGCCCGACCCAAATCGATTGCAACCTCTGGCGAAGATGATGCAATCTACCCATGGAGAGACGGCGCGCGCTTCACTCTGTGTGGCCGCACGTACAAGGTAAACCCATCAAGCGTCCACACAATATAGGGTGACACTACCATCTCATGCATCGTTCTTTCTTTTCTCAAAGACGAGGGCGGTGTTGCTTCTTCCAATGGATCGACGGGCGAACGACGTGACTCTTAATTTCTCAACAAGCGCCACGACAACTACCCCGCTTCGCCGAGAACTTCACCCGTGGGAGGCCGCCAGATATGTCCTTTTCTAGATCGACCCGAGCTTAGGGCGGTGTGCAAGGGCCAACCGACGGTGAGTTTCATGCGACATACTCATGTTGAACTCACAAAGTAGTAGTTCTAAACCAGTTCATCGCACACAGGAGTTCAAAAGGACACTTGCAAACATCAACAAGTCAAAGGAGGAACCTCCTCCAGGGCCACCCGAAAGCCCTGACGTTTGCGTACATAGCCTCGAGGCAGTGGTTGATACATGCCACGGTGATCTAGCGGACCGGAGATTTTACCGGTGCCCCTTTGCCGAGGAGGAACGGTGCTGGTACTTTAACTGGGTGGACCCGGAGACGTACCACCCACATCTCAGGCAACCTGCATGGGATAACTGGGGGGAGCAACCCTCTCCATGGTGCCACTACCGCCCGAAAAGCGGACCCGAAAGCGCCTACGGTGTTATGCAACCACCAAAGGGCATCTTGCATTGATTGCGGGCACGCTTCGGTTGTCCAAGCATAAGCCCAACACATACCTCCTGCACCATATAGTGGAGTGCGAGCCGAAAGCAGGCGTCTCGCATGTCTCCGCCAACGCCAACACAGCGAGAGGTGCTTAGAAGGGTTCCTCCTCTCGAAGAAGAAGGGACAAGGAAGCAATGGCCGAGGTCCGCACCACGCAACAAATCCTCGGCGCGTTCGCGCGGACCACCCGGGAACCCGGTGGTATTAACATAGGGGCGCCGAATCGGGATGACATGCCCATATAGGAGGCGAAATCCACATAAACAACAACCAAAATTTAAGTCTTATACACCGAGACGTCACGGCATAGGCCACCCAATGGGCGGCATACCGGAGAACTACGGAACCCCATGGAGTTCTTTCATAGTAGGGATTGAGCGGTGTCCGATGACACGTCGCAATATTAGAACGGGTCAGGTAATATGCAGAAAATGTCTTACATCATTCTGGCTGTACCCAGATAGGCGGAACGATCATTTGTTCCACCACGACGAACAGTGCTTTCCTTATTAACCTCGTCACTATTGTAATGCCCATGTAATATAATATAATCTAATCTATTGCTTATTTTATCATCTGAACTTTCGGTGTATGTGCCATTATATATGTATTGTTTGAATTTTAAAAAATTCGTCATATATTAAAATCATTTGAAATTTTTATGGTAATATCACTGATTTATCAGGAACCTCCATAAAAAGTTTCAAAATTTTCAGACCTCGTAAAAGTTTTCATGGTTTCGTGGCGCATGAGTGCCTTTTCGATTTTCGCAACAAAAGGCGGGCAACGTCCGACCATCTCGCCCATCGTAAGTGGTAGCCCGCATTGCGTGGCCGCCTTGATTTTTCCCTATTTTTTGACCATGTCCTACACATCTGCGGGACTCTGGCGCTAAGTGGCCACGATTTTCGTGGTTTCGTGGCATGAGTGCCTTCCGATTTTCGCAACAAAAGGTCGGGCAATGTCCGCCATCTTGCCCGTCGAAAGTCGAGCTCGCGTTCGCGTAGAGGCCACCTTTCATTTTTTCAGATTTTTTGACCGTGTCCGCCTATCCGTGGGGCTACGAAAACACCCAAGTGGTCACGATTTACGTGGTTTCGTGGCGCGAGTGCCTTTCCGATTTTGGTAACAAAATCTGGGCAACGTCCGCCATCTCGCCCGCAATGAAGTGGTATCCCACATTGCGTGCCTACTGCTTTTTCCGTATTTTTTCAACCGTATTCGGTGGACCCTTCGAGGCTACGAAAATACCTAAGTGAGATGCGTATTACTAACGAACTAAAACAATTTTTCCGGTTCATTACATGACAATAAGTTTTTTCTAATTCGTCGATTCAATACAACAATTTTACAAACAATTTACAACAAAAAATTTCAAAAAAATATCTACTGACCGAGGCGTCGGTACATTTTTATATATTTTTAGTTCTGCCGTTATGTTCATGAGTTTTTTGTTAGGCAGCCCGCCGCTCGCCCGTCTGACGTCGCCAAGCGAAGTAACGGGCGGTATTTTTGAAATTTTTCCATGACGACTAGTTCTGAAAAAAGCGATTAAAAATAAATATTAAATAAAAAAAATTCGAGATTTTGGTTAAACCGGACTGACACCTTTTGGGTGTGATTTCTAAACGCTCTGTCGTTCAGTTACTACTAGTGGTTGCTTTTGGTCTGGAGAAGAAATACGGCGAACAGAAAAAGAGAGAGAGAAGAAGTTCTGTCGTTAAGATTAAATCTCGCCGAAATCGTGAGTTCTTTAATCAAAATTTGACTTTTTTTTACTGAATTTGATCGGATTTGGCCCAATAACTCTTTCTTAAGTCATCTTTCATGAAATTTGTTGAAAAACCGAATTTTTGAGACATTTTATAATTTTGATAGAAACACTGTCAGATGTTTATAAAATTGTACAAGTTTTATCATGCTCTAAAAAATTTATGGTACTATCTTTATCAGTGTAGAATCATACAAAAAATTTCAAATAATTGAACTTCAATTGTTATTTTTGAAAAATCAAAAGCAAAATAAACACAACTGAGACAGTAAGCTTGTCAAAATTTCATAAATTCGCTTGAGTGTGATCATGATCCAAAATTTTTATGAGAGCTTATGAATTGCCTCAAAAACCTTATCTAAAATTTTTAAAAACTTAAACTTTTGGTTTGCTCAATCAAATCTATAGATGCATTAAACTTCATTTGTTATCTTTCAAAAATAAAAAACCCAAAGAACACAAATGGTACAATACCACTGTAAGAATTTTAGAAGTTTACTGAAGTGTGATCATGATCTAAAATTTTAATGAAAGTTTAATAATTACTTGAACACCCTTCTCTAAAAGTTTAAAAAAATTCTAACCCTTTTTTCTTTGCTCAATCAAATCTATCTATTGATTATCACATTTTTATCAGAACAGTAGCACTGTCACAATTTTTTAAAATTCTTCAAGCTTGATAATAATATGAAAATTTTATTCTAACATTGATGATACTTTAGGACCATCCACAAAAAATTCAATTGAATGTGTTTTGAATCATTTTTCATTCAGTTGAAATTTGCCGATCAGCCTTCAATAGCACTGTCCTGATTTTTAAAATTATTTAGGCTTGATCATGATCTAAAAATTTTATGAGAATATTATTAATGTGTTAGAACCATTCGAAAAAATCTCAAAATGTTCTAACGTGGTTTTCACTATTTTTCATTTGGTTGAAATTTTATCGGTCAGCCTTTTATCAGAATAGTAGCACTGTCAGAATTTTTCAAAATTCTTCAAGCTTAATATGAATATCAGTGATATGTCAAGACCATCAACAAAAAAAATTTAAAAAAGTTCACATCGTTTCGACTATTTTTTGCTCGGTTGAATTTCACCATGATTTCGTCATTTCTCAGAGAAATTTCGGTATTTTGGACCAAATTTTGGCTCAAAAATTCAGAATTTCAAATTTTATTTTTGAATTTTTATTAGATTTTGTCCAAAGGTCCAAGATTTCGCTGAAATTTTAGATTGCACCCACTTCCGAGATATGGACCAAAAACAAAATTTGAAACCCTGACTGACACTAAGTTAGGGTATTAAGTTTATCTAGGATATATGGAAAGAACTAGGTATCTATTTAATTAAAAAGGAATTGGTATCTAAATTTAAGCTGATGAGCTCTAAATATGCCAAAATAGTCCATGTCACGTCAGATTTTTTTTTCATTTCAAACCAACACGTTTGCTGTTACTCATCAAGATTTCAAATTTCGTTTTTGGACCACATCTCGGTTGCGGCCGAAATCCAGATGAAATTCAAACTAAATGAAATCCAGCAATTTTGAGACTCAGAAAACCGAAATTTTGGACGACCAAAATTTTGGCCATTTTGAACCACATGTAAAATAGTCTTCCGAGGCTAGAAAAAATATAAAAAAATCATGCAAACATTTATCTATATTTCCTATATGTTTTAATGCAAAATACTAATAAATATTTGCACATTAAAGACCCTAAATTTATAAATTTTGGTAGCATTTTGACTATTTTCGAATTTTAACACTTACATTTGGCAACAATCAATATATATTATAATCACAAATGATAAATATAAAATAAATTTAACACACATGACATTCACATTCACCAATATCATGCCGTTGTGTCCATCCCACTGCATTCATGTTGTTCAAGAAACAATATAGCACAAGCTAGCCAGTGTAGTATTCATATTGTACAAGAAATAATGTCACCTATTAAATGTGTACTTTGCTTGATATATGTGTGAGAATTTTAGCTCGTTATGCGATTTGAGTTATTTATCAAACTTTTTAGGATTTCATCATAACACATGGACAACTTACTAGTATCTACAAACAACTGACCCTTTATGGTGTGCCTACGGGCACATATTCGAATTATCAATTTTGATTATTGGCACGTGGGTCTCAGTATGACATGTAATACAGTGGCAATGCTGAAATTAATACAATACATTGAATTGTAAATCTTTGTTAATGCAATGCATGAACGTGGTATATATAGTATAATTTACTAATTCATTTTTTTTGTCCTTATTACATGATCATCATTGGATATATGAGAGTATCTAAGCCAAACAAAGCCACACAGGATTGTTCATGACATCATAAATCAAAGGTTTATTAATTTGTATATGTATTTTTTTTACAAATTTTTCACATATATTCCTTATAAAAAGGTATTATAATTCTCCACAAAAAATTAGAGTGAAATCCGGTCCTAAAACATCAAAACCGGCTGGTTGAATATATGGCATTTCGGTCAAAAAGCCGAAATTTTAGTGAAATTTTCTAAAATCATTATGACAATTTAAAAAAATTTAATTTAATTCAATCAAAATTTGAAATCTTGTCCGCCGAAATCGAAAATCTTAATGAGATTTCAAACCTGCTTAGTCACTAGTCACTACAGCTGGTCAGTGACACCGACACCGAGCACTGAACCGAAGAACCACACAGCACACCGGGCCTAAAACAATTGGAGCGGAAAAAGCCGATAAGGAATGGAATTCTAGATGACAGCAGCAGCTTTCAGCGTCCGGCTCCCTTTCAGTCCATCACCAATTCACCACCCTCCAGTTCCCAAACCACCCCCTTATCTTCCCCCTCCTCGTCGTCGTCGCCCGCAAGGTGTGCTTAATTTCTTGTTCCTTTTAGTTTTTGTTGCTAATTATGCCGCATAGATAGAACTACTACCGCCGCTATATGTTCGATGGATCGATCGATCCATTTGTTGGTTAATTGTGTCTCGGTCGATCTGGGGGCTTATACGGGAGAGACTCATGCAAATTCTGGCCTAGCTAGATTAGGGTTGCTAGATACCTGTCTATGGTTTTCTTCTTTCCCTCACCCTGATGCGAAAATAAGGCTAGGGCTTCGTAGGATCAACAGAATTCCTGGTGGAAGAGTGCATGATGTCGAGGTCGAATACGTGGCAAAATTCTTCTTCTTTTTTTTTTTTTGGGTGCGGGTGGAAGAGGTGGTCGTAGTTACGCCGGTTCTAAGGATGCTACTCAGTGTTTCCCGAACATCTTGGCTTGGGAAAACAGTGGTAAAATCATCACCTTTGGCGGTTGAGCTTAAAAAAAATTCCACACGGGTACAATTGCCGATTAGCCTTCGGTCTCTATCCTACAAAGACTAGTCATATCAAGATCATTGTTTCCATTAAATTTTGCTCCTCGTAGCGTCTGAGTATTTTATCCCCAATATGCTCGGTAATAGTCCGTTTAAGCTTTTGACTACATAAATTGGTTCAACGAAACCAAGCACATGCATGTTCTAGTGACTGTGTGTGATAGGCTGATAGCCATGCACTTGCTGTTGCTGGTATAATCTGAACTAATTTTTAGAGGAAAAGGGGAGAACAAACGTTGTTCTTAACTATTGCCTGTCGAAAATCTGTGAACTAAAAAGTTTCTTTGGCATGTTGGTCTTCATTTATGTTAAAGTTTGCACAAGTTGTCAAATCTCGAATATTACCTTCTGCTCCAGTATGGAAGTTCAGTGAGCAATTCTCCGGCAAAGTTACAACACAAATTAGATATAGAAGATGGTCAATCTACTATTTTGAGCACCTTTTTGGGTGTTTGCATGGTCCCCTTCCTATATAGTTTGTGTTTTGCTTATAATTTTAGGCACTTTCTAATATACTCTGTGTTTGGTTTATCATTCAGGCACTGAATAGTATCTGCATATTACCCCCCTCAAGAAATAGACTTTGGATCGATAGGCCATAACATAACATAACAATTGTTGCAAATGCATTTTGAACACGCTTTCTCAAAAAAATAATGTTGTTTACTCCTAAGGTCAAGTTTGTTTTTTGATAGGTTACTAAAGTTAGTGAACTAGTACGGTGCTATTCCACATTACTACTATTCAAACAACAAATGGTGTCCCCTGGACCTTATACACATGACGAACTTTGCGCTGCTACTGAATGCTTAATTTGTTACAGAATCAAGGAATATGTCAAATAGAGCCACACATTGGTGCTATGCGTGCCGGCGGCCAATTCAGGTCCGTGGGCAAGATGCTACCTGCCCCAACTGCAGCGATGGCTTTATCCAGGAAATCAGTGAGATGGAGGGAACAATGAACCCTTATGGCTTTGCTAGACCAGACATTGACGAGCATCCGGATCGTCGATATGGAATGATGGAGGCAATGTCTGCCCTCACGCGACGACGGATGGCAGGTATAGGCACTGAAGGTGAGTTTGATCTCCACGGCAGACAAGGGACCAGCACACAGCAGGGCATGATCCCTTCAGGTGCCGGTCATGTTCTGATATTTGGAGGCACTCTACCTGCGCATGTGAGTGAGCATGGAGGATTCAGTGTCCTCTTCAGGGGAGGCCCGACACTTGGTGACGAGCGCGGCAACTTCGGTGGTTACTTTGTTGGTCCCAGCCTTGAAGCCCTCTTTGAGCAGCTACTCCAGCAGAACCCTCAGGGCCCTCCTCCTGCTCCGCGGTCGGCGATCGACTCCATGCCTGTGGTGAGGATAAGCCGCAGGCACCTTCAGGCTGACCCGCACTGCCCGGTTTGCCAGGACAAGTTTGAGGTCGGGTCCGAGACGAGGGAGATGCCGTGCAACCACATGTACCACACTGACTGCATCGTTCCATGGTTGGTTCAGCACAACTCTTGCCCCGTCTGCCGCCACCCGCTGCCATCACAGGGATCATCAGGCAGCAGCATCGGTTCGCATTCAGCTTCGACCAATCCTGACGGAACTTCTGGTCATGGGGTTGCCAGCAATGGTCGTGGTCTCGCGCCAAGAAGGCGTAGCTCCCTCTCATTCCTCTGGCCGTTTGGCTCATCTAGCTCCAGTTCCAGGTCTTCCTACCAATGTGAGGGAGCTACAGGTGATACTACAGTTTATGAACATCCAGGCCAATTAAGCTATGCTCAGTGGCATTACAACCACTGAACTCACTCTGCATCAATGGGATTCGCCTGCAGGTGACACGGATGTGGTGCCGGTGCCTGTGATAGTTGTTCATTGATGATAATGCGGAGGCTTGTTGCCCTTGCGGTCCTTCAGTTAAGGTGTATAGCGTTCATCCTGTGTCGTCTGGGGTCTATGACTCTATATGCAGGTCCGGGTTCGGATGATTATGAATGGAAAAATGTGGCAACTGGTACTACATTACTAAATACGCGTGGACTATATCATCAACAGTTCTGCAATATGAACAGAATGTTTGTAAATTTGAACTGCTTTGTTCTACTTTTCGTATTGACACTGTATGTTTAATTATGCTTTACCTTAGGTTGCATCGTTGTTAATAGCATGCCGGTATTGACTCGCATTTCCCAGAGCATGCTGTTTTGAGTACAGCATGAAGTAATCCTGAATCCATGCCAATTTGATCGTGACATGTAATCCATCCAGAAAAATGGACAACCGTTGTCAACCAAACAACGTGCTTAAGAATTCCCATTCGGACTAGCTAATGAACACTACAGTCTACAGCACCCAGTGAACTTGAGAAGCTAAAAACTAAAAAAAAATGGCACTGAGATGATTGTACGAGGCACAGATTTCAAAGAAATAAGACCAAATGTATGAAAACTGTACATGCATTAAAATAAGGCCGTCCAGAATGTGACAAGATCGGCAGCAACTAGCGTATTAGTAAGTAGTCCCAGAATAGAGGCGGTTCTCCCTCATCGACAGCAATAACCAGCAAATAGGACAGGATTCAAAGAAAAGAAGAAGAAAAAGATATCTGAGTTCTCGACTGGTTTATGTAGCAAGGCGTTTAACACCCTTCACCAGCCGCCACCGCCGCTGGAAGACCCCCACCCACTTCCGCCATCCTGTGCTGGGACCACCTTCTTGGCGCTGCCCCATCCTGAGTCATTAGAGCCGAATCCAGCAGCATCAGTGCCACCAGCAGTTGCTCCCCAGCCTCCGCCGCCACCATTGCCATCGCCACCGCCTCCGCCGCCACCATTGCCATCGCCACCGCCTCCGCCACTACCACCTCCCCAGGAGGAACCACCACTGCCGCCTGTGCCCCATCCGCCTGCACCACTGCCAATATTATCAGTCCATCCTCCACTGTTGCCGCCACCACCACCACCACCACTCCCACCTCTACCACCATCATCACTGCCAAAGTTACCACGACCACGCCCGCGCCCACGTCCACGACCGCCAGAACTGTTCCTTGAATCAAACCTACCTCCTGCTTTAGAGAAAAGGAGATAAATAAAGAGTGCTTGCATACTTATGAGGATCTACTACCATTGTAGTAATTAGTAAATAGCAGGTCACAGCCCACGCCAGGGTTAATGACCGGTAGTAACTGGCTTGTTACAAGTCATATCAAGCTTATTTTTTGCCAGATTTGAGTGGAAATCCTCTATGATGCATTGAAGACCACGGAAAGAAAACAGGAGAAAAATAAATAGAAAAGGGAAAAAAGAGTGGAGCTGAAGACCACTAAGAACAGGCTGGTTTCCTGAAAACCAGAGGGTAACACTTAATTTTCCCAGGAAATTATTTTTGAAACGCTGGCTCATGCAACAAAGGAACATTGGAATTGACCCTAAAGAATGCTACAGCTAGCTGAAATGGACACTATCAAGTGTATGGTTTCACTGATAAACTCTGAAGAACAATGTTAACAATTCAAGTCCTTGATGGAAATATTAAGCAATGCAAACATCTTTTACTTATAAAGCTGGCTAATCAATACCATGCAGACAAGAGTGACAAAAAAGCTGTAAACAAATTAACACTGACCTGATCTTCCAGATGAAGGCCTATCCCTATCATTGTTTTCTCCCTTCCATCCATCATTAGCACCACCAGAACCCCAAGCTGAATTTTTCATAGGCACCATTGCGGCGACATTCCGCATTGATGGACCAGAATCAGGTGGCGGTTTGTCAATATGCTTCTGGAAATATGACACAAGGCGATCAATATTGTCAAAGTCCCTCTTCCGAAACCTTAAGCCCTTTGGGTACAACCCAACATACTCATGATGTGGATTTGTACTCCTAATGTAAGACAATATAAAGGTGCCTGGATGTTCATGAGATATGCCAAAACAATAGACTATTCTCGTAGGATTCTCTGCCTTCTCTGCCCTTAACATATCATCAACCTCACTTTTTAACCCCTTCCTGAATTTGCGGTAAGAGAGCATGCTTTTCAGGTGGCCTACTAATGGATCCACATATCTGTCTATAACCTGTATATTTGTAAAAGGAAAGATCCATCAGTTAGCTCACCAATCTAACTGCTACAACAGAGATAGAATTGCAGCTAATTGATATAAATTAAAGAAAAAATTACTATTGAAGTCTATCATGTGTAATAACCTCATCCAGATCTTCAAAAGTTTCATTATCAATTGTTAGTGTTTTTCCAAGGCGAAGCAAACTTGTGATATCTTTATGATCCTTTCCACTTTCAGTTATCTCCTTGTGCGCATAGACACCATCAAAAATTTTCAGAGTAAGTGTTAGAAATGATGGCCCCCTAGAACTAGGCCGAATGACCTTCTCACCAGGCTCTTTGTCTGATAAGAACTGTTTCAATAAACAGAGTTTCAATCAGATAGTATCACAGAATGAAAGGGAAAAAAACTAGTGCAGAGAACAGAATCTGTTTAATAAGACAGCATCACAGCAAACCTGCATCGCTTCTTCAGCTGTCAGGTTCTGAAAGTGAGGATGGACAATCATTCGGGGCTTGAAATGTTTCTTTGCAAGTTCCTTTTGTTTCCGAACCTTATCTTGTTCATTCTGTGAAGACATGTCTTGTTCATGATAGTATGGATCATAATTACTTCTGGAAAATGGTCTTCTCCTCATTTCACTGGCCTTGCATGTTAGGTAAACCATGAACCTATTTTTATTCACATTCTTAATTTTGCCAGTTAGCACATCACCTTCATGTAACTGCAGTGATTCTGGATCAAAGCCATCATCAGAATAGTTGTCTCCCATAACTATTGCTTTCAAACCAGAATCAAAGGTGCAAATGATTCGGTTCTCTTGAATATTACGAACAGTTACTTGAACAATCCTTCCATCTGATATGGTGTCCTCAGTTTCACCAGAAAGCATCCAGAATTCCTCATCTGGACTTGGCTCAGCATAAGGTGTCCTCCAATCATAAAAACCACACAACAGCTCCATCTTTATATCACGCAATGTTTCCCTTTTTTGCAAATCTTCTGGAATACTCTTCATGTATTCATCAATGTCAAGAACTCTAAGCATTTGCGGCCGTTCTCTTACATGCTCAATTGCCATCTCTTGCTCATCATCGTCCATCTCATTCGCTTCATGTGGTGCATCCTCAGCATGGACATCCTTGGCCAAATTCTTTGCCAACGCATATGATTCAGGATGGATCCTTGTATCCTCAAGCAGATCAATGATTTGAGCACTAGCTGCAGCTGCACCACTCCGTCGGACACGTAAAAACCCAGACGCATTCATGAATACTTTCCTGCCTAGAGGTTTTACGAGCTCCTTGCGACTAAAAATGGATCCCTCTCTTACCAATTCCTTCTGCAAAGCTGAAGCTTTGCGAGGCCCCAGGCCAGCAACAAATTGTAGAGTTGAAAAATGCCACTCATGACTAGCAGCAAGATTAACATCAAAACCTATCTGATTTGTAGCATCGACCATTACTTGCTCAACAACTTCATACTTCTCATCAGGAGTAAGAAACTGTTCAATAGGGTGTAATTTCCATGAAAGAATCTCTTTCCCAGGTCCACAGAGTGTAGAAACCATCGCCAACGGATTCTGCAGATACCGACCAAGTGCCACAGCCCGCTTCACGATACCTATACACAAGTTGAGATGCAAAAGGAGGGTGTTGTTGAAAAGGTACATGACCAGAAGAGTGAACAGTAAATTGAAGCTTTGCTACTATACCTGACTGGCCAGGCAGTTGATCTGAAGATATCCGAGAGTTTTCGTACAAGCGTGGAACAGACTCGTCGCCATAGACAATGCTAAAATTTTCCATTTGCGGGTTCACATCTCTTGGATGATCTTCTACAATTTTGAAAATAACCTATCCAAAGATGGATGTCAGTTCAAAATCAAGCAATCAGATTATAAAACTTTATAATCAACTTCTACAAAGTACTACTTCGTGACAGCTATCTAGCAAGCACAAATGAAAAAACAACCAATCAGCTGTACACCCAAGCATTTGGAAATATCTAACATAAGATCGACAACTAGATAAGCAATATTCCACTGACATTCATGCCAAACAAAAAAAATGAACAGAAGGAAGACAGATACAGGAATCTTGAAATATTTAGTATGGATTGAAAGACTGGAGCAACTGCATTCCTCACTAGAAATGAGCAATCACCCACCAACAAGCGTCCAAAGAATAGAATGTTACTAGTGGAAAAGCAGCAGTAAGCATTAGAAAGCTATGTGCACAAGGTCAGGCCAACCCTACACCCGCTAGCCCAACCCACTACAATTTGTCAAACCTAATGGGATGGCAAGTTGCACCTCCTGGTCAAAACAGGAACAAGATTAGGCCAGCTCATGGGCCAGCCTACAAGTAAAAATCAGAAGAAAATAATAGTGTACGGCAACAACAATAGCTGATCGCATGAGTAAGGATGATGCCACTGGTCATATAGCAACGAATCATATATATAAAAAGGATAAGTTCAAGCTTAATTGGATGGGCCCGTTTAAAGATGCTCATGCATGTGCAAGGCTGCAAGCATATAGTTCTGAACAGAAATAACACATTGTTCTAATCTGATTAGAAAATGATTTACTTGCAAACAAATAAGATCAAATAATACCTCATAAATATCATCCTTGAGTTGTCTGCAATTCAAGTTTGATGCTCCTACACACACAACATGTGGCTGATGGTCAGTCATAAACTTCAAAACTCGCTGCTGGTCATTCTTCTTTCGCTGCTGCTCAGCAACACCTTGAGATCTAATGCTAATAGAACCAGCGTATAGAACATCAACCAATTCTCCTGATGAGTCTAACATTACAAAAGTGGTAGCGGGCTTCCCAGGACCCCAGCAGCAGGCCATAACTCTCAACTCTGACTCATCATCCAGATCAATGTCAGCATCCTTCTTGTCAGCATCCTTCTTCTTCCAAGGAGCAACAGAAACCTTGTTCCACAACTGTTTCCCATATTCCATATGGAGCCAATTTTTGGCTTTTGCTGTCAACAAGGAGCGAGCTTCCTTTTCCATTGATGGAAGAAGAAAATTGAAGAAGGCATCATCTAGTATCATCTTTCGTTGCTCATCCCACAATTGAGCAGACTTGCTGACACAGTCACTTAGATAATTCTCGCGGGCCTCAGACATCAGGTCTTTCTTTGCATATTCTGGCAGTTTTATGGTAACCTTGAGGAGCTTTTCTTCTTCTGCTTTCTGAATAAGAAGCCACTGTGCATCTACAAATTTGTTTAGTGGTTTCTCTCGCAGCCACTTAACACCAGATAGTTGATGATAGGGATCTATGATCAAATTGCCCTCAGATGTGGGGCTTGTTGAGACAACAGCTTTATTCATGAAGATGCTCCGGATATGCTTTCTAACAATAGGCTCACAACCAATCTCAACTGCTGCCTGATAAGACAAAGAACAACAGGAAATGGAACATTTTGGTCAGATGAAATGAAAAACCTAGTACCAATTAGGTTTCTACCATATAACGATTAGTTGAAATTGAGTACCATGTGTCTGGCACCCCGAAGAACATCTTGTGCTGTTTCAAACCTTGCACATGTGAAATTTGCAGCAACTTCTTCAGGAGAATCTTTCCCACTATCAAGCTCACCTGCTTCCTGAAAGAAACAGATAAAGATAAGGTGTCAGACTTTTTTTTTATACAACAGATTTAGCCAGGGAACAAGGATATATGCAGACAATGGATAGGTTGTGCATGCAGTACTGTTCCAAAGAAAGGTAATGCAAAGTGTCATATTAAATCACGCACAGGTATCTTCGTTAATGTGAGATGGTGACCTAATTGCTCAGCACTCCGACCAAATTGGTTTGCAACCTCCCACAACCCTGCCTTGTGACAAATACTGTACAAGGATTTCCTTTTTGGTCGCTTAAATTGCCCTTCTTCTTCAACTTCACCAGGAGGGAAATGTAAATTGAATTTTGCATCAACATCCTCCACCTCTTTCTCAGATTTTGCGTCCTTTAGTGCTTCAATGATAGAGTGATAAAGTTGCCGATTCAGTGCCTGCCTTGTAACGTCATCTATTCTTCGCTTCTCATCGTCATATCTTTTTTCATAGTACATCTCCAAAGCAATCTTGCGCTTCTGAAGAAGTAACCACTTTCTGTCTAAGGTCTGAACAGCCCAAAGCAGCTAAAAAGAACAAAACATTTGTTTCATTAATAGCAATGTTAATAAATTCAGGAAGAGGAACAAAGTGTAGTAATGAATAGTTAGTTACCTTATGCCACCTCATTTTAGGCGTGTCTTCTTCATTCTCTTGTTCATTACCATCCAGATCTTTTAACAGACTTGGGCAACTCTCCTTCCTATACATTGCAATGAATGGGATCTGACAGGTAACAAAAACTACGTCAACAGAGTAGGCATAAGGAATTACGTAGAATACATGTATAACTGTCCATACTTCAAATTTGTTGACATGTAGCATGGTCAAGACATTAGCGACATCCTTCTGGTCAATCTCCTTGTTTGCTTGCTCATTGCCAAAAAAGGACAGAAACCCATCACCAGTGAGTTGGCTGTGTATCCATGCACTTTCTTCATCTACCATTGTGTTGTCCGTTGGAGGATAGCCAGTCAATTCTTCAGATAGCTGCCACGAGAGGGAAAAAATTAAGACATGCATTATCCACTAAATCAAGACTGCCTATGGAAGTGTCAACTGGTACTTACCTGCATCCTCTCAGGTACATCATTTTCTCTTATTTGCTCATCCTTCGCTGTCATATACTTCTCTGCAAGAATAAATGGCTCAAACTCATCTTCAAGTCTCTTCCCTCTCAGCTCACCAGAATTAGCAGCATCCCTCTCAAGCTCGTGCTTTCTTAGAGCTAATAGCTCATCAACATCACCAAATATATCGTGGGCCTCTTGCAAGGCAGATGATGATACACCTGCTGCTTGTCGTAGTGGCTTCCTTTTAGCCTTCTGCCTCCTGCAATAGGGGACAGGACGTGCATATAACATGCAACAAACATGGTCTGATTGGCACAAAATATGAAAAAGAAACAATTTACCTTACAACTTGGCCGTTCGCATCAATTTCTTCTTCATCGACAATGAAATCTGCCATTTCATCGTCATCTTCACCAACCTCATCTTCCTCTGCTTGCTGATCCTCCTCGACGAGGTCCTCCTCAAAGGGCATATCTGAGGAAATAGAATTGCAGCAAATAAGAAAATCAGACAAGCTACTTCCTGCAATCAAACACAAGCAAAAGGAAGTGAATTCTGACGCAGCTACCTTGATGGTCACCAAATAAGCTAGTATGAACTCTCTCCTCAGCAGTACGCTTTTTTCCTGATCCATCATCATCTGAGAAGCCAGAGCGCTCATCCATTTCAGATTCCCTTCCTGCCTTCTTCAAGCGCTTAAATTTGCTTCCCTACAGTAAGCCAAAAGACCCATTCTTCAGAAACACACTAAAAATTTGAGCAGAGAAGCTCAAATGACACAACTGTTATCTTCAAACATACAGGCTTTGGACGCCGGATGCCATGAATGTTATTATCCTGGAGCAACATGTAGTCATCCTCATCAAGTGTGAAGTCCTCTGATTCCCTGGAAACATCTCTTGCATTTCAGGAACTTATAAACGAGAAATGATATTCTGTTTCCCAGCGAGGCGTCAACAGTGTTCACCAAGGCGCTAGGTGCTAGTCAGGCCGCAGACCAGCACCTAGCGCCTAATAACCGATTAGGTGGATGCCTAGGCAGGATAAATCAGCCTAGGCGGCTAGGCACTACCTTTTCTTTTTCTTTTTCTTCTTCCGCCTCTCATCATCGCTCTCCCTTTGCTCCTCTTCCTCCTCATCCGCATCATCCACTATGAAGCCATCCTTCTCGTACTCATCCTGTCCCTCCTCTGCTCATGAACAATTTTACCCGATTATTGCTTTACTAACCCGAGCACACAATCACAAGCGAATCAAATAGAAAAAGGCAACTAGTGCAAACTCAATCCAATAGCAGAATCATACTAATAAACGAAAGGAACAATTCAAATATAAAACAAGCAAAAAAAAAACTCAATAAAGCACATCACAGTAAAAGCATCCCAATAGTGGAGACGGTATAAATAAACCGCCCAAATCGCCCACGAAAGCTAACATAACGGGGAAATCGTGAGAAAAATCTGACCTTCCTCATCCTCCTCGTCATCATCGTCTTCCCGATCGTCCATATCATCCCTGACCCTACGCGACGGCCGCGGATCCTCCTCGTCGACCTCGACAAAGTCGTCTGCTAGGGTTCGAACAAACCACCTTTTCAATTAGAAAACGCACAAAAACCTCCGCCGAGAGAATAAAATCACCCAAAATCGCAGAAATCAGAAACGAAATCGCATACCTTCATCGTCGGAGACCACCGTGCGTCCACCCATTGTCCTCGAGGCGGCGCAAACCCTAGAACGCGAGAGCGGTTATGTCGAGCGTCTAAGGGGGAAGGGGGGCTCCCTAAATAGGCATCACCGGAGGCCGCGAGCCACACGATTGCGCCACGCGTGGGGCGGCGAAATCTAGGGTTTCACGGGGGAGCGACCAGGGCCCACGCCGCCGCCGCCGCCGGCAGGGGAGCGAAGCGAAGCGAAGCGCCCAGCCCGCTGATTGACTGCTTATACCCGCCGGCGAGGAGGCGAATCCGGCAGCCCCAGGAGACCCGCGAACCCTAGACAGCAGCTGCGGCGAGGTCGAGGTTGGGGGCCTGGGGCTCGTCAAAGGCGGTGAAGAGTGCGGTGCGATTAGAAAGTAGGGCAGTTAAGTAAGAGAGATTTCAGAATTTACCACCTTTAAAATTTGTTTTTTTGAGAATTTGACGCTCTGACTCACTGTTATAGACTCAGATAGACTTACTATCATAGAAGTAAGGATTTCTGTGGGGTTTATTTCATTCAGGCCTCCTGTTGTGTATTATCTGTTGGCCCACATAATATGTATTATTTGTTGGTCACTAGAGAGCGTCCGTGTGTGTTGCAAACGAAATTTTAAAAAAATATGATATGGTGCTAAGCCGTAGAATAAATATCAATTTCTTCTACGCATATATCAAAACAAACATATCTATACAAGCTAGTAAATAAATGTGTGTTTGATTAGATGTATGAGGATGAATGAGATAGGATGGATAGAATGATCCTAGATGAGATAGTACATAGAAGGTGTTTGGTTGTCTAAATGGAATGATACAAGATTTTGTTTGGTTGTTTGGATGAAATAATACAAGATGGTACGAGATAATGTTTGGTTGAAGAGATGAGATTGGATTGAGGGATAAGGTTGGTTTAAAGGATGGTGCGAGTGAATGATCCTGTACTGAACCGATTAGTTTGGCCAAATTTCTCATACGAGATGGTACAGCATCTTTTTGAAATATTTCAAGAATCCGTACCATCTCATCCTGTATCAAATGGTTCTGTTCAACCAACCAAACGCAAAGATAGGATCAAATCCTATATAGAACGATTCGGTTCACTCTCATACACCTAACCAAACACATACTAAATCAAATCATAGAAAAATATTACATGTTCTAAAATCCCAAGACGAAGGCATCATCGCTGTCAGGTCGCTCAAATGCCTCCGCCATCTCATTGCAGTCGGTTGTTAAGCACCATTTACAGTACCTTGACATTGTCCAGTTAACCAGCATGCATTGCATTCTAGCATTGAATATCCAGCCTCATACATAAAGGGGCTGTTTAGTTAGCTGCATCCAAAGAGAATTGCATCTACATATACAAAAAGGGACACTTGTTTGGTTGGCTGCACGAGGGGGTGGAGCCTGTCCCCCGAGATGCAATTGCATCCGCCGAGCCAGGCTGTGGGGAAACGTAGATTTTGGTCGTTTCCTGTGGGCCTGGCTGGTGGGATGCAAGCTGGGGTGCATGCAAGACATGGGGAGACATATAAACAATCAACCAAATACATTCTCCCCATTCTTCTCACAGCCTGGCTCAACTCATGCACTCAACCAAACACCATCTCTTTGCATCTACGCAACCTGACTCTCACCAGCCTGACTGACTCGTACGAGCCAGGCTGAGATGAGAAGGCAATCAAACGGCCCCAAATATTTTTTAAAGATAAACAAACATCGGTTCTGGCATATATATATATGTACAAGCCATTTTCAGAACTTATGTTCCTCAATTCAGCATGTATAATTGATATCAACAATCTCTCTAATTCTCAATACAAATATTGGCAATTTCCAATTAAACTATTGAAGAATCCTACAGATTATTCTCCTTTTGCTCTCAAAGTGATGAAAAAAAGTCATATAAGGTCAGACGCCAACAATACTTCCGTTCCTGCCTTCCTGATGCATGATGAGGAGCAGTAGAACGTAGAAGCCAAAGTTCACATGTGACAAGTGTTAGACATCTAGGTATTATTTTAATTTCAAATTTGAATATGAAACATAATTCCAAAATAATCAAGCACAACATGCTAGACAGAATATATCATATGTTTCTGAAAAGTAGATCTAGAAATGTCGTGTACGAGACGAACAGAGGGAAAATAGAAGAATTCTTACGATGGGCTTGATGACGAAAAGGAAGCAGCGCAGTAGCGACCGGCCGCAGAGGAAGTAGTCGACGTCGTGGATCGCGTCCTACGTCCAATAGCAAGATGAAGAGCTCGAGCGGTCGCGCAGTTGCGCTACCCAAAAACCTCATTGCCGCCCCCGTGCAGGTTCTCGCAGCGGCAACGGTTTGGAGATTCCGCTCTCCTTGCCTCGCGATGCACGCCGAAAGGAATGTCGGTGAGGAACGAGCGCAACACGAAAACTCAACACATATCACGGTGGATGAACGCGAGCAAGAGTAAAAAAACATCTGTCTGGACGTCTCAGATTTTATAGTCTCGCACCAGTAACGATCAATGAATTACAGCACCAAATCCACGGCCCCATTAAGTCACAAGTCATGCGGAAAAACACGCGGTAATTCGCGAAATACGCGTGCGTGTGAATTTAGTCATGCTCCTCACCCTCCATATGCCTCATTACAAGACATGGTGGGAGCTCTTCCTTTTAAGTTGATATTCTCCTCTCTCAACTAGCAATATGGTACTACTCTTTGTAACTTTGATATTAAATATAAATAGGCCTCATTTCTAACAACAAGCCCTTTATCTGCATGATTGACCAGGTTCCTTTTGTAAGAGCTTGTTTTCAACAATGTAGTGCTGTTGTGTTCGTATAATTCTGTTGTCATCAAACTAAAACAGCATATGATTTTCTTAAGAAAAAAAATGCCAAACTACAGTTGTTTATTCAATTATCGCACGCTCCACTAACTACACAATGAAAAAAACACCAGTAACCAAAATTCAGATTCCTTATTCTCATTACAATTAGGTACACCAAAAAAACATATATCATCGTTATGATCAAAGAGGTTAAGGGCCTATTTATTTCAGATTTGAATTCTCTAAAAGCTGATTCTAGATTGTGGTTGTAGAGAAGCTGATTCTCCAAAAGCTGGAATCCAGAAGCACATATGAAGTGAATTGTGGATTCTAGTATATATGAGCAGGCTGGATTGTGAGAATCGGATTCTAGAATCAGACTGTTTGTTTCTGATTCTGCTTTTGGGGCCAGAATCCAGAATCAAAAGCTAAAACAAAGAGAACCTAACAGTTGGCACTCACTTGCCTGACAATGAGAACGTGGTTCTCCACAACTTCATCTGCATAGAGCCTTCATCAAAATCACCATCTCAAAACTAAGACCCATGCTGCATACACGAGCGTACATTAATCTTGCCGTGAGAGTGCACGCAAGAGAGAGAAAAACCTTGCGCTACTATTGATGCATGCCTCCGCTTCCTTATTTAGGTACGTAATTGTGCCCGATTACTCATATGTCTATGGACAAATACCTTAATAAAGACAGGTATGAGACCTTTTCTTTACCCACGGGTATAGAAAATAGGAGCAATTCTTCACATATCAGGTAAACGGCACGGGCATGGGTGAGCTTTACTCGTACCTATATGGCCCGTTTACTCGTCAACTTGGCATACGCTAAGAAAAAACCCTAGCTCCCAACCTCCCAATGATCCCCAAATCGGCCTCCTGAGTCCTGACACCTAGCCGCCGCTCTCGATTTGAGGATCTCCCAAATCCCCAATCGCCGTCGCCTACTAGCCCGGTGCGCCAGTCACCCTATGCCCTACCCCTTGCTAAAGAGGAACGAGTAGGCTACTCTAGTATAAAATCAAAAAAATTTACTGCGCAACCAAGGAATTACTACAAGTTATATAGATTACGTAACTACCACTAGACGCGCAGACCTATAGTAGAAGTAAAGTCGATGTAACGCGTTGATGCGGTTGTAGTCGTACTACCCTCACGCTTTCTCCAACAGCTCCTCGTTACCGTCACAAGTTGCGGATCATCCTCGTCACCGTCACAGGTTGTGGATTGTCCTTGTCCTAGCGTTGAAGCTTCGCAGCAACGGCTCTAAAGGTATCCACATGTATGGGGTAGGGATGTCACATGCCGGAGTGCTAGTGCCGGCTGCGTTGTTTTGGACGAATGAGGTGTGGTAGCTAGCGTTTCAAAAATTCTATATTCCTATGCTGTCTCTTAACCGTAAAGCCACCACCCTTCCTTCTATATAGATACCCCATGATAGGCCTATATATTAGAGGCCCATCAGAACTCAAATCACCATTTGAATTAAGTCCCAAACCATTAAGTGTATGACTTTATAGGTTCACATAGAATTGGACATGGCTCGGGTACTCTTACTCTACTATTAATCGGTAGTGGTCCTTAATAGGATGTACCGACTCCCGAGTATATGTAAAGACTATATCAGATGAACCTTAACAATACTTAGTTATATATATTTTCCTTTGTCTTACGATATCGGTCAAAACATAAGGCAAGAATGTGCCACTGTTATTTAGATAGCCCGACCACTCTTTCTCGATTACGAGACTTAGAATCTCCAACTACGGTTAATTCTTTAACCATGAGTAGTATGGCCATGCATTTCCGAAATCCGACCACTCGAGAGATCTAGAGATATCTCTCCCATTGTATGGAGGAGCAAATCTCATCTTGATTGACCATGCTTCACAGCATGCTTCATGATAAACCCGAAAGTCACATTTATAACTACCCAGTTACAGAGTAGCGTTTGGCAACCCCTAAGTAAGTCATTATACATCTTGAATACATGCACAAGTCTAAGAATATAGCATACACATTATATGTGAGACCAACTGATGACAAGTAAGAATACAACATTATCACAGTGTCTTATGGTGGTCGATTCAACTCCATATTTTTTAACATGTGTCTATATTATTGGTTTGATATCTCTATATCCATGATCTGTGAAACATGGTCATCAACTAATACATATGTTAGTGTATTCATATGTGTCCTTATATGTTTATCGACTAGAGATCACTTTACAATAATCATCACAGGGTCATATATAGAGTTTCACAAACAAAGTCATATACATACTAATAAACAATAATGACATTATTTAAGGAACAAGATAATAAATCATAAATATAAAGAAATATAGTTATCTCTATGATTGCCTTTAAAGCATATCTCCAACACTCGCTACCTCCCTGGGGGCCCTGTGCTCTGCCTTTTGCCACTGCCCTGCATTGTTGCCCCGCCCCTTGCCACTACATGGTGCCACGCCCTGCCGCCTGTGCCTACCGCTAACCTACTTGCTTATTGCCCAATCCCTTGCTGCTACATGGCCTGCCGCCCCTGACATCAAGGAAGTGCACTGCTTGTCGCCCAGCAATTTGAGGAGACTAGGTGAGAGATGACGACATGGCCTAGGGTAGAGCCCGACCCCAAGCTCCCAACCCCGTGAGGTTTGTTTTTACCCATTCCTCCCAAATCTTGATCTGGTGCCATGATGAGTGGTTTGTGATTGTTGCATACAGTTTATTTTTTTATATGGTAACTCCATGCGCATTTGTAATTTTGAATCATTGATAATATCATGTATGCATCACATTTTTCAATCCACATAAGGGGACTGCTGATTTAGTTGGAAGAAGGATGGTAGTGGGTAAACGGATGTGCCTACTAGCATCACGTACCAGTAGGTGATGGGTACGAATGAGATTTTTTTGTCCATCACCGCTAGCAAATATACTTGTGAAGAATATTTTAACTGTAAATATTGTAAATATAGATACTACTAGTACTACCCATGTCATCCATAGTTTCGTTAGCCATGTGCCACCACCTCGGCACCTCCACAAGAAACTGCTACTGCTACCAGAAGCCATCACCATCACCATGACGTGGGAGAGAAGAAGGCGACAGCAAGGCGAGGTGGCCAGGGCGTGACCATCTCCTCGCTTACAACCATTGTCCTCTGCCCAGGGGCGAATCTGCTATTAAGGGGCCGGGGTCCGGTGACCTCGACACCTTCATATTAGCCCTTTATACCTACCGCTAAACACAATTGATGACCCCAGTAGCAGATTAGCCTGGACCTCACCTCTAGTGTTTATCCAGTCTGACCAGTCATCTGAAAGCAAGCAGCCTATAGACCGCTGTCGGCGTACTATACACCGGGGTACCCTCTTCGCCGCACAAAGTGTCGTGGCCACGTGGCGATCGGCAGTGGCGGTGTTTACCCCGTCTCAGGACGTCGATCCACGTGGCGCGGCGGCAGTGGCGACCACGCCTGCTCGCCGGCGCCCAAATTTCACGTGGCGGCTTTGGCGGCGGTTGGCGAAACACGCCCGGCCCACCGTGTCGGTCCACGTGGCGGCGAAGCGGCAGTGGCGACCACGCCGCTGCCCGACGCCTAGCCCACGTGGCATGCGGGCGAGCACACCTCGTTTGCTCCACTACCATGCAAAAGGGTGGAATGCGGTGGCTTCATCCTGAAGTTTCCTTCGCAGCCGTGCGTGTCGAGAGAGCACTTCTTTGTACCATGCATGTCGGTCCCAAGAAATTTCCTTTCTGAGCCCGTCCTCGACGCCTCTCACCTACCTGTCACAGAGAGGTCACATTCCGGAAGAACCGAGCGAAGGCATGCACTGGCATTAATTAGCGCCGAAGGAACGGGACAACGCATAAAGGTGTAATAAATGCATGTAAGATAAACATGATGATATCCCTCCTCTATCAGACTCGTGTAAGCCCGTGCATATAAGGGCACTTGAAAGCATACGATGAGAGGGGGAGGGAAAGAGAGAGAGGAGAAGAGAGACTCAACAGAAGGGCTGGTCACCAACAAGCTCTGTAACCAAGCCCGAAACACTCAATCCAAAATCAAGCAGGAAGTAAGGCTGTTACCCTTCTTCATGGGGGCCTGAACCTGGGTAAAATCGTGTGTTCATCTGGATTTTTGACTCTAGAGCTCGTTAGTGTGAGAGGTGCTAGGGTTTCCATCTGTTAGAGTTCGCCGGCTACCAAAGACACCCCCACCAACCAAACCCGGCTCAGAGACTTGGGCTGTCGGTTGAAATCTGGCAAGCGAGGCGCGCCGGTAGGGTCGGTAGTCGGTTTCTCCGATCATCTCTCCGGCGAGTTTTGGTGTTTTTCTTTCAGTTCCGTGCATTTGAAGATGGTGGGTTCGCAGCATCAGGAAGAGGAAGGGTCGGGCCACACTCATAGTGTGTCCCGGCATTCTCGTCGATCGCAAGAGAGTCTTACCCCACCCCCGCAGGGTGCTGGTGATGCTCCCGTGGCGGCGGTGGGGCATCCGGTGCGGCGCCGGCTGGCCATGGAAGCGGCCACTCCGGCTCAGAATCTGCATGCCGCTCGTCTTCTCCTGGACCACCCTCCGGTGGAGCTTGCAGGAGACTCCCCGGCCACTCCGTGGCTGCAGGATCTTGCCGGCCTTGTGGGTGCGGCCCGGCCAGTAGGGCCCCGGCCGGCGAGGCATCGGTGGTACTCGCCCCAGAGACACGGTGAGGGCTCGCAGGCTCCAGCCGCCACAGGCAGCGTCTGCCCGAGAGGTCGGGGCCAGGGAGGAGGCCTTGTGCTGTCAGTCCCGGTTCGAAAGAATCGTGAGGACCTAAGGAGCCATCTGGACGAAGCCCGCCGGCGAAATGGCGACCTTGGCAGTGTGCTTGCGCCGCCCGCTCAAACGGTAGCGGCAAGCGGGCGACCTCCGAAGATGGAAGTTCCTCCGATTCAGCGGAGAGTCCTATCTCTCGCTCTCCAGGCCGAGTTCCCGGTGGGCACCCGGGTTTTGTCTATGGCGTTGGACATCGAGCGTTCTCCGTGATTCTGCCAGTGTGGAGGGTTCAAAAGTTTCGCCCGGCATCTATAGAAAGTTACGACGGCACTACTAATCCTGAGGAGTTCTTGCAAATCTATACCACGGTGGTGCGAGCGGCCGGCGGGTCCGGAAAAGTTATGGCTAATTATTTCCGACGGCCTTGACAGCTCGCCCGTTCTTGGTTGTTGAACCTCCGCGAGGGTCAGCATTCGTGGGAGGAACTGTGGCCTCTTCGCCGCCAATTTCGGGGCTCCTTCGCACCAGCGTGGAGGATGATCTGCATGCCCCGAGCGAAGATAAGGGGAGTCGTTGCGTGATTTTATCCGTGGTTCTGCCATTGCCGCAACACGATTCCCCATATTTCGGAGCAATCGATCGTCATCGCCTTCCGAAGAGGCGTTCGCGACCGCAAGATGAATGAGAAGATGGCCACCCGCACTATTGGTACCACTTCTGAGTTGTTTTCCCTCGCGCATAAGTGCGCGCGGGCTGCAGAGGCGAGGGGGCCAGGATCTGGTCCCCAGGGTGGGCGAGGCAAGGATGAAGCCGGGACCTCAAAGGATTCCGGCCCGTCAAGCAAGAAGGCGCGGAAGCGTGAGGCAGGAGAGACCCGGCGGGTCTTGGCCGCCGAGCGTGACCGCGATGACTCCGGGTCGCCGGAGCGCGACCGTCGGGATCAACGCGGCGGTCGCCATGACCGGCGAGATGATGATCGCTGTGATCGGCGTGGTGATCGCCGCGATCGGCGTGATAACCGTCGCGGTCGTAGGAACGATCGCCGCGGGCGGAGGGAAAGAGGGCCTTGGTGCCCAATTCATCGAACTGACACCCATGACCTGGACAGCTGTCAGGTCGTGGATCGGATGGTAGAGCGGCGGATCAAGGAACGCCGCCCTCGTGATGATGAGCGTCACTCTCGTGATGGTGATCGTGGTGAAGACCCCGCCCCGCTGGCTTTCCAGCAGGCGGATCATACCTTGGCGTACATTTATGGTGGTTCGTCCCCGCTCTTAATACCGCTTGCAAGCGGTTGAAGAGGGAAGTGTCGCAAGGTCGAGCTTCGAGTCGCGTCGGATCTTTGAAATGGTCGGAGGAGACGATCATCTTCATCGGTGACCACCGATTATGCTCCCACCTGACATCTCCGTTGTGGTGTCGCCCACATCCGGAATGTTCGGTTGGGTCGTGTGTTGGTGGACGGAGGAGTTCTCTCGATATCTTGTCCTCTACGGCATTTCTGGCTCTTCAAATCCCGCGGCAGGATCTCCATCCGTCGTTGCCTTTCTTCGGAATAGCCCCGGGGGTTAGTGCAATCCCCGTGGGCCAGGTGCGTCTCCCTGTCACTTTTGGGGAAAAGGATAATTATCGTACTGAGCTGGTGGACTTTGAAGTCACTGATTTTGATCTCCCCTACAATGCTTTGCTTGGCCGACCGGCGCTGGCCAAGTTCATGGCGGTGACCTATTATGCATATATGGTGGTGAAGATGCCAGGGCTTGCCGGCCCCATAACCATTCGGGTGGATCAGTCCGAAGCTCTGCGCTGTCATAAGTTTGCACTTGATATGAGTGCTGTCACTTGTCCCGGGCGTGCTGGTGCCGCCTGCTCGGGAGCCCCTCAGGTCCGGACCCGCGCCTCGCCTGGCTCTGCCGGTGAGGTTAAGGTGGTCGCCCTGAGTGAGGGCGAGTCCCGCAAAATCACAATATTGGCGCCACCTCGGCGCCAAATAGGAAGACGCGCTCGTCACCTTCCTCCGTGTAATTCGACGTGTTTGCTCGGCAACCGTCCGATATGACCGGGTCCCCGTGGAGGTGATCGAGCACCGCTTGGCAACGCCTCCCCAAGCGCCGGTTCGGCAAAAGATCCGTGGCAAGCTCGGGCGGTAAGATGTTATTCGGCAGGAGGTGGAGAAGCTGTTGGGCGCAGGGATCATTAGGGAGGTCATTCACCCTGAATGGCTTGCCAATCCTGTGCTCGTCAAAAAGTCCAACGGGAAGTGGCGAATGTGTGTCGACTTCACCGACCTCAACAAAGCTTGCCCGAAGGATCCTTATCCCTTGCCGCGAGTCGACCTTATTGTTGACTCTACGGCAGGTTGTGAATTATTATGCTTTCTGGATGCGTACTCTGGGTACCATCAAATTAGCATGCGGTGGAGGATGAAGAAAAAACTGATTTTGTAACCCCTATGGGTGTTTACTGTTATATTAGGATGCCTTTTGGTTTAAAGAATGATGGATCCACTTACCAGCGTGCTATGCACATTACTTTTCGTCCACAGATAGGACGTAATCTTGAAGTATATGTTGATGATCTGGTTGTGAAAGTCAAAAAAGGTGAAGACTTGATTCAAGACTTAGAAGAAACCTTCGCCAACCTCCGGATGAATTGCCTGAAGCTGAATCCAGAGAAGTGCGTGTTCGGGGTTCCCTCCGGTAAGTTATTGGGGTTCCTAGTGTCTAACCGGGGTATTGAGGCCAATCCAGATAAAATAGCAGCGATTGAGCACATGAAGCCGCCAGCACGACTCAAACAGATTCAATGTTTGGCTGGTCGCCTGGCCTCCCTTGGGCGGTTCATTGCCCGATTGGGAGAAAGGAGCCTACCCCTATTCAAGCTATTGAAGAAAACTAATCATTTTGAGTAGACTGATGAGGCTCAGAAGGCCTTTGAAGACTTAAAGCGGTACCTTACCTCTCCTCCAGTGCTGGTTTCCCCTACGCAAGGTGAACCGCTGCTTTTGTATATTGCTGCTACCCCTGAGGTGGTCAGCGCTGTGTTGGTGGCGGAGAGGGAAGGTGTCCAGAAGCCGGTTTATTATGTCAGTAAAGTGTTGCATGAAGCGGAAACTCGATATTCTCAAGCCCAGAAAATGCTGTATGCGGTTCTGGTGGCGTCTAGGAAGTTGCGGCATTATTTTCAAGGGCGGGAAGTTACTGTGGTTACGGCCTATCCGTTGCGAGAAATCTTGTTCAACCGTGAAGCAGAAGGTCGCATTGCCAAATGGTCAGTTGAATTAGGAGAGTTCAATCTTAAGTTTGTTCCCCGCACTGCCATCAAAAGTCAAAAGCTGGCGGAGTTCGTTGCCGAGTGGACTCCCGCCACTCTTGAAGCGGAAGAAGCCCCCGCATCGCCTCCCTGGACCTTATTTTTCGACGGTTCGTTCAGATTGGAGGGCGCAGGGGCTGGTGTTGTCTTAGTCTCCCCATCTGGTGTCGTGCTCCAGTATGTTGTTGCTCTTGATTTTAAAGCTACTAATAACATTGCCGAGTATGAAGGTCTACTGGCAGGGCTGCGTATCGCTTCGGCGTTAGGTATCCGGCGTCTTCAAGTCAAGGGTGATTCCCTGCTAGTCATCAATCAAGCGAGGAAGGAATATCAATGCCCTGACCCCACCATGGCGGCGTACTTGGCGGAGGTCAGGAAAATGGAGCGGCGCTTTGAAGGATTGGGATATACTTATATCCCCCGACGCGATAATCATCTTGCGGATGGGCTTTCGCAGCTTGCATCCTCTAAGGCTCCTGTCCCGGTCGGGGTCTTCGAAGAAAGACTATCGCGACCGTCCATTCTGAACCATGATTGAGATGGGAATGATGGTGTCATCGTCATGACCCGATTCGGTGGGGACGATGGTATGGTCATCGAGGCCTCCGGCTCGGCGGGGATGGCGGCATTGCTACCACGACCTCGATTCGAGGAGGGAAGGCGGTCGTTCGCTCAAATTTCTGTGTCCGGAGGGAAGGCAATGGTCTTTGCCAATGCTGCGCCAGGAAATGCTCGCCCAAAAAGTACCCAGCGAACACCGAGTGCTCGCCACACTTGGCCGGAAGATCGGTGGATGGATCCGATCCTAGCCTTCTGCGGGACCAAGTGATCCCCGACGATGATCGTCGGTGAGAAAATAGCACGTAAGGCCAAATGCTATACTCGGTGGGCGGGGACTTATACCACGGAGTAAAACGAATTCTCTTGAAGTGCATCACTTTCGAAGAGGGGAGCGCTGCTCTCGATATCCATGGAGGCGCGCGGGAGCTATATGTCCGTGCGAACGCCGGTTGGTTGTAAGCGTTCGCCGAGGATTTTATTGGCCTCATCGCCTCCGGGATGCTTGCGGTGGTGAGGACATGTGAAGCTTGTCAGTTCTTCGCCAGGCAGGTCCACCAACCAGCCCAAGCTCTGCAAACCATCCCGCTCTCTTGGCCGTTCGCGTGCGGAGGCTGGATATCTGGTCCGTTCACTTGAACCACAGGGGCTTCACCCACCTCTTCGTCACCATCGATAAATTTACTAAGTGGGTCGAAGCTGAAGCAGTACGTGCCATCACGGCTTCCGCTGCTATCAAATTTATGCATGGGATATTCACTCGCTTTGGAGTCGCTAACCGCATTATCACCGACAATGGAACTCAGTTCACCAGTGCGGCATTTCTGGAATTCTGTGATGAGATGGGCACCAAAGTATGCTTTGCTTCGGTTGCCCACCCTAAGAGCAATGGTCAAGCCGGCGTGCCAATGCATTGGTATTGAAGGGCCTCAAGACAAGAGTGTTTGATCGACTCCTGGCGAAGCGCTGGATTGAAGAACTTCCGGCCAGTCTTGTGGTCGCTTCGTACCACGCCCAGTCGGGCTACTGGCGAAACGCCTTTCTTCTTGGTGTATGGAGCGGAAGCTGTTCTCCCCTCCGAGCTGTCATTTGGCTCTCCACGCGTCTCGCTTTTTAACGAGGAAGGCCATGAAGATATCCGCAAGAAGATGTCAACCTCTTGGAAGAAGTTCGTGGCCGGGCCGCCGTCTTTGCCGATGACACCAAAGAAAGTCTCGGCGATACCACGCCACCCGGTTTCGAGAGAACACCGGCGATGGGTGACCTGGTCTTCTTGCGCAGGTTCAGCGCATCTTTGGGTTGCATAAGCTGTCTCCCCGGTGGGAGGGCCCCTTTAAGGTGATCTCAGTATCTCGACCCGGGGCGGTCCGGCTAGCCACTGAGGACGGTCGAGAATTGGCGAATTCCTACAATGTGGAGTTGTTGCGAAAGTTTTATCCGTGAAAAACTGTAAGTACCCAGTGATTCGCTTTGGTCAGCCTCAGGATAGACGTATCCCCCAGCTGATCGGCGGTCATTGGTTGTCGATAATGTTATTATCTTAAAGATTTTCGACTTTGTCATTGTTCCTTTTCTTTGTGCACCCTACGGGATAGTCTGGTACATGGGGGCTATTGGTTCTTGGGTTTTGGTGGTCCCTTGCCGGTTCGTAATTGTGCCTGGTATCTGTGTCGGGTGAGAACGGGCAACCAGGGAGCGGATTTGGCACAGTGTTTAAATGTGGTTCATACACCTCGGGTTGGCTCTCAGAAGCACCGTAGGTCGTTACCACAAACACTGCTGGCCTAGTATCCTCCCTGATAGTTCGCTGCTTCGCCGCACAGTGCCATGGGCTGTGTTTGGAAGGAACGGCAGCATGTGGAGGCCAAAACGGGTGAACCAATATTACCCGGTGCGCCGACTTTTGTTGTCATAATCTGTATTGAATGCGTTCCGCCTAGCATTTATTTATCTTTACAATAACCGCGTATGTGCGTGAGTAAAACCTTAAAGCTTTGGCTCAATTCGAGAAGGAAAAGTTAAGGGTCGCTCGAAGACTCCGGGTGGTCGCCCGGTGCTTGAAATGGTCGCCCCTTCGCTTGGGTTAGGCGCCGCTAACGCGTAAGCCAGATAAGTATTTTGAGTAACACTCTTGCTTGTTCGCTTATGAAAATACTAAAATTAA
Organism: Guadua angustifolia; assembly: GCA_036346375.1. Taxonomy (NCBI): domain Eukaryota; kingdom Viridiplantae; phylum Streptophyta; class Magnoliopsida; order Poales; family Poaceae; genus Guadua; species Guadua angustifolia. Next base: position 8,712,365 of record CM070508.1, read on the forward strand.
TTAAATTATGCATGGTTATTACGGATGTTGCAAACCTGACGGCTCCTGGGTGATAAAGGAAAAGTCTTCAATGTGAGTGTTTAATGAAGTCAGGTGACCAGAGTGTAAGTTGGGCACGGAGCTCAAACACGGCTCGTACACCTCGGGTTGGCTCTTAGAAGCACCGCTGGTTGTCACCGTTGAGCGCCGTTGGCCCAAGACCACTCCTGGGGACCTGCTACTTTCTGCACCACACTGGGGTACGATTCTAAGAGATCACAAGGATTTAAGCTCCGAAGAGGTTTCGGCCAATGATAACCCTGCATAAAATCTTGACGGCAAAATCATTCTGTGCTCAAACACAAACTATTGCACTTCAAAGCTGGATTTGCCTAAGCCCTATGTAACTTATGCATATAATGCTTACGCTTGTAGCTAGTTGCATGCAGCCTTTGCAGGAATTCTGAGACATTGCTTAGGCTCAAAAGCCTAATTGGTGCCTTAGCCGAGTTGTGGACTGGCCACCTGACAATTTCAGCATGCAATATCGGATAAGTGTGGCAAACAAACATAAAGGTAACACTGGGAAGCATCCATTACAACTAAAATTAATTGAAATGTTTTTACAGACAAAAAGGAAGCTGATCAACAAAAGAAGTAAAAGCAAAAAAGTGAGGTGGCGGCCTCGCCCCTCACTCATCGCCCACGTCGATGTCGTCGGCGTCTTCTTCCTCCGCCACCGGGGTGGCGACCTCCATGGTCATTGTTGTACTTGCAACTGCCCGATAAAGTATTCGTGTGCTGCTGCACGTGCCTCTGCCAGGGCGGCGTTCCCCACGATGCCGGTCTCCATCGCCGCCATCGGGTCCAAGGAAGCATTGCGGCTGGCCCAACAAGCCAGCATGAAGGTGGCGGTCATCACCGCAACCTCTTGCCCTTCCCTGGCTGAGCGTGCGGCAGGCGGCGGCAATCCGGGCGCCTCCGCGGCCTAGTTGGTCGCATGGGCGTATTGCAGGGCGGTGTCTTGGAGGGGCGTCTCCAGCACCACGCCCAAAGGTTCCAGGCATCTTTGATGCTTGTGAAAGCTCTCTTGAGCATGGTGGCGAGATTGCGCTGGCGGTCACCTCATACTCGAGGTCCTCTGCGCGCCTCGGCCCTTTCGCCGTTCTTTGCATGGTGACGAGGCGGTCGCGGTGGTCCTTTCTGCGCCACAGATGTCGACCTCTCCGCTCCGCGCCCGGCTCATCGATGGCCTCCTCGGTTGCCTCGCCGTCCGGGCACCATGCGGCGCCCGTGGCAGGAGTCGCCAAGCGAAGTGTAAATTGCCGAGCTTCGGTGAAGAGCTCAGTGAGCGTTCAGCGAAGTGGCGATGGTCCGGAGGCGAGTTGGCGAGGTACACTGGCGTCGGGCCGCTGCCCGCCTCTGTGGCGATGGCGGTTGGCGGCGTCTGGGCGGAAGCCTCCGCTGCAGGCGCGGATGGCGTTCGCTCCCTGGGAGCATCTTGAGGGGCCGCCCTTGGCGTCGCCCTCAAGCTGAAGCTGGCTTTGGGGACCTCCAGCCCACCTTGTCGAGTGGCGGCCGGGGTCCCCGCTGCGGAAGATGGTGGCGTCGCGGAGGGCGAGATCGGCGCCACAGGAGGAGTCGGAGAAGGGGCCGGCGCCGTAGCAGCTGGCGCCGTGGTTGTCGGAGCTGGCGCCTGCTGTGGTGGCGCCGGTGGCGAAAGATGGGCGGCGCCGAGGTGGAGATCTTTGGCGCCCATGCTGGCGGCGGCGGCCCGTGCTGATCGGTCTTGCAATTAGGCGCGGTTGGTGCCGCCGCCCGTGAAGTCACCACCACCTTTGCACCGTGGCGGCGGATTTTGCCACCATGTGTCTTCTTCGTCCGGGCTTGGGCGTCCGGAACAAGTGGCCGCTGCCGCCGCCCGACGGTGGGGAGGTCGTCCCGATCGTCGGTATGGCGGCGGCGAAGCGGGCCGGTGGAGTCCATTGGCGGCAACAACCTAACGATCTCGAGCACTCGCAGACTCCAAGTCGGCAAGTGGCCGCTTGATGAAGGAAGTCCAAATCGGTTGGACCGGCGGCATGAGCCCAGAGAGCCACGTGGTGATGCGTGGCCCATCCAAGTTTCGCGCCGCCAAAATTAGAAAAAGATCGCGGTTGGTAGGAGCAATACTGAAGGAGCATAAAAAGAAAAAGATGAAGACTTACTACGAAAGGTGCGGGTGATGTAAAATGCGTCGTGTGGTATTATATCTTTGGCGAATCTGGCGGCGGCGGGCTAAGTCTTCGGGATACAAAATCCCTAACAACCATTGCCCCAGTTAAACCGGCGCTCCGCAAGTTGATAATGCGAGCCGCCATTGCCCGGATCTCCGCCGTCTCTTCGACGGACGAGTTCCAGCTCTGCGATTCTTTGGTCCGGCACACCCCCAGACATCAATGCTGCTGCTCGTCATTGACATACTGACCATTCAAAGGCGCCAGCCCTCCAATTTGACTGGCCGGAAGGGAGGTAGCGAAGACCATCCCGTCCCGAAGACGAAAATGGCAGCTCCCCAGAAGTTCGCCGTCGGAGGAAGCGCGGCAAAGGAAAAAGTAGCGAAAGAGGGGGAGGTTTGTCATCACCCCCAAGAACATTTCGCAGAGGTGTGCGAAGATGGCAAGAAAAAGAATGGAGTTGGGAGTGAGGTGAAGATGATTGATTTCATAGAAGTGGAGGATGGAGAGGAAAAAATCAGAGAAAGGCGGTACCAAGCCCGCCATGATGCCCCACACGGTGATGATGATCTCGTCGGCGGGGCACTGTGGTGTGGGGGTCCCAGCCCGAAAGAAGAGAGGGCCTCACCAAGACGATTGTGTGGAGCCTCCCTACTGTGTAGAAATCTCTGTTGGAGGGAGGAATGGAAGGCGGCAGAGGAGCCATGGAAGCAAAAGTGACAAGAGGCAAGAGAAGCTTAGAGGAAGAAGACGAAGTTTGCAAAGGGTACTAAAAGCGTGAAGCGCACAGTGCGGATGGATCTATATGTATCCCCACTCGCACCGACGGCTCACGAAAGGACAAGGTTGTCGCCGCTTGGTCCCAAGAAAAATCAATGGATGCGAGAAGGAATCGAGGCGTGCATCTCGATGAATGGTGGCCCCATCCAAGAATGCACCGCATTTAATGTAAGGATTTTGAAAGACTCGATGTGCGTTCTTGGGTGGGCCGGCTACTCTTGTCGGCGATTATACAACGGGTACCCTCTTCGCCGCGACAAAGTGTGCGTGGCCCACGTGGCGATCGACAAAGCGCGGTGTTTACACCCCGCTCTGAGACGTCGATCCACGTGGCCTACGGGCGGCAGTGGGGCGACCACGCCGCCGCTTTGGCGCCCAGCCCGCGTGGCGGCTTTGGGCGGCGGTTGGCGAAAGCACGCCCGACCCGGTGTCGGTCCCACGTGGCGCGCGGCGAAGCAGTGGCGACCACGCCGCCGCCCGGCGCCCGGCCCACGTGGCATGCGGCGAGCACACCTCGTTGCTCCACTACCATGCAAAAGGTGGAATGCGGTGGCTTCATCCCGAAGTTTCCTTCGCACTGCCGTCTCGAGTCGAGCGAACTGCTTTGTACCATGCATGTCGGTCCTAAGGAATTTCACATGTGAGCCCGTCCTCGACGCCTCTCACCTACATCACACAGAGAGGTCACATTCCTAAGAACCGAGCGAAGGCATGCTTGTGGTATTAATTAGCGCCAAGGAACGGACAACAGATAAAGGTGTAATAAATGCATGTAAGATAAACATGATGATATCCTCCTCTATCGGACTCGTAAGCCCGTGCATATAAGGGCATTTGAAAGCATATCGATGAGAGGGGAGGAAAGAGAGAGAGGAGAAGAGAGACTCAATGAAGGGTTGGTCACCAACAAGCTCAGAACCAAGCCCAAAACACTCAATCCAAAATCAGCGAAGTAAAGTCATTATTCTTCTTCATGGGGCTGAACTCAGGTAAAATCGTGTGTTCATCTGGATTTTTGACTCTAGAGCTCGTTAGTGTGAGAGGTGCTGGGGTTTCCATCTGTTAGAGTTCGCCGGCTACCAAAGACACCGCCCTACCGAATCAAACCCGGTCTGTAGACTTGAGCCTGTCAGTTGAAATACGCCGACAACCGCATATCGGCGATGATCCCGTGACCAATTTTCGTGGATCCGCCCCAACCTCTGCCTCGGTGCCTCCCATCCCGTTGTGGCCGTCGATGCTGCTTCCTCTTTCCGGCGCCGCCACCGTTTTCTCCCCCATTTGTCTCCCTCTCCCTACGTCGCCTCTGCATCCTTCCCGCTGCAGCGCCGCCCCCTTCCTCTATTCTTCACCTCCTGGCCGCAACGTGCCTATTGGGGGCTGCGGAAGTCGATGGCCGTGAGGGCTGAGTCGTGGCTAGGGTTCTGGAGGACAAAGGTGGCCGTCAACACATTGCCCTCTTCCTTGCCTCTTTGTTTTTTGTCCGGTAATGGCTGGAAACGGGCAATCCATCGGGGATGGAACTCAGCATCACAAGAACTGGGCTGCTACGTAGGTGCTACAATACTCCATCACTTCCATCTCCAACCTCCAAGGGTAAACAATCTTGAATCATATAGTACGAGTATTAAACTAATTGCTTCCCCTTCAGCTGTGCAATCAATAAATTAGACATTAGATATGGATGCAAATAACGCTAGATTTTGCTTTGCTTTGTTGTGTTTTGATCATTGAGACATGGGAAAAAATTGTGGAAGATAATCATTTCATAATTTTTATTAGATGTCGATCTTCGTACTTATCAATGTCCTTGTCTTCATCTATCCAACTAGGTAAACAAGATATTTCTTTTGCCTTTGGAAATAAAAGAATGGGCAAATGTACTTTTGTGATAGATGTCAGTTTTTGCTCTTTCTCATTTTTTGTTTTGATATACTCAGGTCTAACCTCGCCAAAATTGAGCTCCATATATTACGTGGGTAAACCAATTCCGAACGAACACTCTTCCTCTGAGATAGAATCAAATAAGTGACAAATGAATGGTAACACATGGTACCTATCCGTGGTAGTTGCTTATTTTCTCTTCCTAAATGAGTGTCGCAGTAGCACATGTTCCTTTTATTTTAGAAATTCCATAGCACATTGTTTGAATATTTGTGAATTAGAACTTTTCATGTTACAAGGTTACAAAGAGGAATAGGGAGATCCCAATTGGCGCCCAGGTCATGAAACTGACTGAATCAAGTCAATGGCACCGCTGCTCGGTGACACGGATGCAGTTTTCCTATCTCTTACACATGTATTCAGCTTGTCAGTTTTCCTTTTTTCCCCCTTTGCTTGGGATTCACCTTATGCCATATACATTTTTCACTTCCAATGCTTTTTGAAATGCCATTGAACCGTTCAACAGGAATCCTGCTACATTTCTTCATGCATACACATGCCTTTCCCTTGCTCAATCAACAAGGTGCGGCAATCACAACTTTGCAGAACATGGCTGATTCAGGAGTTCTATTTACACTGTTGATGTGTGAGCACAAGGTTTGTCCAACTTTGTGCCAGAACTTATATCGCCATATTAATTTTAAATGACCTTTTGAGCCATACTATATCAAATCCTGCTTATCTGCTTGGATGTCACACTGTTCTTAACTTCTTATTATAGTTAGTTCTGAACACTCTTGAGCTGTCACTGGAACCTTCTAGAGGTGCATACAATGGCATACCTCTTCTTTTTGGACAGTGAGTCAATTTTCTTTCACCTGATCCATGCCAATATGCCATATTTCTGGGAAGTTCTGTATACAGCTTGCCACTTGTGTTGCCATGGTCTCACATATCTCTTATCTCTGTAATAGAGTTAACAACTTTTGTGCTCTGTAACTTGACAAATGGATCAGATTGATCCTTGCTCACTAGCATTAATTGCTACATGCTGCTAGCATCCTGTCATATGAATCACACTGAGCTAGAGAGGCCTACTGAAACTTTATTTGTGCTAAATGTTTCATTTATGATTGCAAGTCTTTTAGAGATATTTAACCACACAAAATCAGGTGTGTCTTTTCTTTATGTGCACACCAGATGCTCAACAAAAGTACGTACCCAGAGGGTGAACTGAATGTTTTTTCTTGAACTGTCCACACTTTATTCTTATCTTTTCTCTTCTCTGTGTGACCGAACCATCTGAAACTTTCTTCTTTGATTCTCCATTGAGCTGAAATGCCACCGCCTTCTTTTGCTTTCCCGGGTAGGATTTTGATCGGTTTGTTATGTCCATGTAAGTATATTTGTTACTTTGTGTACCATGTTTGCGTGGAGGCGGCATGGCTATGGTTCCACAAGACGGCAATTACACCCCAGTGAGGAAGCAGATCTGGAGGAAGGTTGCGCTTTGCAGCGGTGGAGGCCAGACAGAACATTGACTTTGGTGCTGTATTGCAGTGAGGCTGACAACGACATTGAGCAATGCTTATTGCCGAGCTGCAGTTTCCACAGTTGTAGACTTGTAGCTGCTCCAACGACTCAGCTTTCAAAGGTTATGGATCACATTGCCACTCTTCTCAACTGCTTGTAATGTAAAGTACTCTTCATTGCTTCCCAATACATCCAACGTTTCCTTTTATTTTCCATCAAAATCTTCCGTGTTCTAATACTTCCCATTTCGTTTTCAAATCTGAGAAGGCCAAATCAAAAGTTAGGGACTGAGTGTTATGAGCCTGCCCAGAGCGAGCAGCCTCGTAAGCACGAGTCCCTGGACGATTCCCTGGACGCGCGGAGCTCGTCGACGAGTCTGCCGGGGCAGCCCGCGACGCCTGAGGTTTGGCTGTTGTCGGAGCCACCGCCTAATACTTTGGGTTTTGGGGCAATCAAGCATGCCAATTTTCTTATTGCTCTTCTCCTTAAATAGGATTGTTGGAACAAAAACATAAACCGAAACTGATAGCAAAGGATCTTTGGAACAGAGTCCTAAACCGAAACTAATAGCAAGTCTAACAATACTTATTCAATTGCTATCGGATACTACTTAGAAAGGTAACTACTAACTATAGCCGTAACCGGCAAGACTAAGGACTCCTGATGCCGTCTTCTGTTGCCAAGTTTGGCCCCGACGCAGCATCTGGATTTGGCTCCGTTTCCTGCTTGTTTGCTCGCCGAACTTTTCCACGCCGTCTGTAGAACACCCGATCCAGGCTGTGGTTTGTATCAATACCCCCCCCCCCCCCCTTGAAAAATCAGCTTGTCCTCAAGCTGACAATGAGGGTAGGACTTCGAAGGTGAACCGCATCCTCCCACGTGGCGTCATCACCGATTCGCGGTCCGATGTACTAGAAACCGCCGTTGCCCATTCACAAAACGTTGAGCCAACAATTGATGTGGTTCGGTGAGGCAAGCTCGGTGAGGAGGCGCAACGCGTCGGGCAAAGGCTTGTGGAGAAGCCGGAGGAAGGCCCTTAAAAGCTTTGAGGAGGAGACGTGGAACACATTGTGAATGCGTGAATCACTCGGCAAGGCTAGGCGATAAGCGACTTGGCCTATTCTCGCTTGTACCAAATAAGGGCCATAAAGCGCGGTGCTAGTTTATGGAAAGAAGTCTGTCGACGGCGTGGCTCGGCGATACTTTTGAAGCTTCAACCAAACCCAATCTCCCACCTTGAACTGAACATCACGATGACCCTTGTCATATTGTTGTTTCATGCGTTCTTGTGCTTGGGTTAAATGGTGGTGTCTTTGCTTGGAGCATTTCATCCCGGCCAACCAGCTTGACAATCGACTTTATCCACACTTGTGGTTCCTTGCTGATACGGCACCAGGGGAGGAGGAGGTCGGCCATAAACTAGCTCAAAGGGAGTCATCCGGGTAGCCGAGTGAAAGGAAGTATTATAACAAAACTCGGCCCAAGGCAACCATTTAGCCCATGTTGTCGGTTTGTCTACCGTGAAGCAACGAAGGTACATTTCGATGGTTCATTAACCACCTCCGCTTTGGCCGTCGGTCCGAGGGTGGTAGGCGGATGATAGCAACAAGGAGGTCCCGCAACGCTTTGAACAAATCTTGCCATAATGTCTTTGAGGAATCTGGGTCCCGACGATACTATGGATTATGGGATTCCATGCAACCGAACTATTTGTTCAAGAAAATGTTAGCAACTGGTTGTCTTTGTTGCTTGTTTATGAATCTGTCATGAAGTGGGCATATTTGGAGAGACGATCCACGCGACCAACAGGAGGTCTTTCCTTGGGATTTGGGTAGCCCGATGATAAAGTCCATCGACACATCATCCGGATATGGCGGGAATGGGCAAGGGCTGCAACAAACCTCCCGTGCGAGAGTGACCTTGTGACGCCGGGGGTTATACATCGACGGATGAAGTTTTCAAGCGTGCATCGCTTTTTCCCGTAAGAACTCACGCCCAAGCTGCCGAAGTGTCTTGAGGACTCCTTCATGAGTGAGGTCATGCACGGATGCAATCATGGGGTGATCGGGGAAGATCTTCTTGCACAAAGAGGCGACCGAAAGTAGAGCGGCCGTCCCGGTGTGTCCATTTGGTTTCTTTGGAGCGCCGGTTGGTTCTTGTGTGGCATCTGTGCGGCGGAAGTCTGTTGGAGTTCCTGGCATCGTCGTTGCACCTCCGGATCCTTGCGTAACCTGTCCAACCAGTCGGTGCGGGTGATGTCTTGACTGATGGAGATTGCTACGCACAGGGAATCGGCCCCCGGAACTCGAGACAGTGCGTCGGCCGCTTGGTTTGTCCTGCCCGGCTTGTATTCCACCTGAAAATCATACCCCATGAGTTTGCTTAACCAATGTTGTTGCGGAGGTGTCACCAATGCCTGTTCCAGAAGGAATTTAAGACTGCCATGGTCTGTGCGGACAATAAACTGGTGACCCCATAGATAAGGGCGCCAATGGCGCACTGCCTTGGATAAGCCTATTAACTCCCGCTCATAGGCAGCGAGCTTGGTGTGCCGATCGGCAAGTTTGCGGCTAAAGAAAGCGATCGGATGACCGTTTTGTTGCAATACTGCTCCAATGCCGACTCCGGATGCATCGCATTCTACCACGAAAGGGGTGGTGAAATCCGGCATCTGTAGCACGGGCGCTGATAATAGTTGTTGCTTAAGACACCGGAAGGAGTTTTCAGCTCCTTCGCTCCAGTTGAATTGATGGCGGCGAAGCAGTGCTGTGAGCGGCTCGGCGATGGACGCATAGTCTTTGATGAAGCGACGATAATACCCTGTGAGGCCCAAAAAGCTGCGTAAGGCTGTAACTGAGGTCGGGCGCGGCCAATCCGAGACAGCCTGGAGTTTGGCGGGATCCGCCGAGACGCCATTGTGCGCAATTATATGGCCTAGATAACGCACACTTGTTTGGGCGAACGCACATTTGGACTTCTTGAGAAATAGTCGATGTAGACGTAGCCGATCCAACACCAAGTGCAGATGTTTGTTGTGCGCCTCCTTGGTCAGGCTGTAAACCAAGATATCATCAAAGAAGACGAGGACAAACTTACGCAGAAAGTCTTGAAGGATTGCATTCATAAGCGCCTGAAAGGTCGATGGAGCATTCGACAGGCCGAAAGGCATGACAAGAAACTCAAAATGCCCATGGTGCGTCCGAAAGGCCGTCTTGCTGATATCCTCCTCATGCATGTGGACTTGATGGTACCCCGAGCGAAGATCGAGCTTAGTGAAGAATCGCGCCCCGCGGAGTTCATCCAGTAACTCGTCCACCACAGGGATTGGGAACTTATCTTTGATGGTGTGGGCGTTCAATTCACTGAGAGTCCACGCAGGCGCCAAGTGCCATCCGCTTTTTGACTAATAAGACCGGAGAGGAAAAAGGTGGCGGCTTGGCGAATAATACCTTGTTGCAACATAGCGCACATTGCCTCTCAATCTCATCCTTTTGCCTGTATGGATAGCGGTAGGGACGAACCACCACCGGATTTGTCCTTCGGCGAGGCGGTTCGATGATCACAACCTCTGGACGGTGGTAAGCCTTGGGGCTCGGCAAAGACGTCGGTGTAGGCGTCCAAGATGTGTTGCACCTCAGGAAGGATAAGAACCTCCGCCTGCAGCGCCTGGGGACATTCTTTCCGCAAACCTTGCAACATAATGGGTGTTCCGCAGTGCTGGAAGGCCATCGACAGGTCTTCAAAACTCCATTCAATCTTGCCCAAGGTGCGTAGCCATTGAATGCCCAGTACGATGTCAAAATTGTCCAGCGGAATGACGAAGAATGGAGCGCGGAAGGCGTGGTCAGTAATGAGGAATTCCACAGCCGGAACCGCCCCCAGACAAGGTAGGTGACCCCCACCCGCCACCTTGACGTTCATCGGTTTGGTTGTTGCTTGTGTCTCCATCCGAGTTGCAGCGAATGTACTCATGAAGTTGTGGGTACTGCCGCTGTCAATGAGACCAAGGAACTTATGGTCGTCGATCTTGATCCAGACTTGCATCGATCGCCTTTGTTTAGGGCCTAAGACGACCATCATGGAGAGCGGCGGTCTTATTGCTCTGTCGACCTTGTCTTCATCAGAGCCCTCTTCAGCATCCTCCACTTCGAGATGAAAGAGGCGCTTACACCGGTGGTTGCGGGTGTACATCTCATCACAGTTAAAGCAAAGGCCTCTGGCTCGTCGATCGGCGATTTCGTCAGCGTTGAGGCGGCGACGGATCGGCATGGAGGCCGAGCTAGCCATTGACCCAGCTGATGCTTGTGTTGATGCCGACCGTTGTAGCCCCGAGACCGCAGAAGGGATGGGAGTAGGCTGCGGCAGGGAAGGTGCAGTCATGCGTCCTCCACCCGTGCTCGTGGTCAGAAGAACACAGGCGGTGGTGCCGGATGGTGTCTGCATGGTGAGCGGTGGTCGACGCTGCGTGGCGGAGAATTGCCACGAGTGGCCGCTTCAATCCACAAGTCTTGGCGGACTTCGGCTTCCCTAGCAAACCCAATGGCCTCAGCGAGATCTCGGGGACGCTCGCGACGGACGTCGGCTGCTAATGTTCTTTGAAAGACTCTTTGTGAATGTTTCAATTGTTGGGAGCGATCGAGTCGTGGCGTCTTGGCGAGAGCGCTCAAACTCGCGAGCATACTCGTCAACTCTGCCCGCTCCTTGCTTCCGATTCACCAAATCACCCAAGGGCCAATCAGGAGTGTCGCGTGAAGCGCCGGATGAATGCCTCCCGGAAATCCTCCCATGAAATCCATGGTTCTTCAAGCTGCCAGTTATCCAAGACGTCCTGAGCTTCGCCTTGAAGGTGTAGACCGGCAACTTCCACATATTCCTCCTCCGCAATCTGGTGCAGGCGAATAAATCGCTCACACTTGCGCAGCCATGCTAACGGATCTTGTGCACCGTCATAGTCAGGGAAATCAAAACGCGGTGGCCGCGGACTCCATCGCCGGTTGTCGTCGCCGAAACGGTCTCGACCTCCCTCCGGACGGCGGCGCTCAGTCGATCTTGTGGCGATGCAGGCGGCGGCGGGGGTCCCAGCGTTCCGCAGCGAGTACTGGAGGTAACGTCTCGTTATTCCGCCGAGGTCTCCCGTCGGGTCGCGAAGCCGGTTTTACCGCTTCCCAACTAACCCGCCATCATGGTCTTCATCTGCAGCAATTCGCTCATCATGGATTTCATCTCCTTCATATCCGCTTCCAGTTGGCCAATGCGCTTGTCAGCGGAAGCCATGAGAGCAGGACCGGAGGAATCTGATACCAACTTGTTATGAGCTCGCCGAGCGAGCGAGCGACCTCGTAAGCACGAGTCCTGGGCGATTCCTCTGACGCTGAGCTCGTCGACGAATCTCTTAGGGGCAGCCAGCGACGCTTTGAGGTTTGGTGCATTGTCGAGCCACCGCCTAATACTTTGGGTTTTGGGGCAATCAAGCATGCCAATTTTCTTATTGCTCTTCTCCTTAAATAGGATTGTTGGAACAAAAACATAAACCGAAACTGATAGCAAAGGATCTTTGGAACAGAGTCCTAAACCGAAACTAATAGCAAGTCTAACAATACTTATTCAATTGCTATCGGATACTACTTAGAAAGGTAACTACTAACTATAGCCGTAACCGGCAAGACTAAGGACTCCTGATGCCGTCTTCTGTTGCCAAGTTTGGCCCCGACGCAGCATCTGGATTTGGCTCCGTTTCCTGCTCGTTTGCTCGCCGAACTTTTCCACGCCGTCTGTAGAACACCCGATCCAGGCTGTGGTTTGTATCAATACTCCCCCCCTGAAAAATCAGCTTGTCCTCAAGCTGACAATGAGGGTAGGACTTCCGAAGGTGAACCGCATCCTCCCACGTAGCGTCATCAGCTGATTCGCCGGTCCAGTGTACTAGAAACTGCCGTTGCCCATTCACAAAACGTTGAGCCAACAATTGATGTGGTTCTGGCTGGGCAAGCTCGGTAGGAGGCGCAACGTCGGGCAGTGCCGGTGGAGAAGCTGGAGGAAGGCCCTTAAAAGCTTTGAGGAGGGAGACGTGGAACACATTGTGAATGCGTGAATCACTCGGCAAGGCTAGGCGATAGGCGACTTGGCCTATTCTGGCTTGTACCAAATAAGGGCCATAAAAGCGCGGTGCTAGTTTATGGAAAGAAGTCTGTCTGACCGTGGCCTGGCGATACTTTTGAAGCTTCAACCAAACCCAATCTCCCACCTTGAACTGAACATCACGATGACCCTTGTCATATTGTTGTTTCATGCGTTGCTGTGCTTGGGTTAAATGGTGGTGTGCTGCTTGGAGCATTTCATCCCGGTCAACCAGTTGACAATCGACTTTATCCACACTTGTGGTTCCTTGCTGATACGGCACCAGGGGAGGAGGAGGTCGGCCATAAACTAGCTCAAAGGGAGTCATCCGGGTAGCCGAGTGAAAGGAAGTATTATAACAAAACTCGGCCCAAGGCAACCATTTAGCCCATGTTGTCGGTTTGTCGGCCGTGAAGCAACGAAGGTACATTTCGATGGTTCTGTTAACCACCTCCGTTTGGCCGTCAGTCTGAGGGTGGTAGGCGGATGATAGCAACAAGGAGGTCCCGCAACGTTTGAACAAATCTTGCCATAATGTGCTGAGGAATACCGGGTCCCGATCAGATACTATGGATTATGGGATTCCATGCAACCGAACTATTTGTTCGAAGAAAATGTTAGCAACCAGTTGTGCTGTTGCCGGCCGCGGAACTGTCATGAAGTGGGCATATTTGGAGAGACGATCCACGACGACCAACAGGGAGGTCTTTCCTTGGGATTTGGGTAGCCCAGTGATAAAGTCCATCGACACATCTGTCCAGATATGGCGGGGAATGGGCAAGGGCTGCAGCAAACCTCCCGGTGCCAGAGAGCTGACCTTGTGACGCTGGCAGGTTATACACTGACGGATGAAGTTTTCAACTGTCTGTCGCTGCTTTTCCCAGAAGAACTCACGGCCCAAGCGCTGAAGTGTCTTCAGGACTCCTTCATGAGTGAGGTCATGCACGGATGCAATCATGGGGGTGATCAGGGAAGATGCTGCTGGCACAAAGAGGCGACCCTGAAAGTAGAGCAGGCCGTCCCGGTGTGTCCATTTGGCTGCTGGAGCGCCGGTTGGTTGCTGTGTCCATGCCACGCGGGCCACATTATCGAGCACCGGCATGTAGGCCCGTCGTTGCTTCTGCTTCGGCCGCTCCTCCTTCTCGGCATACGTTGGCGCGCGCTTCTCCAGTGACGCGGGAGCTGTCACCTCCTTGCGCGGTGGCGGGGGAGCAGGCTCCTCCGTCTGTGCCTCCTCTGTTGTCGCCGCTATTTCGGAGGATCCGATCGGTTTCGGATCCAGAGGGCTTCCAAGTCAGGGTTTGAGTGTGCACTCCACTGTTGTCATGCGCGCATGCTATCCAAACCGCACGGTCACACTAAAAACAATGTGCAGTGGGCTCGTACTCTGAAGCCTTTGCATATCTGCCCAGTATTTTTTTTTTAAATCTAGCCTTTTACATATGAATTTGTAAATTTGATCCACTTTCTCACTATGAAAGACACGACAAACAACACATATACTCTGACGCATCCTGAGAGCATGAAAGGTGACTGACACCTAGCAAGGCGAGGAACCACTGGAGGAGAGCAGCCGCACTTCAGTAACATGGAGGTGCTACTGAGCTGTAGCAACATGGCAGGTGGGGCTCGGGCGCTCTAGGTTGCACTCTCCTCCCACACACCAGCGTCGTTCCCATGGTCCCTCACCTTGTCGCAACGCCGGCCACCTTTTACATCCCCTGAATGAGGCAGAGGGCATGTGTCCTCTGTTTTGGCTTCTGCGATAGAGGACATCAAATTTGTAAATGCATATGCTAAAAAGGCTAGATTTAAAAATAAAATAGAGAGAGAGCGAGATAAGCCAAGAATTCTCGTACCCAGACCGTAGAATTCCTCGTTTCCTATCGCAGCGCCAGTGCGAGTGCAGTGATCATCCGTCCACTACTGTAGTAGTGCTAACTGAAGCGGTGCTTGCAGTAATATAGGGGCGGAGACAGGATTTTGTCACAGGGTGCCGATAACACATATGAATTTGCTGCTACAATTCTATCACAGTACGACGCTTTGAGTTAAAATGAAGGTTTTCTTATAAATAAATTCTTTTTTATATCATCGCGTGATAATTAGAGCTTAGACTTTCATAATCATAGCAACCAAATACAAATAGCTAGTGATCATTGTGTGGAGTTTGGTGAACACTTACGCTTAACTTGTGCATACATGTACATCAATAACTAACACCTATATCCGCAAGAATTGGAGGCAAACCGGAGCGCCACCTGTTGCCGCGCCGTTTTGCGAAAAACCCTCTCCGTTTCTTCGAAATTACGGATAGGTCCTTCGCGATTTTTTGTGAGACAAGAATATTTTTTTCCTTCGCGTTTAGGTCCCTGGTCTGGTAATTTACGGAAAAGCCTCCCGTTAGTTTCAAATCGCGAACAAGCCCTTTTCTAATTTTTCGGGATAGCGAACGGGTCCAAAAAATAACAACCAGTCCTCGCTTCTTACGTTCGTGTCCTTTCTCCGTTTTCCCGGAAAAATGTTTTCGCCACCGAAAAACCGGAAAAATATTTTTGCCACCCAAAAACCCGGAAAAAAGTTTTCGTCACAAAAACGCAGATTCATCAAGTTTTATATCGGCTTATGGATTTGCCAACGGTCGTGAATCATGAGCTTTTTTTAAAAAAATGTAGATTCGTCCGCAGATTCAAAAAACCCGAAAAAAATGTTTACGTCACCAAAAAAACGCAGATTCATCGAAGTTTTATATCAGCTTATGGATTTGCCAACGGGTCGTAACCGCGGGCTTTTTAAAAAAAATGTAGATTCGTCATGATTTATAGCGACGAGTGGATTCGCGGTGGGTCCTAACGACCCATTTTTTTTAGCGAGCGCAACAAAAAAACCCGGAAAAAATGTTTTCAGCACCCAAAAAAACGGAAACAATGTTTTCGTCCCGCGGATTCGCCGGTGGGTCCTAACGACCCATTTTTTTTAACAAACGCAACAAAAAAAACCGAAAAAATGTTTTGACACCAAAAAAACGAAAACAATGTTTTCGCCATCAAAACCCGGAAAAAATGTTTTCAAACCCAAAAAATCTAAACAATGTTTTCGTCATGCGATTCGCCGGTGGGTCCTAACGACCCATTTTTTTAACAAACGCAACAAAAAACCGAAAAAATGTTTTCAACACCCAAAAAAAACGAAAACAATGTTTTCGTCACCGAAAAAACATGGATTCATCGAAGGTTTATATCAACTTATGGATCGCGCTAGCGGGTCATAATCACGCATGCTATCGAAATTCAGCCGTGCAAGTAGCAGAGCGCTTTTCCACCTAGTTATACTTTAAAGCATTGAGGATTGCTGGCCAAAGGGAGGTGCGCTGAAGAGGTCCTTCGAAAAATTAGAAATTGCATTTAGGTTTTTTCGACGGTTTTTTTAATAAAATAGACCCGAAAAATATCAAAATTACATTTAGGTCCCTCCGTAGTTTACATTTAGGTCCTTCTGATGGTTTTTAGCGAGACGGACCCAGGAAAAAAAATAGATTACTTTAGGTCCCTCTATAGTTTACGTTTGGCTCTTGTCAACAGTTTTTAGAGAAGCGGACTCAAAAACAAAAATACGTCTCGACAAAAAAAACACAGATTCGTCGAAGGTTTATAGCAGCCTACGGATTTGCCGACAGGGTTTAGCGGCCTTTTAAAAAAAACACGAAAATCGAGAATACATAAAAGAAAAGTAGCCGCGGTTTTCTTAAAAAAACACAGATTCGTCAAAGATTTATAGCAACCCATGGATTCGCCGACAGGTCCTAACCACGGTTTTCTAAAAAAAGCACAGATTCTTCGAAGGTTTATAGCAGCCTATAGATGTGCCGATGGGTCCTGATAACCCATTTTTAAAAAAAAAATGCGACCAAATTTTCCAAAATACATAAAAAAAACAGTCGCAGTCCATCTATGGCCGTTAAAAGCCATTAAAAGACTAATCGAAAACTATCAATCCGCAGACAATCTTGTGCTAAACCTCCATCTATGGCTGTTGAAGAGGGTCCATACCACAATTTGTAAAGAGCTACATGCCACTAACACCATTTCTTGAGCCTCCTGACGTTACAGCACAGACCATGAGCGCAACCAATTAATACACAAATAGATAACCTGCAATAGATTAAATATCTGTTTCTTATCAAAGACAACATCATTTTGACATAGTCAAATAACCCAATATAAAGAGGCAGCCTCAACTAAACATTGAGCCTTTATTTCTTTTTCTAACCCCAATAGCCAAGATCCAAACATATGGGCTATACTATAAGGAGGTGACAAATTAGAAGCCGCTTGTATAACACACCATGCGAAACGAGCAATCTGACAATAAAAAAGAGATGTTATATAGTTTCTTCATTGTTACAAAAACAACATTGTTTGCTGCCAGTTCAATTTCTTTTACTTAGGTTATCCTTTGTCAGAATTACCTCTCGACGTAAATACCATAGAAATTTTTTTATTTTTAATGGTACTTTAATCTGCCAAAATTATCTATTTGTAATAGAGATATTTTGATGCATTAAAACTGCATACATGAATGAACAGAAAAATGCCCATTTTGATAAAGATTCCATTGAAAAATATCCCGTTCTAGTGACAAATGTATAGCAGCAATCCTTGCAATATGCTCTTGCAAAACATGTAAATTAGGCTCTGTAATGGTCCTACGAAATGACAAATTAAAAGGTTTAAAACTCATTACTTCAGCTACCGTGGTCGAACAATGTTATAAAGATAGGGATATTGTATACTAAGGGGGTTATTCCCAAGCCAGGTATCCAACCAAAAACGTATTTGAGATCCATCCTAAAGATTGAAAGACCCATATTTAAAGAAGTGATGTTTGACTTTCATTAGACCTACCCAAAAAATGAGATTCCCCTAACCTCCCTTTCACTTGAGAAAGGGTTTTACGTCCCAAATACTTCTTGCTAAGAATTTGTTGCTAAACGCCATCATCATTTAAAAGCTTGAATAATCATTTGCAAAGCAAACACATGTTTTTTACATTAAGATCATGAATACCCAGCTCACCATGATCCTTAGGTTGACATGTAATATTCCACTTAGCAAGCCTATATTTTTTTATGATTATCATTCTGCCAGAAAATTTAGATATGAAATAATCCAATCTTTTAAGAATTCTATGTGGTATCCGGAAAAAGATAACATAAACATGGGTAAACTGCTATGCATAGAATTTATAAGGACTAATTTGCCTCCAACTGATAGATGCTTTCCCTTCCAACTACTCAACCTCTTTTTAAATCGTTCTTCTACCTCCTTCCATTCTTTATTTCTCAATTTGCGATAATGGAGTGGGATGCCATGTTATCGAAAGGGTAAACTTCCTAGTTCACATCCAAATAGATGAGTGTAATGGAGTTCAAATTTCTTAGCAGCACCAAAACAAAAAATTTCACTTTTGTGGAAATTTATTTTAAGGCCCAAAAGTTGTTCAAATGCACAAAGCAAAAACTTCATATTTTTGTTTTGTTGAATATCATGTTCCATAAAAATAATGATGTCATCTGTATATTGAAGGATGGACAACCCATTATCAACTAGATGAGGTATTATACCTTTTATTTGTCCATCCTCTTTGGCACATTCTAAAAGGACAGCCAGCATATCCACAATAATGTTAAATAAGATAGGAGACAAGGGATCTCCTTACCGGAGTCCTTTTCTAGTCTAAAAGTACGGCCTAATGTCATCATTGACCTTAATCCCAACACTCCCCCCGATACAAAATTGTCGATCCACTTACACCAGTGTGGTGAGAAACCTTTCATTCTAAGAGTCTGTTGAAGAAAGGGCCATTTGACCTTACCATAGGCCTTTTCAAAATCCATTTTAAAAATAGGATCAATTGATAAAATGCCCTCACTTACATGTGTCATTGATAAAATATCCTGTGATGTCTTACTGACATGTGAGTCCTGAGGCCACATGTCATTGAGACAAATAGGGCATTTTATCAATTTCACCAAGTAAAATGGGGTATATGGTCAATTCTCCCTTAAAAAAACCCAATCTGACTTTTCCTTATTTATCTCGTGAATTGTTTCATAAAGAATTATCACACCATCCATTATATTTCGATCGGGCAAAAAAGTAGTCTGTGTCGGCTGTAAAACATGTTTAATGACACTAGATATCCTGTTCATGCCAACTTTAATGAAAATTTTGAAGCCGACATTAAGATGACAGATCGGTCGATAATGTTGTATTTGTGTTGCATCTTTATTTTTTGGCAAAAGTGTGATAATACCAAAAGTTAGCCTAAACAAAGGGAGGACACCCTTATACAAATCATGAAACATTGCCATTAAGTCTTCTTTAATGACCTCCTAGAACAACTGGTAAAATTTAGCCAAAAACTTGTCCGGTCCAGGTGCCTTATTACGTTCTATTTGAAATATTGCCTCCCTTACTTCTTTCTCAGTGAACACTTCCGTGAGAACATCATTATCCCAATTAGAAACTTGAGGATCATCTTGACAAGATTCAATCATAGAAAAATGATCGCTACCCGGTGGTCCAAAAGGACTTTTATAATATTTGGTTATGTACTTCTTCAACTGCACATCACCACATATTATTCCTTCATCTTGGTTGAGTTGAAAAATTCTTTGTTTCCGATGCTTATCATTTGCAACTAAATAGAAAAATTTAGTGTTGTTATCCCCTCAAGTATGTGTTTAACTTTTGCTCGTTGATTCCATTTAATTTCCTCCTCACGTAGAAATTGAGCGAGCCTCTCATTAGAGCACTGCTTTAGATAAATATCTTCATTGGATAACTCAAAGTTCTCTAATTTTTTGTCAAGTTCATTGATAATACAGAGTAATTCTCTCTTTTTTTGTAAGTTCCACTTGTACTATTGGCCCAACCCCTCAGATGTTGTCTAAGACTCCTAATTTTAAATTGCCATCAAATTATGGAAGAGTTTCTCCTATGCTCATTGTGCCAACAATTTGACACCATATCAAAGAAACCATCCCTGGTTAGCCACCTAAGTTCAAATTTGAATAAAGACTAGTTTCCTAAGTGGAATGCTATTCCAGTATTGAGCAATAGAGGAGTATGATCAAAAGGGCCCTTTGAAGAGCATACACAGTGACCAATGGGAATTTTTGTTCCCAGTCTATGCTCATTAACACCCTATCCAGCTTCTCAAAAGTAGGATTTTCTAAAGAATTAGCCTAAGTAAACCTACAGCCAGACAATTCGATTTCTCTCAGATCCAAACTATCAATGACAACATTGAATAAGAAAGGCCATCGGGCATCAAAATTATCATTATTCTTCTCATCATGTCTCCTGATAATATTGAAATCACCACCTATCAAAATTGGTAATGACTCTTTACTACACGTATAGACCAATTCTATCAAAAAATTATCCTTTAACTGACTTTGAGTTGCGCCATAGACAGCCACCAAAATCCATTGAAATCCATCATCCTTACTTCAAAGATGGAACTTCACATAGAAGTCTCATTCATCTATTGAACTAATGTCAAACGATGCCAAATTGACCCCTAAGGGTATACCCCCAGATGGTCCATGAGGAGGCATGTAGTGCCACATAAAGTCTTGCCCACAGAAAGGTGTTTTAGACTAGATGTAGAGAATTCACTCTTGCCCGTTTCAAATATTGCGACAAAATCCAAATGGTGTTCCTTTATTAAGTCTGCGATGTATCTATATTTAGCTAAGTCACTAAGACCTCTGCTATTTCAAAAAATACCTTTCATTCAGACTTTTATTTGTTCAAAGGTGGACGCCCCCATCTAGCCCTTTTCTTAGCAGAGATGGATTTCTTTTTGCGTAGGACCATAAAAGGATCATTACATAAATGATCATTATCTTTGTCAAACACCTCATTAGTTAAATCACTACATAAGTGATTAAGAGTAGTAGTATCAAGAAAATCTTGATCCACATCCTCCTTAACACGATGATCACCTAAATGCCGATTAGTGTTTTCCATTACAACTTTTGAACGGGCCATTTCTATTTCTTTAATCATCTTAATGGACAAAGAGACCTCATTCTTATTTGTACCTAACGAAATACCAACCTTGTGTAAATTAGAAGATATCTGAGAGTCTGAGAAAGAGAGAAAAGAATTGGTAAGTTCACCTTCAGAGGCCTCCAAGTATTAAAGTCCTATGTTTAGTTTTCTCCATAGTGTCCATGTCAGCCCACGCCATCCCGCCTATCACATCGGGGTTGTTCAGCCTTCTACTTCCATGTGGAACACCTGGGCAAGTAGAGACATTAATAGGTCCCAAAACCTCACTCGCCGATGGACATCTAGCTGTATTCATATGCACACTGACCAATCCTCCCAAGTTTTCCTTTGAAACCACCCCAAAGATACCATGACCACCAGTACTTTCATCACCAAGCTGTTTAGCAGTACCCTCACTGTCCTTGTTCTCACCATAATCTGAATCAACAACCACTCTAACATTTTGAGGTAATGGTGCAATAAGACCACCAACTTCTGAGTCAAAATCGGCTAGCAAATCTTTAACTTTTTTTGCAAATACACTCAAACCAACAATAGTAGCACCAATAGATTTGTCAGCAACAAAACCATCAAAAGCAGCAGGGGACTAATGACCGGCTACGGTAGTGCTATCTTGAGCAAAAAAATTAACTTGACGGCTGTCATCAAAATGTTGTTGAACACCTTCAGACACCTCACCACCAAGTGCAGATAAGACATGATCCATTTGTTGAATCACCAACTCCCTTGTCGACTGATTAACTTGTTCATCAAAACCAAGTGCAAATTCAGCAATAAGCTAATTAGCCACAGTAGCAGTAACCATTTTGGCATCAGAAACACCCAAAGAAATTAGACTAGAAGTGCTACCAACAATAGACTTCACAAGCTAATCAGCTGAAGCAATGCTCTTGTCAACCACATCATTAATCACTTTCCCCCTTTTTCCAAAATTAGCAGCAAAATCAAAAGACAAATCCGGTGGACCCTTGTAATCACCAGCACTGCCATTAGTATCCTCATTAGCCTCAGGAACTTGAACACCAACACTGAGATCTATAGCAGTATGACTGACTGAATATGGAACAACACAACTAGCTGAGTCTTTAGTAGCATGACCAACTGCAGTACCAACACTGTAAAAGTGCTTTGTAGCAACATGACCCATTAAGATAGCATCAGAATATTCTTTGGCTAGAACATGTGCAGATGCAGTGTGCAATGGATCCACATTACCAACAATTATCTCATTAACTGCAAGATCGGTCAGCTCAAAGTCACTGACAACACCCTCAAGAAGGACACTAATCTTCTTGCCAAAATCATCTTTACGATCCGAGTTCTCTTCAATTGAGTCACGGACAGCCCCCTCATTAACCACAATCACCTTGTTGGCCGATTGCATAGGAACATCATGTGACCCAGGACAAAGTGCACCAGATGATCCTTCTGACATAGTTTTAGGCCTTTTACTATCCATATCCTCCATGTCCGCATCTTCTGCCATTTGTTGCTTATCATTTCCTTGATCCTCCTCAGTAGACCGATCAAGACTATCCTGACCCAAATGATCAGTGTTTTCCACGACAAAGAAAATATCATAAAGAGCATCCCCAACACAAATGTCGGTGCTGTCAGGGACCAATTGCTCATCTGTTACAGCAACATGCAAGCGAACAATTCCCTTTTTCCTCATACTCACCATGTCAACAAACTGTGTTGCACCAATGATAGAACCCACTGCACACAAGGATAAATAATCTCAAATTTCATAAGGAACACCACAAACCTGCACCCAAACTTTTTGAAGCAATAATTTGGCATCGCCTTTGGAGTCCACTCCTAAAAAATATGACCACCCCATCCTGATTTCTCACCTTTACTTCGCCAATACTCGTCAATCTCAACAATTCAATTTTTAATGTAAAAGGTACCAAGAAAGAATTTTGACCATGATCTTTACCCTCCCACTGCCACTTAATAGGAATCACCTGATGGAGCTCCTCACGCATCCTCTCAGTAGTCCAAAGACTCCCCACAATACGGACTAAAGCCATATTGTTATTATCACTGCGGGGTTTCATGTTTCCTGAAAAAGGAATTTGGTAGAAACCGTGACCATCCGCCGCATACCCACACAAGTTCGCAGTGGCTTTGGCAATTTTAATAGAGGACACTTTCTAGCAATATGCTGATCACTCTCACAAATATCACAAATCACCATAGCATGACAATTGGCATGAGAATAACCTTTTTTCTGACAACGAGAGTGAATAGATTTAGACTGACAATAGCTATAGAAGGCTTCAATACCTAGGCCGTTGAAGAAGATGGTGCTGTGAAAGCCGATTGCACAGCCCCTGGATCGACTTCCTTAGAGTTGAGCATCTTTGGTGGCAATATGGTGGCATCAGAAGCACCATGACCGCGCCCACTAGTCACATTATGCCTTGCACCAAAACACCTCTGCCTCAGCTAGAGAATCGTGGTTGCCATCGAGCTCGGCCATGGTTGTACATCCCCTTACCTTGATAATCAAAACCACCGCTTATAGCACTCCTAGCTCCTCTTTGACCATACCTTCCACTACCACCAGACGAGTTACCCTGTCCATAACCATCAATCAATCCACCACCCTGTCCATTTGGCCAGTTACCAGTACCCTGTATTGCCCCTTGCCGACTTCCGCCATCCATCTTGTTCTGTTGTCGAAGATCAGATGTAAAGGATCGTCGATCTCCCGAAATTGTTCCAGACTACGCAGCAAGCCTTTTCCAAGTGCGAGCAAAATTATTTTTCAAACCTAATCTGGACTTGGATTCCTTAGGCACGAAAGATCTATTCGTGGACTTACCAGACCTCACGGCACAACCTTTCCAAGTAAGAGCAAAAAGATTTTGCAAACCAAATCTGGACTCGGATTCCTTAGACACTAAGGATCTCTCCGTGGACCCTTGCTGTCGCACAGCTTACCTCCCGAATCATGAATTGATATAGGAGAAGGACGGTTTGAAATCAATTTTTTGTTAACCAACACCTGAGATTGCGGCACGACAGTCTGCATACGAAATTTGCATGCATGTCTGTTGGCCTGTGCCAGCACATCGCCGAAAGTCATCGGTGGTGTTATTCTTGGCTTAGGGAGAGGACCCTGCCATGGCCTCATGGTGGAGGAATGCCGATGTTTGGCCACCTGATCATCAACAATTTTCTTTGGACAGGTAGCTAGTTTGTGAACTATCAGCTCCAAATCTTTAACCGAATATCCAGCATCCAAAGCATCTTGAATAAGCATTGAAAGTGTCACTGAATCAACCTCAGCATCATCATCCGAATCATCTTCAGGTGATAAAACCCAAAACCGTGATCCACTCTCTTTTTGCTCACAGGATGTTTCCAAGGTACAATACGAAGGCATTACAGATAATGTGAAGAAAACCAGTAAACCAACATCATTTGCAGGCAACAAAACCAAATCAATTGTATTTTTGGCAATGAACAACACCACCTCTTCCCCCGATTCAGAAAAAGTTTGGACTTCTTCACCACCGGCGTCGATCTAATTGCAGATACCGACCTAGATCCACTGTTTCAAGATCACCACGCTCGGTGGGCGAGGGAGCAGTGGAGGGAGACGAGGAGGACGGACGTCTGAACAGTGACGGCATCGACGACGAGTGCGCCGCCTCTAACATTGCATGATTTACATGCCTAACACAAACTGCTACTACTTTATATGAATCATAAAACTATTATCTCTACAACTTCTAATTATGAGTTAGTGGCGATGGTCCGTTCCCCCCTGACATATCCACGAAACCGCCATTGTCCCGATCTTTTATACATTGGCAAACAAAGAAAGATTTAATTCGGTTGGATATGCATGCATGCATTATTTTCAGCGTATCAGACTCTTACCTCAATCAACCGATTCTATTTCTAAATACTACACGGCTAATTCTTTTTCCATATACTGCACGTATGCAGCTTCTGAGTTACCATGTGCCTTGAGTTGCCATATGCATCCTCTCCATTAAATATTTACTTGTATGTGTAGATAAGATCATCTTTTCTTTTTATCTAATCACGTATGGACTTGATTCTGGCCGGCCAGCGGTATGCGCGCGGTTATGCATGACGCAACTAGATAAGTTTGTTATCTCTATCTCAAGTAATTCTAATTAGGAGTTGGTTGTGGTACGTCCGTTCTCCATCCTCACCCCGACACGTGTGCGTCTCGGTGTGGCTGAGTGGGAAGTGAGTAGTGGCCACCCCGGTAGATTAGATTGGACCATCCCGTCACGGAGGTAAATGGATATGCATGACTCATTTATTGCTTTCCTTTCTCTCATTGATCTGGCATTTGAAATAGTGGCGATTGCTCCCGGTGCTTTTCAGATTGGATTGATTTGATTCCCTTTCGAAAGAAGCAGAGCTTCAATTCATAGAGTTGGGTCTCTTCTCGCCTCTTTCCTTTTTGTTGTCTTCTTTATTCGACGATTTTTTAATCTAGATTCCATAGATATCTACTCGGTTGCTGAATCTATATAACCCTATCGCTTCTTGCCTCTCCTGCAGATGTGTTAAGTTTGTTCATTGAGCGGAGATAATGGGTGACCTTCCTGGCCCATCGGTGTGGTACAGGAGCAAGTCGCTGGTGATGGGCGACAAGATAGGCTGGCGGCGCTGCTGGAGCTCGCCGCGGTAGATGATATCAATAGGTTGACGGAGGCGCTCGCGGGGGAGACGAGGAGGCGGTAGAGCTGGTTGATGGAGTGGGGCTATTGTATGATCGGAGTGTACAAGCTATGCATGCCGCTGATGGTGGCAACCATATACGGATAACGCATACCTCTTCAATGTCTTTGCGTCTATGGGGCAATAGGGGACGCCTCTTTCGATTGGTCGATCGTTCTCAAATTATGGCGTTACAATTTTACAATCCTAAGTGTTGTGATGTTATTATTTAAGTTTGTGAAATTAAAGATAATTTTAAGCTCGAGTTTGTAAACAGGTGTTTGGAATTTATATGCTTCGATGAATTGATTTAAATATTTAACCATTGCATATTCAGAGTGAACATTATTATTCAGATAAGATTAGTGCTCTTTACAAATAAATTTTTTTATCACTAATTAAGTTTCTGTTGCATCGTACGGGCACATGGCTAGTTATATATATGCACAAATCCTATTCCTACAGATAAAGTGTAAGGAAGAGATATCCAGTGTAAGCCACTTTTATCATATAAACTTCAAGAATACCATATGTACAAGTTTTCAAAAAATATCAAAAATTACCGTACATAGGAGAGGTGAGCTTCTACAGCCATGTAAAATTTTAAGACCAAACTCAATCGCATTTGAAAGATATGAAAAAGACAAATTCAGCCTAAATAATTATTAATTTTTCACTGTTCAGTATTATTCATTCTCTGCTTGTTAATTTTATATTTTTCAAATGCTATCGAGTTTGGTTTTTAATTTTTATAGGGTTGTAAAAGATCATCTCCTCTACGTATAGTAATTTTATGAGAATTTTTGAAAATTTATATATATAGCTTTCACGAAGTTGATTTACACCGGATATCTCCCCGTGTTATTCAGGATGAGTTGGGTTTTCCTTTCGGATCGTACGAGGTGCCGAGGCAGCACCAAAAACACCGCTCACTATTATGCCTGTCAATTGTGCATTATCTGACTGTGTCGTATAACGTTGATCAACTAGTAGAAATAGCGTATGGCCGTATCTCTATTAATTCTAATTATAATTTGGTGGTGGTACATCCGTTCTTCACTCTCACCCTGATACGTGCATGCACCCACATGGTTGAGTGGGTAGCGAGCAGTGGCTACTCCGGTAGTTTGGATTGGATCATCTCGTCGTGGGAGGTAAATGAATATGCATGACTCATTTATCAT
The DNA here is from genome assembly GCA_036346375.1 of Guadua angustifolia. NCBI lineage: Eukaryota > Viridiplantae > Streptophyta > Magnoliopsida > Poales > Poaceae > Guadua > Guadua angustifolia. Next base: position 8,738,858 of record CM070508.1, read on the forward strand.
TTTCCTTTCTCCCATTGATATGGCATTCGAATCGACGGCGATTGCTCCCGACGCTTTTCGGATTGGATTGATTGATTCCCTTCCAAAGGAAGCAGAGCTCCGATTCATAAAGTTGGGTCTCTTCTCGCCTCTTTCCCTTTTGTTGCCTTTTTTATTCGATGATTTCTTAATCTAGATTCTATAGATATCTTCTCGGTTGCTGAATCAATATAACCCCATCACTTTTTGCTTCTCCTGCAGATATGTTGAGCTTATCCGTTGAGAGGAGGTAATGTACGACCTTCCTAATATTGTCGATGCGACGCAGAAGCAGGTCGTCGGCGGTGGGCGGTGAGATAGGTTGGCGCCATGGTGGATGATGCCAATAGGGAGGCGCTCGTGTGGAGAGGTGAGGAGATGGTGGAGCTGGTTGATAGGGTGAGGTTATGGTATGGCTGGAGCAAGGCATACGAGTCACGTACACCATTGATGGTGGCAGCCACATATGAATGATGCCTACGTCTTTAATGCCTTTACGCCCATGGGGCAGCAGGTGATACCTCTTTTGGTCGATCAATCGATCTCGAATTATGGCTTTACAAATTTACAATCTCAAGTGCTGTGATGTTATTATTTAAGTTTGTGAAATTAAAGATAATTTTAAGCTCGAGTTTGTAAATAGGTGCTTGGAATTTGTATGCTTCAATGAATTGATTCAAAAATTTAACCATTGCACATTCAGAGTGAACATTATTATTAGATAAGGTTAGTGCTACTTGCAAACAAATTTTTTTATTGCAAATTGAGTTTCCATTACATCGCACGGGCACATGACTAATAGTTTTACATGAATCACACAGGGGCTAGACCCTGCCACCCCCTCTCCCAACCCCTAAATACTAAAATCATTGCTTATCAAGTCCTCTCTCTCTCTCTATATATATATATATGCAAATCCATCCTCTATCGTAGAAGGCGTGATAGACAATACTTGTCACTGTTGCGCCCTAGGAGCGTGGAAGGTCACCAGCGCCGCAGCATAGCGAGGGACAGCGGGAGCGCTTAGTGCTAGAGCGTAGGAGGAGGCGCTGCTAAACTCGGGTACGACGGGTAGCATGGAAGGGATCCTACCGCGGTGAGTCATGCGTTGCTCCCGAAGGTAGGTGTCGACGTTTGTTGTCGGCAATAATCAAAAGGGGGCTAAGCGCTGAACCCAAACTCAATGGTAGCACAAGACACGAGATGTATACAGGTTCGGGCTCTCGCGGAGGAGATAATACCCTAGTCCTGTGCTCTAGAATTATATGTGGCTAGCTATTTTGCTGATGAGATTGTATGGTGATATGATGTTCCCCCGCCCCTCCCTTTATATAACAGAGGAGGGCGGTTACACGAGAGAATCCGGGTCGGATACAAAGTAGAAATTATATCTCCTGTATCTATTCATATTGCAACGGCTTAGATTACAATCATATCCTACCTAATCCGGATCGGTTGCCATCTCTGAGGCTTCTTTAACAGATAACAGGCATGTCTTGGCGTGCCCCTGGTAGCTTCTATTTCCCTGCAGTCAGCCCGGCCTAGCCTCGCAGGTTTGCCTTGCAGATACCCATGGTGTATATATCTCACAGTAGGCCGAGCTCCTGGGCCCCGGTGACCTTTCGCTTTCCCCGAGTGTGATAGGAGACAGATATCGCTTGCCACGCCTTTTGTGGTAAGGGAGGGAGTCTGATTCGCAAATGCATATGTGAAAGTCTAGATTTGCAATAATAATAATAATAATAATAATAAAGTATATGAGGCTAGATAAGTGATGGTTTCCTAAAAACTGTCATGATTGGCCGTTGGCAGCCTAACTTGCTTAAAAATGGTGTTATTTGCTTCCAGTTTTGGGGGTTCAAGATCTCATCGAAACCATTCGCAGACCAATGTCGAGTTGAAAAGGGCTTGCAGAAAGCTGGGAAACTGAGCATACATACCTCGTGGAGATCATATTTGTTTTCATTTTTTTCTCGAATACGTATGCAAATATAGATAGTCTGGATACCAATACAAACATAAATGATATCAACTACAGATACGAAACGAATATGGTCACTGTTATTTATCAGAATATGAAATCCCTTTAAATTATACACACAAAATAAAAAACATAACTAGTTTATTTACTCCAAACATTCATGAAGAATACATAATAATCCAAGATTTGTATTATTTGTTGAACTGTATTTAAAATACTAAATTATGTATTTATGAGTGTTTTTTTATTTTTGCTACTTATTTAAAATATTTTCTTATTAAGGGCAGCAATGTTTGAATTTTTGAGAAAATTTAAAGATGACAAAATCTTGAAAATAATTTTTTTAAATGTTAGATTGTGTCAAAAGTTCCCTAAAAAATTTGTAATTTTTGGAGCTGGTTTGACAATTTTAATAATTGAAATTTGATTTGTGGATTAATTAAATTAGAAAACGATTTTGAAATTCAGAACCATTTTGGCCAAAAGAATAGTCTTGTCCTAGCCTATGTGTATATTCAGATAATCTGGCCCATCCCATAAATATCCGAATTATTTAAATCCGTATCCGACGGATAGTGAGCTACCAAATTTGGAATGTGCCAACTTGGTTGCCCAAACTAGGGTTTACAAAATCGATTTTGATAAAACAGTTTGAAAATTGAAAATATCGAGTCGCAAACTGCTCAAAAATCGTCAGAAATTGAAGGGTTAAGAATTCAAAATGTTTGAAAAAAATAAAAAAATATCAAAAATCGACCGTCCAATTGGTGGGTGCTAGCTGCTACAGCTGTTGCCACATGATTTTGACCTAAAACCATCGATTTTAGTCGAAAACCTGTTTGTTTTGACTGAAAATCAACCGATTTTACATCGCATATCTCTTTTTTCGATTTTTTTTGAAAATTTTTAATTAGACCGATTTACCGACTGATTTTGGATATCGAACTAGCTTGGTACAGTCGAAAACCGTGGTTTGGACGGTTTTGTGAACCCTGCCGAAACATGTCTTCTTATCGATTTTTGCTCCTTCTGTACAGTGTGAGTGTACACTGGTATACGTAGTTCTTTACTTCTTTTGTCCCCGTGCAGAACCTTCCGTTTCCTCTTACCTGCTCTTGTCGTCTAGAAGGTGCCAAGGTGGTGACAATAGATGTATATCGCCTCGCCTGGATTTGCTAGCCTAAATAGTTTCTAATCATGTCGGTTTCAACTTTAATCCTGTACTCCATTATCTGCGCCTCAGTTCTGATCCATTGCCACCTGAATTGCCACAGACACGCAAGAAACTATTGCAGAACAAAAACACACGTCAATAACCCTTGATCCAGCATGCACAAACCTCACCACATCTTTGCTGCTTGTGCTTCCAAGCCACGATTACGCTTTCTTGCAAGAATTCGATTCCGCTATGCCAGCGTACCACCATCTGATAGCAACCATGCGGTGCCAGATGCTTCCTGCAGGCTGCAGCTGCCGGCATTCAGAATCCTCTGATAGTTCCCTTGTACCGGCAGTCCGGCACCACCGCGTTTACCCTTTCTGGGACCCATCTGACATCAAACAACGACATGCATTAGCAATTTAGCATCTTCTCTCCCACATGTCAATTGTCAAACGCTACGCTTGTCCTATCCTCTTCCTAAAGAAAAGAGAGTAACCTTCCGCAGGAGGATGATTAGCTGAAAGGAGAAGGAAGACACGGAGAGCTAAACGTGTTCCCGTAGCACGCGACGGCCCATCGGGGCCCACCAAATCTATCCCTGCTCGTGCGGGGTGACACGTGCCCCCCCGAGCCGACGGCAACGCGCCAAGTACGCCGAGATATTTCGGCCGGCCTGCTCCACGCGGCTCGCCGGAGTACACGTGGGCGCACCTGACGCACCGGACCACCCTCTCGACCCGGGCAGCGCCGGCACGTGGCGTACTGCGCAAGGGGGCGACCGGGTCGTAGGGCCGCAGCGGGACACGTGTCCGCGCTGACCGTCGTCAGAGACGGCCCCGTCTACGACGGCCTGGTTGGTCGTGATGAGTCAAGAAAAGCCCGTGCGGTGCAACAACGAAGATGGATACTTGGATACGATTGGAAATGGCGTGCTGTGCGTGCTGAGATATTTGTGATGGTCGGTCCTGTTCAAAACAATGGTTGTGCCTATCTGGGTAGGCGTTTGGTCGGTCACGAATTGTGATGAACGTTAGGAGAGTAGACATTGGCATTGGACATTTGGACTGTACGTTAAGATGAAGGGTTCTTCCATTCCATCCCAGGAGTGTTATGTACCGATGTAAGATTGTGTTGTGACGAAAAATGTGATAATTGATTGATCAGTTTAAACGTACGAGAACGTCGGTTCAGATCGGTTTGTAGCGTGTCAGCCGATTTAAATCGGCAAGATAGATTGAAAATATATGCTCAAAGTTGATCTAAAATAACAATCGGCAAAGATCTAAATAGCTACTAAAAGCCGATTAAATCAAAGGTCACAATAAGTCTAAATAGCCGATTAGGGATAGTTAGATGGTAAAAGATAGATCTTTTTTGAAAAAGGCGATGCGCAACAAGATCGGAGAAAATCAAAATTGGCATAATCGAGGATGATCAAAATCGAATTAGAAGATAGATTCTAAATTATGGAGCTATTTTTAGTTAGTTGACAGAAAAGTAAATAAAAGTTGATGCGAGTTGTTTGATGGATTGTATTATTGTTTTGCTCGTCCTTGACTATTTTTTATAGTGCATTTGGCCAATGTATCATTCTCTAATACGTTGTCAATCATGATCCGTATCGATCTTTACACGGACAAAATTTCCATTTTTAAATCAATATCGTTCGTAATTATATCTTTAATTTAACTTTTCCTTCTTTTAACCGATATCAATAAAAAATATCTTTTTTAATCCTTAGCCTGATAAATTGGCTATATCTTGCCAAATACATTGGCATTGCATTGGCTATTTGATTAGTAGTATCGTTTTTAGGGGCAGGCAGAGCAGCACACGGGCTTGCGCGCAATGGAGACTTTTAGCGGTGAAGTGCGATGGAATGACTTTTGATCGCACCTGCCAAGCACCAAATTAGCGTGTGACGCCGAGTGATCAGTTGTCGCGCGGTCGCGACGACACGACAGCCAGGACGGGATCGGATCCGTCCGTACCCGCTCGGCTTGCAAATTGTAGAACGCTGCGACATGCTATAATTGGCTCGCGCCGACTAGGCAGTTGCCACGAGCGGACACGCGAATTACAGTCACACTCTCCGCCGAGTTGAGTGGGCCGTCTGGGGTTGGCGCGCGCGCGCGCGGTGAGCGCGGCGCGCGGGTGGAATGAGCGAAGGCGCGCGGAGCATGAGGCGTCTGCGTGGGGCGTCGAGCGGCGGCAGCGGCAATGCGAACGCGAACGCGAACGCTGCCAGTACCAACCAGAGGGATGGGGGAGGGGGAGGGGAGGACGAGGTGGTGGTGGTAGCATTGCGGCGCGCATCCGGGGCGTGAACGCGGGGATCATGGACGAGCACGTGCTGGCGCTGGTGTTCCGGGCGCTGAACTGGGACCCGCAGGCGCTGTGCGTGGTGGCGCGGGTCAGCCGGCGGCTGCGGGCGGTGGCGGAGCGCGTGCTGTGGCGGGAGCTCTGCGTCTCGCGGGCTCCGAGGATGGTTTCCGCGCTCACGGGCGGCTGGGGAGCATCGCTCGCCGAGTCGGCGTCGGCGTCGGGGCGCATTGGCGGCGGGTGGCCGGCGCTGGCGAAGCTGCTGTTCTTCTGCTGCGGCGTGGCGGGGGCGGCGGTCCCGGGCCACTTCACGCCGGTGTCGCGTTTCTCCAAGACGTCCGGGCGGAGCTTCCTGTCGCGGCGGTGCTCGGGTGACCTGCTGTACGTGTCGGACCCGTGCGAGCACGCGGTTGCCGGCTCTGCCGACGACGTGGGCGCGTACCGCGGCGTGTTTCGCGGGTTCATGCGCTCCCGGACGCGGGCCTGCCTCGTGGGCCACCGCGCGCCGCTGGAGCCCCGCTTGCGCTGCCCCTACTGCGGCGCGCGCGTCTGGAGCATGACCGCGGCCGGGCTCGCTCCCCCCAGCGCGTGCCGGCGGCTCGGCGCCGACGAGGGCCGCCTCGAGTACTTCGTCTGCGTCAGCGGCCACGTTCACGGCAGCTGCTGGCTCACGCGCCTCTCCTCCAGCGAGGGTGAGAACGGTGCGGACGACTCCGACGACGCCGCCGCCGACAGGAGCGACGAGGACGACGAGCACATCGAGCCGTAAAGAGTCTGAAGCTAACTTTGCCACATCTAAGTATGGTGTAGCATGAATTTTTAAGTGGGTGTGGATTGTCACACTTTTTAGCGCTATATATCATGTATATATCATGTATTATAGATTTAGTTTTTTTATCAAACTTTGTTACAATTATAACGCTAAATTTTGTTCTTTAAAAAAAGTACTAGTAACCATGCTTTAGCACATGCTTTAGTAAAGCTGATGGCAAAGTTAACTAAAGTTAGTCTTAGCTCTGTAGCATTCTCCTCCGTTTGTTCTCTTCCACTAACCTCGTGGCCGCTGCGGTGTTTGGCACGCGTTCGCGTTTTTCGCGCTGTTGCACAGCTGTTTTTACCGGATCAGACGAGGCGTGCGTGGGGGCAGCGCGAGCCAGCCTTGCGCTGCTTTTGAGCCAGGTCCTCGGCAGGCTCGTCGTCTGTTCGGTCTTTCACATGCCAGAACCTCAGACGCGACCGCCGCTTAGTGGCCTTCAAACGAGTAGTCGGCTTTGGTGTGCGAGTGCAAGGCGGTGCCTTGCCTCCCTTTGTTCGAGACGATCCGATGAATGAATTCCGATCTGACTTTGGCATGGTGCCTGCACTGGTGCCTTCTGCGACGGCGTCGCTTCCCTCCTTTATCTTCGCTGCGGTGTTGCAGGGACGGTCCGTCCCTGCGCCTGGTAGCCAGCGTGCTTGCCCAGCCCAGCTGCCCATCTTGTTAGGCTGTTGTTATGGTCCGGCCATTACGCGTCCATGTACAATCTCACGACGAGACTTCAGTGTTAAAGTGAATTGTTCGTTATATTATCGGTTTAGATTTTTGGGTAAACTGTTTATTACATGTAGCTAGGGATGAAAACGGATATCCGAATTTCTAAACAAATTCGATATTTTTAAATAGATATATAACGATTTTGGTTTTCATTTTTTAACACTTTAGCAAGCTCATTATAAAAAATAAGATTATAAAATTAGATAAAAAAAATTACGCATTATTTGCTTCCCATAAATAAAAAGGTGAAAAAATATCCGAATCCGTATCCGATTGATATCCGAATTTTGTTTCTATCATTTAAATAAATATATAATGAATTTGAGGTTCATTTTTTATGAATTTGAATAAGCTCAACACCACAAACAAGAATATGAATTCGGATAGAAAATTCTATATCCTATTTGTTTCCCATTGAAGAACAAAGACAAAAAAATTGATATCCGAATTACTATCCGTTTTCATCCCTAGTAGCTTACTAATATGGTACCGTTTGATACAATTAAAAAAATAATAACAGCCTACTTCTATTATACATTTTAGGTTTGAGGGAGTCTAGCCTATACGTGATGAGGCTTTTCTCATCAGATTAGGCTTTTAGATAAGCCGATTAGTACATGCAACTTAATACACGAAGATTGCTCTGTTTCTACGGGTAAGCGGTGGCCTCGAAGAGCCTTTGAAGAAGCAGTGAACATGTAGGAGTAATGGCTTAAAACACACCGTGATGCAGCGGTGGCGCACTAGGGCTATCACGGGTCACGGGAGAGGCTCCTTCTTCTTCCGAGGCTGCGCTCTCGAATTCATATTTCGAAGTTTTTAAGAAGAGTGCACATTATTTTCGGTCTCGGAGTGCAATGGCCATTCGGATTCGGTCGAAACATGATGCCGGCCGGGTAGGAACTAGCAAGGTAAGGGGAAGAGAGAACCAATCGAAGGAGAGGAGATCTTCTCGAGCGATCTCTGACTGCATTGCGGAAAAGTATGGCTTTCTCTCTAAATTATGTGTTGCAGTTACATTTTGTAAGCAAAATAGTCGGTAAAATTATTTTTAGCAATTAGATATATTTTAAGAAAAGATTAGGATTTACAAAAAGCATAACAAGCATGGGTCACACTAAGAGCATGTTTGGATGGACTAGAGCTAATTGTTAGCTGGCTAATGGCTAGAGCTAATTTTTAGCCAGCTAATAATTAGTCCATCTAAAATTAGCCCAGGATTGTTTGGATACATAGCTAATGGTTGGGCTAATTTCTTTGAAAAGTCATGTCTGCCCCTCATAATATGTCTGCTCCTCATAATAGCAAAGGTATTTCAGACCTTTCCCAGCGTGTTACATGCTTTTAGTCCAAATTAGCTCCCACCCACCAACTAATGGACTAATTGTTAGTTGAGGGGTTGGCTAAAAATTAGCCCACATATTAGTCTTCCTGTTTGGATAGACTAGGACTAATTTTTAACCAGCTAACAATTAGTCCAGGGATCCAAACATGGCTTAAGAAACCTTCAAACGATGTTGCCTAAAGAAATATGGATGCAAGAAAGGAAATCATCAACACCAAGTTGGAAATGAGAAGATTTAAAACCGAACAGAGACTATCCCAGGAATAGTTGAGCTGACATGAAGAGGGAGACTTGAACCACAATCTAAAATTAAATCGGCTGTTTTAGGATATAAATATAATATATCAATTGACGGAAAACATGTACACGCCAACCTTTACTACTTTTTTACATCTACTTTTGTTGTACCTTAGAGTAGTCCGTGGCTAATAGAATCTTACCTTCATAATTTGACTTTGATCAATAATGCTTCGCATCAATATGATGATCATTCTGCAAGCTACACATATCCCCCATTTCGAGATTTTGTTCACATCTATTATTGCTTTACATCAACTATTCGTCCATGATCAACTTTCGCTCAGGTTTTCATATCATCGACTTTGCTGATTTGCTAAAAAAAAGTTGGCGTGTTGCATACACCGCTAGAGAGCACTCTCTATAGGGACGCAGTGTTGTTGTCAGGAATTTTCTGACGGCAACATACTCTTGGCACACCTAGTGGGACCCAAATCGTCTGAACAAGATTAAGATGCCACCAAAGCTTAATGAAGATTCATCGGCTCATGGATAGCCTTTGGGAAATTACAATGTCACCAAAGAAAATTTGATTCTTCCGGAGATTGGAAACTCTCTGAGGGAGCGCGAACCTACTTTACCCAGGAGATGGAGGAATCGACGAGAAGATTTTGGCATTGTTTTGTCAAGAAGCGTGAGCTCTCCTTAGCACACAGGGTCTGATACCGACTACCGCTTCAACAGTTCTGTAGACTCCACCTACTTCGCAAAAATCCGTCGATTCCAGTATTGACTACCGAGCGCAGAGGATCTAATACTGACTGCCGCTTTGACAACTCTGCCGACTCCACCAAATTCGCAAAATCCATCGATTCCAGTATTGACAGACGAGTTCACCAAGCATATAACAAGTTACACAAGGCAAGCTCAATGATCTTATCAATCAGTGCATCAGGCTCTTATCGACAACTCTTCAATGTTCGTGAGTACACTTAATCCTCTTTTTCATGCTCGCATGAAAGGTCTATTACAGACACTAGCACGTTCGGCAGAGACATTTCTTACGCTTATTCTAGAATTACCACGATATCAATAATAGCCCGTGGGCAAATTCTACATCCAATTTACATCGGTCCTACTGCGATGGCGCCAACACTCCCGACCATCAAGCAAACGAGCGGCCACGTCGCCAAGGTGATGACACGGCGCGCTGAGGAGCCGGAAAACCTCCCAAATTTAATATAGGGATGATATACAGACATAACTATGGAGCTTTGGGCAGATCTCAAGCTAATTCATCGGCAAATACTGATCTATGAGCACCACCTGACATAGAAAATGAACATCCGCAAATACCAATTGGGGGTTTGTCTAAACAGACAGCACCAACTTGGGGCCTCTTTGGGGGAAACTGTGCTCCAGTTTTGCTTTAGCTTTGGGTTAAAAGCTCTCCCAAACAGTGCGACTACAAAACAACTGGGAAACTAAGTCACGGCAGAAATACCACCAAAATCTGAAGCTGCTGAGGAGGAGCTTTTCAGCTGTGACTTCGCTTGACCACCTCCTACCTCGGTCGCTCTGACTTCTTGACCTCCACCACCCCGCCTCGCTGCCTCCACGTCACCTCCCCATTCGGACGCCACTGTACTTCGCTATGTTGTTATCTCCCCACTCGGTTGACCCCCAAAAGATACAACTGCAACAGCAAGTTTACCAAACAGCATAACAAGAAAAGCCACAGCCGTCAGCTATGTTAGAACCGATAATTACTCACGCGATCACAGTGGTCACAGCTAGCACTTTCACGTGGAGAACACAGAAGAACAAAACACACAGAATCTCTTGGCACAACACAGGCTAGTGCCCTTTCTTCTTTTACTCGTCTCTTCTTCTGCTCAATTAACAGCCGGATACAAAGCTTAAATAGACACAGACTCATGCACACAACAACGTCACGATCTGCATGACTAGCAACCAACAAGCCCACGTCTTCAGCCGGGTACAAGAGCACAACCTCCACTTCGTGCATGCCTGAGGACTCGGCCTGTCCACAACTGCAGCCGCTCACCTCACTCCCTGGCTCTGTGCACTCGCGAGGACTCAGTCCGGCTCAATTGCTTGCAAGTTACTCAGCTCCATCGTGTCCGTATGCATGACTCGCCTGAAGCCTCTGATACATGCAATTCTTGAACTAACACACACATGCATCAAAGACTTTGACTAACACACGCACACATGCATCAAAGACTTTAAACAACTACATGAGACGTGCAGCTTCCTAGTAGCAACACGATTATTCAACTAATGAACTCATAAAACATTTAAACAACAAGATTAATTTCCAACAATCACCCCCTTAATCTTGTTGTCCTTTATTTGAGCACATCCTCGCTGATCTTCAAAGCAATGTCGGCTCCTCATCCGCATCAGCAAGAAATGCCTTCTCCTTCTTCGGCTTGTGGCACTCCCGAGATAAGTGTCCATATTCTTGACAGTTGTAACAACGCACCTTCGATATGTCGTAGGTGCTCTTCTTCTTCCCAAAGCTTGAACCGCCATCCTTGTTCTTGTACCTAGACTCCCATTGAGCACGAGTAAGAAGAAGATGTTCGTCGTTGTTGTCGGTGTCTTGAACACGCACACGCTCCTCGTATGCCTTGAGCCATCCGACCGCTTCTTCCACCGTCATCGTCTTCATGTCCCCAAATTGCTCAATGGTGGAGACAATCTGCAGGTACTTGTTAGGAACAGGTCGGAGAAGTTTTTGCACGATGTAGCTCTCCTCCATCTTGTCGCCAAGGCCACGAATTTGATTGACGAGAGTCGTCAATCTCATGGCGAAGTCATCTACCGACTCCGTGTCCTTCATGCGCAAACCCTCGAACACACTTTTAAGGGTTTGTGCGCACGCCTCCTTGACACGGTCGGCACCAATGTACATGTGAAAGTGCATTTAGGCATTAATGTTATTTTGGTGATTAATGACAAACGCATATAATGACAATCTATGTAATTGAGGAAATGCTTAACTTAGTGCTTAACAAATGACAAACCTCTAATATGATTATATTACTATGAGACTAACATGTTTATTGCTAGGTTGAGTATTAGTGTATTAGTCTCATCTATTTAGAGGAAAATCAAGTAGGATGGTTAAGCAAAGATAAGGTATGCAATCTCGGTATCCCTTCCATATTTGTTATTGCATTCCTTTTGTGCAAATGCATAGTGAACTCCAAGTAGTATGTTGATTGTATATATGCACATTGGTTCATGTCATATTTATTTGTGCATATATATTCATTTGAGTTCATTATGTGCTTTGCTTTTAGTATGCATGTATTAACTAGAGTTAAACTTCACATTGCTATAGATTGTCTTGGTGCATGCATGTTTTAGTTGTGTATCTTCTCATGCACCTCTCCTAGTGAAGTTTAATCTAGAGTTGGATCACATATTTACTCTTATTCCAAATATTATCTGCACATGTACAATTCGTGTATATTCTATCATGTGCTTCATTTAAAGTAAAGACTGTGATCTATGCCATGATTTAATTGATTCATCGTATTGGCGATTATTTCTCTAGTGCATATAGATCAATTACATATTCATCATGATGCACTTAGTTGAGAACATTTCTTATGTCAAGTGTTTTCATTTATATTGTGCTTCTTTATATGAAACACTTGTGGTAATCAATTGCTCACAAATATCAATTTATTCATATCTATTGAGCTTTTGGGACAAATGTCTTTCATGAGTGATTTGGAAAGAATTAGGTCCCGTGTGTGTATGATGACTAAGATATCTTGGAGGATGATCGTTAAGCCAAGGTCAACAAGACGACGGTGTCACCAAGAGTTGAGGACTAAGTCAAGATCGACTTGGCGTGGAGATCGTCAGAGAGGATGATCAAGTCAAGGTTGATAGGACGAGAGTCTCATGAGGTGAATCGAGTCAAGTTGGACAAGGCGAAGACGTCATCAATCATTTGGTAAAAGACATCATACACATTGCATCCACGGAGAAGACGGCATGCGGATTGAATGTAAGACTTAGATTTCTCGTTTGAATTTGAGTCTAAGGATTGCCGTACTATTAAGAGGGATGCGAACGTTGAATGACTTTTAGATGTGTCAAGTGCTCAAGTGATTCATCCTTGTGAAACTTAGAGTTAGAGTGGTGTTGGTGGTGCCGGAAAGTGAGAATTGTAGGTCTCTCTTGGATTCTTTATGAAATCTGGATTTATCCTTCGAGATTTGGATAGTGAGACCTTGTTAGTTGTGTAGCCCTTGTTCTTAGCTTTCAATAGAGTCCAAAATCACTGAAATCGGAGTCCGAAGTCAAAAGTTATGCTCGTTTTGGTCGAGCTGCTCAGTGCCTTTCGGATAGTCCGATGTTAATATCGGATAGTCCGATGTTGACTTAGAAAATTTCTGAAACATCTTTGAAAATGGGTACTCTCTGGAAATATCGGATAGTCCGATGTTTGATATCGGACAGTCCGATGTTCCCTTGGAAATCTGGAAATTTACACACATCGGATAGTCCGATGTTCCATATCGGAAAGTCCGATCTGTGCTTTTTACTCAAGAGAATTTGAATTTCGTGTGGAGTCGATCTGGAATTTTACACACATCGGATAGTCCGATGTTCAATATCAGATAGTCCGATGTGGGTCTGACCATGGCATAACGGCTAGTTTTTTGGAGCCTCTATTTAAAGCCCTCTCCTCTCCATTTCGAAGTGGCTGTTACTCCACTGGTTTGAGGGGTTCTCGTCTTGTTCTTGAGCCCCCTAAACACCCCTCCACCCTTAGATCTAAGTGATCCCCTTTGTGAGAAGGGTAGGGAAGAGTTTGAGGAGTAAGGTGTTAGATTGAGTGGATTTGAGTTGTTGAGCACTTGATTTCATCTCCAAGCTTTTTCTTCGTGAGCATTTGTTACTCTTGGAGGTTGAGGACTCCTAGACGGCTAGGAGGTCGCCTACGAGCCACCGGAGTTTTGTGTGGTTGGCCGTGGGAAGTTTGTGAAGGTCGATTCCGCCTCCGCAAGGGAAGGAATCAAAGAAGTGAAACCGGCGAGTGCATTTGTGCAACACCGGGAGGAAGAGGGTTGAAAGAGACCCCGGCTCAAGCGTCAAAGGAGTTGAAACCGGCGAGTGCATTTGTGCAACACCGGGAGTAAGAGGGTTGAAAGAGACCCCGACTCAAGTGTGACCGAGCCGCCTCAACGGAGACGTATGATCCCCTCAAGGATCCGAACTTCGGGAAAAACCAATCGTGCATCAAATCTTTGGTTTGGTCTTTTCTTGTTGCTTTAATTAAATTTGCCTTGAAGTAATTGTTATAGCTAGCCTTCTACTCATTTGTTGCTTACCCTAGTCTAGCTCTAACTTGTGATAAACCTGATTGCTCTCGCTCTTATCGGATAATCCGATTGTGCATATCAGATAGTCCGATATTCAAAGTCGGATAGTCCGATTCTTTTCCGCTGCGAATTAAGATTTAATTTTATAAACGCCTATTCACCCCCCTCTAGGCGACATCCCTGTCCTTTCAATTGGTATCAGAGCCTGGTCTCTCATTTTATTAGACTTAACCGTCTAGAGAGTTTGGATGTCGCTTGACGGGATGGGTGAACTTGGAGCTATTACTTCTCTTGATCATACTAACATGAATGCTCCATCTTCATCCTCTTATATACGTGTTTCCTCTGGTTGGGCACCTTACTTTGATGGTACTAGTTATGGACCATGGAAATACAAAATGAAAATGTACTTGAGATCTATTGATTCTTCTATTTGGCATATTGTTGAAACAGGCTATAGCATAAAGGATGAGGGAAACCCCACCACCGAAGTGGAACACAATGAACACACAAATGCTCAAGCCTTGGATACTCTACTTAGCGTGTTGAGCGAAGATGAGCTAAAGAAGGTATGCCATCTCAAAAAGGCTCATGATGTGTGGATGCTCATTCAAAGAAATTATGAGAAGTCCAATATTGGTCAAGGGGATAATTTACATGTGAGGACTTCAAGTGATGATTGCTCCACATCAAGCTCAAGTGATGATGAGTCTTCTTCATTTTCTCCCTCGCCACATTGCCTTATGGCCCAAGGTGATAATGAGGTAAACGATGATGAGCCATCCAAAAATAAGTTAATGTCTGTGATTAAAGTTCTTCATAGACGCCTTGAGAATCAATTTAGAAAATCATATGAGTTGATTCAAAAACTTGAATTGCTTCAAAAATCATATGATGCCTTAAAATTAGATCATGAAAAAGTCCTTCTCAAGAAATTCACTAAATCAAGAGTGGATATTGCTACTCAATGTAATTTAGTTGATGAATTGCCTTGCCCAATTTCTATTACAAACAATTCATCAAATAAATGCATATCCACTTCTAGCAATGATTTACCTTGTTGCTCAAATGCTATTGCTACTACTTCCTCTATGCATGTTGAGACTAACCTTGTAGAGGAAAATAAAGAGCTCAAGGCCCAAGTCATTAGATTAGAAGATGACTTGAAGAAGTGCGTAAAGGGAAAAGCCATCCTCGACGAGATCTTGAGCAAGCCAAGGGCGCCTCAAGATAAGCGAGGACTCGGCTACATCTCCAAGAGGGAGACTAGCAAGACAAGGCACAACGAAAGATATTCGAAGATCATCAAGTGCTTTGTTTGCAACAAGAAGGGCCACCTCGCCTCCGTGTGCCCTAATAAAGTGGAGATCAAACCACAACCATCAACAATGAGGCAAACCGACAAAGAGCAAGTTAAGAAGAGATGCTCAAAACCCACTTGCTACAATTGCCGGGTAAAGGGACACATCGGTAAGGATTGTCCCAAAGATATGAACCCTAAGCCTACTCATCATTTCAATGATTATTTGCTTAGGAAGGACAAGAATGGCAATGTGTTTGCCAAACTTGTCAAGTCCCCTATGCCCGTTAAAATTGATAATATTCATTTGCATAGGGAGAGTAAATATAGAAATGAATTTCCCAAAGTTGTTAGGACTCCTAAGCCTACACAAAGCAATTCAAATAAATTGCTTAGGAGAAATAACAATAACAAAACATTTGCTAGATATACTAGATCCTCTAAGCCAATGCATAATTTCAATAATCATAGGCTTAGAAGAGATCAAACTAGAAATAGTTTTGCAAAGTATTATTGTCCTCCTAAGTCCTCTCACTTAAATGCCAATCATTTGCTTAGGAGGAATAATTATCGCAAACCTATTCCTAGTCATGTTAGTCTTATCAAAGATGCTAATATTAGGACCATCTGGGTTCCTAAATGTATTGTGACTAACATTGTTGGACCCAACAAGAATTGGGTACCAAATATCACCTAAAAGATTGTTAGGCAATATGAGATGGATTGGACGCTTGGTTTCATCAAAAATATAAGGACTTCATCAAATTACAAGTTGGAACCAAGTATGAAGACAATCAAGTCCAACATGAGCCAATGCCATCTCGGTAACAAGCATTTAATTTGATTACTATTTTGCTTCTAGCCTTGTGTAGGTTTAGACGCATTAGTATCATGCAAATATTGAGTTAATTGCTTGTTGTAAGTACTTGCTCTCGTCTCTTATCTATTCTCTTATTGCAATCTTGAGCAAGTTAAATAGTGGCACATTAAGGGGGAGTGCTAAGTCATATTCATGTGTATCACATCCCTACGTATGCCCATATTTATATAAGTGCATATATGTTTTCAAAATCAAGCCCTTTTAGCCAAAAGTCAAAATTTTTGTATACTATTAGTTTTCTTGTGAAAAACTAATTGCAAAATGTATACAAATGTTCTTGAAATGTTTTTTCAAAGGTTTTGGCTTTACAAAAACTATTTTGAAAAGAAAACAAGTTTTAATTCCAAAAGATAGCTACTAGTATCTTGTTTTGGATTTAAACTTATAATTTTCATAGAATTAAAAGTAAAATGTTTTTGAAAGAAGTTCCAAAACGAAAATCCTAGAGTTGGTCATTCTTAACAATTCTTGTGTTTAAAAGATTTTTAAAAGACCAACTTATCAAAAGTTATTTGATTTTAAAACTCGCCGAAAAACTATACTTGACCCATAATGGTCATATTCTAGCACTTTGTGAGTTTCACCATTTGGATCAATTCTTGTGTAGAATTTTGATTCAAAATGGTATTCTAGACTCATACACGAAATTCAAATCTTTATATCTTACCCATTGCTTCTTTTTGAATTTGTATGTTGATTGAATTTGACTTTGTGGTTTCATTTGGTTCTTCAAAGGAACCCTCTTTGTGCAAAAGTCAAAAAGTGTGTTTAAAAAGCCTAAATTTGTGAAAAGCCTTGCAAAAGTATTTTTATTATGTATTTCAAAAGGTTTTGCAAGCTTCCAAAAGGAGAAATCCTATCTTGGAAATTAATTTGGCCAAAATATTTGTGTTTAACTCAAATATACCTACAAGTAGTATTTTGGCATTCAAATTGGATTTCATTGTATTCATTAGAAATTCATGGCTTCAAAATGAATTCCAAATTATTCAAGCCATGAGAATCCAAATTATGGATGAAATCAAAATTGAAGTTGCACTTTGAGGTCTTTATGAAATTTGTTTTCATTTTTATGCCTCAAAGCGCATTTCGCCAAAATTGTGCTAATAAGAAAACTCTTTGGAAACAAAAGTTATTCCAAAACCTTCAACATAGTCCAAAGTTGGTTTCCTGAAATTTTCAAATCATTTGGAATTTATTTGAAGTGTTTTCAATTGGTTTTCAATCTGATTTCTGGAATTTTCAACAAATCGGAATATCCGATATCAGTATCGGAACATCCGACTTCTGGCAAAATGAACTAATCGGAACATCCGATATCAGTATTGGAACATCCGATTGGCCTAGTTTAAAACCCTTTACTTTGATTTCAGGCCCTTTTCAAATTGAATTGTATTTCAAACTTAGTATCAGTCTAGTATTCAATTAAATTGAGAAGTGATACTCACTTGATCTTTGAAAAGACAAAACTTGTGCAATTCAAATGCAAACAACTCCATGATTCATCTATTGAATATCTTGGGGAGTTTATTTATTGCAAGTTTTGGGCACTTAATTGCTTCCAAGTGGTATCATCTTATTAATGTACTCTGATACTCTTTCTGAACCTTTGTGATTTAGATTTTAAAATTCAAAAAAAAATCCAAGTTTTCTTGATCTATCTTAAGTTGTCCATCTCTTTGATACACAAATCGGTATCATTGAGTTTCTCCTATTTTGACAATTGGTATCATTAAGACTTATTGCTTATACTTTCAAGTGATATCTTTTGGTTGTTTAAATTCTTTCTTGTGGTATCATTGAACTCGATTATTTCCTACAAGTGGTATTTTCAATTGCCTCCTTGTAGCATAGATTCGATACCCAAATTCTTGATTAAGAATTTCCTCCCAAGTTAAAATTGTAAGTTCAATCTCCTAAGAATTCTCTATGTGAGATTCTTTATGCATTGAAACACATAAAGAGGAAAATTCCTAGTTGAGCATTGCTTTTCAAGCAAAATTTGAAAATGCTCATTTACGTTGTTTTTCAAGCAAAGCCATTGAGATATACTTTAAAGTGGTATCTAATTTATCAAACGGTATTTGTTTTGGGTTCCTCGTTTAACCCTCTTTAGGCAAAATTTGCGGTTTCTTCAAAAGAATCATGATGCGAGCTTTGTAAAGCCTAATAAAATGAGGAGTGAGTTATTTGATTTTGTTTCAAATAACTCGTGTGATACCCTTCTTTCGCCTTTTTTGTGCATCTCTTACATGTGGTTCTTTAAAAAGCCAAAAAGGGAGAAAATGTTGTTTTTACAAGTGGTATTCTAAAAACTCTAAATATGGTCTGTTTTCATGGTTTCACTCTTTTGGGCCATATAAAGAAAAAGTCTGCGGAATTCTTGAATCTTATTAGGAATTCTCTTGTAAGCTTAAGAGTGAACTCGAATGTGTTTTATCCATGTTCTCTCTTTAAAGTGGACTTCAAAAATTAAATTTGAATGAGTTTCAAATATTTTCATTGTAAATTGGTGAAATGAAAGCTTAAATTGGTATCTTAAATCTTTTCAAATTGCATGCAAATAGTATTATCATGTTTATCATCTATATCATGCATGTTGTACTTAGACATTATCAAACTAACTTGGGTCAAGTTGACAGATATTTGTTCCCGGAAATTGTGTGTTTGTCTATTGATGTTCAAGGTATTGGAAAAGGGGTCATCTTCGATGGTGGGATGAAGGAAATGGAGAGGAGCTCCATAGTCCGAGGGATCTAAGGCCGGGCGCGGTGATCATGACCAATTGAACATGCAGTGGACAAGAACCGACAAAGGGACGTATTTCTTTTTTGACCATATTCAATAATGTCTTTGCACACCATTATGCTAAATTATCTCATTTTAAATGGTGTTGTATTTTTCAATTGATATCATCAATTAATATCTTTCAAGAGGTATCCTCTAATCCTAAATTACTTTGAAGTGTCATCTAACTTGCATTTGGTATTATCAAGAATTAAAATGTACATATGGGTGACACATTGCAAAGAGGTATGTCCTTGATAATCTTGTGAAATTCTTGATCATGAAAGTGCATTTTACTTATACAATCTTGATTCATGATCTTGTATACATCTTGTGATCATATAAGCAATTCCTTTTTGTGTAATATTCTCTATATGATCGTGATTCTCAGAATTTAATTTGATCATGAGCATGTGCTTAAATTATATAAATTTGCTATATGATCTTGATGTTTAAGAATAAATCTTCTCCATGTGGAATCATAGTCATGTGTCATGTTTAAGCACCATTTACATCTTGTGAAACATGACTACATTTAAATTGGTATCATTGGAAACATCCATTACCTAAATCTTGGATATAATTGGTATCATATCTTGCCTAGATTTAGGGGGAGCTTAATATTATTGTCCTATTACTAGCTCCATATTTTTATTTTGTTCTCCCTAATCTTTTTATTGAGTGTGCAATCAAGGGGGAGAACAGACTTTATTGAATGAACAATAAGGATCTATTAAGCACCTTTTTGGGATTAATGACAAAAGGGGGAGAATTTATGGATTTATCAATTGTCCTCTAATCGATTGACAAAAAGGGATAATTTGTAAGTATGATCTCTTATTGTTTCTTCATGCTTGTTTTAATACTAAATATCTTAATATTGTCATTTGGTGCAATTGATAATAGATTTGTCATAAATCACCAAAAAGGGGGAGATTGAAAGTGCATTTAGGCATTAATGTTATTTTGGTGATTAATGACAAACGCATATAATGACAATCTATGTAATTGAGGAAATGCTTAACTTAGTGCTTAACAAATGACAAACCTCTAATATGATTATATTACTATGAGACTAACATGTTTATTGCCAAGTTGAGTATTAGTGTATTAGTCTCATCTATTTAGAGGAAAATCAAGTAGGATGGTTAAGCAAAGATAAGGTATGCAATCTCGGTATCCCTTCCATATTTGTTATTGCATTCCTTTTGTGCAAATGCATAGTGAACTCCAAGTAGTATGTTGATTGTATATATGCACATTGGTTCATGTCATATTTATTTGTGCATATATATTCATTTGAGTTCATTATGTGCTTTGCTTTTAGTATGCATGTATTAACTAGAGTTAAACTTCACATTGCTATAGATTGTCTTGGTGCATGCATGTTTTAGTTGTGTATCTTCTCATGCACCTCTCCTAGTGAAGTTTAATCTAGAGTTGGATCACATATTTACTCTTATTCCAAATATTATCTGCACATGTACAATTCGTGTATATTCTATCATGTGCTTCATTTAAAGTAAAGACTGTGATCTATGCCATGATTTAATTGATTCATCGTATTGGCGATTATTTCTCTAGTGCATATAGATCAATTACATATTCATCATGATGCACTTAGTTGAGAACATTTCTTATGTCAAGTGTTTTCATTTATATTGTGCTTCTTTATATGAAACACTTGTGGTAATCAATTGCTCACAAATATCAATTTATTCATATCTATTGAGCTTTTGGGACAAATGTCTTTCATGAGTGATTTGGAAAGAATTAGGTCCCGTGTGTGTATGATGACTAAGATATCTTGGAGGATGATCGTTAAGCCAAGGTCAACAAGGCAGCGGTGTCACCAAGAGTTGAGGACTAAGTCAAGATCGACTTGGCGTGGAGATCGTCGAGAGGATGATCAAGTCAAGGTTGATAGGACGAGAGTCTCATGAGGTGAATCGAGTCAAGTTGGACAAGGCGAAGACGTCATCAATCATTTGGTAAAAGACATCATACACATTGCATCCACGGAGAAGACGGCATGCGGATTGAATGTAAGACTTAGATTTCTCGTTTGAATTTGAGTCTAAGGATTGCCGTACTATTAAGAGGGATGCGAACGTTGAATGACTTTTAGATGTGTCAAGTGCTCAAGTGATTCATCCTTGTGAAACTTAGAGTTAGAGTGGTGTTGGTGGTGCTTAAAGTGAGAATTGTAGGTCTCTCTTGGATTCTTTATGAAATCTGGATTTATCCTTCGAGATTTGGATAGTGAGACCTTGTTAGTTGTGTAGCCCTTGTTCTTAGCTTTCAATAGAGTCCAAAATCACTGAAATCGGAGTCCGAAGTCAAAAGTTATGCTCGTTTTGGTCGAGCTGCTCAGTGCCTTTCGGATAGTCCGATGTTGACATCGGATAGTCCGATGTTGATTTAGAAAATTTCTGAAACATCTTTGAAAATGGGTACTCTCTGGAAATATCGGATAGTCCGATGTTTGATATCGGACAGTCCGATGTTCCCTTGGAAATCTGGAAATTTACACACATTGGATAGTCCGATGTTCCATATCGGAAAGTCCGATCTGTGCTTTTTATTCAAGAGAATTTGAATTTCGCGTGGAGTCGATCTGGAATTTTACACACATCGGATAGTCCGATGTTCAATATCAGATAGTCCGATGTGGGTCTGACCAGGGCATAACGGCTAGTTTTTTTGGAGCCTCTATTTAAAGCCCTCTCCTCTCCATTTCGAAGTGGCTGTTACTCCACTGGTTTGAGGGGTTCTCCTCTTATTCTTGAGCCTCCTAAACACCCCTCCACCCTTAGATCTAAGTGATCCTCTTTGTGAGAAGGGTAGGGAAGAGTTTGAGGAGTAAGGTGTTAGATTGAGTGGATTTGAGTTGTTGAGCACTTGATTTCATCTCCAAGCTTGTTCTTCGTGAGCATTTGTTACTCTTGGAGGTTGAGGACTCCTAGACGGCTAGGAGGTCGCCTACGAGCCACCGGAGCTTTGTGTGGTTGGCCGTGGGAAGTTTGTGAAGGTCGATTCCGCCTCCGCAAGGGAAGGAATCAAAGAAGTGAAACCGGCGAGTGCATTTGTGCAACACCGGGAGGAAGAGGGTTGAAAGAGACCCCGGCTCAAGCGTCAAAGGAGTTGAAACCGGCGAGTGCATTTGTGCAACACCGGGAGTAAGAGGGTTGAAAGAGACCCCGACTCAAGTGTGACCGAGCCGTCTCAACGGAGACGTATGATCCCCTCATGGATCCGAACTTCGGGAAAAACCAATCGTGCATCAAATCTTTGGTTTGGTCTTTTCTTGTTGCTTTAATTAAATTTGCCTTGAAGTAATTGTTATAGCTAGCCTTCTACTCATTTGTTGCTTACCCTAGTCTAGCTCTAACTTGTGATAAACCTGATTGCTCTCGCTCTTATCGGATAATCCGATTGTGCATATCAGATAGTCCGATAATATCGGATAGTCTGATATTCAAAGTCGGATAGTCCGATTCTTTTCCGCTGCGAATTAAGATTTAATTTTATAAACGCCTATTCACCCCCCCTCTAGGCGACATCCCTGTCCTTTCAACATGCTTTTCAGCGCCTCCCATGCTTCTTTTGCCGTCTTCTCGGCCAACATGAAGAGCATCTCGTCGGGGATCCCTTGGTAGATGGCCGCCAATGCCATCTGGTCCAAGCGAGTGTCGGTGACGCCAGGCTCGACAGCTTCCCACACGCCTTGTGCCTTCATGTAGACCTTCATCTTGATAGCCCATGCTGCGTAGTTGCTCCTTGTGAGCATGGGGTACTGCAACGAGACGGTTGAGCTCTCCTTCACCGCGGTGGCGATCTTTGCCCATCGCCGAGCCGCCGCTGCTCCCCAGCACGTTGGAACGCGTCATCATCTTGGGCATGGATCTTCACCTTCGGCTCTGATACCAAATGTTAGAACCGATAATTACTCATGCGATCACAGTGGTCACAGCTAGCACTTTCGCGTGGAGAACACAGAAGGACAAAACACACATAATCTCTTGGCACAATACAGGCTAGTGCCCTTTCTTCTTTTACTCGTCTCTTCTTCTGCTCAATTAACAGCCGGATACAAAGCTTAAATAGACACAGACTCATGCACACAACAACGTCACGATCTGCATGACTAGCAACCAACAAGCCCACGTCTTCAGCCGGGTACAAGAGCACAACCTCCACTTTGTGCATGCCTGAGGACTCGGCCTGTCCACAACTGCAGCCGCTCACCTCACTCCCTGGCTCTGTGCACTCACGAGGACTCAGTCCGGCTCAATTGCTTGCAAGTTACTCAGCTCCATCGTGTCCGCATGCATGACTCGCCTGAAGCCTCTGATACATGCAATTCTTGAACTAACACACACACATGCATCAAAGACTTTGACTAACACACGCACACATGCATCAAAGACTTTAAACAACTACATGAGACGTGCAGCTTCCTAGTAGCAACACGATTATTCAACTAATGAACTCATAAAACATTTAAACAACAAGATTAATTTCCAACAAGCTACAGCTGTTTTACAACCCAGCAAACAAAAAACAGCTTTCAGTCCAATCTCAGACCCACAGCTCCCCTAAACAGAGCCCAAGTTCTATCCGATTATAACCTCCTATGTTGTTTGGTTCTCACATATAGTACTCGCCTCGTGCGGCTCCTGATCAAGCGGCGCCACGATCCAGACGCGAGGGACTAGTTGTAGTTAATCGTGTGCTTTGAAAGCTACAAACAAAACCCCAACGAGCATTTTGCTTTGGCCCCAGTGTTACAGTTGATACTAGCATGCAACTCAGAAAATCTGATATTTGGTAATTCCGAAATGCAGATAGAATAATCCAATATAAGCATACGCGTGAACGCGCTACTTCTCAGCAAGACTCAAGCAAACCCCAAAATCTGAATAGCTTTGTTGTTTCAGGTAATCAGGTTCTACAAAATACTACTCCAACAAGAAATTAGCATGCATTGCGTCAACAACAAACACGCTTCCAAGAAATCAAGGTCAAAGTCCAGGGCAAACGTGCCTCGACTCTGAATACATAAGGTTACCTTTCTAAAACCATTCATCTTCGAGCAATTTAATACGGCCAACAAAAACTCAACAAACCAAAGTACGGCCAACTAGTGAAGATTAAGCAACCTGGAGTTTCAGAAAACATTTATGAAAACAGAAAATCCTACCATCACACCTAATTTCTGCCAGGACTATTAGCTTAAGTGGTGAATGCATGTCAACAAGGAGTAGCATAAAGCACCACGGCCGTCCAATGACAGCAGACAATCAATCCAGCTCAGCTACGATGACATGCTTACCGATCTCGTTCTATCATCGGTGGGGCAAATAAGCCGAGACAGTATTACGCTTCCTCTGAACAAGCAAATGAATTCTTGATCCCCAATCCCATGACATGATTCTGCATGGCAAACTGCTAGACAGTTGATCCATCTAACTATTGGCATGTAGAAGGGGAAAAAGGGCTGGTAGATGCTTATATTCTGAAAGCCTGAAGTAATCTAAACATGCAGATGACAATACAATCCTAGATATTAAATCCTATTTTGTTCCCATGTCATGGTTCTGATATCTAAATGCTGCCAACTAAACCATCTGCATCTTGTGGCAAACAAAATCATATATAGCTGGTATTAGTGTTACCATTACCATACGAAATAATCTTCGCAATACTTTGTCAGAATAAAAAGACCAAGCAAAGATTCACTCATCCAATCAATGCATAAATCACAAAATTTAAACAGCTCAAAGACAAATCTGTAGAATATAGATTACAGGAAGCTCATTATATATAGAAGATAACACCAAAATATTACTCTGCAGTACATTTTTAGTATCTAGGCTACTTGAACAAATAAATAGGCAATGAGCGAAAAATAGGCAATGAGCGAGTGGGTGGGTGGGAGGGAGGGAGAGGCAGCAAGGCTGCCTTTCTGTGGAACAAAAATAGGTGAATAAATAACAGGGTAACATGAAAGTTTCTTCTAGCCTTCCAGGAAGTAGTTGCAAATGCAAGTATTTCCTAAACCAATAAATATTCCCGATTTGCTCTCCAGATCCAACTAATGTTAGAAGTGAAAGAGCGAAACTGTCATCCGCCTCCTTGAAAGCAACCGTAGACCAAACTACAGTCTTTGCACTTTGTATACCAGACTCCCTGTCCAACATCCTGACATAATTAGAAACACAAAGATAAATACTTAAGGAACGAGCAAACTCGAGTATTTTCATAGTTTCTCGCACAACATTATATATTCTGGCACCAGGTTATCCAATAACTGCAACAGATAAACCTAGAATTTTGAATGTCCACACTAGAATACTGCATTTTTCATCATTTCAATGTAAAGATCACATATTTCTGAAATTTTATTTCAATCCTAACACAGGTGGGTAAACTACGATAAAAATCTGGCATTTTTCATCATTTCAATGTAAAGATCACATATTTCTGAAATTTTATTTCAATCCTAACACAAATCAAGCTAAAGAACAAACATATTCTGCATGCAACTGAAAAAGATCAGACGAATGGATTTAGAACCAACCGATTTGGGCATGCCAGACCCGATCTGGTGCTCTATGCCTGGTTGTCGCTCTTGCGATCACCATGCCCATCGCGCTCCTGCAACAGCGATCCAGCCTCCTCGTCAGCCTGTGTGGCCTTCTTCTGCGCTTCCTTGGCCTTGAGAGCCTGCAGCTTGACGTGGTTGTAGTAGGCAACCCCCAAGAAGGCGATCCCGTAGCCGAACAGGTTGATCGGGGTGACCGTGTCCCGGATAACGGACCAGGAGAAGGCAATCAGCAGCCAGTCCTTGACCACTCCGGCGACATTCATGGTCAGCGCGGAGGTCTTGCCGACGAGCAGGAACACAGCCAGGTTCAGCGCGAAAGCGCAGAGCGAGTTGGTCCCGAACACGAAGAAGTCCGGCTGGAACGTGCCGACGGCGCGCAGCCTGGGCAGTTCGACGAAGATCCATGGCATGAGCAGGAAGCCGAGGCAGCAGGGCGCGACGTAGTAGAGTGAGGTGATGGGGTTGAGCGAGATGCCTTTGGAGGTGAGCAGGATCTGGATGAGGACGAGCCTCGTGGCCTCGAAGGCGACGGCGGCGAGCTGGAGCGCAACTCCGCGGATGTCGAAGCGCGCCTCGCCGTAGGCGGCGATGGCGACGCCGAAGGAGATGGAGAGCATGTTGAGCATGGAGGACGACCTGAAGGTCTCCTTCTTGAAGAGCACCCCGATAGAGTAGACGGCGACGGGCATGAGCGCCTTGAGCATCTGGATGAAGGACACAGAGAGGTAAATGTAGGCGGAGTTGGAGAACCAGAGCGACATGGCGTAGAGCGCGCCGATGGGGACCACGGAGGAGGTGTAGAGCTGCGGCGTCATGGCGGGCGAGGACGGCGGCTCGACGACGCGGAGGACGCGGACGAGGCAGACGGCGAGGGAGGAGCAGAAGGTCATGTGCACCATGGTGAGCGAGATGGGGAAGGGCCAGTTGTACATCTTGGGGTCGAGGATGTACTTGTTGTAGACGATGACGGCGAAGGAGAGGAAGATCCAGACGGCCACGTAGCAGTAGGAGAGAAGCACCTTCCGGAGCACCGACTCCGACATGCCGCCGGCGCCCTCCCGCCCCATGGCTTCTCCGGCGAGGCGGGGTGGTGGATCTGGATCCGGGGGGTTGGGGTGGGGAGACGCGGGAGAGAGGAGGCGGCGGATCTGAGGATTTGGGGAGATGGGGGGCAGGAGGTGGGAGTGGGAATAGGGTGCGGCGTGTTTAGGTGTTGGAGCCTTGGACTGGGTGCGGTGGCCACGTGGAAAATGTCTTCATTTTGACTTGTCTTTGTTAGTTTTTTTATTTTAAAAAAAGGTTGTGACGTTGTGAGAGTTTGACATGGTGTAAATAGGTTTCGTCTGTCTTGTTTAAGGTGTGATGTGTTTCGCATTCGCATTTTGTGAATATAGTGAATGAGCTGAGAGAAAATAGTGTAATATAAATTGCATGCAGTTATATACTCACATAGTATAGAACATTTTTTCGGTGCCACCGGAAGTACGTACTCCTATTTTCAATATACTATTTTAATGAATATAATATACTTCTTTGTCATCTTCAGTACACCTAAATACTAATTCTAAGATATTATAATGCGATATAATTGATAAAATTTCATCGGAGCAATTTATTTTTCTATACATCTTTTTTTCATTTGTACAATGAGTATATACACAAATTATGCAATAAAAAATAGACTTTGATGAAATTTTTCATGAAACTCACTTTAGAGTATCTCATAATCATTATTAGACTATGTTCAAAAGGACAAAGATGTATAAGTTTTTTTTTGTTTAAGCGGTAAATACAAGGTGGAAGCACGTATCCCTATGAGTATGGAACCATTTTCATATATATATATAAAAATAAAAGAAACCTCTTTTCTACTCCGAGAGTAGTTACTCCCTGTGCCGTATCTCATAACGTAGGAAATACCTCACAAAATGAAGGATATGTACGTATAGTATGCAAATATATAAGATTATCTAGGTGGTATGTATATTTTTTAATATATTCTTTTTTGTGTGCGTATATAAAGGTATTTGCAAAATACACTAAACTACGAATTCTCTTGCAATTTTTTCATGTGGGTTATATTAGAATATCTTATAATTAGTGTATGAGTGTATCTAAAGTGATAAAAAGTATTTCAAGTTTATTTAAATGGTATATCAGATGTGGGAGTAACTATTCTAGAAGCAAGCTCCATGTCGCAACAGTAGTCGATAGCGTACAACCTAAAAACATCTACCTGGCCCAGTAATTAATGCAGCGCAACACGTAAATGTTTTACGACTGGACGGTTTGAGTGTGAATGCAGATCGGTAGTAAATCATCCCACATACGTAGCCAGAGCAACTAGAAAATATATGTTCCCATAGTTCGTACATGCATCTTTTTTTTATTTAGCCATATTTTTTTAGTCGTAGGTTTAATTTATGAACGGTTTTTATCAGTAGCTTATTGATGATGAGAGGAACAAAATGATATAAGTCTCGTCAATAAACGCCGCATAAATCAGATTTTACTACCAAATGAACATCGGATTGCTTAATACGTTGCAAGATTTTACTACAACATAGACTCCACGTGCTGCTGAGTTTGTGGAGTAGTTAGTTTTACGATATATAGATTTTACTATCCAAATGTATATATAGTTTATTATTTTTGTGTGTGTATATACACCGATCGATGCATATATATGTACGCCGTATGACGAGTAGATAGATGTACAAAATCACCACATGGCACGTGAAAGATCCTTAGCTTTATCCGGCCAATGGGTGCAGGAAATCGGAGATTCGGAATCACTACCTGATGGGAAACAGCATGTACATGATCTAGCATGCATCTATTTCTTACCGCTGATAGTAAAACACACACACATATATGCATCGATCGGTGTACTAAACCGAGAAGCTAGCTAGCAACTAGCAAGCATGCATAATGACTCTTAAGGGTTTAAACGGGTCTTGTACATACGTGCATGTTGGACAGACAGGTCGTAGAAGTATTATACTCCCTCGCTTTTTTTTATAAGGCGTATTTTGACTTTGCATAAGGATTAAGGTTACATTAAAATTGAGTAAGATACGAGAAAAAATGACTTAGATACCCCCACTTAATTGTCTTAGAAGATGAAAGATATACTTTATGTGGGTGGTAATGAATAAATGCATATGGATGAGAGAAAATAAATAGGGGTATAGAAGAAAAGATCTCATTAAATCTGCATGCAAACTTTACATTTATAAATAAGACCATTTAAAAAATAGACCTTATAAAAAAACGAAAAGAGTACATCCATTAGCTGCGCCATCCTATGAGCAAATAAACCAAAAATACTAGCTGTCCCACTCATATATATAGATTTTGCTACCATCTATATATATTTTACTCTTCCGATGGACTACAGTGCTCTACTATTTTGTTACAAAACATATTTCTCGATTTTACTATCAATCTATATATATCGAGTTTATTATCCATCTATATAGAGTTTACTATCCATATAATGTAAGAATTTACTATTGCACAGACTACATAGACTTCTGAATTTACTGTATAATGGTAATATATATATAATATATATATATATATATATATATATATAAAATCTATCTACATAAATAGTAAAATCTGTCTCTGGACAGCAAAAACAACTAGATAGCCTGTCAGGTTGGACAATGAAGCAAATGGAACAATCGAATGTGTACTAGCCGCAGGGCGATCGACTTGTACGTACCATACGTCCGTCCATGCACACGTACCACACGCTCAGCACGATGCTGAGGAAAAGATGATACGCTTCGAAACCACTGCTATAAAGCTCTCTTGCTTAAATATAAGTGCAAGTGGTGTCACGTTTACGAGAGAAACAATCAAACAAGTGCTAATTCACAACACAGCATAGATTTTACTATTTATCTATACAGATGTTATCTATATAGATTTTACTATCTATATATTGTAAGCTTTTACTATTGCACAGACTATACAGACTACTAAAATTTCTGTATGATAGTAAAATCTATGTATATATAAATAGTACAATGTATCTATATGGATAGTAAAATCTATCGTCGGATAGTAAAATGACTATTTATTAGCGAGATTTATATCATTATATAGTGCTCTCGTCATCAGTAAAGTACTCATGAAAATCTTTTGTGAATCGGATTTGTTAATACAAACCTATGACCAAAACAAAGAAAAAAATTCATGTACAAACAAAAAATGCATTTACTAGTTGATTTTGCCACATACTGATAGGATTAATCAACGGAGCAGTCCGTTGCGCTGACTAGTTGAAGTGGTTTTTGTTGCGCTAATTAATATCACGTGTGGGTTCGATTGGACTGCAATATTGACTAGTGCTTAAAATAAGTTATTCTATATGCAGCTCTAGAATAGCGCGTGTGTATATATATGTATATGTATGTATGTATAAGAACTGGTGCCACGGAGAAGGAATGGAATGATTCATGGGACTTCATAAAGATGGTTATGCAAGAATATCTAAACACATATGCAAGGAAGAATTGCCGACAGCTCAGCCGCGACAAGTCACGCGTTTTGCGGGGAGCCCCTCGGTGAATCTCGTTATGACTAAGGGCATGTACAATAGACATTAATTGCTGACTCTAAACATTATCACATAAGTAGGAAAGCTGACGTGGAAAGGAGAGATGGGAAGGAGAGAGAAACAGCGTTATTTCGTGAAACAACGACTCTTGGTACGAGAATCAAAAAACAGCGACGCTAAAGTCGTCTGTTGGAGAGCCAGCCGGTCCTAACATCTCCTACCGTAAAAGAGACACATGCAGAAAATTAATTATCAGGTATTTAATGAAGAGACAGTTTTAGAGACAACACTTTGTATGCGAACTGACTCTTGCTGACGTAGACTGCTTAGGAGATTGAGTCAGACTCAACCTTTGTACATGCCCTAACTATGGTTGGCTAGTATATACAATTTGTGAAAAAAAAGGAGACAAAGCTAATATTCACATGTTTTTATTAACAAGCCTAATTTCCCGCCCAGCGATATACTTCAATACATACGTTTTTATTTTAAAAATATATTGTATTTATTATACAATTCTAATTCTTACGTTTGGAAATAGAGTTATATTGCTTATACATTTGCAACAGTTCTATTACATATTTGACAATCTCCACGATTATAATTTGGATCCATCACAATTGATAATGTAAATTATTCTCTATTCTTCAAGTAACGTGGAAATTTGTAGCTATTGAGAGCGAATATACTGACTTCCTTTTTACCGTTTTAGTAATATAATAGATACACGTTTCTAAATTTTAGCAATTGATCACTTCCAATCAAATAAGTTTCAACTCTGAAACTTGTGTTTTTTTTAAAAAAAAATGAAGGGATCTAGTGTGAATAACTGAATATTTTCTTACCGTTGTATTTGCCTGTTCGTTACCATAAGCGCATGACCTACTGGATTTTTACATGGATAAGCTTCGGAAATCCAAAGAAAAATGGCTCAACATTTGGTCCGATCATATGCTAAAAAAAGAGAGTAAATTTCACAAAACTATTAGTTCTATGTACAAACTATCAGAAAACTACATGTTTTAATTATTACTTTACAAAACCATAGATTTTATAAGATAGAATTAACCATTTCCTATAATATGTCAGTATAGGTCCATGTAGCAGAAAACTGTATTTTTTGAAATTTTGTCAAAAATAGAAGGTCCTGGTAAAATTCTCATATGACGAAGAGTTGGCGCTCACACGCGCACCAAACGACGCGTCGGTGTCGGCCATTCGGTGGATCTCTAGTTATTGTAGTCACTGGCGGATCCAGAGGGTGGGCCGGGTGGGCCCCGGCCCACCCAAAAATTCCAAAGCTGTAAGGTCAATTCCCGTCATTACTGAGACAATCATATTGCGAAGGTAATATCTTTAGATCCGTTGATCCGATCGAATTGATTCTTGTTTTGTTAATTTCGAAATTGCATATAGTTTCTACAGTTAAAATTTCACAACAATTCAACGGTAGGATCTTTGGGAATTATTATTTTGGTGAACGTGAGTCAATCTGTTTTTATTTGGTCTGGCGTTTGATTCAGTAAAATTGTGAAAAAAATAACTTTAGATCTGTAGATCCGATCGAGCTGATTTTTATTGTGTTAGCTTGAAAATTGAGTCTAGTTTCAGTAGTTAAAATCTCACATCGATCTAACGGTGGGATCATCAGAAATTACTGTTTTAGTGAACGTAGGTTAATCTGTTTTTGTCGAATCCGAATCAGTTAATTGGGGTGTTTCAAAAATAATCAAAAATTTGATTTTAGCTTCAGCAATCATTCACCCCCTCGATTGCTAGTTTAATATATATCGATCCTACATATTGTATTGCAGAATTGTTGAAACATGAAGAGGGATGGGTGATAGTCTTTTGGACGATTGTCTAGTCACATTCATTGAGCCAGATATTTTCTTTAAAGTGAATGAAGAAGATATAATGGACACTTTCATAGCCATTAAAAAGCGTAGACCTAACAAGAAGTAGTGCTGTAATCTTCTTCAAATTATTGTAGTCGTGTAAGTTTCTTTAAGCCAAATTTCATACTTAGTTGTTGATTTTAAGATGTTCGTAAAACACCTTATTAATGTATCATGATGCACTTTTGGTAAATTCTATACATGTTTCTAAATTTTAGCAATTGATCACTTCCAATCAAATAAGTTTCAACTCTGAAACCTGTGTTTTTTTTTTAAAAAATGAAGGGATCTAGTGTGAATAACTGAATATTTTCTTACCGTTGTATTTGCCTGTTCGTTACCATAAGCGCATGACCTACTGGATTTTTACATGGATAAGCTTAGGAAATCCAAAGAAAAATGGCTCAACATTTGGTCCGATCATATGCTAAAAAAAGAGAGTAAATTTCACAAAACTATTAGTTTTATGTACAAACTATCAGAAAACTACATGTTTTAATTATTACTTTACAAAACCATAGATTTTATAAGATAGAATTAACCATTTCCTATAATATGTCAGTATAGGTCCATGTAGCAGAAATCCAAAGAAGAATGGGTCAACATTTTGTCCGATCATATGCTCAAAAAAGAGAGTAAATTTCACAAAACTATTAGTTTTATGCTCAAACTATCAGAAAACTACATGTTTTAATTATTACTTTACAAAACCATAGATTTTATAAGATAGAATTAACCATTTCCTGTAATATGTCAGTATAGGTCCATGTAGCAGCCTAACATATAGAAAACCGTATTTTTGTGAACTTTTGTCAAAAATAAAAGGTCCTGGTAAAATTCTCATACGACGAAGAGTTGGCGCTCACGCACACCAAGCCGAAGCACAAATGGCCAGAAGGCAAACGACGCGTCGGCGTCGGCCATTCGGTGGATCTCTAGTTATTGTAGTGTCATTTTGATTTGATTAATGCTAGTGTAGAAGAATATGTCAAGACTGAACTCTGAAACGCGCAGCCTTGGATTGGATGTACTGACAACAACCAGCAGACTAGCACTATCAATAATTGGAGGGGAAAAAGATGTTCACTGTTAAACCTAACTCTCCGTACTTAAAAATAATAAGCTGTTAGGCCTGCAGTAGTGTGTTTTTCTTCTGCATGTTCACTGATAGACTCAAGGTTTCCAGTTCATATATGCGTGATGATCATATATAAGACTGTAACTATATCCAAATGCATTGTGGACCCCAGACGATTGACATGCTAACCTTAATCTTGTACTCCATCAGTAATCATCACGATGCCTTGGGGGAAAAGAAATCATCATGCTGCATAAACGGCAAAAATCCAAAGAATTGCACGCAATGACAACCTTCATCCTGGATTCCTTGCTTGGGGTTGTTGGGTCCATCCGGCGATCCGGCAAAAGCGCTATACTTTGACACGTTCCCAGGAAAAAGCATAAAATAGCTTACGTCGTCTAGCATCTGTTTTTATTTTTCTTTTCTACTTTTTTTTTCTGGCCCTTCCCAGCTTCAAATTTGTGCAACACAGATGGCATTCTGGTGCTCGAGCTCCTCGAGTAAGGTCCTGATTGAGGGCGCTCTAAATTTCAGTTTTATTTTTGATTTGAATTTTGAAGATTAAAATAAAGTAAATTAAATTTATATTTTTAGTCTAAAATATAAACAAGATGACTCATCTAAACACTCTTAATATATCTACAGCTTCAACTCACAGCCTAACACTTCTCTGCTAAAATCCTCGTCTCGCAAGCTAGCTCAGCTGCTCGAGCACCACATGAACAGCAGAACATCTACACTTTGCATCTCTACCCGGAGCAAAATCTCCCCTCGTTGCTGTCCGAGTCCGACCACGATCTTCTTGAAATCACGGCCCAATGGCTAGGATTAACCGACGAAGATCTCCCCACACAAATCGCTTACATACGATGCAAACCAAGGGAGACCCGGTGGTGGTCCTGTCACCTGTGCCACTGGCGCGTAAGACGGCGGGGACCGTGTCCTCCTGTCAAGGATTGAAATCTCCGTTTTATTCTAAATACCCTCCGTAGCTGGATAATGATGTCTCAGTGAGATCTCGCTATTTCAAACAAAATTCTAGACAAATTGTAAAATCAAATTTTAAATTCCTGAGTTTAAAACTAAAATCTCGGCCGGTTTTATCGAGATCTAGATGTGATTTGCCGAGATCTCGGTAAAATTGTACCAAGCGAAAAATGGCTCAAATAACATTGAAAAATCAATGATGTTCGCATAAAAATTTCAGATGATTATCAATTTTTTGGAATTTTTAAAAATTCAAATATTGCTACTGTTATGATAAAACGCTGATCGACAAGTTTGAACCGAATAAAAAATAAAACAAACCACATTATAAATTTTTGAATTTTTTTGTGCATGGTTATGAAGCATCATTAATATTCTCATAAAATTTTCATATGATTATCAAGCTTTATAAATTTTTAAAAATTCAGAAAATTCTACTGTTCTGATAAAAGTTTTACCGGCAAATTTCAACCAAATAAAAAATGGTACAAACCAAGTCAGAAATTTTTTGTAGATAGTCCTAATGTATCATCAATGTTTATATAAAATTTTTATATGATGATAAAGCTTCAAGAAGTTCCAAATTCTGATAGTGCTACGTCTTCATAAAAACCTGATGATCAATACATATATTTGTTTTAGCAATCAAAAAATATTTAATTTTTTTAAAATTTTGCAGAAAGGTTCTAAGGAAATGCTTAAGATCTTATAAAAATTTTGAATTATGATCACACTCCAGTGAGTTTATAAAATTCTTACAAGTGCAGTGTACCATTTATGTTCTTTCTGTTTTTAATTTTTGAAATACAACAAATAAAGTTTAATGCATACATAGATTTGATTGGGCAAACAAAAAAGTTGAAATTTTTATAGAATAGTATAAGCATTCATAAAAATTTTGGATCATCATCAAATTCGAGAAAATTTATGAAATTCTACAAGTTTACTATCTCAATTATGTTCATTCTGCTTTTGATTTTTCAAGATAACAAAAGAAGTTAAATTATTTTTAAATTTTTTTAGTGTGATCGTACGCTTACTAGGATGGTACCATAAATTTTTCACATCATGGTAAAGCATGTATAATTTTATAAAAATTCGATAGTGTTTCTACAGTTTTTTAAAAAATCTCAAAAATTCGGTTTTTTTTATCAAATTTTCATAGGAGATGACTTTCTTAAGGGTTATTGGACCAAATACGGTTAAATTCGGTAAAAAAAAAGGTCAAATTCCGGTAAAAAGTGGTGAGATCTCGGCGAGATTTGACGAGATGTCGCCGAGATTACTATAGCAATTAAATTTTTATGATTTTTTTGACTCTAGCCAACATTTCAAAATTCGTCTACGTCCGAAAACCGAGATCATAGCAAGATCTCACAAAATTTCGGCAAGACTTGGATGCTTGCTCCCGTCCGGGTGCGCGCCATGGGTAACGAATCAAATGCTTTCCTCCTAGCTACCAATGCCAAACCGAGGATCGAACGTTGATGAGTTCGGACTTCGGAGTTCCCTCGCTTGCCCATTTTTTTTGAACAAATCTGGTTCCTGTGCAAAAGAATTTGTGAAATTACTATCGTCCTCCAGCGCTGAAGAAATGGTGACACGTCTACCCGGCTCATACCGCGGCAAGTCAACGACAGTGTGGAATCCACTAGCTTACCGTGCTGCGGAGCTCGGCAGGAATTTGTCGATCGCTTCCAACTAATTAATCAATTAATCGACTCGCTTAATTAATCACTCTTAACATCATATTTAATTAATTAATCTCTTAATTAGTACGTCAATTACTTAATTAATCCACTCTCCTTAACTTCCTGAGGTAATGGTTCTCGATAGCCAAGTCTTTGGTGCGCGCCATCTCTGTGGGTCCATCGTAGCTACCACGATGGAAGGTGATTTCGTGGCACTGGCACAAACAACTTGTCGTAGTACGAGAGCGTCGACGATGAGACTAATTTTACAAATTTATTGGCCTGATTACCGCATTTGAAAAAAGAAAAGAAAATTCTCCAAGCTCCAAGTTGACCGGTGCGCGCGCGAGGGGAAGAATACGGAAACACTGGGTCAGGGAGACGTTGCCAAGTCGGTCCGCGTGGAGGATTAAAGAGGGCTAAGGCCTTGTTCGGTGCAGTTTGGTGGGGTGGCCCGGTCATGGCCGGGAGCATGAGTGCGACGTCCCCGATGGCTACGTCGCCCGCTCCACGCCGGAAATGGTTGGTGACCGCACCGGGTCCGGGAGACGATGCGTGAGAAAGTAAGCAAGCGGTGCTGTGGTGGCCCTCGGTCCGGATGGAGGCTCGCCTTGTTAGCAGGGCCGGTCCTGATATTTTGGGGTCCAAGGCGAAAACTTATATGGAGGCCTTTTTCACCTTCTCATATATGTATGCATGTATATATAGTTTTATAAGCACACAACATTGAAGAAATTAATATTCGATGCACAAAGCTAGCGCTGAAAATAAAAATAAATACATGAAAAGTTGAATATACTAATAAATTACTAATAAGGATTAGGGAATAGATATAGATACAGACACTACACGTTCCCGTTCTCAGTTTAGTCCAGTAGAGCAGAGAGCCGTGTGCATCCAGCATCCATGACTAAATGTACAGAGGTAGTAGCAGATAGATATAGCAAACTAGCAACTAGCAAGTAGCAAATGTAAGAATATCTGAATTTGGTTGCTTTCTGCATATAGCTCTAGGTTCTAGCCGTGATTCAGTGATTGCATGAATTTTTTTCATTTATAAGACCGGATGGATAGAGATTAGAAAGGGCGTCCTACTCCTTTTTTTCTGGCCTTCTGGGACTGGGAGTCGGAGACGCCAGACGGAACTCGGAAGAAAGGGCGGAACCGCCGCGGAAGGCGACGGCGTTTGGGCGAACTTGCGACTGTGATCGGAGGCGGCGACTGACGGGCGTGACCGCGTGAGCATCGGGACTCAGGAACTCGCCAACTCGGGGGCCAGGGCGCGACGGTTCGATTCTTGTTCTAGACTCGCGTAGTCACGCCGCGCGTCATGGCGTCACAAGCGCAGCGCCGGTTCGGTCCTTCAATCCTGCATGCATGCAGGCATGCAACGTGCAGCTGCCGGCTAGGCCAAAAAAAAACTAAGAAAGTAAGAAAGCTCATGCAGTCATGCTCTGATGCTCATAGGGCCAGGGGAAGAAAACTTACTACTTACTAAGTTACTACCGGGCCGGAGGGGGGCCCATGACGTCTTGGGGGCCCTGGGCGGCTGCCCACCCTGCCCCCCCCCCCCAGGGCCGGCCTTGCTTGTTAGGTCATCTCCAATGGTACTAGCTATAATAAATGTCCATATCATCTATAGATAGCATATAGACAATCTCTCTAATAGATTAGCTATAGCATTGTCTATAAAATTAAATATTGACCCACATGTAATAGATAATAAGTGCCTTGGAATCAGTTATAGCCTGACTATACATTAGTAGCCGGTTTATATCTCTTTCCTCAGTTTTTCTCTTTCACCTAAGTAAAATGTTGAGATGGCACGCTTATAGCTAGCTGAAGTGGCACCATTGAAGATGCCTTTACGCACATCTTCCTATTCCAGCTTAAGACAAGTCTTGCACTTCGTGCGCCGACCGCACCATGAGGCAACCGCCGCGAATTAATGTGACGCACTTTCATTGCCCTTAAAGTCTAATCGAGCGATGGGCTTTGTGTATGGTTGGTTTCGACCCCCAACCTACCCTATAAATTTTTGGAGACAACCCGAGAATTGGCCCTTGTTTGGCTAAGTTGCAAAAAGTTTTTGGTATGCCAATGGATGTTTGGTCACACATCGTATACATTTTCTCGCCAAAATTTAGGCAGATCTTGGACAGCCAAAACCTTGGCCAGGCAAATCTAGATACGGCTTGTTGCGACACGGAAGGATGTGCCTTTTACCCTTGGCCTCGATCGAGCGGCACGCCACATATCGCGTCACGCAGACAGTAGTAGTAGCATGGTAAGTCGAAAAAACAACGCAACCGAGAATCCCTTCCCCGGTGCCCGGGAGAACTGAGCGCACTTCAAATAAGTGGATCCAACGGCTGCAAAAGTCTCAGAGCCCTGTTTGGTCTCAAGCTAATTTTGTCATATGTAAATTTAAGTATGTTACAGATTTCTAAGCGGGTGTTTGCTTTGTTGTCACAATTGTAGCTTGCTATATTTTCTTATTGAGAGATCATGTAGTTCTTTACCCATGTTTGTGATGTGCATTTGATTATGTTTGAGCTTGTAGTGTTCAGATTTGAGTTTAAATTAAGATTACTTTAGTTTTGAATACTTTGAGTTAAGTAGTCGTATAGCCTTTGAGTGGTCTTGCCTTAAAGTGATCGTGACTTCTGTGAAAGTGGTTGTGACCTTTAAGAGAGTAGTCATAGTCTCTTAGTGAGTGGTTGTGTGACTTTTGAGTAGTCATGACCTCTAAGTGATCTTGGCCTTGAGAGGTCTTGGGCGGTCTTGACCTCAGTTGAAGTTCATTTATATTCTAAATCTATTTTTGTTCTTGCGTTGTTGATTGATACTTTCTTGCAACTTGAACTGCGCTTCACCTCCTTCTACTTCCTCTGTTTCTACTGAATCTAAGACGCATAAGATGGTAAAGAACCCAACAGGATTTACTAGAACTTGCTCAATTTCTTGGCCTCCCTCCTTTTTTAGTCTTTGATAGCTCTTTAGTTTCTTTCTTTCTTGATCTTGTGCTGTCAAGGACGAATGTTTGATAGATGAATCTCCTGTAGATCATATCTCAATCACGTATGCAAGCTTTAACAAGATTTTCAAAGCTCTTATCAAGAAACTAATTTTTGGCTTGAAAAGGGAGGATTTGTGATAGATCCTGTTTCTTGCACATTTGAGGGTTAGTTCTTTAATGTTCTTACTTGTTATGATATGTGGAAGACTATTTAAGATCATCTTGATCATCAAATGCCTACAAGTAAGCTCAGGGTGAAGTTTATAAGTTTGTTCTAGTTTTGACGCAGTTTTTTTTTGAATCAAAAAAGGTCGAAACTTTGGTATCAATCCTTACAATTGAAAGTTAAAATAGGTTCCTAACATCTATAGGAAGGTATATGCAAAGTTTCAAAGGATTTGAAACAATCGATCTAAAATTATTTGAATTCTTGGTTTTGAGATCGTGCTGATTTTCTTGGTTTTGAGATCGTGTTGATTTTATTTGGCTCCTATTCACCCCTCTCTAGTCGCCTTTGAAAGCATTTAGGTCCCCAAATTTATTTTGGTTTGGTAATTAATAACAATCACGATTAAAGAACTAATGTTTTCTTTGAGAATATTGAAAATAGGTTGATCCTAAGTTCAGCGATCATGGGAGCATGAAAATAAAGCAAAAGGAGGATCAACACATCAAGCAAAATAGCCAAGATATAATATTATAGACCTTTTCATAACTTTTGCCGATCTCGGAGTTTTAGAGAAAAGATCAGATTGCTAGAATAAGTGCCGTACTATCAAGAGGGATCTTGGCTAGTAGCGTAGTGTCGACAAAGGTTTAAAGGCTCATTTCATGAACATTTGAAAACTTTTATGTCGTAGCATTCAAGTAGAAACTCAAAAACCAATGAAGATGTGTTCATGGGCAGGGTAGCCGGTGCTACCCTCGGGCGGTAGCACTGGTCAAGCCCCAGTGTAAGAATAACAAAGGTAGTGTTTTTGAGGCCAGGGTAGCTAGTGCTATCGGCTCAGGCCTGGTGCTACCAGCCGAGCGATAGCACCGATCGACCCCTGGTGCTAAAATCACAGAGAGGGCGATTTTTGACCAAGGCAAGAAAATAAGGCCAGGTACTACCGACCCTAGGGCGG
The DNA here is from genome assembly GCA_036346375.1 of Guadua angustifolia. Lineage (NCBI taxonomy): Eukaryota > Viridiplantae > Streptophyta > Magnoliopsida > Poales > Poaceae > Guadua > Guadua angustifolia. The sequence continues at coordinate 8,778,779 of CM070508.1, forward strand.
TAGCACCGACCTGACTGACCAACGGTCACTAACAGGCATTAAATGCACTGAAGCGACCATTGGAGTAAGAGGGGCGGTGGGCAGTAGCACTGAAATTCCAAAATATTTTTATGATTTTTTGCTCCAACGGTTGAATTGGTTGATGGGGGTTATAAATACCCATCACCTGCATGTTAGAGCACTTCTTATATCTCATTGATTATATTTGAACTCTAACTAGTCTCCAACTCTCTTGTGTGCGTTAAATCCTTATTTTGAGTGAGTTGGTAATAATTTAAGTGTTGCATTTAGGTTTGAGACTTTAGACACTTAATTCGACCTTAAACAAGCGTAAGACTTATTACTCTGTGAGGTTATCGTCTCCTAGATGGTTTAAAGGTGATTGTGCACAGTAAGCTTCTGAACGAAGGTTGTGAGAAACCCCAACAAGTTTGTGAAGGCCGAAGTTCTCCTACCTGGAGCGCGGAAGAACTACCAAGTGAACGAGCGAGGCTCGTGTGAATTGGAGCTAGCTTGAAGTTGGTCAAACTTCCTCAACGTGGAGTAGGCGAGATCGGCAGGTCTCCAAGAATACGGGATAAATATTCGTATCATTCTCTCTAGTGGTTGGAATTTCTAATTCTTGTGTGCAATTTACATTCTTAGTAATTTTAGTGTATTGATCTTGTGTATAGTATTATATTCTTGCCTAGATTTAGGTTGTCAACAGGGATGACAACGGGAAAATCCCCTCGAGGAGCGTCCTCCCATCCCCGATAATCAAAACTTCTTTGTCCCCGTCCCCATTCCTACACACGGAGCTTAATTTCCCTCATCCCCGATCCCTAACAGGTTTGCGGGGTCCTGACGGGGACTAACCCCCAGAAATGCTACATGAAAGATCACATGCTACGTGAGTGAATCACTAGAGTAATGTTGTATGTGTGAGTGAATCACTAGAGTAATTCATATTTAGCATGTTTATTAATAATGACCTCACATATATTCTTTTTTTCTTTTGAGAATGATTATTTTTCCTACGTATTAGTGATAACATGGGGGCAGGGACCAGGATCGGGGACAGGGATCGGTAGAACATCTCTCGGCCCCACGATCCCCAACGGGCAACATTTTCCACAATAAGCCTCCCGTGGGGAGAGATTTTCCCCTGTCCTATTTGCCTAATAGGAATTTCTCGCGAAGAAACGGGGATCGGGGCCTATTGTCATCCCTAGTTTTCAGTGCACTTAATGAAATTTATAGAATTTAAGCTTTAATTGTCAAAATTGTGATTGCTGCTTAGACAATTTATTTATTGTAATTAGAGCCGAAGAATTTTAAAAATCTCCTATTGACCCCCTCTAATTGATTATCCTTGATCCTTCAGTTTTTTTTGTCCTTCATTTAGTACTATGCTTTGCGCGTAATAGATTTAGTTTTTTTTTTGCTGAACTTTGCCACACTTTAACGCTGAATTTTGTTACCACAAAGAATATGATAAGCTATGCTTATCTAAGATTAATCATGGTAAAGTTGGCAGAGTTATCAAACATAGACTGATTTGGGCCGATTTTGATTACATGTACTGTCACCGTTGGGTTGATTTCGATCTAGGCCGAATGGCCGCGTGCCGCAGACGTGGCGAGATGTGGTGGAGGTCACTCAGCAAGAGTGAGGGCAAGCATGATAGTTCAGCAGTCAAGACCAGGGCGCTCTCACGGCCCGCGGCAAAGTATAAAATTGATCACTTTTATAGTCCCTTTCTCTCTTTTTTTTGTCAAAATTTGTTCTCTCCTGAATGAATTTGCAAATCTAGCCCTCTCTCTACCGCAAAATGTAAGGGCGATATGTGTCACTTGCTACTCCCGAAAGTGCGGGAGGAAGGGGTGCCACAGAGAGGAGCACGGAAAGCAAAAGGAGTGGCAGCGGCGACTGCCATACTCTACAAGCATGAGAGGAGCCAGAGCTCCCACTATAGGTGAGCATGGGAGCGTGGTTCTTCGTCCAACGTGTGTGGGAGCAAAGGAGGCGCGTTTGGGAGAAAGGGTGCCACAAAGAGGGAGCACGGGAGGCGCTTTGACATTAGGAAAGCGCGAAGATGCCTTTTATAGTGAAAAGAGGACTAGATTTACATTTCTATTTGAGCATGAGTTATTTAAAAAAAGGGAGAAAAGAAAAAAAATATCACTTCTGAGTTATGTTAGTCGTCTCCTGGTTGGGCGAGCAGCTACCATTGCACCTCGCGCTACGGATGGAATCAATCAAAGAATGGCCAATCATCGATAACCGTCATATGACACCGCCCGGCGGTTCAACTTCAACACGATGGGTCCTGTCCAAAAAAATCAGCTCGACAATCGTCTCAGAGCATGTACAACACAGCTATCAAAATCTATTTTTTTCAATATAGAATAGGTGTGGTGCTTATAGTCTCTTAGTGAGTGGTTGTGTGACTTTTGAGTAGTCGTGACCTGGCCTTGAGAGGTCTTGGGTGGTCTTGACCTCAGTTGAAGTTCATTTATATTCTAAATCTATTTTTGTTCTTGCGTTGTTGATTGATACTTTCTTGCAACTTGAACTGTGCTTCACGTCCTTCTACTTGTTTTGTTTCTACTGAATCTAAGACACATAAGAGGTTAAAGAACCCAACAGGATTTACTAGAACTTGCTCAATTTCTTGGCCTCCCTCCTTTTTTAGTCTTTGATAGCTCTTTAGTTTCTTTCTTTTTTGATCTTGTGCTGTCAAGGACGAATGTTTGATAGATGAATCTCCTGTAGATCATATCTCAATCACGTATGCAAGCTTTAACAAGATTTTCAAAGCTCTTATCAAGAAACCAATTTTTGGCTTGAAAAGAGAGGATTTGTGGTAGATCCTGTTTTTTGCACATTTGAGGGCTACTTCTCTAATGTTCTTACTTGTTATGACATGTGGAAGACCATTTAAGATCATCTTGATCATCAAATCCCTACAAATAAACTCAGAGTGAAGTTTATAAGTTTGTTCTAGTTTTGACGCAGTTTTTTTTTCGAATAAAAAAAGGTCGAAACTTTGGTATCAATCCTTACGATTGAAAGTTAAAATAGGTTCCTAACATCTATAGGAAGGTACATGCAAAGTTTCAAAGGATTTGAATCAATCGATCTAAAGTTATTCGAATTCTTGGTTTTGAGATCGTGCTGATTTTCTTGGTTTTGAGATCGTGCTGATTTTATTTGGCTCCTATTCACCCCTCTCTAGTCGCCTTTGAAAGCATCTAGGTCCCCAAATTTATTTTGGTTTGGTAATTAATAACAATCACGATTAAAGAACTAATGTTTTCTTTGAGAATATTGAAAATAGGTTGATCCTAAGTTCAGCGATTATGGGAGCATGAAAATAAAGTAAAAGGAGGATCAACACATCAAGCAAAATAGTCAAGATATAATATTATGGACCTTTTCATAACTTTTGCTGATCTCGGAGTTTTAGAGAAAAGATCAAATTGCTAGAATAAGTGCCGTACTATCAAGAGGGATCTTGGCTAGTAGCGTAGTGTCGACAAAGGTTTAAAGGCTCATTTCATGAACATTTGAATACTTTTATGTCGTAGCATTCAAGTAGAAACTCAAAAACCAATGAAGATGTGTTCATGGGCGGGAGGTGGCAGGTGCTACCCTCAAAGTGTACAACTGGTCAAGCCAGTGTAAGAATAACAAAGGTAGTGTTTTTGAGACCAAGGTAGCTAGTGCTACGGCTCGAACTGGTGCTACCGGTAGAGTGATAGCCGTCGACCCCCTGGTGCCAAAATCATAGAGAGGCGATTTTTGACCAAGGCAGAAAATAAGGCAGGTACTTATCAACCCTAGGGGCGTAGCACCGACTGGCCGACCAACGGTCACTAACGAGCATTAAATGCCTTTGGCGACCATTGGAGTAAGAGGGCGGTGAAGCGTGCATGCAGAAATTCCAAAATATTTTTATGATTTTTTGCTCCAACGGTTGAATTGGTTGATGGGGGTTATAAATACCCATCACCTGCATGTTAGAGCACTTCTTAGATCTCATTGATTATATTTGAACTCTAACTAGTCTTCAACTCTCTTGTGTGCGTTAAATCCTTATTTTGAGTGAGTTGGTAATAATTTAAGTGTTGCATTTAGGTTTGAGACTTTAGACACTTGATTCGACCTTAAACAAGCGTAAGACTTATTACTCTATGAGGTTATCGTCTCCTAGATGTTTTAAAGGTGATTGTGAGCAGTAAGCTTCTGAACGGAGGTTGTGAGAAGCCCCAATAAGTTTGTGAAGGCCGGAGTTCTCCTACCTGGAGCGCGGAAGAACTACCAAGTGAACGAGCGAGGCTCGTGTGAATTGGAGCCAGCTTGAAGTTGGTCAAACTTCCTCAACGTGGATTAGGCGAGATCGGCAGGTCTCCAAGACTACGGGATAAATATTCGTATCATTCTCTCTAGTGGTTGGAATTTCTAATTCTTGTGTGCAATTTACATTCCTAGTAATTTTAGTGTATTGATCTTGTGTATAGTATTATATTCTTGCCTAGATTTAGGTTGTCAACAGGGATGACAACGGGAAAATCCCCTCGAGGAGCGTCCTCCCATCCCCGATAATCAAAACTTCTTTGTCCCCGTCCCCATTCCTACACACGGAGCTTAATTTCCCTCATCCCCGATCCCTAACAAGTTTGCGGGGTCCTGACGGGGACTAATCCCCGGAAATGCTACATGAAAGATCACATGCTACGTGAGTGAATCACTAGAGTAATGGTGTATGTGTGAGTGAATCACTAGACTAATTCATATTTAGCATGTTTATTAATAATGACCTCACATATATTCTTTTTTTCTTTTGAGAATGATTATTTTTCCTACGCATTAGTGATAACATGGGGCGGGGACGGGATCGGGGGCGGGGATCGGTAGAACATCTCCGGCCCCGATCTAGCAGAACAACATTTTCACGATAAGCCTCCTGTGGGAGAGATTTTCCCCGTCTGTTTGCTAATAGAATTTCTCATGAAAGAAAGCGGGATCGGGGCCTATTGTCATCCCTAGTTTTCGATGCACTTAATGAAATTTATAAATTTAAGCTTTAATTGTCAAAATTGTGATTCTTTGTAGACAATTTATTTATTGTAATTAGATAGAAGAATTTTAAAATCTCCTATTGTCCCCTCTAATTGATTATCCTTGATCCTTGATTTTTTGTCCTTCATTTAGTACTATGCTTTGCGTAATAGATTTAGTTTTTTTTCTTTGAACTTTGCCACACTTTAGCATTTGAATTTTGTTACCACAAAGAATATGATAAGCTATGCTTATCTAAGATTAATCATGGTAAAGTTGGCGAGTTATCAAACATAGACTGATTTGGGCGATTTTGATTACATGTCTTCATCGCCGTTGGGTTGATTCGATCTAGGCCAAATGGCGTCGTGCATGACGTGGCGAGATGTGGTGGAGTCACTCGGCAAGAGTGAGGGCAAGCATGAGAGTTCAGCAGTCAAGACCAGGGCGCTCTCACGGCCCGTGGCAAAGTATAAAATTGATCACTTTTCTAGTCCCTTTCTCTCTTTTTTTTTGTCAAAATTAGTTCTCTCCTGAATGAATTTGCAAATCTAGCCCTCTCTCTACCGCAAAATGTAAGGGCAATATGTGTCATTGCTGCTCCGAAAAGTCTTGGCGGAAGGGTGCCAAGAGAGAACACGGAAAGAAGAAGAGTGGCGGCTGCCGCTACTCTGAGCATGAGAGGCAGCTCCCACTATAGGTGGCGTGGGAGCGTGGTTCTTAGTCAACGTGTGTGGGAGCAAAGGAGGCGTTTGGGAGAAAGGGTGCCACAAAGAGGGAGCAGGGGGCGTTTGACATTAGGAAAGCGCGAAAGATGCCTTTATAGTGAAAAGAGGACTAGATTTACATTTCTATTTGAGCATGAGTTATTTAAAAAAGGGAGAAAAGAAAAAAAATATCACTTCGAGTTATGTTAGTGGTCTCTGGTTGGGCGACGGCTACCATTGCACCTCGCGCTACGGATGGAATCAATCAAGAATGGCCAATCATTGATAAGCGTCATATGACACGCTTGCGTGTTCAACTTCAACACGATGGATCTGTCCAAAAAATCAGCTCGACAATGCGTCTCGAGCATGTACAACACGACTATCAAAATCTATTTTTTTTCAATATAGAATAGGTGCAATGCTTATTCTATGACACAGGCACCGGTGTTTAACAGAGACTTATGTGTTCTACTATGGGCCTGTTTGGATCCATGCAGCTAACAGTTAGCGGCTAAAAATTAGCTAAAGTGGATCCAAACAGGATCAACTAATAGATTAGCTAACTATTAGTGGGCACCCGCTAATGGTTATCTCATTAACTAACCAAACCCACTAATAGCAACTAATAGGTGGCATTTTCCTAAATTACCCTCGTCCTTCGCTCCCCAAAATCGCCCCAAATTCTTATCTCGCGAAAGCTTTTACCCAACACAGCATCGATTTTTGCCGCCCACCCACCTGGCCGCCGCCCACCCGCAATGCGCGCGCACCGCCCAGCGCCGCTACGAAGCGATTCGCGCCTACTGCGCGCCGCGAAGGAGGTCGCGCCGTTGCCAACCTCCGGAGATGGACTGTTTGGGAGGCGGCAGCTTCACGATCACATCCGCCGCAGCAAGCCGCCGCCGACATGGACTTCATCGCGGCTTGAGCTCGCGGTGGTGAGAGCATTCCTCCACGGCGTGGTTCCGGTGTACTAGAGGGCCTTGATCGAACTCATAGGCCTTGAGTTCCCGAGCATCTTCTGCGTACCAAAGTACCTCTGATCTCCACCCCGTCGTCAACAACGAGGATGCAAAGGTCCTTTGTGTGGTGGATCCGCCGTCGTTAGTAGTGGCGTCGCAACGAGCAGCGCCTCATCCGTGGAGATGCTCCTATGGCCGGTGGCCGTTCCCAGCGCCTCTCGGACGGCCGGATCGGGTAGTAGAGGCGCGCGTGGAGCTCGTCGAGAACACCGCCGCGCTTTGCTGGTGCAGTGGTCCTCATCGTGTTGCGGCCAGTGGGTGGGAGTGCTCTGGTGCCATTGGTGGGCGACTTTGAAGAAGGTGATGCGAGGCTGGATGAAGAGGACAAATGCTTTGTTCATGGATCTGAGGTGATAATGCTTTCTTGGTCATTAGGCTTTGTTCATCTATTTGTTCATTAGGCTTTTATCATTAGAAAATTACAAACCAGAAGCACAATATAATGACTTGATCATTAGAAAATTAAGCCTCAATGCATAATTTAGAATTTCTATCATGCGAAATTGTCACAATTTTATTCAGATTTTTTCTCTGTACCATTTGCACTCTGTAATTCAGTGATGAGTTGCAATTTGGAGAATAATATTGTGTGTGATGGACTACTGAATAATATTGTTACAAATTTATTTCATTTCATATGCACATATATTAATGGAATCATGACCTCTAGGATCCTTTTTGACAAGGCTAATTGGAGTTCATCCAATAATGCTATATTCTGTGACATTTGTATTGAAGAAATGAGGGCTGGGAATACCATCAATGGATTCATGACCCATAGAGCCTATAAGAACATGGCAGAAATATTTTATAAGCGTGGGTTTGCGACACTTGAGAGTTGACTCAAAAGCAGATGGGATCGACTTAGAAGCTCTATAGCTTTTGGTTGTGGTGAACAAACAAAGCTGGACAGGCGGGCAAATGGAGCAGTGGTGACTAGTGATAAGTTTTGGAAGGACCACACAAAGGTACTTGTGATTTTTTAAGTAATAATACTTGGCCACTATATTTTGACAACTATACTTGTTCATTAATGTGTAATCTTTTTTCATGAGGACATTACGAATGGAAGAGGTTGAAGTATGGTCCCCCAGAGTGTCTAGAGCAACTTGAGCAGATATTTGCGTATACTGTTGTGGATGAATCTACCTCTTGCATTGCTGGCGACCAAATGAATGATGAAGGTTTTCAAAGAGAAGCCCTTGATGGTAGTCCTATAGTCTTGATACGAAGAGCTAGTAGTACTAGTACATGTGCTACTAGTCCAATGAAAAAAGTAAAGAGCCCTATGGTCAAGATTATGAAGGGAATTTGGGACAGTATGGAGACCAATAATGCCATAGCCAGAAAGGTGATGCAGGGGGATCTAATGACAGAATCCATCAACAAAGCGATGCAATTGGTTGTGGAAAGTGGGGCTACAGAAGGATCTGCGGAGCATTTCATTGCTAGCCAGCTATTTGTCAAACCTAAAAATCGTGCAATTTTTTTACCTTGACCACCAATGAAGGAAGGCTTGATTGGTTAAAGAGGTGGTGCAAGCAGAAGAACATAAACTAGAATCTTTTTTGTAGCAATTCTTATCAGAAATTGTTAGTTGAACCTGTTATTTGTTATCTGGTATGATCTGAAACTGTTAGTTGAACCTGCTAAGTATGTGTTGATCTGACCTGAATGATGTGATATGTTATGCATGTGTTGCTCTCATTGTTCTGAGAGCTAATTTTCTGAAGGCCTAAACTGTTCACATTATGCTTCTATATAAAATTCATTCACTAATCTTCGTACTGAAATGTTTGTAGATGAACTCTTCTTCAAGTGATCATGAGGATGAAGCACTTGAGGTTGCTCGGATCCAAATGCAGAAGATGCAAGAATATGGTGCAATAACTTGCTTTTTTGGTATGTACTATGATGATACATTCATGACCAAATCCAAGTTTAGGGAACCCGAGCTGTCCGGATATGATTGAGTTATGAGAACCCTTAACATTCCCACATCTTGCTTCAACATGTTTAGAATGAGTAGGGAACTATTTTATAGTCTACATGATTTGCTAGTGTCGTCTTATGGCTTAAAGTCAACAAACAAGATGTAAATGCAGAGAGGCTTTAGCAATGTTTTTATGGATCATTGGTGCCCCACAATCCATTAGGCAAGTGAAAATCGTTTGAGAGTCAGCAAAGACGATTAGTCGGAAATTTGAGAAATTGTTGCATAGTGTCTATAGGCTCTCGGAGATATTACCAAACCAAGAGATCCGAATTTAGAACGGTGCATCCAAGGCTACAAGGTCATCGTTTTGCACCACATTTTCATAACTGCATAGGAGCAATAGACGGGACTCATGTACCAGTTGTAGTGCTAACATAAAAGGTCCTTCAACATGTTGGTCGTCATGGATATTCAACTCAAAATGTTTTGGCTATATGTGACTTCGACATGAGGTTCACCTTTGTTGTGGCGGGATGGCCAGGATTGGTACATGACATGAGAGTGTTCAATGATACTATACGCAAATATGGCGACAAGTTCCCACATCCTCCTCAAGGTAAACTAACGTGTTGCCAACTTGCCATCTTATTTCACTTACTACGTAGTCAAATTTCTATTGTTCTTTTTTTAATTAATATGTATTGTACACTTTTGTTAGAAAAATTTTATCTTGTCGACTCGGGTTACCCTAACCGAGTGGGTTATCTTGCACCATATAAGGGGACGAAGTATCATTTACCAGAGTTTCGACAAGGCCCAAGACCAAGTGGCAAAAGGAGGTATTCAATTATTTGCATTCATCTCTTATAGCGTTATCGGCGTTCATTTGGTGTTTTGAAAATGAAGTGGAGGATTTTGTTGGACTTACCATCTTAGCCAATGGTAAAGCAAAGCAAAATAATACTTGCATGCATAGCCTTGCATAATTTCATTCGAGAAAGTGCAATAGCGGATGCAGACTTTGACCGGTGTGACCTAGATGAAAACTACATGCCATTTGTGAGATGATGCAAGTTGGTGCATCAACTCTACGTTGTAGGATGATGGTATTGTAGGATCAATTCACGATCCGCAGCATTGCCATCGAATCGCGGCGAGAAAAAAAACATCGGTGTTGAATTAGGGTCATTCCTTTTGGCATCAAGTATAGCATCCATTCAAAACAAAACACACATTCGAGAAGCAAGAAACAAGATTCAATCATTGAAGCAGGCACTGCAAGAAAGCAGAGTGTCTGGACAATTGATCAACTTTAGCCATATATTAGGTGGTGGATCCAAACACCCTCCGACTAATAGTTAGCGATTAATAGTTAGCTAGCTAATATTAGCTAGGAACTATTAACTTGACTAACTATTAGCTGCTAATGATCCAAATAGGCCCTATATATAATAAATAGATAATATAACATCTAAACACATATAAAATAAATGTTTACACTAGAAAAGCGATTTTTATATAAGTAATTAATGATATAGTTACATTTTTTAACAATTACTCCCTCCATTCACTTTTATAAAGCTTATTTTTAATGCTCTTTTTCATAAATATAAGGTTTGCATATAGATTTAATGAGTTATTTTCTTCTATACCCCTATTTATTCTATCTCAACCATATGTATTTATTTATTGCCACTGACATAAAGTATATCTTTTATCTTTCAAGACAATTAAGTGGGGGCATCTAACCCATTTTCTTTCATATCTTTTTTAATTTTAACACAATCTTAATCTTTATATAAAGTTAAAATACGTTTTATAAAAATGACAAAGGAAGTAATATGTATTTAAAAGCTAGCGATCGAGTTAACAAAACCAGTCAAGCGTGATTTTCGACCTTACCGCTCCAGTTCAAGATCAAAAACTGCTCGGTAAATCGTTCTAATTAAAAAAATTTAAAATTTTGAAAAAAAATTATGTGTGCGGTTTTTCGTGAAAAACCGCTGTTTTTGTTGAAAAACCGCTCAAAACTGTTTTCGAAAAACATTCAAATGGCCGGGTTGGTTTTTCGTTGAAAACTGAGCGGTTTTTCGTGAAAAACCGTGGTTTTCAATTTTTTTCAAAAAATTTTCAATTTTTTATTTTTAAACTCTTCGGTTTTTAACGGTTTTTAAGTAATTTTTCATGCGGTTTTTACGAAAACCGTACCATAAATTTTGAGATGAATTTCGAATTTTGGTTTTTGAATCCCTGTTGCGAATCATGGTGTCGTATCATGAAACAACGTGCAACTCTAAAACCCCGAGTCCCAAGAGATGTCGATGCCTCGATTCGTGAGATCGGTATTGGTTGGTGGCGTGGTGCTATCTACTCGTAAAGACCATAGTCCTTGTCTCGCAAGTATGCCTAACCTACCATTAAAATTCCAGGTCATGATTAAACTTGTGCAAAATTTAGAAATTCTAGAAGTTTGATCATGATCAGGAATTTTTAGATAGGTTAGGCATGCTCTCAGGAACCTTTTGAAAAAGTTTTAAAAAAATTGACATAATTTAGGAGCTCAAAAAAGGCAAAAAACGCTCTTCTGGAATTTTTATAATTTGCACAAATTTGATCATGATCTGGAATTTTTATGGTAAGTTAGACATGCTCTCAAGACTCTTCTGAAAAAGTTTTAAAATGTTTTACATGATTTAGTAGCTCAAAAATAAAGGCAACACGTGCTTTAAACGGGAATCAAACTCGTGACTTGATGCACGCGACACAAACGTTCTGCCAACTGAGCTACCCACTGTTGCTGTCAAATGAGTTTTGACAAATATATGGGCCGTGCATAGCGCCAACAATTCCAGTGATAGGAAGGCGCGGCATTTGGCTGACTGGTCCACGGAAAAGAGATTGCTACACCGAATTCCCGCACACACATAGGGTGGAAATATACGCCGATGGTGACACATGTCATTCCCACGCTATTCCACAATCCTTGGCGCTTGTCAGTGGACTATTTCTGTAATTTATACGAACAGAAGCTATTTTCATAAAAAAACTAAATTTATACAGTTAGTACATAAAAAATTCAAAAACTGATAAGTTTGCACATCGAAAGGATTTACCTTGGGTTTCAGTACGTATTCAAAAACTGATAAGTGAGCACATAGGACAATGCGGTTGGGCTACGGCATTTCATCGCTGCGTTCAACCACCTCACCAACGACCAAGTACGTTGGACGCCGTACACAAAAGCAGAGGTGTAGCTACGTGTGACGGGTGGGCTGTCCACCCTATGCACAGGAGATGCAGCATACTAGCGTACACGTCGGTTCCTCCTGTTCTACGTCCAGGTTGAGAGCTACACTATCCATTGAGTGATGAGGCAGTTCAGTCTACGACAAGAGTTTCCAGTCCAAGCCGACCGTGTGGTCCCATACGACGTCCATACATAAGTTCTCTGCATCGATGTTCTATAATTATTATCATGTAATGCCATCTAATAAATCTATATTTATTTCTTATCCACAGCCAGACTAGGAAGGGCGTGCATAGGGCCACCCTAGCACATACGTATGGCACTATAGGTTGAGGAGTGGGGAGGAGCCTTGGACGACGTCCATGCTGAGGATGCAGCGTATGATCCACAGATGTACCGCGGCTATCGACGGTAGTACACTTCCCGTACCAGTCCGTGTTTGGTATGTCTTAGAGAAGGTAGGGGTGTTGCAGGTACATCTTCTATTTATTTGAATTTATTAGATTTATTTAGATTTTCGGTATTTTAATTAAATCGGAAAACATTTTAAATCTCATTTCCTCTCGGGCGAAATCACTGTCATTCCAGTTTACCGTTCCTATTCCATGCACCCAAACTCCTCGGCCCATCTCCAACAAACCCTAACCACGACACATCTCGACCGTCGATCGTCGATCCGATGGTCAAGAATCGCGCCATCACAAGAAACCCTAAACCTAAAATCTGTTTCTTTCTCGCTCGGTCAATCCCGATCCAGTCTCCTGTCGCCATACGTCACCTCAAATCCAGCCAGCAGTCCAGCCAATGACACCAACCTTGGCTTCCGCTGCTTTTCACTCACCGAGGCTATATAGGCTTCGCGTGTTTTCCCGCACCCGAGGCTATATAAACCTTCTCCGTATTCCACGTCGTGTTCCCTCCTCCGCCGCCCATTTTGCCCTAACTCTCATCCGGGAGACACACCCTACGCCCTCTTGCCTCGCCGAAGTTCTCCGCCGTGACCTGCACTTCCGCATTGTTTTCTCCTGCCACCGGTGAGTCCTCGCCAAGATCTTGGTGTCGTTGAACTCATCGCGTCGTTCTCCATCTAACCCATTCGATTTCTTGGCCGATCCGCCACTCTTCGCCGATTCGCGATGTCTTCTTCCCAAGTCCGGCGATAAGCGCCGCCGCTAACGCTTTCTTCGAGCTTGTGGCGTCCGATCGGTCTTCAACGGTCCAGATCGCGCCACGTCTCCCTTTGGTAAGCCATGAATCAACCGCCAATCGCTGCCGTGGTTGCCGTGTCATCGCCATGTCAACCCTAATCCGCCACGTAGCCATGTGTTACGCCACGTCGTCACCAAGTCACCCCACACGCATGCGTTCACCACGCCGCCATCACCGTCGCTTAGATCTGCGTGGCGCCACGCGGCGAAACCGCGTCGCCCGCGTCGCCACGTAGGCCCTAACTGCCTCGTTGTTACCATATGTACGCCAAGTCATGCCACATCCCGCCACATACGCCTAATGCCCACGTGTAAGCCACGTAGATGCCATGTATCGCCACGCACCACCACGAGCGTCGCCATCTGCGCCGTGTCACCGACACAAGGGTCCCACCGGTCGATCAAAGCCATTATTCCGATTTAATTCCAAATAACCGAATTTCCAGCCAATAGCGTAGCGACACGTGTCACCTCTATTTAATTTCTGATTTTCTCTCCATTTAAACTTTGGGAAGCCCTGTTCTCCTCCGTTCGAACTCCGATTCGAACGATTCAAATTTCTAAATTCATCTAAAATCATGCTCTACCTGCTGGTGTCTTTATTTTGAATTTTTGGATTTTTATTTATTTTTATTTTATTTGTTTTGTCTCGTTTTGCGTATTTTGCGTGTAGACGACTTACCGGTTGAGCGAGGGGAGCATCCAGTGGAGGTAGCAGCAGCGGGAGAGGTTGAAGGCAAGTCTCCTTGACCATATTGAACCCAAGTTTATGAAATGCTATTTTATTTTTAAATTAGTGCATGCTATTTGATTTACGTATTGTATTTTAATGTCATTTCAAATGCTTAGATAAATGCCAAATTGTTATACCACATTGAAATTCATGTTGCCAACTATTGACACCCTAGGAAAACTAATTACTGTAATTAATGGTAAACATTTTATTATGGGAAGCGGTAGAAAATGCTTAGCCATGCTTAATCACGCGTACCTTACCATTATGGAAATGATTTCATTCTTGATTCAAAAGGGGGGGGGGGGGGGGGGGGGGTTTTTTTTTTTTTTTTTTTTTTTTTTTTTTTTTTTTTTTTTTTTTTTTTTTTTTTTTTTTTTTTTTTTTTTTTTTTTTTTTTTTTTTTTTTTTTTTTTTTTTTTTTTTTTTTTTTTTTTTTTTTTTTTTTTTTTTTTTTTTTTTTTTTTTTTTTTTTTTTTTTTTTTTTTTTTTTTTTTTTTTTTTTTTTTTTTTTTTTTTTTTTTTTTTTTTTTTTTTTTTTTTTTTTTTTTTTTTTTTTTTTTTTTTTTTTTTTTTTTTTTTTTTTTTTTTTTTTTTTTGTTGCCAACTTGCCATCTTATTTCACTTACCGAGTCAAATTTCTATTGTTCTTTTTTTAATTAATATGTATTGTACACTTTTGTTAGAAAAATTTTATCTTGTCGACTCGGGTTACCCTAACAAGTGGGTTATCTTGCACCATATAAGGGCAGTATCATTTACGAGTTTACAAGGCCCAAGACCAAGTGGCAAAAGGAGGTATTCAATTATTTGCATTCATCTCTTAACGTTATCGGCGTTCATTTGGTGTTTTGAAAATGAAGTGGAGGATTTTGTTGGACTTACCATCTTAGCCAATGGTAAAGCAAAGCAAAATAATACTTGCATGCATAGCCTTGCATAATTTCATTCAAAATCAATAGCGGATCAGACTTTGAGGTGTGACCTAGATAAAACTACATGCCATTTGTGAGATGATGAAGTTGGTGCATCAACTCTCGTTTAGGATGATGGTATTGTAGGATCAATTCCGATCAGATTGCCATCGAATCGCGAAAAAAACATCGGTTGAATTAGGGTCATTCCTTTTGGCATCAAGTATAGCATCCATTCAAAACAAAACACACATTAGAAGCAGAAACAAGATTCAATCATTGACAGGAGAAGAAACGAATTCTGGACAATTGATCAACTTTAGCCAATATTAGGGTGGATCCAAACACCTCCGTAAAGTTACATTAATATTAGTAGCTAATATTAGCAGAACTATTACTACTAACTATTATGCTAATGATCCAAATAGGCCCTATATATAATAAATAGATAATATAACATCTAAACACATATAAAATAAATGTTTACACTAGAAAGATTTTTATATAAGTAATTAATGATATAGTTACATTTTTTAACAATTACTCCTCCATTCACTTTTATAAAGCTTATTTTTAATGCTCTTTTTCATAAATATAAGGTTTCATATAGATTTAATGAGTTATTTTCTTCTATACCTATTTATTCTATCTCAACCATATGTATTTATTTATTGCCAGACATAAAGTATATCTTTTATCTTTCAAGACAATTAATGGGCATCTAACCCATTTTCTTTCATATCTTTTTAATTTTAACACAATCTTAATCTTTATATAAAGTTAAAATCGTTTTATAAAAATGACAAAGAGTAATATGTATTTAAAAGTCGATCGAGTTAACAAAACATACGTGATTTTCACCTTACCGCTCATTCAAGATCAAAACCTCAAAATCGTCTAATTAAAAAATTTAAAATTTTGAAAAAAAATTATGTGGGTTTTTGTGAAAACCTTTTTAAACCGCCAAAACGTTTAAAAACATTCAAATGGCGGGTTGGTTTTTCGTTAAAACGAGCGGTTTTAAAACGGGTTTTCAATTTTTTCAAAAATTTTCAATTTTTTATTTTTAAACTCTTCGGTTTTTAACGGTTTTAAGTAATTTTTCATGCGGTTTTCAAAACCGCTAAATTTTGAGATGAATTTAATTTTGGTTTTGAATCCCTGTTGCGAATCATGGTGTCGTATCATGAAACAACGTGCAACTCTAAAACCCCGAGTCCCAAGAGATGTCGATGCCTCGATTCGTGAGATCGGTATTGGTTGGGGCGTGGTGCTATCTACTCGTAAAGACCATAGTCCTTGTCCAAGTATGCCTAACCTACCATTAAAATTCAGGTCATGATTGAACTTGTGCAAAATTTAGAAATTTAGAAGTTTGATCATGATCGAATTTTTAGATAGGTTAGGCATGCTCAGAACCTTTTGAAAAAGTTTTAAAAAATTGACTAATTTAGGAGCTCAAAAAGGCAAAACGCTCTTGAATTTTTATAATTTGCCAAATTTGATCATGATCTGGAATTTTTGGTAAGTTAGACATGCTCTCAAGACTCTTCTAAAAAGTTTTAAAATGTTTTACATGTTTGTAGCTCAAAATAAGGCAACACGTGCTTTAGGAATCAAACTCGTGACTTTGCGATAAGCGCCTCCGCCTAACGTTTCTCCGCAAGCTTGTGGCGTCCGATCGGTCTTCAGCGGTCAGATCGCGCCCCGTCTCCCCTTTGGTAAGCCTTGAATCAACCGTCAACGCCTCGTGGTTGCCGTGTCATCGCCATGTCAACCCTAATCCGCCACTGTAGCCATGTGTTGCCACGTCGTCACCAAGTCACCCCCACACGCATGCGTTACCACGCGTCGCCATCACCGTCGCTTAGATCTGCGTGGCGCCACGTCGCGAAACCGCGTCGCCCGCGCGTCGCCACGTAGGCCCTAAACTGCCTCGTTGTTACCATATGTCGCCAAGTCATGCCACATCCACGCCACATACGCCTAATGCCCACGTGTAAGCCACGTAGATGCCATGTATGCGCCACGTACCACCACGGCGTCGCCATCTCGCCCGTGTCACCGACACAAGGGTCCCACCGGTCAGTCAAAGCCATTATTCCGATTTAATTCCAAATAACCGAATTTCCAGCCAATAGCGTAGCGACACGTGTCACCTCTATTTAATTTCTGATTTTCTCTCCATTTAAACTTTGGGAAGCCTGTTCTCCTCGTTCGAACTCCGATTGAGCGATTCAAATTCTAAATTCATCTAAAATCATGCTCTACCTGCTGGTGTCTTTATTTTGAATTTTTGGATTTTTATTTATTTTTATTTTATTTGTTTTGTCTCGTTTTGCGTATTTTCGTGTGAGCGACTTACGGTTGAGCGAGGAGCATCCGTGGAGGTAGCAGCAGCGGAGAGGTTGAAGGCAAGTCTCCTTGACCATATTGAACCCAAGTTTATGAAATGCTATTTTATTTTTAAATTAGTGCATGCTATTTGATTTACGTATTGTATTTTAATGTCATTTCAAATGCTTAGATAAATGCCAAATTGTTATACCACATTGAAATTCATGTTGCCAACTATTGACACCCTAGGAAAACTAATTACTGTAATTAATGGTAAACATTTTATTATGGGACCATGCTCTGACCTCTGGTGCTACAAATCACGCCATGCATTGTGAGTGGGCGAGTCTTTGACACTGCCAGTGGTGAGTACTTAATCACACTTAATTGCAATTTTTTTGAATACTCTCAATAATTCTTCATTTGTTACAGACTCACAGATATGGTGGTTCTCATCTACAGCTTCACCTGCACATGATGACTCCAAGGGGCAGCCTGATGATCCAGCTCACGCAGACTACGACCTCGACGATGGTGGTGTGTCGAGTACCCGTTCATCATGGATGAGCTTGGACTATTGCAGTGCGAGGAGCACCACCACGATGCACCTTTTCGGTAGAGATCGCTACACCTCCAATTAGACCATAGAAGGCCCACTGGCACGACACGATTGGCGTACTTTCGTAGAGGCAAATTCAAGAAACCTGCCCAACGATGAGATGCCCGAAATAGGGCCAGTGGTAGTTTCTTATATTTTGGATTGTTGATACTTTTTATCTTATGTATTTAGTTAATCCGTTACAGATATATGGTATGAACTATTGTATTTGGTTATGGAATACTATTTAAAATATCCCGTACTAATGCCTTAAAAATAATTAAAATATTCTATACGGTGCAGTCACAAACTTAAAAAGAACACTGGACCGCAATCATGTAAACTGTATGGTCACTTAATATTTTTTGGCAGCCCATAAAATAACATGTTTAAATAAAAAATTATAAAGGAATAGCCCAAAAACACCCTTTGATATATGTATTACCATAATCTAGAAAAAGATTCTATTTAAAATTGCTTTGCATCTGGATCCTGCCAATGCAAACGCCCTAAATGATCACTAAATGCATAGATTCTAAAACTTTTAAGCTTTTTCGGCTGTTCATAAAATAACCTGTCCATACACAAATTTTGGGGGATCAGTCCAAGAATATATTTTAGTATATGGACAACCATATTGTAGAAAAACATCTTGTTTACAACTTGCTTAGCTTATAAATTCTGTTAATGCTGACACTCTAGATGATAAGATTGCGGAGCCACATTGTATGAATAGTTGAGTTTAAAAGTCTTTAACTAAAATACTCACAACGCAAGAATCACCGTATAATTATATACTTTTAGCCTGTTGTATTTTTATTTTTGAAAATAGCCTCCGTGAAGATGAAATTGTACATTTCACCCCCTCATAGCAGCTTTTGTAGGGCGATTAGACAACTCACGGGCGTGTAGATTTGTCAGTGATTATATAAGTCACAGGTAGCAGTTTTGTTAGGATGAGTTGTCAAAAATGAAAGCATTCATCACCTTTTGCAGTGACAAGTTGCAACACTCTGCCCAATGCTTTAAACTTTTTTCGAACGATTTGACAACACTCTACCATTAGCTTTGTCAGGCCGATTTGACCAAATCACTGTCATTAATCTAATGGTCAACAACTATAAACATTATATTTACACAGCCTTCCTTAGGGCCTGTTTGGTAGAGCTCCAGATCCCAACTTCACCTGAGATCTGAAACTTGTAGGCTAAAATAAAGTGAATTAAGTTTATATTTTTGGTCTAAAATGTTAACAAGTTGATCCATCTAAACACTTTTAATGTACTCACAGCACCAGCTTCACGGATCTGATGGAGTTAGGAATACCCAGTTCCACCATATCCACGAATTTAGTGGAGCTGTAGCTCTACCAAACACACCGTTAATATCCTGCTTTCTAACCGTCAATGCAGATCCTTCAGGACCACCCTTTAATATTGATGCAGTGATTACTCGCTAAAGACTTGTATTAGTCTGAAATGAACCCTCACTATACACAATATAATCCGACGTGATTACTCATTGCATAGTATAAAGTCACATCGGTACACTCAATACACGCTAACTGCACACTGCATAATCCGAAGTGACCACTCGCTGGCTACTTTTAACTCTGAATTGACCACTTATTGTACAATATATTTGTCAGTACTGAGACCTTGCATGCATGACTGCCTTTTCAGCCCGACTTGACTACACACTCCAGCGTTTTGCAGTATTACCTTCCAACATTTAGTCCATGAGATTATAAAAGGCCAAACCACAAGTACATATACACAGCTCCCACTCACACTTCATCATAGCTGGATCCTCAAGCAGAGCATTCTCATGGACACCCGATGTGAGCAGCATAGCCCTTCATCACATGTTGAAGGTTATGCGTAATAGGAAGGATGATCCGTTCAAGAAGGAGAACCTAAGTAAAGTGGTGTCCAAATTGTAAGAGTGGCGTCTGACATTATCGAGGCATAAGGTGACAATTTCTGGCCTGAACCTTGTGACCTCCGATGACCTCAAGGCTCACTTGCAATAGTGGCGTCAAAGGTATTCAAGGCTGTGCAAACTAGCCGACCACCCTTTTGCTACAGGTTTATCTATGATATCTTATAGGGTATTTGACGAGGGCTGGGCGTCCCTTGATCGGCTAGCGCACGTTCAACGGACCCCCAAGCTCGGGAGGCCTCAACCACGACACAGGCGTATCTTGAGGCGCTCGACCTAAAGCACTGCTGACCCGAGCACGGCCCCGACGACCTCGGGCTCGGTCGGCTCGTTCGCCGTAGTCCACCCTTGGATTCGGATTGTGCATTTGACCGTGATTGCCAAAAGCGGGTCGTGGGGATGAAGCAGTCGTGCATCAAGTCCGGAGCGATTCTTGCCACCCTCAGCGTGCATGAAGGCCACTTCAGGAATCTCTCCCATCATCCGCGTGCAGAGGAGGTATAAGACCAAGGATGCGCGATCCTCGGGGACACGAAGACAACACACAACACACCATAGCTCGAGCTTGGACATAGCCATCGTTGAACTTGGTCATAACACACTCACTGCTCGAAATAGCTAAGAATACTCTGGTAGGGCGGCGGAAGCGAGCTATTACCTCCACAGGGGCTTGAACCAGTATAAATCTCGGCCTCACGCTCGTTGTCGTTTTGCTCCGACCATCGTCACGTCTACCCCATTCCTCCGTTTGAGCGAAGCGCAACGATCCCGTATCACACTAACCCCCATCTCATTTCTTGCGGTTGGCGATCCGATCGTCGACGGTGGCATGCCGTGGGGCCCGATTGCCGCTCATTCGCGAGCGACATCAAGATCCCGGAGCATGGCGCGCCGTCGGCGGACTTTCCTCGGCGTGGATTACAGCGCGGACTCGACTCGCGTCCCTATTTTCGCCTTCGCCACCACCACTCGAGCAACACGTTCTGATGACGGACGATCATGGCACGCAGGGAGATGCGGATGACCGTGATCCGCAGACCCGAAAACGCTTCGCGGATGGTGCATGTCGCCATCAACCAAGCCATAACGCCTTCGTGGAGAGATCGAGAGAAGGCGGCGCGCTACTGGCCGCCAGGCTCCTCTTTCGGGAGCGCCTCCTGCTATCGCCGGGTCATGGCTGATCCCGATAGGGCGAGGTCGAGCTCTTTGGCGAGAGCCCTAGCCGAAGAGCTCGATCGGCTGCGGCCGAGGTCATACCTCCGCAAAGACAAAGTCGGCCACTCGGGGACCCGCTCCCGAAAAGTGATGACAACTTCGTCGTGTGTCGCCCGCGACCCGTCGGACGCCTCCAGCGAGGCGCCCTCTCACCAGCCAGCCAGGCTCGGGATGAGGCTTTGGCGTGGCGCGCCGCCGTCTGCGAGCACCGTACCAAGCAGTCGGGCGAGCCAAGCGCATAGACTCGAGTTGGCCGGCGGCGGTCTATGGGCCTCTCCTAGGCGTTCGCCCGAGCACCGTAGGGTCGGAGATCGCTGCGTTACCTACCAGTGATTCCGTGCGACATCGTGGTCGTTCCCAGAAGGTCAGACCCGAGGCGACCTCGACTCGAATCCGGCGGCGGGGACCTTGCCGACGATGACCACACCCTCAGCGCTTTGTCGACTATGGTGCGTGGCGTATTCGGCGGCTGCGTCGCGTCTGATGGCGTGCTCGGTTCAAGCCCGCGTGTTGATCGGCGTTTTAGCGGGACCAGAACCCCGATGAATTCTTGTCTATCTACTCGACCGCTATCCTAGCGGCCGGGGCAACGAGCTTGTCATGGCCAATTACCTCCCGGCCGTCTGGGCGGTGCCGCGAACTGGCTCTTTAACGAGCTTTGGTTTCTTGAGTCATGGCTCCAAATCCAGAGCGCCCTTCGCTCCAACTTCGAGTTATTCTGGCGGGGAGGAGAAACACAGACCGCGTCATCGGGGCAGAGGCGAGCCGCTCCGCGACTTTGTGCGGCGATTCATCCACGAGGAACTGATCCCGAGCATCTCGTGAGGCCATCATCAAAGCCTTCAAGTTGAGTCGCGATCGGCGCCTCACAGAAGACACAGAGATAACCTCACGCCTCGGCGTCAACAAAATTTGTTCAGTATGGCGGAGCAGTCTGTGAATCGCAGAATGGCCTTGATCCGTTGGAACGCGACTACGATCAAGGTAAGCTTGGTCTAGGTCCCCTGAGAGGCGGCCGTCCAACTCCAAGGCGCCGACCACGGCGTCGCCACCAAGAAGCGGAGCCTTGATCGCGGGCGGCGGAGGTGCCATGAGTGATTATTTCGGCGAGATGGCCAACGCGAGGTCCTTGAGGTCCGCGATCAAGCACAGGAGGATCAAACCTCGCCAAGGTCGGCCTCGACCTCGCTAAGCGCAGAACCAGCCCGGCGGGAGGGCCGACGACCGGGCCGGCGGATCATGATGCTCGGCCATGGGGAGGAGGGCGCCGAAATATAATGAAGCAAAGTTACACTGTTTCATTGGGCGGCCACGACGACTGCGAACTGCGCAGGCTTAGCAAAACAAGCCGGAGGCCTTCTATGATGGGCAAGGTGAGATGCCGTGCTCGAAGGATGACGACCAACGAACGAGGGGTGAGCGCCGGTGAAGTCTGACGACCTCGATTTGGAGTTCGGCGAGGCGGCCGGATCGGCGTCATCTTCGGCGGCTCCTCGGCTTACCAATCGGTAGCGAGGTCAAGGCAACCACGAACCATCTACCGGTCGCCATTGGGAAGCCCATCGAGAAGCCACCGCAAGTGAAGTGGGGCCACCATCACCTTCTCTCCGAGGGCGCTCTCCAAGGTATGGCGGAGCGTGAAGACGCGCTGGTCGTGACCCGACCATCGGCAATACCATGGCTCGGTAGCGTCATGGTCGGCGGCAGCTCTCTTAACTTGCTGCGGTGAGGCGCTTTACGGATCTGATTCCCGGTCGAAGGTCAAAGCATCGCCATACCCTTCTTCGGGATCGTGCAGGAGCTCGACCATCCCCAGGGCGGTGGTCGACCCGTCACCTTCGGGCGACTCGGATAACTTCCGCCGAGTTGGTCACCTTCGAGGTGGTCGGGGTGACCTCCGTCTAACGCCATCCTCGGGCGGTCCGCCTTGGTCAAGTTTATGGCGGCCAACCATTATGGCCATCGATGTATGAAGCTGCCTGGCCCCAACGGCATCATCACCGTGCGAGGTGATCTGCAGGTAACACATGGATGTGAGACCAAGGCCTTGGCTCTTGCGGCATCTTGCCCAGCGTGGTCGGGAGGCGGCAAAGAATGCCCGCCAAGGCGGCGATCCACCAGTGGGCGGCGAAGGCCGTCTTGCGCTCGGAAGCGACCGACCAAGTGCATCCACATCTCGGTCGGTGAGTTCCAAATAGGAACTCGGGCTCGTCACCTTCCTTCGCGCCAACAAGGGTATATTCGCAGGGAGCCCGCGGACATGCCCGGCGTTCGGAGGTGATCGAGCACAAGTTGCGGTGAGATCCGGCTTTTCGACTTATGCGCGAAGCTGCGTCGCTTCTCCTCGGAGAAGGTCGCGGTCATCAAGAGAACTGGACAAGCTCTTGAAGGCGGTTTCATCAGTGAGATTGACTAGTCCGAGTGGTAGCCAACCCGGTCATCATGCGAAGAAAGGAGGAAAGTGGAGAATGTAAATGCGCCGACCATACGGGTTGAACTTCGGCTGGCGAAGGACAACTTCCGCTTCAGCGCGATCGACCGGATCGTCGACTCCACGCGAATGCCAAGATCTTGAGCTTCTTGGATGCTTACTCGGGATACCACGGATCAAGGTGGCGGTCGGCAGCGAGAACAAGACATCCTTCATCACGCCGTTTGGCACCTATTGCTATCTGACCATGTCATTTGGTCTGCGCAATGCGGGGCCACGTTTACGTCGATGACCAAGACATTGAACCTCGGTCGGGCGAAACCTTGAGGTCTCGTGGGCGACATCATCGTCAAGAGCCCCTCCGAGGGCGACCACGTTCGCGACCTTGAGGAAACCTTCACCAACTGAGCAGGCACAAGATTAAGCTCAATCCAGAAGTGCGTGTTGGTGGCGTCGGGAAGGTGCTCGGCTACATGATCGGGGCTCGGGGTCGGCGAACCGGAGAAGATCGAGGCGATCGAGAAGATGGCGCCCGACCTCGATCAGCGGTCTGAGCCTCACCGGCCGCATGGCCGCCTCGGCAATTCATCTCGAGGCTCGGCGGCGTGGGCGTCCATTCTTCCAAACTCTGCACAAGCAGGGGCTTCGAGTGGACTCTAGAAGCGCAGCGGTCCTTCGGCGACTTGAAGGTATACTGTGTCCCCACCTCCTTATAACGCCACAACTGGCGAGAGGTTCTGCTCTACTCGCGCCACCACCCACGCCGTCGATCTTTATTACGGTGGTGAAACAGGGTCTCGATAGCACCCAATTTATTACGTCGGCGAGTCTTGCATGGCGAAGGCGCCACCCGTAAGTCTGAAGCTGTTGTATGCTCTCCTCATGGCCGCGCGCAAGCTTCGGCACTATTTCGGTGCACTCAGTAGTCGCCCGAGCAACTTTCCGCTCGGGGACATCTGAGAACCAGAGGGTGGCGCCGGATCGCCAAATGGGCCATGGAAATGGCGGCGTTCGGCGTCGGTCGTGGCTCGGGCGGCCATAAAGTCGTAAGTGCTCGCCGACCGTGATCGAGCGAGCGTCGTAGCCCGCTCGAGCTTGAGTTGAGGAGGAGAAGCCAGGTCATGTTCTTCGACGGCTCAAGGTCCTTCAAGCGCTCGAAGTGGGATCCTTATCCTTACCCAGCGGCGACGGTAAAATGCGTGGTTCGTTTGGTTTTCAGCGACCAACAATGTGGCGGTAGAAGCCCTCTGGCGGGCTTCTGAGCTTACAAGGCATTAGGCGTCTTGCCATTTGGTCGTGAAAGGCGACTCCAGCTCGTCATCAACCGGTTCAACAAGGACTACCAAGGTGCTCGGGAGACTCGATGGCAAAGTACCTCGCCGAGTGCGCAAGATGGAGAAGTGGTTCCGAACTTGGAGCTCAAGCACATCCCGGGAGGGACAACTCCGGTCGGACTTTCTCTCAAGCTCGACTCCTCAGATGGCGATATCCCCGAGACGTCATTGAAAGGGCGGTGATGATCGCCTAGAGGGGGTGAATAAGCGAATTAAACTTTTAAAACTTAATTGCGGCGGAAATAAAACAATCCAAGGTTTTCATCCGAGTGTCAAGGATTTTATCCGGATACTCGGTATAAATCCCGGACTATCCGGGTTTTAGGTTCGGACACTCCGTATTGGAGACTTTGAATGGCGAGGGTTTAGCAGGACTCTCGGACTTTTACTCCGGATACTCGGTATAAATGTCCGGACTATCCGGTAATTGTGCGGATGCTCGGGTTGGGGGCCTCGGGATGAAATTTGAAATTTCTCCAACTTTTAAACAATCTACTTGAACACAAAGATGATAAACACTAGCGAGGAACCTAGATCAAGTAGATGCCTAGCGAAAACTCAATAATCAAATAGATCGGGCAATTTCAAGATTCAAAATCAAGTAATAAAGCAAGGGCAAGAGGCAAACTTGGAGACAACGATTTTTCACCCGGTTCGGATCCTTGAGGATCCTCGTCTCCGTTGAGGCGAGCTCGTCACACTTGAGTCGGGGTCTCTTTCAACCCTCTTACTCGGTGTTGCACAAATGCACTCGCGGTTTCAACTCCTTTGGCCAGCAGCAGGGTCTCTTTCAACCCTCTTCCTCCCGGTGTTGCACAAATGCACTCGCCGGTCTTCACTTCTTTGATTCCTTCCCTTGCGGAGGCGGAATCCGGCCTTCACAAACTTCCTACGGCCAACCACACGAAGAACCGGTGGCTCGTAGGCGACCTCCTAGCCGTCTAGGAGTCCTCAACCTCCAAGAGTAACAAATGCTCACGAAGAACAAGCTTGGAGATGCAATCAAGTGCTCAAACAACTCAAATCTCACTCAACAGAGCACTACCCTCTCACACCCAACCCTTTACTCAAAGGGATCACTAAGATCTAGGGTTAGAGGGCTTTTGGGAGCTTAAGATCACCAAGAATACACCCCAAGGGACCAAGGAACCACCCAAAAAAACTCCCCAGCGGCTACCCAAGAGGGGCTTTAAATAGAGGTCCCCAAAAACTAGCCGTTTGAACTGCATAAAGTCCGGATACTCAGGATAATTTTACCCAAAATGTCGGACTAAATGTCCGGATACTCCAAAATCATCCGAACACTCGGACTGACCTAACCGAGACCCAACCCGGATACTCGGACTTAAGTCCGGATACTCCGGACTGGACTCAAGAACCGACCAAAACGAGCATAACTTTTGATTCGGACTCGATTTAAGTGATTTTGGACTCTATTGAAAGCTAAGAACAAGGGCTACACAACCAACAAGGTCTCACTACCCAAATCTCAAAGGATAAATCCAGATTTCACCAAGAATCCAAGAGAGACCTACAACTTTCACTTTCGGCACCACCAATACCACTCTCACTCTATGTTTCACAAGGATGGATCACTTGAGCACTTGACACATCTAAAGTCATTCAATTGAGCATCCCTCTTAATAATCTGACAATCCTTAGACTCAAATTAAATCAAAGATAATACAAGTCTAGAAACAGTTACTTCTTAGTCTTCTTTCTTAACTCCGGTGCATGAAGACCTTCACCAAATGATTGATGACATTTTCGCCTTGTCCAACTTGACTCGATTCACCTCATGAGACTCTCGTCCTATCAACCTTGACTTGATCATCCTCTCCGACGATCTCCACGCCAAGTCGATCTTGACTTAGTCCTCAACTCTTGGTGACACCGCGTCTTGTTGAACTCGGCTTAATGATCATCCTCCGGATACCTTGGTCATCATACACATACGGGACCTAATTCTTTCCAAACCACTCATGAAAGACATTAGTCCCAAAAGCTCAATAGATGTGACTAAATTGATATTTGTGAGCAATTAAGTACCACAAGTGTTTCATATGAAGAAGCATAACATAAATGGAAACACTTGACATAAGAAAAGTTCTCTACTAAGTGCATCATGATGAATATGTAATTGATCTATATGCACTAGAGATAATTGCCGATATGATGAATCAATTAAATCATGGCAAGGATCACAGTCTTTACTTTAAATGAAGCACATGATAGAATATACATGAATTGTACATGTGCAAATAATATTTGGAATAAGAGTAAATATGTGATCCAACTCTAGATTAAACTTCACTAAGAGAAGTGCATGAGAAGGTACACAACTAAGACATGCATGCACCAAGTCAATCTATAACAATGTGAAGTTTAACTCTAGTTAATACATGCATACTAAAAGCAAAGCACATAATGAACTCAAATGAACATATATGCACAAATAAATATGACATGAACCAATGTGCATATATACAATCAACATACTACTTGGAGTTCACTATGCATTTGCACAAAAGGAATGCAATAACAAATATGGAAGGGATACCGAGATTGCATACCTTATCTTTGCTTAACCATCCACTTGATTTTCCTCTAAATAGATGAGACTAATACTCAACTTGGCAATGAACATGTTAGTCTCATAGCAATATAATCATATTAGAGGTTTGTCATTTGTTAAGCACTAAGTTAAGCAGTTACACATTTACATAGATTGTCATTATATGTGTTTGTCATTAATCACCAAAATAACATTAGTGCCTAGATGCACTTTCAATCTCCCCCTTTTTGGTGATTTATGACAAACCTATTATCAATTGCACCAAATGACAATATTAAGATATTTAGCATTAAAACAAGCATGAAGAAACAATAAGAGATCATACTTACAAATTATCCCTTTTTGTCAATCGATTAGGGGGCAATTGATAAATCCATAAATTCTCTCCCTTTTGTCATTAATCCCAAAAAGGTGCTTAAAAGATCCTTATTGTTCATTCAATAAAGTCTGTTCTCCCCCTTAATTGCACACTCGATAAAAAGATTAGAGAACAAAATAAAAATAAGGAGCTAGGAATATCATGGGCAATGATATTATGCTTCCCCTAAATCTAGGCAAGATATGATACCAATTATATCCAAGATTTAGGTAAAGAAAGTTTTCAATGATACCAATTTAAATGTTGTCATGGTTCACAAGATGTAAGTGGTGCTTAAAACATGACACATGAATATGATTTCACATGGAGAAGATCTATTCTTTAAACATCAAGATCATATAGCAAATTTATATAATTTAAGCACATGCTCATGATCAAATTAAATTCTAACAATCAAGATCATATAGAGAAGTTACACAAGAAGGAATTGCTTATATGAGCACAAGATGTATACAAGATCATGAATCAAAATTGTATAAGTAAGATGCACTTTCATGATCAAGAATTTCATAAACTTATCAAGGGCATACCTCTTTGCAATGTGTCACCCATATGTACCTTTTAATTCTTGATAATGCCAAATGCAAGTTAGATGACACTTCAAAACAATTTAGGATTGAGGATACCTCTCGAAAGATACCAATTAATGAAACTAATTGAAAGATATAACACCATTTAGAATGACACAATTTAGCATAATGGTGTGCAAAGACATTATTGAATATTGTCAAGAAAAAACCGTCCTTTGTCGATTCTTGTCCATCGCATGTTCGAATCTGTCATGATCACTGCGCTTGACCTTAGATCCCTCGGACTATGGAGCTTCTCTCATTTCTTTCATCCCACCGTCGAAGATGACCCTTTTCCAATACCTTGAACATCAATAGACAAGCACACGATTTTAGGAACAAATATCTCTCAACTTGACCCAAGTTAGCTTGATAATGTCTAAGTGCAACATGCATGATATAGATGATATACAAGATAATACTCTTTGCACACAATTTTAAAAATTCAAGATATCAATTGAAGATTTCATTATACCAATTTTCAATAAAAATATTTGAAACTCATTCAAATTTAATCTTGACATCCACTTGTAAGAGAGATAATGGGTAAAACACATTCAAACTCACTCTTGAACTTACAAGGGACATTTTCTCTTTTCCATAATAAACTCGAGTTATGTAAGAGAGAAAACATTTTGAGGCTAAGTTACAATTAAATCCAATTTCCAGAAGAACTTAGCCAAAAGATGCACTTTCATTGGAATGAAAACTTAAATAAATATGCTCCACTTTGAAGCTTGGAGCAATGAATAAGTTCACTTAGTTTTCATCTTGAAAGGCTTGCCAAGATTCCAATTTAAAACTCTCAAAATCTCAAAAGATGCAAATAGCAGCACAAAATCGATTACAGCTTTTAAACCATCGCTCAAGTGCAAAAATCATCAACGCGGAAAAGATCCGTCTCGAAATTCTCTTCGAGGGCTATGAAGGCCGAAAATTCATTTGAGCAAAGGAAAATCTCGAAAACTTGAAAATAGTGAATACTGAATCGAAAATTTCGGGAAAAGAAATCTCGCTTTGAAATGGTCCTGATGATGAAAACAACAGCAAATGAGCTCCCAAATAGTTTTAGATGAACCATGGAGCAATAAATTGAGTTATCTTAGTTTTCATCACAAGGAAATACTCAAATCATCTTAAAGATAGGCAAGATTTCAAAAAAGCAATGTGCTGAAAAATTCAGTTTTGACATTCCATTGAAGCTTTTTGACAGGGCTGAAAGAAGGTTCAAAAAAAGTTCATAAATTCTGAAAAAATTACACAATGAAGTTCAACTATAGAGGATCAATTCTTACAAAGGTAGTACCCTCAAATTATGCTCTCATTTGGATATACAAAAATTACAAATCAGCTCAAAACTAAGCAAAAGTCTGAATTTTCAGCCTTTTGATCAAAGTGAAAAAAGCCATAACTTTTTCAAATGAAGTTAAAATCATTTGAAATTGTGCAGAAATATACTTTGGACTCCTGAGAAACTTTTCCAAAAAGAATTTTTCAAAAGGAGTCTCCAATCAAAAGATATGCCAAATTTTGCTTTGTAGGTTTGCTTTTCAATCAAAGAGAAGAAAAGTCAAAACTTTTTCAAATTAAGTCCAAGTGATTTGAAACTTTTCAGAAATGAACTTTGAACTATTTAGAAAGTTTTGCAAAAGAATTTCCTCAAAAGGAATTTTCTTTCAAAAGATATGGCAGATTAACGCTTTGAAGGTAAAAGAAGTTCAATTTGCACGAATACTCAAAACGCAATCCGATTTGAAATTTATAGAGATTTGAACTTTCATGACTTTGTATGAGTTGGAAATACTATTTCAAGCCAAGAAACATGAAGAAATCCAACTCGAATAATAAAACCATAATATGCAAGAATGGGTCATTTTGGGTCAAATGAATGATTTTGGCCAAATTCAAATGACTATAACTTTTGAGCGGTTGGTCGTTTGGAAAAACTTTAAACTAAATAAATGCTTAAAATGACCAACCCTACAAGTTTTGTATTGACCAATTTTTCAAAAACTCAATAGATTTTAACTTATGAAAATATTTCATTTAATCCAAAATCAAGATCTTATATGATCCATTTGAGGCCAAATTTGCTATTTTGTTTCTAAAATAGAAACTTTTACTCCGAAAGCATTGTAAAACATTTGAAATACATATTTGAAAACTTTTATAAAGATTTTCACAAATATTGGTCTTTTAAATAACATTTTTCACTTTTGACCAATGAGGCTCATATGCATGCATATGCTTTCAACATTAATCCAAAAAGTATCAAATGAAGTCAAATAACCATGAGATTGTGCAGAAATGATCCATGGACATTCAAGAGACTTCTCCAAAATGAATTTCTCAAATATCACCCTCCAATCAAAAATAGGCTATTAGGAGTATTGGAGGTTTAGTTTTGACACCAAGTCAAATAAAGTCAATAATTTAGCAAATGAGTTCAAATAAATGTGAGAATTTCGAGATATGAACTCCATATGCGAGAAAGGTTTTCAACAAAAATTTTCAATAAATCAATTTCATTTTGAGAGATATGGTGAAAGATATATTTGAATCACATAAAGGATTAAGATTTTCACCAAATCCTCAAAATGGAACCAAATGAGTTTTGAATGGAAATGTGCACTTATATGGCTTCATATGAGTTAGAGATGTTTATAAGCCTATTAGCATAATCAAATCCATTCAAATCGTAAAAACCAACTTTATGCAAGAGTATGCCAAATAAGATCAAAAGAGAGATTTTGATGAACTTCAAAAAGGCATTTTGCAATAAACCTTGGTAAAATTCATGAAACCAATATGAAATGCTCCAAATGATCAAGATAACCATCAAATACACCATTTAGAGCAGATTCACAAAGAAAGAAGACAATTAAATTCTCGAAAGGCGTGATTTGGTCAATAAAGGCTTTAACATTCAAGAAACTCTTCATTTTTACCAAAATGAGCTTAAATGGGTATTTAAGGTTTTAAAAAGGTTATATGAGTTGTAAATACCCTTGTGAGTCAAATCATAGCATGAAACTTGATTCATTTGGCAAAACTCACTTAAGTGCAATAATATGACCATTATGGGTCAAATATAATTTTTCAGATGAGTTTCAAAATCAAATAACTTTTGCTAGGTTAGTCTTTTAAAAATCTTTTAAACACAAGAATTGTTAAGAATGACCAACTCTAGGATTTTTATTTTGGAATTACTTTCAAAATCATTTTACATTTAAATCTATGAAAATTATAAGTTTAAATCCAAAACAAGATATTAGTAACTAACTTTTGGAGTTAAAACTCATTTTCTTTGTAAAATAGGTTTTTGTGAAGCCAAAACTTTTGAAAAACGTTTCAAATACATTTGTATACATTTTGCAATTAGTTTTTCACAAGAATACTAATAGTATACAAAATTTGACTTTTGGCTAAATGACTTGATTTTGAAAATATATATTAGCACTTATATAAATATGGGCACACAGAGGGATGTGATATACATGATTATGATTTAGCACTCCCCTAAATGTGCCACTATCCAAAACTTGCTCAAGATTGCAATCAAAACAACTAATAAGCATGAGCAAGTATATAACAAGCAATCTAAATTGATTTTCATGAATAATGCAATATAACCTACACAAGGCTATAAGCTATAAGAATCAATTTAAATACTTGTTACCCGAGATGGCATTGGCTCAAGATTGAAGTGATCATCCTCATGCTTGGCTCCATTTTGCAAATGATGAAGTCTTCATATTCTTGAAGAAGCCAAGCGTCCAATGCATCCCATGTTACCTAAAAATCTTTTAGGTGGTTTTTGGTACCCAATTCTTGTTGGGTCCAACAATGTTAGTCACAATAGATTTAGGAACCCAAATGCTCCTAATATTAGTAGTCTTAGGTAAACTAACATGACTAGTTATAGGTTTGCGATTATTATTCCTCCTATGCAATTGATTGGCATTTTTATAACAAGGCTTAGGAGGACAATGATACTTTGCAAAACTATCTCTAGTTTGATCTTTTCTAAGCATATGATTATTAGAGTTATGCATTGGCTTAGAAGATCTAGCATTTCTAGCAAATGTTTTGCTATTTTTATTTTTCCTAAGCACATGATCAACATGATTTTTCATAGTCTTAGGAAATCTAGCATTATGAGCAAATACATTTCTAAATTTATATCTCCTAAGCAATTGATTGTCATTATTTTGCATAGACTTAGAAGAATTGTCAAATTTGGTAAACACATTACCATCTTTGTCTTTCCTAAGCAAATGATGATCATTGACAATAATAGGCTTAAGAATGATACCTTTGGGACAATCCTTACCAATGTGCCCTTTTCCGAACAATTGTAGCAAGTGTGCTTTGGCGTCTCCTTTTCTTGACTTGCTCTTTGTCGGTTTGCCTCATGTTGATTGTTGTGGCTTGATCTCCACTTTGTTAGGGCACACGGAGGCGAAGTGGCCCTTCTTGTTGCATCCGAAGCACACAATCGTCTTCATTCTTACATTGTGCTTCTTCTTGCTCTTCTCCCTCTCGGAGTTGTAGCCGAGTCCTCGCTTATCTTGAGGCGCCCTTGGCTTGCTCAAGATCTCATCGAGAATGGCTTTTCCTTTTACGCACTTCTTCAAGTCATTTTCTAATATAATGACTTGCGCCTTGAAACTCTTTATTTTCCTCTACAAGATTAGCATCTAGAGACATAGAGGAACTAGAAGAAATTTTATTAGAGCAACAAGGTAAATCATCGTTAGAAGTGGATATGCATTTATTTGATGAAGTATTAGAGTTGACATTTAAGCATTGCATTTCATCAACTAAATTACATGAAATTCCTATATCCACCTTAGGCTTATGAATTTCTTTGAGAAGGAGGATTCATGATCTTCTTGAAGCATATTATAATTATTTTGAAGTGATTCATGTTCAAGCTTCAAAATTTTATATTTCTTTTCTCCTTCCCAAGACATTCATTGAGCTCCTTTAACATATTGAAAAATTCTTCACAAGAAAGCTCATCATCATCATCATCATCACTTACCTCATTCTTACCTTTCGCCATGAAGCAGCGGATTCGAGAAGAGTGAATCTTCATCGCCGCTTGAGGCGGAGGTTGAGGTTGATGGAGATGTCGGTTCTTCCTCACTTGAACTTGAGGTGGAGCTTGAGGTTTCATCTCCGGCGTCTCTTCCTTAATACACTCCTCATTTGAAGGCGTGGATGATTCAAATAGATCTTGAAACTTTATCCACATCTCATGGCGCTCTTGAGTTCGCATATGCTATCAAAAATTTCATCGCTCACAACCCAAAATAATATGTTAGTAGCTTGGCGTCGAGATGTAGGCATTTCGTCTCTCCTTGATTGGGTCAACTTCATTTAATGGAGACGAAAAGCCAACATCTACAATCCACCATATTTGGGGGCTCATGGATTTAAAATGAATAGTCATAAGAGATTTCCATAAAGCATAATTTGAGCCATTTAATACAAGTAGATCATTTGAGTGCTCTACTCCTCTAGTCGACATCTTTAACTCTCTAGAGCGGTTAAGTCTAATAAAATGAGAGCCCTAGCTCGATACCAATTGAAAGGGCGGTGATGTCGCCTAGAGGGGTGAATAAGCGAATTAAACTTTTAAAACTTAATTGCAGTGAAATAAAACAATCCAAGGTTTTCAGTCCGAGTGTCCGGGATTTTATCCGGATACTCGGTATAAATGTCCGGACTATCCGGGTTTTAGGTTCGGACACTCGGGATGGAGACTTTGAATGGTCGAGGGTTTAGCAGGACTCTCGGACTTTACTCCGGATACTCGGTATAAATGTCCGGACTATCCGGTAATTGTGCGGATGTTCGGGTTGGGGGCCTCGGGATGAAATTTGAAATTTCTCCAACTTTTAAACAATCTACTTGAACACAAAGATGATAAACACTAGCAGGAACCTAGATCAAGTAGATGCCTAGCGAAACTCAATAATCAAATAGATCGGGCAATTTCAAGATTCAAAATCAAGTAATAAAGCAAGGGCAAGAGGCAAACTTGGAGACAACAATTTTTCACCAAGTTCGGATCCTTGAGGATCCTCGTCTCCGTTGAGGCAGCTCAGTCACACTTGAGTCGGGTCTCTTTCAACCCTCTTACTCCGGTGTTGCACAAATGCACTCATGGTTTCAACTCCTTTGGCGCTTGAGCAGGGTCTCTTTCAACCCTCTTCCTCCGGTGTTGCACAAATGCACTCGCGGTCTTCACTTCTTTGATTCCTTCCCTTGCGGAGGCGGAATCCGGCCTTCACAAACCTCCTCGGCCAACCACACGAAGAACCCGGTGGCTCGTGGCGACCTCCTAGCCGTCTAGGAGTCCTCAACCTCAAGAGTAACAAATGCTCACGAAGAACAAGCTTGGAGATGCAATCAAGTGCTCAAACAACTCAAATCTCACTCAACAGAGCACTACCCTCTCACACCCAACCCTTTACTCAAAGGGATCACTAAGATCTAGGGTTAGAGGGACTTTTGGGAGCTTAAGATCACCAAGAATACACCCCAAGGACCAAGGAACCACCCAAAAAAACTCCCCAGCGGCTACCCAAGAGGGCCTTTAAATAGAGGTCCCCAAAAACTAGCCGTTTAAACTGCAAAAGTCCGGATACTCAGGACAATTTTACCGGAATGTCTGGACTAAATGTCCGGATACTCGAAATCATCCGGACACTCCGGATGACCTAACCGAGAGACCCAACCCGGATACTCCGGATTTGGACTCAAGAATGACCAAAACGAGCATAACTTTTAATTTCGGACTCCGATTTAAGTGATTTTGGACTCTATTGAAAGCTAAGAACAAGGGCTACGCAACCAACAAGGTCTCACTACCCAAATCTCAAAGGATAAATCCAGATTTCACCAAGAATCCTAGAGAGACCTACAACTTTCACTTTCCGACACCACCAATACCACTCTCACTCTATGTTTCACAAGGATGGATCACTTGAGCACTTGACACATCTAAAAGTCATTCAATGGAGCATCCCTCTTAATAGTACGGCAATCCTTAGACTCAAATTAAATCAAAGATAATACAAGTCTAGAAAGCAATTACTTGCAGTCTTCTTTCTTAACTCCGGTGCATGAAGACCTTCACCAAATGATTGATGACATTTTCGCCTTGTCCAACTTGACTCGATTCACCTCATGAGACTCTCGTCCTATCAACCTTGACTTGATCATCCTCTCCGACGATCTCCACGCCAAGTCGATCTTGACTTAGTCCTCAACTCTTGGTGACACCACCGTCTTGTTGACCTCGGCTTAATGATCATCCTCCCGGATACCTTGGTCATCATACACATACGGGACCTAATTCTTTCCAAACCACTCATGAAAGACATTAGTCCCAAAAGCTCAGTAGATGTGAATAAATTGATATTTGTGAGCAATTAAGTACCACAAGTGTTTCATATGAAGAAGCATAACATAAATGGAAACACTTGACATAAGAAAAGTTCTCTACTAAGTGCATCATGATGAATATGTAATTGATCTATATGCACTAGAGAGATAATTGCCGATATGATGAATCAATTAAATCATGGCAAGGATCACAGTCTTTACTTTAAATGAAGCACATGATAGAATATACATGAATTGTACATGTGCAGATAATATTTGGAATAAGAGTAAATATGTGATCCAACTCTAGATTAAACTTCACTAAGAGAAGTGCATGAGAAGGTACACAACTAAGACATGCATGCACCAAGTCAATCTATAACAATGTGAAGTTTAACTCTAGTTAATACATGCATACTAAAAGCAAAGCACATAATGAACTCAAATGAACATATATGCACAAATAAATATGACATGAACCAATGTGCATATATACAATCAACATACTACTTGGAGTTCACTATGCATTTGCACAAAAGGAATGCAATAACAAATATGGAAGGGATACCGAGATTGCATACCTTATCTTTGCTTAACCATCCACTTGATTTTTCTCTAAATAGATGAGACTAATACTCAACTTGGCAATGAACATGTTAGTCTCATAGCAATATAATCATATTAGAGGTTTGTCATTTGTTAAGCACTAAGTTAAGCAGTTACACATTTACATAGATTGTCATTATATGTGTTTGTCATTAATCACCAAAATAACATTAGTGCCTAGATGCACTTTCAGTCATCCTGGAGACGCTGGCGGCCCCATCGATCTCCGATCAAGAGGTCATGCTCGCTGTGGTCGAATGTCTCCCCTCCTGGGCCGAGCCCATCCACAATTTCCTTGCAAGGGGCGACCTGCCACCCGACCCTGCCGAGAGGAGCAGGATCAAGCGACGGGCGAGCTTGTACACACTCGTGGACGGCATGCTCTATAGGCGGAATGTTTCCGGCGTCCTGACGCGGTGCATCTCTGCGGAGGAGGGTAAGTATATGTTGAACGACATTCACTCAGGCCTCTGTGGAGCACACTCTTCATACAGGACGATGGTCGGCAAGGCCTTCCGCATGGGGTATTACTGGCCAACAGCACTTCAGGATGCTCGTGATATCGTCCGCACCTGCCGAGCATGCCAATTCCATGCCCGGAAGTCGCATCAGCCCGCCTACGCGCTCCAGACCATCCCGCTCGCTTGGCCCTTCTCGACATGGGGGCTGGACATCCTCGGCCCTTTTCCTCAGGCGACCGGAGGAAAGAAGTTCCTGTTCGTCGCTGTTGATACCTTCACCAAGTGGATAGAAGCTGAACCGGTCTCGACCATAACTGCTCGGGCGGCCGTTCGTTTCTTCCGCTTGTTCGTGGTCACCGTGCACGGGTTCCATGCAAAATTATCACCGACAACGGTACTCGGTTTATCGATTGGGTTGTTTGAGAGTTTTGCGAGGAACTCGGCATCAAAGTATGCTTCGCCATTGGCTCACCCCGAAGCAGCGGGCGGCGAAGCGCCAACGAACCGTCGTCGAGGCGTCAAGAAACGAGTTGCGAGATGAGCTCGAACGCCGGCAAGACTGGGTGGACGAACTTCCCACCGTCCTATGGTCTATTCATTACCACGACAAGCCGAGCCACAGGTCCACACCTTTCGGCTTCGTGTTGATACCGGCCGCCCCGCCTCGAGGTTACTGTTGGGCTCTGCCAGGTCGACAGTTGACCAAGTCGACTTGAGCACGGCGGTCTCGACCTTGCCCTCGCAGAAGAAGTAAGATGCCGTGCCTTTGCTACGATCAACGTACTACCTGCAAGCTCTTCGCAGACATGCGTCTCGGTCAGTATGACCTAGAAGCTCCTTGTTGGGGACCTAGCCTCGAGGCGGATTCGGGGCTCGTCCAACACCAACAAGTTATCCCCACTGATGGAGGGCCCCTATAGAGTCGTTTCAGCAGATCGCGCAGGGCTTACGGCTAGCGATGCTCGATGGCGAGAGAGCTCTCTAGCTCGTGGAACATAGATCACTTCGGAAGTTTTATGTGTAACCTCTATACCTTCAATTTCAATAAAATTTGTTCTTTTATTCTCGCCCTTTATATACTGCTACCACTTGTGTTGATACGGTCCTTTTTGTCCGAGACTCCTTTTCTTCACAACCTTCATGCGCGCAGCATTTGCTCTTGGTCTAAGTGTCGTGAGCTTGATTGTTCACCCCAGTGGAGCCGAGCTAAACGTAGTTTAACCTCTTCGCAATCTAGCTCTCCCCGTGCGGGCCGAACCAAGAGCCTCGCCACTTTGATCGTGGAAGCAAGTCGCATGGTCGCGATTGTGATTTGAATGTTAGTCCGGGCGTAACCATCTCTTTATCGATCTCGCTTTTGTCACGTCTATGTCCCTGCGGACTTTTCTCCATTCTGCGGTCATGTTAAGCTAGCGTACAAATCTTGCGCCAAAATGGCGTTGCTCGACCTTGGACCCAACGAAGTGGATAAAGGTATCTGTTGGCATACAACGTCGCGATTACGCTGCTAGGAAGCGAACAGGACAAACTCAATTATCCCCAACTATGAATTTAAATCAAGACGAGGCTTCTTTGTTCCCCAAAAGCGATTTGTTTCTATTAGAATATTTTTTGCTTGATAACACTTTTCACAGCTCGGCCATCTCGCAGGAAAGTTTCTCTTGCTCGAGCTCGGCAACTTTGACCCTCAAGGCCAACAGCTCGCTCTGGTTCTAGAGGGCTACCTTGGAGGCTTCCGCAGCTCGGCGCCGTTCGTCTTGGAGTTGGGCCATGGCGCTCGTCGCCGCCCTTTTGGCGCGCTCAAGCCTCCCTTCGAGCTCCGAGATCTTGGCCTCAAGCTCAGGGGGCGCCTTCACTGAGGAAGACGTCTGATCCGTGGCGGCCTTCTCCAGCGCCTCGACCTTGGCCCGCTCGTCCTCGACCACCTTGCTAGCGCGCCCAAGCTTCTCTTCGAACTCCAGGACCTTGGCCTCGAGCTCGGTGGACGCCTTCGGCAGGGGAGACATCCGCTCTGCAGCAGCCTTCTCCAGTGCTTCGACTTTGGTCCGCTCGGCCTCGAGCGCTTTGGCCGACCGTGCGCGCTCTTGCTCCACGGCCTTAAAGCGTGCTCGGCCGGAGGTCTGGCACCCTTCGAGCTTCGGCCACGTGGGCTACCTCCTGCGCCCTCATCGTCCGGCGCAGATCGTCGAGCTCTTTGGTCTTCACCTCGAGCTCCTCCTGGTCGACCTCGATGGTCCTGACGAGCCGAGAACGCTCTGCCTCCCGCGCCTCAACCACATTCAGGAGGCTCGTCAGCACGTCGGCATGCTCCCGAAGGCCTTGCAACCCTTGGGAGATGTTGTCAGCCGCCTTCACGACAGGGAGGGTGGCCCAAAATGAGAAAAGAAACACGGAAATCAGGGTAACATGCTGAAAGGAGCGCAGAGGGACCCCTACCTCGCGAAGACGGTTCTCAAGGCTTGCGCGGGTGAATTCTTCGCGGTCGTCGATGCGTTCACGGGAGATCTCCTCCTCCTTGTCGGCCGCCGTGCCAGAGGCGAGGCCGACCTCGGTCACCGCTGTCACGCTTGGGTCGGGACCCTGGTTCTCCACCCCAGTGGCGGCCCGGTCATCCGCTGCCTCCTCCGGTGGGTTCAACCCACCGACGGGGGTGGACGTGGCCGCAGTGTTTGTCCCGACCCCCACGGCCAGGGCCTCGCTCATCTCTGGCGCCGAGGGGATGGCGGCCGGATCCGCCGCGGCGTTATCGACCCGTGGCACAGGGTCTTTGAGCCTCGGCGCGGAAACACGGCGCGGTTGGCGGTCTGCAGAGCTCTGCGACTGGTCACCTTCGGTGGCCGGTGGCGTCGCGGCCTCGACGCCCG
This sequence comes from Guadua angustifolia, assembly GCA_036346375.1. Classification (NCBI taxonomy): domain Eukaryota; kingdom Viridiplantae; phylum Streptophyta; class Magnoliopsida; order Poales; family Poaceae; genus Guadua; species Guadua angustifolia. The sequence goes on from CM070508.1 coordinate 8,818,303, forward strand.
GAGCGACCGTGGTCGGAAGAGCTTGGGGTGTCGCCTCGGGCGCAACCATGATGCTCTGAGTGTCCTCCCTCGCGGTGGCCTCGGGAGGATCGGCGACGGCAGCTGCGTCGTGGGCTTCGCCGGTGTTGTAGTCCTCGCTGGTCGCGGGCTCGTTCTCCTCGGACGAGTCGTCGAGCCCTTGGTAGAACTCGCCGACCGGGGGCTGGCTCGGGAGTCCAGAAGAGATACGCGTCCGGCTCGAGGGGCAGCACGGGACCAATTCGAAGGTGTTCTCCTCCTCGGACTCGGACTCGCCCTGGACAACAGCCATCGTCAAAACGGGCAAGTTTCGAGCTCGGGTGCTCAAAGTCTGCGATCAAAAACATACACTAATCCAGAAGATGCGGAGGGGCGGTGCGATCAAGCCGCCGGATTTACAGGTTGCCGACCTTCGCCTCGGCGAGGGTCAAGGGTCTTGTTGCCCGGCCAACAGGGCACTTCGCTTTGCGTGTCCTCGCGACTGGGTCTCGAAGTCCGAGCGGCTCAGCGTCGCCCGCTCCTTGATCCTTTCATGCTCGCGGCCCAGGGTCACTCAGGTCGAGCCATTGGTCGGGATGGCCTACCTCGGCCTTCCGGCGGAGCACGTTCTTCGGGACGGAGTCGTCCATGGAGTAGTTATCGCGCCGCTTCCGAACATCTCGTTCATCTGGCGGCAACCTAAGACTCTTCTGCTTGCGCAAGGGAACGACCCTCAAAAAGATCGAGGCGGACTCGAGCAAGACCACGAGGCAGGAGGCATACCGGACCTACCTCGCGAGTTGAGTCGATCGCCCTTGGATCTCGTGAGAACGGGTCGTCCGCCTCGCGAAGGACACCGATTCGCAGAAGTCGGCGGCGATCGCCGGTGAGACCGCTTCGCGTCGCGAGATGTATGGCGGCGATGGCCTCTTCGTCGGCCTCGGGATCGTCCGCCTGGGTCACCTTCTTCCGCCGACGGGCTTTCCTCGTGATAATGGCGTGCGAGTTCCCCTTTCTTCAGAAACCACCGCTTTCGGACCATGGCCCGAGGGAGTCCCGAGCTTGGATCTTGGGAAAGGACCACTTGAGCCTGTCATGGCCGTCGAAGTAGAGGCATCCGACCACGGGTCCTTCCCAGAGCGGAAGAGGTCAAGCACCGAAGAAGAGCGAAGGGTTGGGAGGATTCCTAGGAACCCCTCGCACAGTGGGAGAAGATGGCGAGTAAGAATGGAGTTCGACACTGTGTTTATGAGCTCGATCTACAAACCGGTGAGGACCACGGAGAGGAACTTCGCTCTCCGGGTCCGCAGCCAAGAGGACGTAGTGCTCGGTGCAAGCGATCTCGTCGTCCTCGGGCGTGGATCGGTCTCGTTGCGGCGGCCGCCATGTGAATGGATCAGCGATCCCGAGGTCTCGAGTTCCTTCATCCTTGTGGCGACAACGTGCTCCTCCCTAACTTGGCCATGGCGATCGCGGCGATTTGATTGGGTGGGGAGGAAGTTTTTGCTTGAGCACGGAGGCTTGGAAGATGAAGAAGCTGTGTGGAAGTTTCCTCAACGATCGTTGCGGTTTTGAGTTATAGGTCGCACTGTCGCCAATCCGATCCCATGGCGCTTGAAGGACGCGCACGCCACGATTTTACAGTGCAATTAAGGCCCGGGTTGCGGTTTGAGACATAGCGGTGTCCACTGCGTTTGCATCCGCATCGGTTCCGGAGATCAAGAGGCGCCAGTGTCGTTTCATCACGGCCTTGGCGTTCACGTTTTCACCGACCTCGACCTCAAGCTCGAAGGTTCCGAAATCAATCCCGATCTGCAGAGGCTCAAGGTCGGACCGTGTTCTGCCATGACCTTAAGCCTCGGGGCTAGGCGGCGAGGGTGGCGTCCCTTGATGGCAGCGCCACGGTCAGCGGACCCCCAAGCTCGGAGGCCTCGACCACGACACAGGCGTATGCCGAGAGCTCGACCTAGAGGCGTTGGACTGAAACACGCCCCGCACGACCTCGGGCTCGGGTCGGCTCGTTCAGCCGTAGTCCACTCTGGATTTCGGATCGTGCATTTGACCGGCGGTTGCCAAACGCGGTCGTGGGGATGAAGCAGTCGCGTGCATCAAGTCCGAGCGATTCTTGCCGACCCTCAGCGTGCATGAAGGCCACTTCAGAATCTCTCCCATCCATTGCGTGCGAGGAGGTATAAGACCAGGATCGCGCATCTCTCGGGGACACGAAGACAACACACAACACGCCATAGCTCGAGCTTGGACATAACCATCGTTGAACTTGAGTCAACACATTCTCCTGCTCGAAATAGCTAAGAATACCGCCAGAGGCGATCGGAGTAGAGCTATTACCTCACGAGGCTCGAACCAAGATAAATCTCGGGCTCACGCCGTTGTCATTTTGTTCACCATCGTCACGTCTACCCTATTCCTCCGTTTGAGCGAAGCGCAGCTCGGGTCCCGTATCACACTAACCCCCCATCTCATTTCTTGCGGTTGGCGATCCCGATCGTCGGCAGAGATTGATCTTTGCCCGATCGAGATGCGAGCATATTAAAGTTAGTTATTTCATATTTGTTCCCCGTACTAATCTTTTTAGCATCATACATAAGTTCACTACTTCGTATACTCGTCTTATGTGTTAGTCATTACCAGAGGATGAAGAGTTCCTGAACAAAGATATCATAGAATTCGTAGCGATGTATATGCTCTTCAGCGAGGGTGTGATGCCTGGTTTGCGCAAAAGATGCAGAAGAGAATCTAACTGGAGGGGTAGAGATCCACCCATCACTGTTGCAGCAGAAAGTTCAAGAGGACATTCAACCTCCACGGAAGGAGGGCTTGCTCCTAACTGTGGTGATGACGATGATGATTTCACGTCACCTAGACCTCAACGTTCAAGCACTAACAGAACTGGCCGTTCAAGCACTACTACAACAGGCCGTTCCAGCAACAATGCAAGAGAAGGTCCATCCAACACTGAAGGAGGGGTACCTACTAACCGTACAAATGACGATGATGATGATTTCATGCCGCATAGGCCACAAACCTTGTGTCCTCGGAGTCATCCAAATCCTAACGATTATATTATATTAAGCCCTATCAGGTATCCAAACGTAGTACCCCATCATAAACCAATAGATAACTATCGTCTATTTGACCATGCCTTATTCTGACAACCATGGTCATAGAATATATGATTTTGTGATTTAATCCTTCACCAGAGGCATGTACCTATATTGTATCCCAGTTTTGTGAATTCCTTCTATATTTTTGGTGTTGTTCACATGCCATACAACTTTAGTTGTTGTACTTATTGCATTTTGTAATATAAATGTTTTATTCAATGTTTTACTATGATTTGTGGTCAAATTTATCGCATACCGAAAGAGAATGAGGAACAACAAAATTTGAATTTTTTGTGAACCAAAAGAAACTGAATAATATTTTTGTAAAATACTATATGAATTATTGCTGCTAAATATGAATTTTTTTTAATTTATTGAACCCTGGTTTGAACTCTAAAATTCTAGCAACTGTTAAAATAGCACTGACTTTCAATAATTAATGCTCACAAGTTACAACAAATTTTTGAATGAAATCAGTGGAAAAATGTTCCTCATAAATTTAATTTTCTCCAAAAAAATTAATAATTTTTATGATTTATTTAGTTGGGGGAACTGTCGCCAAATCATTTAGCGACAAAAATATGTCGCCATTTCATTTCGTGATATATTTCTATTGCCAAATGGTTCGGTGACACAGACCTATTTCCCTTTTATTTGGTGACAGAGAGGTTACATCAGAACTAAGTCAACTTTTTCTATGCTCTGCGATCTTGTCGCACAACCATATAGCAACAGAGGTATATTTTTGTAATTTTTTATTTGAGATATATTTTTGCAATTTGAATAAAAAATATATTATTAAAAAAATTCGCCATTCATACCCCTGTGTCATATTCTGCTAGGTCACCACTTACCAGGACGATTTCCTCGTTTGAACCCGGACAAATTTCAGACAAACTGAAAAAATGGATTTTCAAATCTGGAATTTTTTTTGAGAAAACCGAGATCTCGGCGAGATTGCACTGAGCGAAAAGTACAAACAACGTAAAAAATTTTGAATTTTTTTGTGGAGGTTTCTGACACATCAATAATATTCTCATAAAAATTTCAGATGATTATAAAATCTGAGAAATTTTTAAAAATTCAAACATTACAACTGTCCTGATAAAACGCTGACCAACAAGTTTGAATCGAATGAAAAATGAAACAAACTATGTTAGAAAATTTTGAGCATCACTAATATTCTCATAAAATTTTTAGATGATGATCAATCTTCATGAAATTTTAAAATTTTGGATAGTGCTACTGTCCTGATAAAAGCCATATCAACAAATTTCAACCAAATGAAAAATGGTACAAACTATGTTAAAAAATTTTAAAAAATTTGTGGATATTCCTGATGTATCATTAATATTTATATAAATTTTTATATGATGATCAAACTTCAAGAAGTTTCAAAAATTTTGATAGTGCTATGTCTTGAAAAAAATCTGATGATCAATACATAGATTTGCTTTAATAATAAAAAAGGTTAAAATTTTTGAAAATTTTGCATAAGGGTTCTAAGGAAATTATTATGATATTATAAAAATTTTGAATCATTAGCACATTCTAGTGAATTTATAAAATTCTTACAAGTGCACTGTACCATTTATGTTCTTTCTGTTTTTGATTTTTGAAATATAACAAATGAAGTTCAATGCATACATAGATTTGATTGAGCAAAACAAAAAAAATTAATTTTTTTGAAAATTTTGTAGAATTTTATTGAGACAATCATTAATCTCTCATAAAAATTTTGGATCATGATCGCACTCGAGAAAATTTATAAAATTTTGACAAGGTTATTGTCCCAATTATGTTCATTTGGTTTTTGTTTTTTAAAGATAAAAAATGAAGTTAAATTATTTTTAAAATTTTTATGTATGATCCTAAACTTATTAGGATGGTAATATAAATTTTTCATATTATGATGAAGTATGTACAATTTTATAAAAATCTGACAGTTTTTCTGCAATTTTTAAAAAATATCTCAAAATTTTGGTTTTTCAACAAATTTTCATAGGACATGACTTTCTTAAGGGTTATTGATCAATTTTCGGTCAAAAAAAAGTCAAAAACCCCGAGATCTTGCCGAGATTTCTGAGATTACTGTAGCGATTTAAATTTTTTTGAATTTTTTTTACTCCGGCCGGCATTTCAAAACTCGTCCACCCCCGGTAAACAAGATCTCGTGAAACTTCGGTGAGATTTTAATCCCTGACCCTTTCATTGGTGATCACAGTGCTTTTCCATGTTCATCATTGGCATAGGGTTGATCATCGCAGCATATCGATTTCAAGTACAGATATGATATATCATCTTCCAGTGTGATGTGTTGCAAAGCTGAAGCTTGTGGTTGGAGCGGAACAATACAGCGACTTTGCCATGCAATGTGTTACTTATAGCTCTCACTGGATTGGTGTATTAGGATGAATAAGACTGCTCCTTACCAGATGTATTGCACATACGAATCCCCATGTAATGCACCGTGTTACAAGTATTTTGATGTCTCCTTCATTTGCTTGCGATCAGCGCTTCGACTTTCATAACGTCTGGCAACGGATCTCTTGCATGATAGAGATGGCAAAAGATTGATTAGCCAGTTCATAGTTCCATTAAAAATTAAATAGGAGAAAAATTCCACAAGAGCAATGTCCGTTCATAAGAGCTAAACCAAAAGTCATAAAAATTCATAAATGTACTTCATAGATTACTCTACCTATGTATGAAGTTTCAAGATAGGCATCAGAATTTTCTCTTTTTTTAACTCTCGATATATAATGAATTTGAACTTACAATTTTATACACAGGTAGAGTAATCTATAAAGTACATCTATAATTTTTTTCAAAATTTTTCAGGACTTTCGTACAAGTATGATGTGCAACTGGTGAATAAGAGATAACCAAAGAAACATAAACATTGCAACTTTGCATTAAACTGGAGAGCAACCAGGATGTACAACTGGTGAATCGGTCTACATAGTTGCTACAAAAGCACTAGCTATTGACTATTAAGCGATCAACATATGTAACATCCTAAACTATTTCTGTAGCTTCAGCGGTTACACATATAACAGAGCTGGGTCTACTAGGATGTACAAAATAGTCATGTCTACCTATAAGCTTCTTAAACTCCAAGCTAGCTTCTAAGTTATCCTCCTTCGTTGTCATAATCCTCCTCATCCTCTAAGTTATGGTTAGACGACAAGGCAAACTGAACAGGATCCATGACCATCTTGTTCATCTCGGGCAGTTGCCAGCCCAGGAGATCCTTGGTCTTCGCTTCTTCATTCAACTCTGAAACAGACGGTCCTGCAGTGGCTGCAGCAATGTTCATTGCTGGAGCTGAGGGCTGGACTTGTGGTGTCATTGTACCCTCACTATAGTCATGAAGATCTAAGTTTAAGTCAATGTTCCTTAAGGAGGCCCTGGCATTGCCCAATGGTGTAGCCTCCTTCGTTTCAGCTGCATCTGTACCATCATCTGTAATATCTACCTTTAGATGGACTGGCTTGCTAAACTGGCTTGGAGGAAACTCATGGTTCTCCTCAAACTTTTCGTAAGTGGAAATAATCTCCCTCTCAGATCTACGCCCACCACGGCGGCCTCTCCCACGACCCCTCCAACCACGCCCTCTGCTAGTGTTTGCATGGTTTGCTGCCTCCTGCATGTGCAAAAACTTTATCAGCAAACAAGGTCAAAAATAAAGGTGTAATACAAATGGGATGATCATATGTACGTATGTGCATACGTACATACATACATATAGGAAAAATACATTATACTCCCAGGAGAAGTTACTCCCACCTCTGAAATACCACCTAAACAAACTTGAAATACTCCTTTATCGCTTTGGGTATACTCATACACTAATTATAAGATACTCCAAAATGAGCCACAAGAAAAAAAATTGCAAGTGAGTCCATGGTTTTTAGTGTATTTTACAAATATCTTCATATACGCACATTAAAAGGAGTATGTTCAAAAAAATATACATACGACTTAGATAGTCTTGTATACTACACATACATAACCTTTGTTTCGCGAGATACTCCCTACGTTGTGAGATACGATATAGAGAGTACCTACTCCCGGGAGTAGAAAAGAGGACATAACGCACACACATATACATATAAATATACATATATATATATAAGAAAATGGTTCTATACTCCTAGGTGTACATACTCCCACTCTACGTATACCGCTTCAATGATGTTGTTAGACCTTTTATCCTTTTGAGCATACTCTAATACTGATTATAAAATACTCCAAAGTGAGCTTTATGAAAAATTTCATCATGCTTCACTTTTTATAGTATAATTTGTGTATACACTTCTTTTACATATGGAAATGTGTATATAGCAAAAATAAAGGGCTTTGATAAAATTTTTCAATTATATCATATTGGAGTATTTTATAATTATTATTAAGTATACCAAAAGTGATAAAGTATAAAATCTTCTACTCTTAGGTGTAGTTACTCCCACCTCTAATATACCACCTAAACAAATTTGACATACTCATTTATCACTTTGGGTACACTCATATACTAATTATAAAATACTCTAATATGGTACACATGAAAAAATTGCAAGGGAGTTCATGATTTTAACGCATCTTTCAAATACCTTTGTATTCACACATAAAAAGACGTATGTCTAAAAAATATACACACCACCTCTGAAAAAATATACATACCACCTAGATGGTCTTATATACTCATATACTACACGTGCATACCCTTCGTTACATAAGATACTCTTTACGTTGTGAGATACGGCATAGGGAGTAACTAAAAAAAGAGGCTATATATTTATATAAGCAATTGTTCGTCAAAGGCACATAGAATGAAATATGCAACATCCACATAAAGGTAAGGATAATAGAGAAACTAACATTTCTTGTCCGCTTGGATTCCTCCTCATTGTCAACTTCAGCAATTTTCCTGATGAAATTTCAGCATTTATTCAAGTTCAGTAAATAAAAGTTGATTTGGACATATCAAAGGCAGCCACAGTAATTGGTTTTTTTTACCTTCTTTTGCCAAGCTTATCATCAGCAATAGCATCAGATGTACTCATGTCTGGAACTTTGGTGACTACATCCCTCAAGAAATCATACACATTGTAACTATGTATGCACTGTTTCCTGAAAAGGCAAAAAAACTGAATGAGGTAATGGGACCATCAGACAACAATAACACATGTTAAAAAATATCTATAATAGGATCCAGAAAGTAAGCTCATTTCTCCCACAAAATGGCATAATGCAACCCCACCCAACCGCATGTCCCCACCAACACCTGAAATCAACATCGACCACCATAGGGCAAATGTGTCTACATTCTTTAGAATATGCAGAAGAACTGCGCATCTTTGTATAAAGAAAAAGGAATTTACAGGGTTCATACAGCACTCCACTGACTCTGGTTGCTAATTAGTGCATGGGGCCAAGCAATTAGTAAATAGAATCACTAGAGGATTAGCTATAGACTAGGGTACCAAATACAGTCCAGCATGAAACAAGAAGCCAGTCCAGACTCGTTATTCCTGCCAAAACCCCCCTACTTTGAAATGAATTGTGATATATACAAGAGCAATATCAGTACGTCAAAGCTACTTTATAGATTACATAAACGACATGACATATGGAAAAAAAATCAGTATCAGTAGTACATAAGCTGCGAAAATGGCGTATGATTAAGAAAGAAATCTAACTGACATATGGAAAAATGCTACGAAGCTTTCTGCCATCCTAACAAAAAAGTGTTGTATGATCTTTTCATATAGCTCTATTATTTCAACAAAAAAAGTTGGATGGATATGACAAAACATATAAGGTCAAGTGAACTTACAAATGAGAAGAACTCACTGTCTTAACCCCTCTCTGAACAGTAATGTCATACGTCCTATCACACAAGTCTTGCAGAAATAACTCCAATGCTTTAGCTGCAAACCATTGACATCAAAGACTTAGATGTTGGTTGAAATAAACAAGTGAAAAAAGATCGAACAAGTTATAATGAGTTACGAAAATAAACAAAGTAATATAATCTTGTGAACATGTCAAGAGAAATATCAAGTTACTTTGCTCTGCTTTGTGTCAATCTTATGTCAATGTGTATGTACATGCCAATTTCAATTAATGAAAATAATGCTGTGGGTAACATCAACATAGATAAGAAAAATTATGAGTACAAATAAGGGCATAAGATTAAGTCATACCATGCAGTGAATATATTATGTACATCCCTTATAAAAGGAGTCCTATTCTTTTCTACATCCACCACATTTATGTACATGCATTATTCCTGCCTAGTTTCCATTATCTAGCCATTGATCAATGGAATCCAATGGCTCTTATTCAATCAGTGTCCTGCCTTAGAGACAAGTATGAAGTTATCCTTGAGTCCTCCACTCAATTTACAGTCCTTTAATGTAGCACAAGGTCCACACAAATTTTTCCCATTCTTTACATCTCCCTTCCCCATCAACATGGTTCCCCACCTAAGTTGTGCCTCATCTTCTCCGACCATGCTTCTTACTCTCTACAGCCAACAACGCCAACCCCATGGCTCCACACCTTGTGCCACCGAGACTTGTCAAACAAATCAACCCAGGTGCAAATCAGGAGAATAGAGAAAGCAAAATTGTGCAGGCACGGCGATAAAATCCGGAGGATATAACAGGTTATAGATAAGGCCGGCTGGTGGGAGAGCTCGCCTGAGGTCAGATCAACATGGAAATGTGGTGGAGAGTCAGAGACAATGTGCCTGCTGGGAAAGAGGTAGAGAAGGAGAATGTGGATTTGTGCACTGTGATAGGGGAACATGCTTACATGGTGCGTGGATGTTTCTGAATGTCATGGGGGGTACAACCACTGAGCCTGTACTCAACTTCACCATCGCCACAGGTTTTCAAGTTCGCACCTTAACTCTGATGTCCTTGGTAGTATGTTACCCCTTTTATTAACAACAATAATGGTCAGTTTGACTTTGATGCATCTTCTCTACTAATACAATCAATAACACTTTACGGTTGGTATGCTTTTTTAAATTTGAATAGAAATCTAGAGTGACCATAATAGACTTTTAAAACATGACTTCCTGTTCTGTAGCTAAAAATCATGTCATCTGAATCAAAATGTTCATCAATTCTGACATACTAATATATGTGGTTATGTTAAGTGGCTGGCTGGTTGTTAAACATGACATCTCCATGAGTCCATAATATTAAAAAGAAGATCATCAGTGGTTACAATTCAGGGTTTGTTACCTAATTTATACAGAGGCTATAATTCAGGTTTTATCCCTGTCAGGTTCTCCAAAGGACCAAAAAGTTACTGGTGCCTGTTTTGCCTCTGTTTTGTTTGAACTGAGAAAGAACAATATATACTAGCGTCTGAATAAGTATGTTAGGTTTTGGTTGTGCAAGAATATCTTGGTCTAACAAAAAAGACTCAATTCCTGGTTCGGGGCTGCCATTTCCAAAGCCTTTTTTTGGAAACATTTTGCCACCAACATTGCAATACGGATAGTAAGTAGGAATTCCTTTTCTAACAAAGCACAACTTCGATAGACCAATTGCATATATAACATAATTTAATAGCATCTCAAACATATACTACTTGACTCTCGTACTAAAGAATAGTAACATGGCAGAAAATAGCTGCAGTCTGTAGTGAAAACTCCACAACTAACACTGAATAAGTTAAAGAAAGTCAAATAGCTATGTAGGAAATAATAAAAAAAAAGTTGGAAGACTCACACACTAGAACAGGTACAGCTAAAGCAATCTTGCCAACATCCTCATCTGCTTGCATGATTTTCTTAATCCGAGGCTGCGTAAAACAGGACAAAGTAAGATAATATTAGATCAACAGAAGAGGGCCATCTGGAAGAAGGCTAGTGACAACAACAACCTCTGATGAATGCAATGTTCAGAATTATAATTACCCTATACTAAAGTGCAAATGGCCACCCGTGTTATCCTTGAGGGGAAAAGAGGTCACAATGGTCAATATAATTTCTCTACTTGTTACATGAGCTTATAAGCATTGGTCCTAGCAGATGAAAAAAAAATCTGCATGTCCCTTGTGAGAGCAAAGTATAATGAAGAAGGTATCTTCTGATGGAAGAATTTAAGCGTCATCAGGATTTCACTGTACAGCAAACTTATGTCATCTAAACAAAGGTATCTCCTGATGGAAGAATTTAAGCATCATCAGAATTTCTGTATAGTGAACTTATGTCATCTAAACACTTGCATCTTCACTTGCACAACAGACGACAAATACACTAGCATGATTGCCAAAAAAATGGTGGATGCATATTTTCTCCCAAAGGTAGACCAAAAACAGATGGGGGATGTTGCTGTGCTTGGAGTCAGATATCCACCATGACATTTTACTCTACTTTTTATTTATCGGTGCAAAGCTTTAGTTACCGCTTGTTGTACAGAAGAACTGCATAAGGTAAAGCTGTGGAATTCTACTCAATTCATTTACCAGAACACAGCCACACAACGACGAAATGCACATTGATCAATCACAAATGTCAATCTAAGCAACTAATCCATGCTAAAAATCTTGATAGATTGAGAACTTAAAATAGGACTTGCATGATTGGTGCCATTCTATTAGTAAAAGATAGGTTGGTATTTCTTGTACTACCAATGCCGATTAGACTGATAACAGTATTTGGTAAATTGTTGATGCATCTAGGCAACTAATTTAAATTTTCCCTAACCAGCCTACCTGTGAAACTCAGAAGATTAACCTAAGTATTCAATCATAAAAGGATGGTATGACATAAAGCATGAGCTAATAACCAATTTATGCAAGTATGCAACAAATTAACCCTAAACTTTCTCAAACCAGGTCTCCGAGGCACCCTCATCCATGCCAAAACTATACTATCGAAATATTATCACGGCAGGACATAAACAATTCACGATTTTTCACACATCTACCTACATACACAGCATATTTACCAATCAGACCTGAAAATTCCTATAACACTAGTGAAAGATAACCACAGAAATAAAAACGTACGTGAAAGCATGAAGCAAACACAGGTTGGGCACACACAGTTTTTTCCGTGCCCGCAAAATCTACATAATATTTAGCAATTGCACCGGAAAACTCCAGATACGTGCATCGACCAGGCCCGACAAAGCAGACAAAATGACACAGATTCATACCACAGGTCCACAACTTCACTGCCCATCTGATTAGCAAAACCTAACCATCGGAAACACAAGCGTACATGAAGCAAATACAGGATGTGCGCAAGAAAGAAAAATACATACACCCTAATGGCTAATCGTGCTCGCCAAACCTACACCGCATATAGCATACGGGAAAACTGAACCTACACGAGAATTTTTTTTAAACAAAAAGATTGCACGAACATAAGAATCATCATACCGCGGGGAAGCGGGTGTCCAGCTTCTTCCTCATGGCGTCAAGCCAGCGCCGACAACTCCTCCCCGGTGGAGAAAACGGCGACGCGGGGTTCGATCGGTGCGGGGAGCGAAGCGGAGGACATCGAATCGGAGAAGAAAACCACAAAACATTAAATAGCGAATCGGATAGACTTGCGATTTTGGGGATTAGGGTTTCCGTTACAACTTATTTTTACTTCTTTTACAAAAATGAAAACAGTTTTTTCCCCAAATTGCCCGGCCAATGCCGGGCGAATCGGGCAAAGGTGCCGGACTGTCCAGCCCGTGGAAGCCTAGCCTACGGACCCGGTGTATAGGCACACGCGAAGTACTGCAATAATAGCGGGAGCCCTCGACGATCTGCGGAGGTGGCTGAGCTACACGAACCGGGTCTACGGAAGCGTTTCGCGGTGACCTCACCGCGCGGACCGAAGGGAGGGGAGGGCCATGTGGGGCCCGCGTCCCTAGGCCTCCCGCGTTGTGCGGCTGCTACACGTCAGCCGCCCGTCTCGATTCGGATGGGGTGGGCCCCGCGTTCTGGCCGGTTCGTGGAGTGGGGAGGGAGGCCTGAGTGGGGTCGGAGAGATCCAGCGGCTGTCACGCGGCGCCTGCGTTGCTGACTCGTGTCCTTTTGCCCTTCTTGTTTCAGAGCAAGATTAATAATAGGCGTGGTGCTTTATAGTGTTATGTCATACGCAATAAAAATGTCTTATATAATAGCTCACTCTTGATCTGTATCATTTAATACTTGGATCACTCTTCCTCTCACAAAGTGTCTTGGAGTCCGTGAGCTGATTTCAAGCTATGCAAGATGGCGGTACTTTCTTTCTCTTCCACTATCATCACGATCGATGTGCTTCGCTTCGCCTACATCACCTTATAATACTTGCTTCTTGTTGTGCCATTGTTGCGAAGAACGGCCAACTAACCGATTGACTAATCAGTGATGGTGATTAAAATATTATAAATAGTTTAATTAAAGTATAATTAACATATTTAAATGATTAATTGATCGTATAATCCGATTAATCAGTTGTTTTGTTATTTTATGATTAATCATCCGTTTTTCCGTTTAATCATGAAAATAGCTTATTTTTATTTACTAAGTACAATCAATTAGTTTAAATATTGTGTCATAGTGTTAAGTAGCATGCACCTTTTAGATGAAATATGAACAATAAAATGTAAAACATATTTTGTAGAGTGATAATTTACAATAACTTTAGATAAATAAAATATTTCTAATTAAATATAAATATAAATAAATATATAATAAGAAAATATAATTATCCATTAAATTTCAATTAATCGATCCTATTGTGATTAATCGCTTAGAAGTATCACGTCATATGTTCCTTGAAAAGAAGTATATCGTTTTTCACCTGCTTTACCTAGGTGTAGCCGTGTAGGTGCAACAACCATAGAGTTCCTTTTTAGAGTTACCATATTAAGATAAGGTTGAAGCTATCCACGTCATGTTGTTATGGCTTCTCTTTCTTTTCAAGGAACTGGTTAAATGCTCTAGCTAGCTACGGTGATCGGCATTGTTTTCCGATCTATATATAAAGTGAGAGTTTCTTCCATATTATTTCATTAAAATTACCTACTTTTGTCATTGCTCTTTAATTACCTATTTTTGCCCGCGTCATTTCATCAAAATTACCCACATTTGCCACTGCTCTTTAATTACCCAACTTTGCCTGCGTCACTTCATCAAAATTACTCACATTTGCCACGCTTTTAATTACCCACCTTTACTAGATTAGTGCTCTTTGCAAATAAACTTTTATCGTAAACTTTACTATATAAAGTGAGAGTTTCTTCCACGTCACTTCATCAAAATTACCCACCTTGCTAACGCTTCTTTAATTACCCATCTTTGCGCGTCACTTCATCAAATTACCCACATTTGCCAACTCTTTAATTACTCAACTTTGCTGCGTCACTTCATCAAAATTACTCATATTTGTCAGCTTTTAATTATCCACCTTTACGCTTAGTGCTTTTGCAAATAAACTTTTATAAATAAATTAAGTTTTCGTTGCAACGCACGCATATGGCTAGTATGATTAATCTAGCAAGTTGAGCAATGTTGTTTAGACTGTATTTAGGGGGGATTTTAAGCCAGCTTCAATTGCCCAAAAAAAACATTAGGTCTCTCTAAATGGTTTAACTTTTAAGTGACTTTTAGCATAAGTTAGAAACCATATATAACTAGCAAAAATCAAAAATTGAAAGTCAGATTGAACTTACAAGAAATTAGCTATTTGTCAAACAATCTGGTAAAAAAGCTACAGCTACTTTTCAGTTCAAAGAATCAAAAATAGATTTTCAAAAATACTAAAACTCTCCGAACTAGCTCTTAATTTGGTCTAAATTATGGCCTCAAGCTTTGTTGTCCAGCCGGGCTCCAACCATGCTACACCTTAGCTGTGATACTACGCTATATCCTGTTCTAGCTCCGTTACTATGCCTGATCGAGTTTCGCTACTATCGATGTCACGCCTCTATTGTTGTGTTTGGCCTACGTGCCAGAAGTACCAGGTGCACCGTAGATAGGAGCACCACATTTGTCACAATCAGCACTGCCTGCGATTTTAATATTTGTTCTATTAAAATTAGATTGCACAACACCATAGGTGTATGTTTGGCGCACTTGTCTTGTGTTAGTTTTCACCAAAGAGCACCTCTGTATTTTTCTTTTTGGCTTCACCACTATATACAAATACACATCGATAGGTGATTCTATACAATTTTGTTTAAATTGCACCGATATTTAAATATGAATTAAGAGTAGATAATGATCCGTTACTCTTTTCGTTTGTTTTAAAATTTATACAACTTGTATTAAGAGGTAAAATATATAAGCACCGCTCACATACATTAGATCCCTGTGCGCGGGTGAGCGCACTGAGGGGTTTGTGCTCCAAAAGTTGACTTCTCTGAGGTGTTGGTGTGGAAAGGTTTCGGCTACTTGGAGGGGAAAAAGGGCTTAAACATTCCACATAAACACTAGAAGTTAAACCTTATGACAATGCAAATACCATAGATATTTGTGGGGAAGTTCTTCCTCCGAAAGTCGACTTCTTTTAAAGTTGATGGGCAACGTTTCGGCTATTTAGAACAAAAAGGGCTTAAATTTCCATGAAAAAACAAACAAGTCAAGATTTTCGTCGAAGAGGGCCTCAAATGTGCATGCATCACAAAACTTCAGTTCAGAACAAGAGATTGCGCCAACATTTACATGAATAGCATTAGGTAGAAATACATCCTGTAAAATGATTTGTTGTGTTAATTAGATAACAAAAATCTATGTGAACAAACACGTAAGTACATAATTGTGGTAGAGACGTTCTTCTGGTAGTAACTTTATGAGATTCAAAAGGCAATTAACAGCTCACATTAATTTTACAACAACACGAGCTCCATCCAGCACCTAGCTGAAAGCAGCAGTATAACCAGTAGCAGAAAGAACAGCCTGCCAAGCAGTGAGAATATTACAAGCAGCACACACTGCTCACATCTCAACCGCGAACCTCTTGCACAGCTCCTTCTCCAGGCGCGGCTTGGCAATGGCCTGCAGCGGCGTGCCCATGAACGTGACGAGCCCGGCGGACTCCATCATGTCAACGTCCTCCGGCCTGGTGCCGTCCGGCAGAGACCACTCGAAATGGTGCAGGAGGTGACCGATCATGGAGGCCACGAGGTTGATCCCGAGCTGCGCGCCAGGGCACACCCTCCGGCCCGCGCCGAACGGCAGCACTCTGAAGTCACTGCCCTTGATGTCGATGTTCTCCTCCAGGAAGCGCTCAGGCCTGTACTCCAGCGGGTTGCTCCAGACCTTCGGGTCGCGCGCGACTGCCCACACGTTCACCATGACGTTGGCGCCCTTGGGGATGTTGTAGCCGCCGATCTTGACGTTCGTGCTGGCCTTGTGGGGCAGCATGAGCGGCGTTGGCGGGTGCAGACGGAGGGACTCCTTGACGACGGCTTGCAGGTAGGGGAGGTTTTGGAAGTCGGTCTCGGACATGACACGGTCACGGCCAACAACACGGTCCAGCTCCTCTTGCAACTTCTTCTGGACTCTGGGGTTCCTAACCAGCTCTGCCATGGCCCACTCGACTGATATGACTGTCGTGTCCATTCCAGCAGTGATCATATCCTGAACATGAGGAACAAATCCGGGATGGTAAGAACTCACAGCCCAATGAGATAACCAGTATTGCAAGTTCAGTAAATAACATGGATTGTGTACTTCTATGGTATTCGTTTCCTAGTCTGAAGAAACTTGACACAAAATAAATTGGCATGTGCAAGATAGAAAATATGCAGAGGCATCCAATGACAAAGCTCTAGCTAAGTGGCCTACTAACCTTTGCATTGCGCATTTTTAGTAGGTGAATGATTGTAACTATAAAGCACAACCTAATTTCCAACTAGAAAGTAAACATAGAAATTTTAGAAATCCCACAATCTTACACCAACCTTGAGACAGTGATGTCTCACCCAAAATTATCTACTGAATCTGGCTAGACTAAAAACAAATCCTTGTGACCTTCATAAATCAATCGATGAAATAAAAGCAATGTAACATTTGTGCAAAGAATGGACGAATTGGGAGGGCATTCACATCTCATCTGATATTAAAAGTTCTGCAGGGCATCCCATCCGAAACTAAAAGAAAAAGGGAACTTAGAAAACATCTACTAATCAGTGAGAAAGGTGCATCCAACATACCCATAGAAGTCCGATAACTGTGTCGTCACTAAGGTCATACTGTCCTCTGAGAGTGAACAGTGCATCCACGAAGTGCTGCTTAGCACCACTCTCCTTGAGGGCCTTAGCATGCTCATCTATGATCTTCTTGGTCAGGCGATCCCTTCTCTCATTGTGGGTCTTGTAAAGATCTTCATTAAGTGGACACAGCCATCTCAAATACCAAATATACTCAGCAACAGAGAGCGATGCACCAATCTTGATCCCGTTGTTGACAATAGTCTTGAACTCACGCCCTTGTTCGTCAATGTCACCATTGGCATTCATGAACCGCTTCCCAAAAGCCAGCCTTGTTATATTGTTGAAGGCCACCATTGCGAGGTGGTTCCTCACTACCATTGGCTTTCCTTCATTACCTGAAAATAGCATATGATTAATTATTTTAAAACTCGATACTATTGCAAAAAATTCCTAACTGATTTAGGGTTTCAATTGATCAGGTAAGGTAAACTATTTCACTGTTGACGAATATGCCATCTTTCCTTTTTGTGAGACCGCCTCGTGAACTTACAGCTACGGCCAACAACAGCAATAAACATATTGCCAAATTATGTCAAAATGATATCATTGAGTGGTTTGGCTTGCAACGAACATAACAGAAAAGGAGGGCGCATAATCCACTGGCGAAGCTTAGCGTAGGCCGTATTGGGCCATGGCCACTCCTGTGCATAGCTAAATTCAATGCTGAGATATACTACTTATACCCTCTCTTTCATGTTCATTTTGCGATCCACTTAGGGGCTGCCCCCTCTATAATTTGCATGAAGCTCTGCCACTGGCATAAACCGATGAATGTTTTTTAACCAACACCAGCTAAAACCTAACATTTGTGCACAAGATCCATCCGATTGCAAACATGCCTCACAAGCCAGGCACAGACATTGTTCGTGTCAATTGAAAACATTCATTTGACAAGGATTGTCCCAACAAAATAAAGCTAAAACTAACCCTTTTTCGTACTCTGAATATCTATCCTAGCTTATATTGCTAGGTTAAATTAACATATCAGAGACAGGGCTATGCTTAGTGCTAGAGGACTATATCCTCACAACTTGCCAAATTAAAACTGCAACACATAGTGAACTTGATAAAGCATTTCACATACAACTCCCATTTTTTTTCCTATAATGCTGTAGCAATTAGTTCAAACTCCCCTGCAAATTGCTCAGAAATCACAATCTAGATTAATTGCTCTTAATCAAATACCAACACTGTCGTAAGGTCTGCCTAGGGACTAATAGCCTGTGCTGATTGCAGTTGAAGTCATTTGAAGTTTTCATCAAATCTGGTCAGTTTTAGTATGTAGAACTCTATTGATATTAACATGGATCAGTGTTTCAGGCAAATCAAGCTAAGATTTTTGGACAGATCAAACCAGGCACTTGTTGCTAAACAGTACAAGGTAAGTTGCCCATATATTTACAATATAGAAATGAGCAGTACTTCAATGCTTTCCCACTCAATACAAGTTGCACAAATCATATACACAAACTACATCAATTCGGTACCAAAATGAACCTACATCCATTGTGTTGATCAAACCAAACAATAAGATAAAAATAGCAGTCCATATACGATCTGTGTAGCCATGACAATTAAGTCAGGATTACTGGTTTGGTCAAAGTAATTGTCAAACAGGTATAATGCCACAAGAGAATGCTGGCCAGAACAGTAAGAGGCTTAAATGGTGTAGTTTCTTTCAATTAGCAAGATGGCTCATTACCACAAGTACTAAATCTCTTAACCTGAAGCTTTAATGGCACGTAAAATCAAGATTATCAACACCATGTATACTAAGGGTCTGTTTGCTTCATACACTAAGGTTACCATGTTTAGCCATGGTTTTTTACCAAACTTGCCTAAGGTTAGGTTATCAAAATTAAAGCCACACTTTGACTAGGAAAATGAATTTTGCCACACTTTTTTGAGTTAATGACACGTAGGACCTGGATGGTAAAAAAGAATCTTACCACAAGTATGACTATGAACTAAATGGAGGCCTAACTCGGTCAAACTTGCTTAACTTGAGGCGTGGCAAAATGTGGCAAAATTTGGCTATAAACCAAGTAGACCCTAAAACTCATGGGAAGCCCAGTCTACCTAACAATAAAATAAGAGACCCAAGGTCCCTTATCAAACTGCAACTCACCAGTGATGATTACTACTGGTTAGGCTTGTAAACGTGCCAAACTCGAGCGAGCCTAGCCTCCCAAGCTCAAGCTCAATAAAAGCTCGAGCGGAACTTGAGCGAGCCTGAGTTGGGTTCCAAGCCTTGACATAGGCTCGAGCTCGGCTCAGTTCCAGCTCAAGTAAGCTCGTCAACAATCGATAATTCAATATGCACTGATTTTCAACAACAAAAAATACTCAAGCTCGGCTTGAGTAAACTCGGTAAGAGTTAACATGTAGTAATATTTAACAAGTGATTCGTAAATTTACTAAGCTCGTGAGCCATTCAAGCTCGGTTCGATGAAGCTCGCCAACTCAAAATCAGAATCGAGCTTGGCTCGTTTGGAGCTCAAACCGAGCTCGAATCGAGTCTAGAGGGAGCCAAGCTCCGGCAGCTCACGAGACTCAAGCTTTTTTTTTATAGCCCTATACTAAGCAGTGCTTCAATGCTTGACATTTCCCCTGCGATCCATTGCCAAATTGGCTCAGAAAACCAACAAGAAGCCTACGAAATGGCCAACCCAGACTTGCATTTTCCCCAAGGATCCAAGCAAACTTGACACCAAGAAGCCTACAAAACAACCACGCATTGCTAATCCCAGCACCGTTTAGTTTAGCCGAGTCAACACGAGAGAGCAATTCGTCACCAAACCCTCCAACACAAGGACACCAACAGCGACCCACCCAACGATTTTTCAGACCAAAGGTACCTCCTTTTTTGCACCAAACACCCACGCTCTGTACATAATTACATAACTTCAATGTCCGGCGGTGAAAGAAAAGGTGTGATTGGTCTCGCTTGCTTACCCGTGGCTGTAACGGCGCGGTGGACGGACTCGACCATGGCGGTGACCTCGTCCTCGCGGATGGGGCGCAGTGCCTCGAGGCGCTTGGGGGTGAAGAGCTCGAGGTTGCAGAGCTTGCGCACCTTGATGTAGTGCGGGCCGTAGTCCGCCCAGATCAGATCCTGCCCGTTGCGGCTGAACCGCTGGGTGGAGCGGTTCCGCGGCCGGTCGGCGAGCTGCTGGTCATGCTCCTTGAGCACCTCTCGAGCCAGTTCCGACGTCGACACCACCACCGTCAGCGATGACCCGAACCACACCGAGAGGATCGGCCCGTACCGCTCCGCCCACTCCTGGAAGCAGCGGCACCGCACGGGCTTGATCTGGCGCAGGTTGCCCACCACGGGCCACCGCCGCGGGCCGGGGGGGAGGCGGCCGAGGCGGAGCCGGTCGAGCAGCGCGAGCGAGATCGGGATCGCCACGAGCGCGAAGACGAAGGGGAGCAGGGAGGCGGCGTCCATGGTGGCGTCGCGGTGTTCTTTGTTTGCTTTGGTGGGTTGGGGAAAATGGTGGTGGGCTGTTCGGTCAATTTATATGGGGAGACGAACCGGACGGGAGTTGGCGGTAGGTGAGTGGGGACACTGGGCTATCCTTTTGATTTTTTTTAAATAATACATTTTTGGAATAAAATTACAGAAAAATACGTAAAAATAATTATATAAATATATATATCTATCGTTAAATGAACAGATGGAGTATATTTATGTAAATATTTTTTAACATATCTTTATGTAATTTATTTAACATTTGTATTATTTAAAAAATCCTATCCTTTTCACGTTTTCCACTTTCTTTCATAGCTCGTGAATTATAAGTTTTTTAATGTATTGTGAATTCTAAATTGTGAGGGTTTAGAAAACCAAACAAAAGAAGCGGTGCATGCCAGAATAAGCGTCCTGTTTGTTTCGGTTTAGGGTTTTTGGCTTTTAGGTTAAAGCTAGCTTTTTGGCCTAACGAGTTTTTAAGTTGCCTGCTTTTAAGTCAAGACATGTTGGCCCTGTTTGTTTCGGCTTTTTTACTGGCTTAAAAGTCAAAATGCTAAAAGCTGAAACAAACAGATAGCTTTTAAGTCGGGCTTAAAAAAAGCCAAAAACTTCCCATGAACTATAAGCTAAAAGCCAATATGAGGTGGCTTTTTTGGCTTTTGCGAATTGGAATTTATATTTGTCATTAAAGTTGTAATATATTTACCCACCAATGCCATCCATATATAAAGGAAATCTTCTTCAGTTTTTTTGGTTCTCCCCTCCCACCGATCCCCTGTTCCCCGTGAGACCTGGCGCGCGTTCTCCTCGCGACTCTAGCGACTAGGGTTTGTCGATGGCGCCTCCTCCTCGACAGCAGCAGTCGCCCTCCTCCTCGGCAACGAGCAGCGTCGCCCTCCTCCTCGGCCGACGAGCCGTGGCGCCCTCCTGCCGGCTTCCTCATCTCGCCTGAAACCGTGGCGCCTCCTCCCCGACTCCCTCATCCCCGTCGCCCTCCTCCTCAGCGACAAGCCGGCGGCGCAAGCCTCTATCCTCCCACCTTCGCCGCCATCCTCCTCCCCTCGGCGATTCAATCGGAACTGGAAGGTATGCTGCTTGCTGTTGATAAATTGTAGCACAATTCAAAGCCAGGCCAATCGGAACTGGAAGGTATATGCTTGCTGTTGACAATTTATAGCAGAAAATTTCAATGAAAGGTGCGTTGAAACTTTTAATGCCCAGATAACACATGAACATGAAATCAATATGAGATGGTTATGTATTATGAAATAGACAAACAGAAGACACTCCAAGTACAGCATACTTTTAAGCAAAGATGGTCTAATAGATAGTTCCCATTTTAATTTTGTTGCCACTCTTTGCTGAATGTTCAGCTTCTGCAACAATTCTTGCATGGACCTTTTGCCCAATTCTGAGTTTACTAAAAGGATGCTCAGTCGAATCATCTTCTAGGACCTGAGGCCAAATAGGATTTATAATTAAGTGAAGTTTCAAATAGAGAGTAAAGAGTGACCAATCATATGAGGTGCTAACAAAATAGCTGCACCTCTGCTTCAACAAGTGAACCAACTTTGTAGTCTGATTTTTTGTTAGCCCTTTTAGAACTAGAGAGACCAGAATCCCGGGCTGACGTTTTCGGGAGTAAGATAAGTCTTCCAGAAGGGAGTAGGATAAATATATGATAACACTACATTAATGAGGTGATTATTACCCTGCGTGAGATGTATTGTCCAAGCCTATGTGACCCAAACATTTTTTTCCCATACATGAATATCTAGTTGGGCTTTACCATCTACTTCTGACTAGAGATGATTTGATCCATTTTCTATTTATATGATTCTTTTGTAAACTAAAGATTTGTGCTGCAGTTGAGCATTATAGAAATAGTCTTGGGAATTAGCTAGAGCCTGCGATTAACAGCTGCAGCATACATTTTGAGCAAGCTCATCTGATGGTAATGGAGTGTTTTTGTAGATGTTGGGAATGGGTATGTGCTCGTACTAAAACGGATACAAACAGACTGCTATTAAATGATTATAGGCTGGCATCTGATGGTGTGATGTTGCGATGATGCTTTATTTCATGTATTTACATTGTCACATGGAAAATAGTTGTTTACATCTTTGTATTTTCGCTATATCAAGCATGCTATTTTTAACATAATTTACTTGTGTAATATCTGTGACCTTGTGCTTCAATGCTAATAGTTTAATCAATATTGTCTAGATGGATCTGGTACCTATCTCCAAGGCAAATTGGGATGCATACCATAACGAGGTATTTTGCAAGTTTTGTAAGGAGGAAGTAGAGGTTTGGTAATAGACCATTGGGAAGTTTGAATAGCTTGGTTATAAGAACCTACAATGAAGTTCTTTCAGGATGACGAGGGAAAAAGCATGATGAAAGCAACTCAAGAACCATTGGGAAGCATTGAAGAAGGAATCTGACACTACGGGGAAAATCAACATTTTTAAATCGGCCAAAATATATTTTAAATCGGCTGACAAAAGCGAAGATTAATACCGATATTTTAAATCGACCTAATCAAAACCGACGATTATTACATATATTTTCGGCGGTTCTACAATAACTAACGATTAATATACATATTTTAAATCGGCCATAAATCAAGCCGCGAAAATATAGGAGCTAGGGGCGGGGTTATTTGGCAAGGGCATTATGTTTTAAATCGGCTCTAAACTAGCCGCGAAAATATAGCTTTGTTTTCGTCGGCTCGAACAGCGAAAAAATCTGAGGAGTTAGGGCAGGTTTAGTTAGCAGGCCGAGCCTGCCTTTGTCTACTCATGATTCGGTCGCCAAATCCGTTTCCTGCCCTTGCGCGCCCTCACGCCGCCGCCCTCCCGACACGCCAGCCGCCCGCCCTCCCGGCCGCCGCCCTCCCGGCCGCCGCCGCCCGCCGCGCCCTCCCGACCGCCGCCGCCCTCCCGACCGCCGCCCGCCCTCACCGGCCGTGCCGTCGCCCTCTCGCCGTCAGACCTCCGCCTCTGCTCCGTCCTACCGCCGGATTCAATTGCCTGCTCTTCCTCACCCCTACTACCACGACCCGAGGGAAGCGCCGGCGCCGATCGATCGTCGCCTGCGTGCCTACCTGCGGCGCCGATTTATCCTCTGCCCCTCTCCGCCGTCGCAGCCTCCCGCGCCTTGTGGAATGAACTGAAACTAAAATCAACTGGGCTAGGTTGGGATCCCCAAAAAGGAACTATAGCTGCATCTGATGCTTGGTGGGATGACCATATTAAGGTAGCTATTTGATAAATATATATCTATTTCATTTCATAATACCTTATTTAAATTTAAGGTAACCATTGTCATTTTAATTTCTTGTCTAGAATCATCCAAAACATAAGCATTTTCGTGATGGACCTCCTGAGAACCTAGCTGAGATGGAGGTCATGTTTGAAAAGGCTTATGTCCTTGTAACACTTGACCATCGGTGAGAGTCCTGGCGGGCCATAATGTTGTTGAAGTTGATATTCCAGAGGATGGCGTTGAAGCTACAGCCGTTAATGTGGATACCACTGATGACTATGGCAATAAACCAAAGGGCCTTGCAAAGCGTAGAGGTGCCAGTATTAGTCCTAGCCCAAAGAAGAATAGAAAAAATCCTATGGCGAGGGATTTCAAGCGTATGGTGGACATTATGGCTAGCGGCTCTACTCCGACTGGTCCATCCATAGCAGAAGTCATGGATATAGCTATCCGGGCTGGGGTAGTTGAAGGAAGTGATGAACACTTCATTGCGACAAGACTCTTCACTAAACAAGAAAATAGAGAAGTGTTTGTCACTATGAAGACTGATGAAGGAAAGATTAATTGGCTCAAGAGAATGTTTGATCTGAAGATGAAGAAAAATTAGAATTAATTTGTTTTTTTTTTGTGAACTATTCAGTTGTGTTCGTGATGGTTATGTAATAGAGTTAGAGTCGACTATATGTTATGTGCCTATAAGACATCATGCTTTATATTATATGCATTGTTTTCGCTATTGTGCAACACTGTTACCTTCTCATGTGTGATCATGTTTTGCTAGTTACAAATTGTTGTGCTATTAATTTTACATTAATGATCAATTAAATTATTTGTAGATGAGCTCGTCTAGTGAAATTGATGCTTCAACAACAGATAGTGGTTCTAGCGAAGGTGAAGGTCAGAATAGAAAAAAGAGAAAGTTTCAATATGAAGATTTTATTGTAGCAGCTGGTTATGTCGGTATGCACTACTATGATACTTACTTAAATAAGAAAGAAAGGAGACAACCACTCATGACTGGGTATGAGTGGGTTATGGAGCAACTGTGCGATGAAAGAGATTGTTACAACATGTTCAGAATGAGTAAGGAGGTATTTTACAGATTGCATGAAACATTGGTCACAAAATATGGCTTGAAATCAAGTAGGGATATGAGTTCTATCGAATCTTTGGCTATGTTCTTGTGGACAGTTGGTGGCCCTCAGTCAGTTAGACAAGTCATGAATCGTTTCAAGAGGTCAAGCGAAACAGTCCATAGAAAGTTCCATGAAGTTTTGCAATGTTTGTATTGTTTATCTGAACATATTATTAAACCTAGAGATCCAGAGTTTCAAACAGTGCATCAAAGACTTCGAGATAATAGATTCTTTCCTCATTTCAACAATTGCATAGGGGCAATTGATGGCACGCATATACCTGTTGTTGTGCCAGCAGATGAGCAGGTTGTCCACATAGGTCGTCATGGATATACATCTCAAAATGTGATGGCGGTATGTGACTTTGATATGAGGTTCACATTTGTTGTTCTTCGGATGGCCGGGTTCGGCGCATGACACAAGGATATTCAATAATACTTTGGACAAGTATTCAAATCGGTTTCCACATCCTCGGACGATACTTTTCTTCTTTCAAAATAAAATAAATTTATATAACGATATTGTTGGTTTGTATCATCAACACTTTTATTTTTCATGTATAGGAAAATATTATCTTGTTGATCGCAGGATATCCCAATCGAAAGGATATTTAGCTCCTTATAAGGGACAAAATATCATCTACGGAATTTCGGCGAGGTCGACAACCAAGTGGCAAATCGAGGTGTTTAATCATGCTCCTCCTCCCTCTGAAATGTGATTGAGCGTTCATTTGGCGTCTGAAAATGAAATGGCGAATCTTGTTGGCTATGCCAAGTTACACCATGGAGAAACAAACACAAATTATTATTGCTTGTATGGCTCTTCACAATTTCATCCGAGATAGTGCTTTGCGTGATGAACTTTTGAGAGATGTGATGATGGCGAAGACTATGATCCTAACACTACACAAGTTGGATCATCGAAGGAAGTGGTGGTGGTAATGTATCGGCGATGGATGATAGAGACATGTGTGCCTTTCAGCGAGTATTGCTAATTCACGATGGTTGCAAGAGTATAGGCAGTAGGTTAATACATAGTTATATGAACTATATAAGCATATATGATTTTATGATTAAAGTGAGCAAGTCAATTCTTTATGTAATCAATCTAGGCTTTTTCATTCTTATACTTGACAGCACTAAAATTTAGCATTTCGTGCAATACAAATGGTGCATCTTGTACTCTATATAGATTACGTATGCTTTTTTAAGCGAGATATCTATCTTTGTCGTAGGATCATATATTATTGCAAGTCCAATCATCCAAATAATTAATCATGGTCGGCGAATCGTCTAACTTATGGTTGCTGCATTCCCTGAAATAGCATGATAGTCTAATGGCATGGCTGTTCTGCAAGCAAGCAACGCTAGTAGCTAGTACATGAGCATGCCTCCATGCACTAAAGGGTAATTTAGACTTTTTAACAATAAGCTATAGCATTCATCCCATCAAAAAGCCATGATGCCAAACAGTGTGTCTTAGCTTAAAAGCTGATAGCTTATAAGCTCATTAAGCCAAAAAGCTGGCTTTAAGCTATAAGCCAAAAAGCCTAAGCCCAAACAAACAGGGCCAACGGCATCCTGATTTTAAGATGGTTGGATGATGTATTTTATTACTGGAAAGTTTGAAATACCATTTAAGATTGTAAGTACTTTTCTCATGTACTAATTTATCTAATACAAATGTTTCATATTTTTTCACCGAATATCGTATTGAAAAACATAGATTAGTCTTGAGATCAAACTTTATTCTGAGCATAATTATTTATCAACTTAAAACTCTTATTACATGGCAATTTTGAACTCTTATCAGACTGAAAATAGCATAACAATTTTGAACTCTCGTCAAACTAAATAAAAATATATATTAAGGGGCTCGATGAGGTGGATCTAGTCGCCTTTTGCCGTGCCAGATCCAGTCGCCTCCGCTCGCCTCTCGACGTTCCACCCTCAGGTCCAGCTACCTCCACCTGCCGTGCTACGACCGGATTCATTCAGCTCCACTTGCACTACACCCGGACCCTGTAGCCTCCTACCGCTCCAAGCTCATGTTTGGCCGCCTCAACCCGTGTCGTGCCGGATCCGAGTCGATGGAGAAGGAAGATGGCTGGGGACAGTGGAGGAGGAAGGAAGTCGGGGACGGTAGAGACCAGAGCAGCGGAGGGAGAAAGCATGTCGCACAGAAGAGACAGAAGACGAGGAGAAATGATGAGATGGGAGAAGGATTTTTTAGTTTATATGTAATGACATTTGGTGGGTAATTTTGGAGACTTTCAGTGGTAAAGAATTATTTCATCCCAAAAAAGCACCTCTTACCTGCTTTTTAGCTTATAGTTATATGGAGGCTTTAAGCTTTTTTAAGCCTAACTTAAAAGTCAGTCGTTTGTTTCGGCTTTGACTTTTTTACTTTTAAGCTGGTGAAAAAACCAAAATAAACAGAACCAAAAGATATCGTTGCGAAGACTTGTCGAGATAGTCCAAATATATGTATTATGTGCTATATCGAGAGCTCGGATGAGAAAGAACCTCGTGGGCCCATCTACATGTAGCATACGCAACACCACGGCTGCAGCTCGCATGCACATGAATGTAATTTAAGCACATGTAGAGGTGGGTGTTGTGCTATCTGAAAAAATTAGGGGCATGATGTAATCTTGGCTCGTGGGGGTTTAAATCGTCTGCGGAAGGACTGTAGCTATGGCTTGGACGGCCCACCGTGTTGTGTTGGTTCGGCTCATTTTCGGCAAGTCCAGGTACGGTTCATTTACGATTCATATCGGCTTCGTGTCATATTGACCCATCTGCACTATTACGATGAGAGAAAATAAGCTAGAGACGCACAGAGCTAAGGTAATAAACACAAATATTGGAGGAAAAATAACTAAATTTTACTTATTTTTGAACATATACAAGAGTTACTTCCTTACTAAAAATCTTACACTCGGTGCGGGGTACCCTAGTGTGGAGCGGATCGGTACACATGCTCGATGTCAGTAAGCATGTACTCTCATAGTCCTCATTTTCTATCTTTTAACATCTCTGTTGTTTTCCTTTTTCTGCATGCGAGTACTGCAAAAGATACAAGGCATAGGATGAGTCACAACATGACGCAATGTTGTGGCAAAATGACATGTCTTATACCGTGCCTGCTTCGACCTATCGAGCCTGTTTCATACTACGTCGGCTCAATCATAACCTATACTGACGTGTTATGCTACCTATTATACCTGACTCCAATGCTTAATACGATCCTACCATTTATACCGTTTTGATCTAGCCCGTGTGCATATCGTGACGTGCCATACTTCAGTCGTTCCCCAAAAAAAAAGAGACTGGTCTAATGTCTAGATCTAAGGGCATGTACAATGGTACATGTCAGCTGTCTGTAAGACCATGCCACCTAGGATTTTTAGGTGATGTGGATGAGAGAAAGGAGAAGAAAAGCTCTTTGTCTACTATTTATGAGTACGGTCTTATAGGCAATTTCTATTTTATGTACCATTATATAGGCGATCTGTAATTTGGATGAGACAACATTACTGCATAACAAGCTATATAAACGATCCATTGTATGAGTTATTTTTAGTCTTTGTCTATAGATGATGTGGAAATATTATGCATAACCTGTGGAATACCATCTGCTTGCACATGCCTTAAACACATGAGCACCACGGTGCATGCCACGTGCAAAAGCTGCACCCGACTTGAGGGGGGGAAAAATGCCGACAATTTTGTGTGCGTGATTTCATTTTTGCTCCCGTTTCCGCGTCAGGCAAGGAGGATTTCGTAAATGCGGTTCGGGGGCCGTCCAACGCCCGAAGGACCAGGCCTCCGTCCAACGTGCATGCAGCCGTCCGATCAAATCGCTCGATTAACAGCGGAAAACGTCGTTCCTTCGGCGTCTCCGTTTAATTAACGCGCGCTCGACCGTTCCGTGCGAGCCGAGCGAGGTGAGACGCTCCGTTTAATTCACGCGCTGCTCGACCGTTCCGTGCGAGCCGAGCGAGGCGAGAGGCTAGATCTGAATTCTTGCGACGCGAGGCTACGTCTGAATTGTTGCGAGGCGGAGGCGGCGAAGCGAAGAACTCGTAGCCGTCCTCCAACCACGACCGGGGCGAAGGTGCAGAGGCGCCGGCAGCAGGGGCCAACCGTGAAGGAGCTGTTGCATCTGCCATCTAAATTTATCTCAAGGTGATACTCTGATTCCTAACTCATATGTTGCCTGTTGCATCTACAACCATCACACATCAATCTTCATATTCTCTTTTTAGATTGTGGGTGTTGGTATGATCCTTGTTCATTGCGGTTGATCCTCTGCTCAATTAATAATGCAAAACCATAATTCCCCTCAAGGTTTACATCTATTTTTTGGTCTAGTACAGATTGGATTGCTTGAATATTTAGATGAATCTTAAATTTTTATTTTATAGATGATATCGCCGACACAAATGTGAAAAAAATGGTTGTACAATAGAGTTTGAATATCGTGTATTATCTCTGTGATTGAAATACAAGTCTTTATCGGTTTTAAGATTATGATGAATCTTAATTATTATATTTTCCACAGATCATATGAGATGTGCGAACTCGTTGATAAACATGTTGATACAAAAAGTTACTGAGACACCAATAGTTGGAATGGAATTTGCAACAATAGAGGAAGCATACAAGTTTTATAATGATTATGCCTTTAATGTTTCTGGTACGCGAAAAATGGGCACTTGTGTATGGTCGACAATTTTTGTGCAGATATGAAATCCACCCAACGGAGTGAGAGCATTAATAGTGTCATCAAGAAATACCTAGATCCAAAGAGAAGGTTGCTTGATTTTTTTAATCACTGGGAGCGTGTCTTGGAAGATCGACGTCATTTGGAGTTGGTAGCAGATTACAAGGCAAGTCAAGGTACCCCAAAAGTTCCTTTCTCTAATATGCTCAAACAAGTTTCACACATTTATACTCCAAGTGTATATAAAGTATTCGAAGAAGAGTATGGTAGATTTCTCAACTGCACAATACAAGATTGCGGAGTAGAGGACAATGTGCATGGTTATGTTGTCATTGATGGACATCGGTGGCGGCGACCGTCAAATATGATATATATAATGATCACTGGAGTTGTTCCTGTCTCAAGTTTGAGTTCATGGGAGTTCAATGTTGTCATATCATCAAGGCTCTAGATTTCAATGATATAAAAGTACTTCCTGAAAAGTATCTTCTAAAAAGATGGCAGAAGAATGCTAAGTGTGGGAAAAAGATTATCACTACGAAATTGAGTCTACATCTGAAGCTTTCATGGCAAATCGCTATAGCTCATTGATGAGAGCATTCACTGGTATAATTTCTGTTGCATCACAGAGTGAACTAGCATATAACCATCTGCTAAATCAATCATCAGAAATTATGTCCAAAATGGAAGAACTTGTCTTGGAAGACAATGGTTCGCAGGCATCAACTGTTTCAGCATCCAAGGTAGACGCCGAGACACCACGTAAATCCAACCGTGTAAGAAAGAGAGATGGAGGAAGAGGATTACGCTGTTATCCAAGTTGTCTCGAGAAGAAGAGGAAAGGAAAAAGAACGAAACTTCAATCTCAAACGTGTTCTGCTTCATACATGTCATATTGGAGAAAAAATAATGTAAGTTTGTTTCAATATTTTACTTTATTTTTGAATGTTATATATAGTAATATGACCATTTCCCATTATGCTATGCAGTTTGTACAAATTCCATTGCATGGATCTGTGATGGATCTTTTCAATTCAAAGGACTTATTCAATATAGAGGTAAGGAGACTTGTCAATACTTTCTTTGTCTATATACGCTCAATAGCCCAATTATGTTTTATTTATTTATTTCAGTGCTTAAGTATTGGAGGTTCAAGTGGTGGACAATTTGGTCATATGCATTCGTACTATACACAAAACGATGATTTGGATAGAATGCAGGAATAAAGGATGGAGAATTAATTTTATATGCCTTGATGCTCAAATATGTATGAGATGGAACATTGGGTGTTAGTTTCAGTTCCAAGTGGTTGCATTGGGTGTTAGTTTTCAATTTTCTTTTCTTCAATTTCACAAGACTGTAGCTTGTCTATCTAATTTTGACCTTGACGTTCTTGACTATCCAATTCTGAATTTCTTCTATTATCTTGTCTGTGTGATTTCTGCAAAGCATGCAGTTAGCTTGATCGTCTTTGCCTCCGCCTCGCAAGAATTCAGAGCTATCCTCGCTCGACTCGCACGGAACGGTCGAGCAGCGCGTGAATTAAACGGAGCGTCTCGCCTCGCTCGGCTCGCACGGAACGGTCGAGCGCGCGTTAATTAAACGGAGACGCCGAAGGAACGACGTTTTCCGCTGTTAATCGAGCGATTTGATCGGACGGCTGCATGCACGTTGGACGGAGGCCTGGTCCTTCGGGCGTTGGACGGCCCCCGAACCGTCGTAAATGATCCATGGACCGGGGCATGTGGGCCCGCATACAGAAGTTGTACCGGACAGATCAGAACCATGCCACATCCCAAGTCCTCCACGTGCTGGAGTCGGTTGATCCCATGTTTCGTCAACCGCGTTTCTCTTTTAAGTATGAATAGATTAATTAGGGATATTTTTTAGCTTGATTTGTTTCAGTTTGTTCCCTGTTTCTGTTACATCGGTTGTTTCATGGTCGGATATATATATATATAAAACCTTTTGTACTCCTAGAGTATATATTCCCACCTCTAATGTACCACTTAAACGAATATATTATATTTTTTATCATATTCAGTATACTTTAATAATAATTCTAAGATACTCCAATTCGACATGGTTGAAAAAATTTCATCGAAACCTTTTATTTCTGCTATATACACCTTTTCATTTGTAAAAGAAGTGTATAAACAAATTATGCTATAAAAAGTGGATTATGACGAAATTTTTCATGAAACTTACTTTGGAGTATCTTATAATTAGTATTAGAGTATACTTAAAAGGATAAAAAGGTATAACAACATCATTTAAACAATATATTTAGAGTGAGAGTATATACTTCCAAGAGTATAGGACCATTATATATATATATATATATGAAAAATATCTTTTACTCGTGGAAACCTCTGGAATAATCCTTTATCACTTTAGGTACATTCATACACTAATTATAAGATACTCCAATGTGAGCCACATGAAAAAAATTACAAGAGAGTTCATGATTTTTAGCGTATTTTGTAAATACCTTCAAATACGTACATAAAAAGAAGTATGTTCAAAAAATATGCATACCACTTCTGAAAAAAATATACATACCACCTAGATGATCTTATATACTACACGTACATACCCTTCGTCGCATGAGATACCCCATACGTTGTGAGATACGGCATAAGGAGTAATTACTCCCAGGAGTAGAAAAGAGGCTTCCTATATGTGTGTGTCATTTTAAGAGAGAGATATCAGATTAATAACATAGTTATCTGCATCTATTAACGTTTTTCGCTTGTTCTTTCTCATTACATGCACATAGAGAAGGGAAATTGGATGACTTCTTTCAAAAATCGTTATGCATTTTCACTAAAAATTGAGAGATCGATATACTTTATTCGGTATATGTGAAGTTCAACATGTGTGATTTTGACGAACCAAAAAGTTGCAAGCCCACTGCAACGGGCAGCAAGGGATTAGCTAACGTTTTATTAAGAGAGCACGTGAGTATCTAAATCCTGTATTGTGAAGATTGAATATCCTTTGTATGAATTATTTTTTAAAATAATATTCGAAAAATAAAAAATTACAAAAATAATATGTTAAAATTAAAAATTACAGACATACTTTCCTGTCGCCATTTGAAATGGCGACAGAGGCCTGTCGCCAAACCTCCTTCCTTTCTCCTGCGTTTGCTCGGTGGAGATGAAGCTCTCTGTCGCCATTTGGAATGACTACAGAGAGGTATATTTGTAATTTTTAATTTCGACATATTATTTCTGTAAATTTTTATTTTTAAAATATTATTTGAAAAAAATAATTCTCCTCTGTATCACATGGTGTAGTGGACTACTAGTTGTAGTATGAGATTCTAATGTGTGCTCTACAAATCCAGAGTCCTGGTGCTAGTTGATATGGGTTAGTTGTGTGTTAGTGCTGAGTGTTTGCTGGTACATGAGACCGAGAGTGGTTTGACGGGGATCCAAATAGTTGTGCCGTTTACTCTGTTTCTGGCTTCCTGCTATAATTTTCTGATGACTTGAGCTCACCAACCGCCGGGGTGATACCAGGTGCTGCTGCTGATTTCATTTCATCAAGTGTTGCTGAAAACCTTGGAGGACTGTGCACTGGCTGGTTGACTAGAATCTTATGGCACCACCAAACTGGAGTAGTTAGGATTAGGGAGTACAACTGTACAACACTAGCCGGAAATTCTCAAGTTCAGCTCACTGAAAAAGAAAGAAATAAGGCTCTTTATAGAATTAACCACAATCAGATATTCAGATTTAACTGCATTTTCAGTTGTCGGTACACATGAAAACCAGATAAAAATTGCAACTGGACTGATTTTCCTTTATATTCCTCTCCTCCTCCCTGGTGGTGGTCTGGTGGTGGTGGTTTTGATGTTTGGTGAGAGAGCGAAAGATGGTTCACGGGATACTGTGGGCCTGATATCTGTGGGGACGGGCGCGTCTACGGCTGGTTTCGAGTTTCGACTGCAGTTTGGTAGGTGGCCTGAGCGACTGGCCAATGAAGCTTGAAGTGTGTTCTCTCTGGTTCGTTTATCTACAGTAAAACGAATTGCAACGTCCGCTCGCACGCCCGTTCCGTTCGCCAAAATTTTGTGCGCACGCGAAATTTCACGATGAATACTGTACATATCTAGTCCACACTATTCCGTATTTTACGAATCTAGCTTTCCAATATATGCTTTTTTTTTTTAATAAATTAGTCCATTCTTTCACCGTGGTCTACTTCTTGTCTTTCGCAAATCTATGCTGCTTTTGCACCAAAGGCCTAGCGTTCGGCTCTACAGCTAATCGGTGCTCGATCACCTCCTTAGAGACCCCGAGCATGTTGGATGGTTGCCACGCAAACATGTCACTGTTTACTTGAAGAAATGTGACAAGCTCGAATTCCTATTTGGAGTCAAGATCGGCACCTATCTTGACCATCTTGGAAGGTTTTGATAGGTCTAAGGGCACTGTCTTGCTGCCCCCACCGGTCTTTTTATCTTTTTTGCCACCGTCGATTGGGTCCTTGGCGGCAATGTTGGATACAGAAATCTTGTCGATGCTCTTGGATTTTTGACGCTTGACTCCCTCGCCATCGGCACTGGCTGCTGATCCGCAGAGGTACTCGACCATCTCCAAACTCTTCTTATACTTTTGTCAATGCTTGTACCGGTCTCTCTTGATTGTAAGGACCCCGTTTGGCGTTGGCATCTTGACGTTTTGGTACTTATAGTGCACCATTGCCATAAACTTGGCTAGCATTGGGTGGCCTAGGATCACGTTATAGGCAGTCTTAAAGTCTGCCATGTCGAAGAGGATCTTTTCGGTACAAAAATTGTTTGGCGTGCCAAACGTGACGGGCAGCTTGATCTAGCCAAGGGGCATCGATGATGAGCATGGAGTTATGCTATGGAATGGTTCAGCTTTGGTTTTGATCTCTATTCGGGAAATCCCCATGTTATCTAGCGTTTTTGCGAAGATAAGATTCAACGAGTTACTTCTATCAACCAAGATTCGAGCGACTTTAACGTTGATTATGGTGGGCTCGATCACCATGGGGTATCGACCCGGATGTGAGACCACAGTTGGGTGATCTGATTGATCGAAAGTGATCGGTGCTTCCGACCACTTGAGAAACCTGGGAGGAGCTAGTATGGCCAGGTTAACCTCCCATTCAACTTTCTTATACTTTCTTTTGGACTCGTACGTGGCAGATCCCCCAAAGATATGCACCAACTTGTGATCAGCTCCGCGGTATTCGAGCTTATCATCCTAGGGCTTCTCTTTAGTTTGCTCGATCCTGCGATTGGCGAGGGAAACCTTAAGCTTCTCCTGGACCTTCTTGTTGATCACTTGGTATTTTTCGAAGTCATGTTTTCCTATGTGATGGACTAGGCAGTACTTGTTTTCTCCACGGCTTCGACCCTTGTTGTCGCCGGTATTGCGCGCCTTACCCCTTTCGATCGCGGCTATAGTGGAGTCACCTTTGATTTTCTCTCTGCGGTTTTTGTTTCTCTTAGTCCCTTGCTTGGATGACTCGGGCTTATCGTTGTTAGGTTTAGGGTCGTCTATATAGTCTCGGACTTCGACGTGTATAGCGTATTTATTTGCCAACTCGAAAGAGCTACTCGGATCCAATGGCGGAAGGGATTTCAGCAGCATATGAGCGCATTGTACATTTGCCTCAGGGGTGCTGAAGATGTCGCTGTTGTGGCTTTAGTGGGACGCTGCTCCTAGGGCGCGACCGGGTCTGCCGTTGTGGTTATGCTACCAAAGGATCTGTTGCCCCTGAAGATCCAGCACTCACGGGTGGGGCTTCATTGGATTATCGAGATCGAGTTGCTTCGACAGGTTAGCCATGATCCTACACTACAAGAAACAGGGAAAATTCGTGGGTTTTTAAAATTGTGGGCAAAAAAAACCCACTTAATTTATATATTTAAATTGATCCGGTTTATAAAAACCCATAGATGATTAAATTCGTGGGCAAAAAAAACCACGAATTTATATATTTAAATTAAATCGGTTTATACAATACCCACGAATTTACCTAAATTGTGGGCCAAAAACTCACGAATTTAATATACTGAGAATTTAATAACTCGCGTCTCTCTCTCTCTGCTCCTCTCACACGCTTGCCTCGCTCGATCCTCTCACCGCCTCTTCCTTGCGCCTCGCCTCGCCCTTGCCCGCCCGCTATACACTTATATATATTATGTTTCTATATCGACTTTGAGATCTGTGGTTTAATATGTTCAAGAAACATGTACCTAAATTGAAAATTTTCTCGCTATAAAATTTATTAGTTGAGTTCTTGTCCTAATTAAAGAAGCCTTACTGAAAAAATATTTCATTTCATTCACAGATTGAAATGTAAAAATATTAATTGACATTTGGCAAAAAAAGCCTAGAAAGCATGGTTTCCATACATACCACACAAGACTAGGTCGATCCAGATCCATATCATCCAAAGGATTACCTTAGCCATATCTAGATCTGGTTAATATCTAATCTAAACTCGTATTTGTCCCAAGTGTATGTATAATAATTCACGACATTGATTGAATCTAGATTTATGTTTCCCGCAGACAATGACTTGTATGTTACGGTGCTCAATTGTTTCACAAAACCATGTTTAAAGATGTGTGTGAGGTAGCTTTACGGAAAATATGTATAATTATTGTAAGTTGTATTACTCTTCCAAAAACAAGATATATATATGCTTGTAAGCTCATTCAATGATTTGCTTACTCTTGTTTAAGAGTTCTTTTGATGATAAATTAGTTATTCACTACTCATTTCTTTCTTTTTTTTC
Source organism: Guadua angustifolia (assembly GCA_036346375.1). Lineage (NCBI taxonomy): Eukaryota > Viridiplantae > Streptophyta > Magnoliopsida > Poales > Poaceae > Guadua > Guadua angustifolia. The sequence goes on from CM070508.1 coordinate 8,855,045, forward strand.
AGAGATCACAAATCTGCAATTCTTTACAATTTAATTTTCTTTCATTTATGCTCATGTGTTATGTCATGTGCTTGAACTTCGTTGTCCGTACATGATGCCCATGCAGACTTTTCTCTAACTAGCTTTATATTCTTTATGTCGATCTTTCAAGTGAAAATATTTGCGTGTCTTTTTGCTTGTGATACATACCGCATGCAGTAGCTTCACTTAAAAGATATGTTCTCTGAATTTTTGGGCTTGTTCCTCGAGGTGGTGGAGAGAGTCTTGATCAACTATCGTGAGCGATGTGTTTCTTGCTTGTATAACATAGTCGAGAAACATCAAGGTAAACCCAGTAGCTTCATTCTTGTACTATTACATAGTATATGGGGCTTTAATCTTGTAAATGCGAGTTTTAAAGATTTTCATAGACACGATGACATGAATTGTGTCTGCACTCAGTACCTATTCAAAAAGGAGGTTATGCAATTGTTTAGTGAGCTTCATTGCTTAATTTTAGCACTCACAACTTGTTTGTGAAATGATAAAGCATTGTTGTTACTGGGTTGCCAAACATAAATCTCGTGCAAGAACTTAAGGCGTAAGCTGCAGACTGCATTTTTCATGAAGGATAATATTTAGAATTTACTCATAGAGGAGCAATGCAATTCTGTATTTGTTTCCTAGTTTGTTGCTTCTCATTATCTCAAAAGGTGTTAAGACAATGCCCATATGCTGGCACTGGCTTTACTTCTCAAGTATATGAATTTTCTCAATATTTTCTTCACAAGGTAAGTAATTGTACTAGCCTTTTTTGTATTCCAGCATGTACATATCCCTTCTCTCTCTCTCTTTTTTGTACTAGCCATGTTCTATCAAAACAGTCGATTGTCTTGATATGTAGTAGTATAATCAAAAGCAGTCAATTGTCGTAAACTCTTCAGAGAAAATTCATAAGCAAAATTGGCGGGTAGTGCTAATTGCAAATCATGTGTGGTGTGAGAGGACACCGAGAAGGTGTAGTTTCATTGTCCAGTTGAGCTTATGTCAGTTGATTTAACATTCTTGACACAACACACTATAATTCTGGAGGGAGCTGTTGAGAACTCTGCTATTACCTTTCTTTCTGAAGTTGTTAATATATTACACAGTGAGTTACGTCTCTCTGCATTCTACATTTTGTTTAGTAATTATTGTTGATTTATTGCTATGCATTGAATGAGAATAAACGGAATTTGATTGTGCGAAATATTTGATGATGCAATTAGTGATCCTTTATCTACTCTTGACCAGTTTTGATAATTCATTTTTTGGATCTGGAATCGTACTAGAGGTATGCTTGAAATGCCTTAGCCTGTATTCAACACTATGCTGATGAAAGGCATAGTTGATCATAGATAGTGTTAAAGATTGTAAATCTTGTGCTTTGCTTAAAGCTGATTTTGTGTCCTTGAAGAGCTGAAAGTGTTGGCACTGGCAATATTCTGTTTTCCAAAGTACACTTTATTAACTTCTGGCAATATCACGTTGCATCACCATCATTCCATCATATGAATTATAGTTCTGTTCTAGCTCATGCAAATTTTTTTGTAAAAGGTTGTTTTGCGGTTATGTTTAATAAATTCCTGTCCTGTAATAATTACGTGGTGGAGATTATTAAATTTCTATAGAATGCGTGATTGGTTAACTAAGGACCTGCTAGAATGATATTATCTTGCAAATGTTTTACTCGTCTTGAGTGGATGTCCTACTTGTGCCTTGGGAAGTAAAATGTTTACGAGATGGCATCGTATTTTAAATTTATTTCATCACAATCTTTCTAGTTAATCCACCAATTTTCAGTATCTGTACATAACAATGAAATTACTATAAGCTGTATGATATTTGTTGTTCTATATTGTTGGGACCCGGATTACCAAATCCGACCCTCTCAGTGTTTCAACGCGCTTAGTCCAGAACAATTTAGCGCACCGCATTAAACAAATGATGATAACGAGACATATCAAAAGTAAATAACAGTAATAAGCAAAAGAGTGAAACAACATAAACATCCATCATCACCTTATTACAAGTATGGAGCCTTACGGCTTAAGTGAAAATGTAGCAGCGGAAATGTAGAACAAAAAGAGTCAATCAATATGCCCACAGGCAACCGACTGGGGTACGCTCCCTAGAAGATCGAGTCGTCCTCCTCCTCAAAGTCTCCAGCACAAATGTCGAATGGTGGATCACAGGCTCTTTGTTCACCCCTTCTCCCATCATCTGCTTTATGGAATAAGCAGCCCCCGCAATAAAAAGCGAGGGTGAGTATGCAACATACTCGCAAGTCTCGGAAACTTAATGCAAGTAACTAAATGCATGGCTTAAACAAAGGAAGGCATAACATGGCTCATTTGCATAAAGCGAAATTTAAAGGAAATACAAGTAATAATTTCTTAAAGCAGCATTTACCAAAATGTAAATAACATAATTAAATAACTTTGAAGTATAACACTTTTCCAGGTTCCAACTACCTGGTTGGCTCTAGCCGCCAATCTAAAATTCCGGGAGCTCTAGCCGCTTGCGGATTCCCAACCATATTTTCGTTTCAAACCAAATCATCATTTTTCCATTTAAAACCAAAACCGGAAAAATCTACTATGTGAAAACGTTCCGCTTGCCCTTATCCGTGAAGCACGGCTACTCAAGTAGTTTTTAAGACTCTGCAGAGTTGGTACACTTACCCACGACATGATCAACCTGCTTTTGCCGTGCCAAGAACACACTTCCTTTGGTGTGTCGGCAAGGAGATCATGACAAGGCCTTTACAATGCATATACCGCTACCGACTTCACCCGCTAAGGTTTAGCTCTCTATCCCTTTGCGCCTTGCAAGTGTCACCCGACAAACTCGCCTGACCTCTGGCGAAGTCAAATAACGATACATGCAAATTAGTTAGCTGTGTCGCACCCTATATAGACATGTGGTTGTCTCAGTATAGCATGGCCTATGGTAACACACCACTGTCCTTAATTGACTAGGGCGGACAATCACATTCCAAAATTTTGTGCATTCCGCACCGCCATTCAACCAATTCATGGGTCTAAATCATTTTTCACTTTTATTTTCAAATTAATACCGCAACACCAATTGCCTTACATTTCACAATTCATTGTTAATCAAGAATGAAATCATTTCCATAATAGTAAGGTATGCGACGTGATTAAGCATGGCTAAGCATTTTCTCTGGTTCCCATAGCAAGATTAATTACTATTAACTACAGTAATTAGTTTTCCTAAGGTGTCAATGGTTGTCAACATGAATATCAATGTGGTTATAACAATTTGGCATTTATCTAAGCATTTAAAATGACATTAAAATACAATTCATAATTCAAATAGCATGCAATAATTTAAAACAAAATAGCATTTCATAAATTTGGGTTCAACATGGTCAAGGAGACTTGCCTTCACTCTCTTCCGTTGCTGCTACCTCCCGCTGGATGTTCCTCTCGCTCAACCGGCACGTCGTCTACACGCGAAATACGCAAATCGAGACAAAACCATAAATAAATAAAATTCAAAAATTCATAAAAATAACACCCACAGATAGATCTTGATTTTAGATGAATTTAGAAATTTGAATCGTTCAAATCGGAGTTCGAACGGAGGAGAACGGGCTTCCGGGTTTAAATGGAGAAAATCGAAATTAATCGACCGACACGGTCGGCGTGGGATTGGCTGGTAATTCGGAAATTCGGAGTTAAATCGAGAAAAAGATGAATAAAATCATGCGGGTGACAATGGGTCCCACGAGTCATAGACTCGCCCGCATGAACTTTCGGTGCAATCAAAATAACACGGAATGACATGGCGTGACGTGTTACACATGGCGCATACATGGCGTTGCGAGGCGACACGCGAGACGTTAGGTCGACGTGGCATCGACGCGGCATATCCGCGGGCGACACATGGCCGTTCGGTGTTGACGTGGTGCAAATGTGGCGATGGGTGGCGCTTAAAGGTAACACATGGCAATGATGGGGCTACAACATGGCGATGACTCGATGAAGTGAAAAGGCAAAGGCTTGAGTTCTATCAGAAAAGAGGGCGCAGATCCACCATTTGAAGAGGATCGGACGGCGAGGCTCGGTGAAGCGATCACGACGTGGGCGGCGTCGTAACCACCGAGGCGGGAAGAAACATTTGGAGAGGAAAGATATAGTTTTTTCTCTTTATTCTAAATCATAATGAAATTTAATGAGCAAATGCATATCGCCAATATATTATGTTTCTATATCGACTTTGAGATCTGTGTTTAATATGTTCAAGAAACATGTACCTAAATTGAAAATTTTATCGCTATAAAATTTATTAGTTGAGTTCTTGTCCTAATTAAAGAAGCCTTACTGAAAAAATATTTCATTTCATTATGATTGAAATGTAAAAATATTAATTGACATTTGGCAAAAAAAAGCCTAGAAAGCATGGTTTCCATACATACCAGCCAAGACTAGGTCGATCGGATCCATATCATCCAAAGGATTACCTTAGCCATATCTAGATCTGGTTAATATCTAATCTAAACCCGTATTTGTCCCAAGTGTATGTATAATAATTAGTTGACATTGATTGAATCTGGATTTATGTTTCCTGGACAATGACTTGTATGTTACGGTGCTCAATTGTTTCACAAAACCATGTTTAAAGATGTGTGAGGTAGCTTTACGGAAAATATGTATAATTATCTTGTATGCTGTATTACTCTTCCAAAAACAAGATATGTATATGCTTGTAAGCTCATTCAATGATTTGCTTACTCTTGTTTAAGAGTTCTTTTGATGATAAATTAGTTATTCACTACTCATTTCTTTTTTTTCCTGTAGATGCGATGCTGCAATTCTTTACAATTTAATTTTTCTTTTATTTATGCTCATGTGTTATGTCATGTGCTTGAACTTCGTTGTCCGGACATGATGCCCATGTAGCTTTTCTCTAACTAGCTTTATAGTAAGACTTTGACGATCTTTGAAGTGAAAATATTTGCGAGTCTTTTTGCTTGTGATACATACCGCATGCGATAGCTTCACTTAAAAGATATGTTCTCTGAATTTTTGGGCTTGTTCCTCGGGGTGGTGGAGAGAGTCTTGATCAACTATCGAGGCGATGTGTTTCTTGCTTGTATAACATAGTCGAAAACATCAAGGTAAACCTAGTAGCTTCATTCTTGTACTATTACATAGTATATGGGGCTTTTATCTTGTAAATGCGAAGTTTTAAAGATTTTCATAGACACGATGACATGAATTGTGTCTGCACTCAGTACCTATTCAAAAAGGAGGTTATGCAATTGTTTAGTGAGCTTCGTTGCTTAATTTTAGCAGCTCACAACTTGTTTGTGAAATGATAGGCAATTTGTTGTTACGGGTTGCCAAACATAAATCTCGTGCAAGAACTTAAGTCGTAGCGGACATTTTTCATGAAGGATAATATTTAGAATTTACTCATAGAGGAGCAATGCAATTTCAGATTTGTTTCCTAGTTTGTTGCTTCTCATTATCTCAAAAGGTGTTAAGACAATGCCCATATGTCAGTAATCGGCTTTACTTCTCAAGTATATGAATTTTCTCAATATTTTCTTCACAAGGTAAGTAATTGTACTAGCCTTTTTTGTATTCCAAAGATGTACATATCCCTTCTCTCTCTCTTTTTGTACTAGCCATGTTCTATCAAAAGCAGTCGATTGTCTTGATATGTAGTAGTATAATCAAGACAGTCAATTGTCGCAAACTCTTCAGAGAAAATTCATAAGCAAAATTGGCGGGTAGTGCTAATTGCAAATCATGTGTGTGTGAGAGGACACCGAGAAGGTGTAGTTTCATTGTCCGCTTGAGCTTATGTCGTTGATTTAACATTCTTGACACAACACACTATAATTCGGAGGGAGTCAACGTTGAGAACTCGCTATTACCTTTCTTTACGGTTGTTAATATATTACACGATTGAGTTACGTCTCTGCATTCTACATTTTGTTTAGTAATTATTGTTGATTTATTGCTATGCATTGAATGAGAATAAACGGAATTTGATTGTGCGAAATATTTGATGATGCAATTGGTGATCCTTTATCTACTCTTGACCAGTTTTGATAATTCGTTTTTTGGATCTGGAATCGTATTAGAGGTATGCTTGAAATGCCTTAGTCAGATTCAACACTATGTTGATGAAAGGCATAGTTGATCATAGATAGTGTTAAAGATTGTAAATCTTGTGCTTTGCTTAAAGCTGATTTTGTGTCCTTGAAGAGCTGAAAGTGTTGGCACCGGCAATATTCTGCTTTTCCAAAGTACACTTTATTAACTTCGGCAATATCACGTTGCATCACCATCATTCCATCATATCAATTATAGTTCTCGCTTCTAGCTCATGCAAATTTTTTGTAAAAGGTTGTTTAGGTTATGTTTAATAAATTTCCCCAATAATTACGTGGTGGAGTTTATTAAATTTCTATAGAATGTGATTGGTTAACTAAGGACCCGCTAGAATGATATTATAATTTGAAATGTTTTTAATCATCACGAGTGGATGTCCTACTTGTGCCTTGGGAAGTAAAATGTTTCGAGATGGCATCGTATTTTAAATTTATTTCATCACAATCTTTCTAGTTAATCCACCAATTTTCAAGATTCTGTACATAACAATGAAATTACTATAACTGTATGATATTTGTTGTTCTATATTGTTGATAGTTTGTTTTATGTGCAACATAGACAAGAAATGCTATATCTGGGACTTACTCAATACCTCGGTCTTCCCCATTGGTTCGTTAACATTGTTAATTCTGTGTATTTCTATTTGGTTTCGGGATGAAGTTCGTCTTAGATTTTTTCTCGACAAAGATAGGTCTTTCTCGACTTAAGTGCCAAAGAAATTAAGAAATGGATGCCTAAGATCGAGGCAATTTGACGAGGGCATAACATTAGTAGTTTCTCCTCTGGTTTCACTCATCCAAGACCAGATCATGCATCTTTTACAAGTAATTAATTGTTTCATAGTTCCATTTCCTTGTACATATTTCTTGATGCATTTCTGACTATTCACCACCTATCTGGAGCAGGCAAATATTGCTGCAGCTTATCTCAGTGCCAGCATGGAGTGGTCTGAGCAGCAGGAAATATTAAGAGGACTAATGTCTTGTACATGCACCTACAAGTTGTTGTATGTCACTCCAGAAAAAATAGCTAAGTAAGTGGAGTGTTCCAAATTGTGGCTTACAAGTCTGATGTGGTTATATTTACATGTGTTCTATCAAGGTATTTGTATAACCGGTAGTGGTTTCCTGAGAACAGGAGTGATGCTCTATTGAGACAATTGGAAAACGTATATTCACGAGGCCATCTTTCTAGAATTGTTATTGATGAAGCTCATTGTGTAGCAAATGATATCCTTCAAGTACTTCAACCTGAGAAGCTCATTGTTAACTAAGGATATGTTAGAATGTTTTCTTTTGGTTGAAGAGATTGATATATATATATATATATATATATATATATATATATATATATTATAACTGCAAATATTTTTTTGTCTGCTGAGTGGATGTCCTATTTACTAGAGAGGTCATGCCGAAATTTTTGTATATTTCGGTGACTTAGTTTTTTGTTGAATTATGATCCAAATTCAGAAGAAGGCTAACTTCGCTTGAGCGAGCGAGGCTCGTCGCCGGGAGGTGAAGTTAGCCCACATTAGGGACGCTGGGGTGTCTTGGGGCGAAGCCTCATGCACTGAATCATTGTTATTTTTGACCTAGGTCATTGCCTTATATATGTTCATCTTGTAAGCCGTCATGAAGTTGATCTCTCCTGTGATTTGTAAACACTCTTGAAAATAGTGAAGTTTGCGTACGGTGTGCGTGGTTTTTACCCTTCGTATTGGAGGGTTTTTCCACGTTAAATCCGGTTCAGATATATGTTATTTACGCTTTTCGTGTTTGGAAAATGGGCTAGTAATTGCTGCTATAATTTGGGTATCAAATTACCAAAATAATGATCGAACTGACATCAATGAAATACAAGCTGGATGGGTGGTCAGTCACCAGGATATATATATATATTTTTTTTGTATAATGGTCGATAAATTGTAATATTTAAAACCCACAATTTAATCATTAAATTAATGGCCCATTTAATTTAAATTAAATTGGTTTTTTCAAGAACTCACTAATTTAATTTAAATTGTGGTACCCACGAATTTAATTGATTAATTTCATCGAGTTAAATTCGTGAACTAAATTCGACAGTTTGCCCATGAATTTAACTTAAATTCGTGGGTTTTGGCCTAAATTCGTGGGTTTTTGGCCCACGAATTTTCCCCTGTTCTTGTAGTGCTAGCTGTGACCGCGGCTACTAGATCTCGCTGATGATTTGTAGTGTTGGGAGCAACAACGTTTGCGGCCGCCTAGGCTACAGCCATCACTGCTGTGGGATCTTGAGGCATGCATGGGGGGTCTGGTGTCTCTGATCATCTGTTATGTCTGCCCCTGGATTCCTTTCTTGGGAATTGCCGGTAGTAGCATCGTTACTGGCTCTAACCATGAACACACATCGATCTGTTCGGCTGCTGCTCTGGTTGCTACGAGCATCGCTTTCGCTATCACTCTCCGTCTCGACGTACTTGAGAACGCTGGGTTCCATAGGGTCAAAACCTATAAAACACACCTCTCACGTGTGGATCCCAAGAGTAGGACTCGGTAAAGCCGATGTGCATTAGATCTCCGTTTGGTCCCCATCGATAGAATATGGTTCCGAAAGCAATCTCAAATCCAACCGTGGGTGCTTGGTCGATGGCGATGATCGAGCGGAAGTTGTTGCGGGAGTTGATGTCGAATACTCTGATGTGAGCGTGCACCGAAAACATGCTTGACCTACATGCTTGATCTGCAAAAACAGTAGAAGGCCCATTCCTGGCACGTCAGCTATCAAAGGTTAGATCTCGACAATAAACTTGTGATTACGGGTACTTTTGGTTTAACAAAGTCAAGCATGAAGACAGTGGCACATGATGTATGTAAGTTTAGGCCCTCGAATGGAGTAATACCCTACGTTCTGTGTGAATGATATATGAACTTAGTATATCGATTATCGAGTAGAGAGCAATGTGTCTAGCCCTAATTACAATGAAGATTGGATCAAAACAATGGCTAAATTATGACTAAAGGTTAACGAAGCGTGGTCCGTCGGCTCCTAGTTGCTCTACATCTTCTTTGTCTCTTTTTTTTGAAGATGCCTACCCCTACCTTATGTAGTCGGGGTAGCCTTACTTCAAGTTGAATTGTAGTCAGCTTGAGATAAGAGATCGTAGCTGATGAGGAGTCTATTGTCGTGTCGATCTTCGCAGTATATCCAAACTTCCCTGGATACCAGGTGTACTCGAGTTGGTTTCTTCATAACGGGAAAATGATCGAGTCTTTTTTTAGTATTGAGATATCCCCTCCGTGTATATCATATCCATAGAATTGGGCTCGTAATATTCAGAGTTTTCAGATGCTTGCTTGAGCATATATGATATATTCTTCGTGTTTTCGATACGTGCTCATACCCCATATTTAGATATTCGACAGATGACAGATTTATTCTACCAAATTTTACTGAAATCTAGTGTTATTAAAATTTAATCATCAAATTGATTAACAATGTTTTAGCTAAAGATGACAAGAAAATGAAATAAGAGAAACTTACCAAAGTTTAGTAGTATAGTAAATACTTGCTATTTGATCAAGTTTATCGATTAGACAAGCATTAGGGACCGTTGAAAACAAACAGACATTGATCAAGTCTATCGATTAGACAAGCATTAGGGACCGTTGAAAACAAACAGACATTGATCAAGTCTATCGATTAGACAAGCATTAGGCACCGTTGAAAGCCAACAAACAGTCCCTTTCTAGCCGTGCGAGTAAAAGGCTTCTTCTCCTTGTGCAATAGTAATTCTGTACTATTGCCGTGGGCTCGGCTTAAGACACACTCTAACTGTGGGCCTAATTCTGTATACTGTTACAGTTGACGTCAAATGTGGCTTAACACAGGCTTTCAGTATGGGCATAGCTCTGTGGTCTAATCACGGGCCAATAGCAGATCAACAGTCCAAGTACAAGAAATGACCTAATCCAGGTTTTAAATATCGTCGACAATCGAGCACATATTGTGATTATTGACGGGATGGTGCCAGTCTGATATTTAAAACCGATTCAGTTCAAATTTAAATTTTAAAAAATAATGAATTTGGAAAAATTATTAAAACGTGTTAAAATTTTTTGAAATTTTTTGTGTGAGGTCCTAAGGTAATGCTAATGATTCTGTAAAATGTTCAGATGATTATGAGATCTGTGTATTTTTTAAAATTCTAATAATGCTACTATCTTTGCATATGCTCTTCAGTTTTTGATTTTCTAGCGGCACTAAATCAAGTCTAATGTTTTTAAAAATTTTGTGTGAGGTACTGAGGCAATGGTAATGATTTTTAATTTTTTTTAGATAATTAAAAAACATGTGTATTTTTTTAAAAATTCTGACAGTACTATTGTCTTTGTATATACTCTTTTGTTTTTTATTTTCTATGGACAGTAAATGAAGTCTAATATTTTTGAAATTTTAATACATGATCCTTGGGCACTCTTTATGGTATCATTAAAATTTAAGAGTATGATCAAGGTAAATTTTTATAAAAATCTGATAGTGTCTCTGTTCTTTTTCATTAATTGTTGTTTTAATTTTCTAGAAGTACTAAATGCATTCAAAAATTGGTGAAATTTGACTGAGGTTTTTTTATAGATTAATCCGAATTTATTCATATTTTCTACAATTTCTTCTAATTTTTTGTATTTTTTCTTGATTTATTTCAATTTTCCTTGGGTGTGCCAAAAAAATGAATAAAATCGCTCAAAAATAAAAAAATCAAACAAAATCGGTTGAAAATCAGTGAAAATTGCTCAAAAAATCTGTAAAATAGGTTGATTTTTGATTTTTTTTTTGGCCATTGTTTAACCGATGAGTTCAAATTTTCTGATTTCAAATTTTTTCGGTTTCTATAGATTTTTTACCGATTTTTGCTGATTTTTAAAAATAAAAAATCTTTTGAAAATCGAAAATTTGATATTGTGAGCCTTTTGAGGAGTGAGTGAAAGAAACTGACCGATCACATCTGCAGTTTGTCCTGATGGTTGGGAAAATGTTTGCCTGTTTTGGTTCATGTGGTTTGCCCAACTCACACTAATCAATGTTGTACCTAAGACTTCACCGGTTTAAGTTTAGAACGGTACATTCCAGTGCCGTTCCAGGCTGATGTACTATTTTGGTTTATATAATAAACTAGTAATAATAGCGCGCTACGCTGCGCCGTTCTGCAGAGTCGATAGGACCCGTCGGTAAATCCATAGGGGTCGTATTTTCGGTTTTCATATTTGTTTAAAAAAATAGGTCGTTAGCTATAAACCTTCAAAGAATCTACGTTAGGACCCGCCAGCGAATCTATGAGTCGCTATAAATCTCTGGACGAATATATGTTTTTTTAAAAAAAACCGCGGTTATGACCCGTTGGCAAATCCATAAGTTGTTATAAACCTTCGACGAATCCGTGTTTTTTTTATACGTGTTTTATTTAGAAAATTGCGGTTGAATCCGTGTTTTTTTTTTGTTTTTTATGTTTATTAAAAAAATGAGTCGTTAGGATCCGCCGGCGAATCTACGGGTCGCTATAAATCTTTGGACAAATCTACTTTTTTTTAAAAAAAACCTACGGTTATGACCTGTTGGTAAATACACAAATTGTTATAAACCTTCGACGAATCCGTGTTTTTTTTGTCAATGCGTGTTTTATTTAGAAAATTGCGGTTGAATCTGTGTTTTTTTTGTTTTTTTAAAAGAAAAGTGTGGCCGTTTTTTTATGTATTTCCTTTTTTAAAAGGTTTTTTCGTTTTTTGTTTTTTTGTGTTTGTTAAAAAAATAGGTCGTTAGGACCTGTCGGCGAATCTATGGGTCGCTATAAATCTTCGGACGAATCTACATTTTTTTAAAAAACCCGCGGTTATGACCTGTTGGCAAATCCATAAGTTGCTATAAACCTTCGACGAATCTGTGTTTTTTTTGTGACGAAAACATTTTTTTCGGGTTTTTTTGGTGACGAAAACATTTTTTTCCAGGAAAAACGGAGAAAGGACCTGAACGTAAGAAGCAGGGACCTGTTTGTTATTTTTTTGGACCTGTTCGCTATCCTGAAAAATTAGAAAATGGTTTGTTCGCGATTTGAACTTAACGGGAGGCTTTCCTATAAAATACCGCGCCAGGGACCCAAACGTGAAGGGAAAAAATTATTTTCGTCTCACAAAAAATCGCGAAGGACCTATCCGTAATTCGAAGAATGGGGGGCTGTTTGTTAAAAAAATGGGTCGTTAGGACCCGTCGACGAATCTATGGGTCGCTATAAATCTTCGGACGAATCTACATTTTTTTTAAAAAAACCCCGCGATTATGACCCGTTGGCAAATCCATAAGTTGCTATAAACTTTCGACGAATCTGTGTTTTTTGGTGACAAAAACATTTTTTTCGGGAAAAACAGAGAAAGGACCTGAACGTAAGAAGCAGGGACCTGTTTGTTATTTTTTTGGACCTGTTCGCTATCCTGAAAAATTAGAAAAGGGCCTGTTCGCGATTTGAATTTAACGGGAGGCTTTCCCGTAAAATACCGCGCTAGGGACCCAAACGTGAAGGGAAAAAAATTATTTTCGTCTCACAAAAAATCGCGAAGGACCTATTCGTAATCCGAAAGAATCTATCCGTAATTCGAAGAAATAGGGGGCTTTTTTGTAAAATCACGTGGGGGGACAGCTGGCTCACTGGGCTCTCGGCAATCCCTTCGCTTATAATGGGTGCAACCATGTGTTTTGTAGTTTGTATATGAATATATTTTTTTATTTAGTTATAACCTTTTATTGACAGTTTCGATTCACGTGAAGTTTTCACTAGTAGCTTATTGACAATGAGAGCTACATATTGACATAAGTCTTGACACATAAATCAGATTTTACTATCCGTATATATAAATGTTACTATTAGTATATATTGATTTTACTACCATATCAGAGGTGCAGACTGACCGAAGTTTCCTGAACGGCGCCAACTTGTACTGTCTGAATTGATCAATTGATGGAACCTGGCACACATACCCCGAGGGTAAGTACAATAATAAAGCTATCTATTTACTCTATTTTTTATCTATATTATCTAGAACTTGTACAATAGCTATCTCTAAAAGCTAGCTCTAGATACTATGCATTAACTATTTTTTCTCTCTTGTACATAACTAATCTAACTATGCTTCCGTGTGATGTTTACTACTAAATAAGAGTAAGCTCTCTTCTCTTTTTTCACTCTTTTACATAGGATAAAACTAACTGGGTGTGCTAAGGGTAAGTTGAAGTGGTCTTATTGTACATGCCATGCAATCGCGCACAATAAAACTCTGGTTTTGCCTTAAAAGAAAAAACCGTGGCTTTACTTAAAAAAAAATCAACAGTTCATCTTCTTTGCCCAGCTTAATCCAGAATGACATCACCAGTCCTTTCATTAAAGACTCCAATTATTATGCTCAATCCAGGGCATCTTCGTAATCTCTTACTGCCATTGGTCTAGCCACTACTGCCTGCTTAGACTATTCCCAGTGTATGGTAACATACCTATTTAATGCATGCCGCATAAGCATTTTTGATGATGTGGCAAGAGAGTTAAGAGGGAAGAGAAGAAAGCTGTATCTTGATGAAGATACCACTTGGGCACAAAATCATAGATATTGAAACTTGAATCATCTAAGTGGCTTACAATTCATACTCTCATACACATCTAACATTTAATTATCTTGTGGGGACTAAGAAACAATCCATGATATCATACATTGGAATAGTTGTATCTTCTATAATATCATATGACATAGCAGTTTTGGATATTGTGACAAGATACAATGCACTGTGAATAGCCTTACTGCCATAGTTCAAGGCTATAAATTTTCCTGAGATTTTAGAAATCTTGGCTAAAATTTTGGCTTTTGGTTGGTGCTGAGATTCCAAATCTTGGCAGGATAAAAAAATTAAAATTTTCAAATTGCACAGTGATTTCAAGAAATTTTAGAAGTTTCGGTCTTTTGGACCGAGATGATCATAAATTTGACCAATTTTCATGCTTTTATGACTGTATTTTGCACCAAATTTTTTTTTGTGAATTTTAATGCCTTTTATGAGGACTACATGTGAAATTTTGCAAAAAAACATATACATAAAAGACCTTGATATGAGTTAGAGAGAGTATAGCAGCAGTCGGCACATCTAGCAACAACACTTAGACATGAAGAATAAGTCATGAATAAGAGAAATCCAAATATGAACTTAATTTAAATTCACATGCACCTATATAAGCTTCAAGAAGTGCACATACACATTTTGACATTCTTGGTGTTCCACAACCACATGTGCCTCATGCCATAGCTCAATTCGCAAAATGGGTATCACAATGTGCCATATAAACTTACCATATAGGTGAATTTTAATGACTATTTAGCTAGAGGAAGCAGAGGAATTGATAAAGTCATCACGCCCTTTGCGCCAAGAGTGATACACATGTTATAATGGACGGGTGGAAGGGTATGGTTACGTCAATAGTAGTTTGATGCGAATTCACTTCTTACTATATGTCGGCTCTATTTCTACACAAAATCCTTTATATACAGATAGGCAAACACGATCGGAAAATAAAAAAGAACAATTCCGTAGTCAGGTAGGAAGTAAATCTCCGGTTCTCCACTACATGCTATCCACGACAAGCAAGTAATAGGTGATGACATTACTACTAATTATTAGTCCAAGTGAGAGGAAGTCAGGAGTGTTTCTACACTCACTGAAAGTTCCTTAGCCCTTAGCTCTATTTGGAACGGCCGAGCGGAGCATTTTATTAGAAAATTTTCAAGCAAGTGCACTGTTTCATATAAAAATCATGAGAAGTTTCTGTGTTTTTAGATAGATCCTTAGTTTTATGTGCAAATACTTAATATTTTGCATTCAAATAAATAGGAAATATAGATAAATACTTGCATGATTTTTTCATATATTTTTTCAATTTTTTTCTAGCCTCAAGAGACCATTTCATAGGGGTTGAAAAAGGTTGAAATTTTGGTTTTGCCGGCCTAAAAAATACCAGATTTGAAATTTGGTTTTGAATTTTAGCTGGATTTTAGTCGAAATTCCAAAATCTTGCCAAAATTTCAGATTTCGATCACCTCCGAGATGTGATCCGAAAACAAAATTTGTACCCTTGGTACCCTTTGCCTTTTCCACTGCAAATTTGCAGGACCCAACGCTAAGAGAGTTTTTTTATCATCCTTAGGAGGTAATCCTTAAGAGGTACCACTAAATTACACTTAAACTTTTATTACTTCTTGGTGCTAATTCAATGGATAGTTTGGCACCTCCTAAGGATGTTAAAAAATCTCATCAAATTATCCTTAAACACTTTGTATCTCCACCATGTAAACTTTTAATATATTTTTATGCTAACTTAATAGATAACGTACCTTTGGAAGATGTTAAAAAGTCTCCAATGCCAAAGTTGCAACCCCAAATCTCACTCACCTGTCTGCCAAGCCAAAGAGCAGAGCAAATCTGACGCCTTGTTGTACCGGCATCTCATTCCCACACATTTTGCTTATTTTAGGCAGAAAAAGGCAGGCTTACTTGTATCTCTGAACGCCTCAGTGCTGTCCGAGAAGGGAAGGAGACCTGAATAAGCAGCAACTTGGCTTGGTTGAGCTAGAGATGGTGTCCTATTGCACTGCATTGCATTTTGCAAAAAGTTATCATACGAAAGCGTCAGACCTTCCTTTCCAGAACACGATAGATCGATAATGGGGGCTCATTATTCCGGCGTCGCGCGCGCCTCGCGTGAAAGCGACGCTCTTCACATCTTTGATCAACCTGCAGCTCCATGCAGGGCGATCGATCGATCTAGCTAACTATTGCACATAGGTTAGACTGGCCAGGTAAAGTTTTGTTGCAACTTGCTGCAGGTATCAGGGTGTACATTCATCTTGTAAAGGAGTTTGAGCCAGGTGAAACAAAGCTTCCTTTTGCCATCGGCAAATGGATCAGCAGCTCTGTGCTCTGAAGTGGACAACGTCGTGTGGATAAATGCTTGCGCGCCGCACGCGAATCATGCTGGTTCCCCTGATTCTGCAACGACGATTAGTGGATTCCAATCCATGCAAGTGCTTCAGGTCATGACATTTCCTAATCGATTTGATCAGCAGGTTATCATAGTGCTTATGATCTCCTCGTCCTCGTGAGTCATGATAGAGTATGTATGCAACTTGCTGATATCTCCTCATGATAGAGTTTGGTGTCCATTTTGGTTTTGCACTTAGAAGTATGAGTAGCAGTACAAGGTTTTGCTATTTGCCTAGTGTGAACCAATACATAAGGGCTGAATATTTAGTGCACCGTATCACTTTACATGTGGATCAAGATATCAGCCAACAAGTGGATCGCCAGAAAGAGAGCTTCTCATAATGCATGTGTAACTAAAAGCAGGATACTAGTGTTGTCAAGAAAAGTAATCAAAGGATAACGGCATGCAGTTGAAGTTTTTATCTTGAATGTGCCCGATTTGTTGTTCAAGCCTGATAGTCCTTGATTGTTTTGTTTTTCCCACTCTGGAACTGTATAGTCCAGCGTTGTTAAAACTTTCTTCTCTTCTTTAATGTAAGGTAGAGTTCCTGCCATTCTTTCCAGAGAAAAAAATAGCATATAAAAAGGAGAAGAAAGATAATTTAGCATTAGCCAGAAACAAAAAAACTAGGAAGGGGTGTCTGTATGATGGCAAGTCTGTAAATGATGGCAGGTCTGTAAATGATGTAACCATGGATGCACCACATCGAGAAATTACTTAGGTTCAATCAAATTGCCAAACTTCTTTCTGGATAATACTTCGTTGTGTTTTCAACAACGAAACAAGATAAAGGTAGTGCTCTAGGAAGCAGATAGTCATCCATAAACAATGTATAGTAGTGTTTATTGGTGGTATAGTCTCTTAAGATTGACAAGCCAATTCTTTCTATCAGACGATAAGCCCTAAAAGTTTGATCAGTCTAGTCCCTATAACACCATAAATCAAGAGTTGTGGCATGGCAGCATGTTCTGTCCTTTCAGCCTTTTATCTGTCTACCTTGCGAGCACTCTGCATCTATGGCTTCCTGGTTAATTGCTCTAGGCTTTAAGCTGTAAAGGGAATGTTCGAGTTACCAAAAAGCAACAAGTGGCACTATAATTCTCAGTGGAGTCTGAATCCAAGTCCATGAGAGAATTCTGGGTGACGAACATACATGCATTTGTACAAGTAGTATTGTAACTGTGATGTGGTGTTCATGAAGGAACTTTCGATGAGTGAATCTTTTGTCACAAGTATGCTAAGCTTTCCAGTGTACTTATATAACAACAGCACTCAAGTTTGCCGCACTTGGCAATGTGATGCCTGGTTCAAGTTTATCCAGTTGGTTGCAACAAGGAAACCACCAACCCATGTCAGCTCAGGCACAAAATTTGGAACCGCTTTTTTGGAACACACAAAAGCTTTCCGTGTCATTGCATTGAGAAGAAAGAAATTACAACCCAAAGAGGGAGCACCAAATCAAAGCACAGCATTTGGAATCGAATTACTTGATCTTGGATTTTTAAACAACGGCACACACTGTCTCATGTCTCTTTCAAGCTACTACAACATACAAGGTGGAGGAATAGCAAAACACAACACTCTCTGATGAACAGAGAGGTAGAACTAGAACAAATCGGTGTAGTAGCTCAATCAAACATAACAAAACAAAAATGCCACCCTTCTGGTTATTATACTCGGACGTGTTTGTGTTAGGGTTAGCACGGCAAAACAGGAGACAAGATTTTAACATGAAAAAACTCTAGGAAGGAGGAAAAAACCACGTGAGACAATCTACTGTAATATCTCAATGTTACATATACATAGGGGGTGGCTTATATAGTCAAAAGGGTCTGAATTGTAGATAATTTAGACTCATATAGAGATATCAAGTATATCTCTAATAATCCTATTTGGATATTTGAGTTATCTCTAACAAATCTCCTTTAACTTAAAACCCATGATGAAAATGTCTCCGAAAAACCCCCAAAGAGTAATAAAGCATCATGAATATCAAGTACGTTAAAAGTCCAAAGGGCTACTGAACAAGAAAGACTGAAACAGTTAATCTAAACACTTGTAGTGCAAAAGATAAAGACTAGAATAGTCTTATCTAAATGCTTCTTATAAAGCAAAATTGAGCAAACCACTAGAAAATCATGAGAAAAACTAAAACAGTCAATCAAACACATAGCTATTAACAAATCAGCTCAGCCACCCTTCTGCAACGGCCTCTATGCCGGCCGCTTTTCAGCGACTGTCCTTTGGGCTCAGCTGACCTCCGTGCCGACCCTCCGCTTGCCGGCGCTCCTGCGACGCGCCAGCCGCCCCGTCCTCTGGCTGGCGCTCGCCCGCTCATCCTCTTCTGCTCACGCCGCCTGCGACCAGCTCCTTCGATCGCTCGATGCTCGACAACCTCTGCTGCGCCATCGCCGCTCTGGGCTGCACCTCCGTGCCAGTCCACCCGCCTTGCTGAACCAGCATCCTGCCCCTGTGCCGAAGCCAACAAGATCCCACAACAGGGTTTTAATCCTTCCGGCTTCAATTCCGAAGCCACTCCAGCTTCTCCGGCTTCTGGCTTTTGGGCCTTCTTTCTTATGTTTGGGGCTGTGTTTCAGCTTTAGACCAAAAGTCTTCTCAAATAGTATAATTGCAAAGCAATTGAAAAGCTAAGCCACAGTAAAAATATCCTAAAAAGTTGCAGCTACTGACGAGTTTTTCAGCTATGACTTTGTTCAACCGCCTCCCACCTCGTTCGCTCCATCTCCCCGACCTCCGCCGCCCCACCTCACTACCTCCACGTCAACTCCCTGCTCGATCGCCGCTGTGCATTGCTAGGTTGCTACCTTCTCGCTCGGTTGCCTCCTCAAAAGCTACAGCTACAGCAACCAGTTTGCCAAATGGTATAAAAAGAAAAGTCACGGCCACTACTGATTGCTTCTGATCCGACAAATCAAAAACTTTTTCATTTCAACCGTAGCCCCCCAAACAGGCTCTTAATCTATGAAGTTTGCCGCTTACTTTTATTGCTCCCTTGGAATAATATTGGTGGTTCTTTCTAGCAACTTCTTCAGTGTTTGATGGTGTATGGGTTTTTCTGTACAAACTGAGGTTCAAATGAGAGCCGTTCAAGTGGGTATGAGGAAAGGATTTCTTTCCAGCACCAAAAAGGCAGATTTCTTTTGTAATTCAGATTGTCATGTCTATTATTGGCGGATTTCTTTTGTAATCTAGACTGTTGTGCTTATTATTGGTAGAAAAAGGCAGATTTCTTTTGCAATTCAAGTTGTCATGTCTATTATTGGGAGATTTCTTTTGTAATCCAAATTATTGTGTTTATTATTGGTAGTATTTATGCAGGATTAATTATTGGTCATTTCCTTCGATGTTTTATCGTCTATTAATCTTGGTCGTTTTCTTTGACGTGTCATCGTCTATTAATCATTGGCCATTTTCTTTGCCGTTTCATTATCTATTAATTATTGGTCATTTCTTCGATGTTTTATCACCTTTTAACCATTAGAGTTTTCTTCGGCGTTTCATCATTTATTATTTTAAAAAATCAATGTCAATTGAGACAACTAAATTTGGTGTTTATTCACCGTTTGAATACGTTGCAATTTTAGATCGCTTGCGCGACCATTATAGAGGTTTTGGTAATGTTAATTCTTAAGAATTTGATGACACCCTACCAGTAGCATTATACTCTTTAGAGTTTTACTAGTGAAAGTTTTGTTTCAACGTCAGTTTAAGATAAAGGTTCAAAGTACAAAAAGGAGTTTGTTTCTGCGTAGATACCACAACGTTGTTTGGTTATCCTTACTCGATATGAGAAGTCTACTACAATTTATATTCCGTTGATATCACGCGAGTTTTTCTTCATCTTGATATTTTTACAGGAGCAGTTTCAACCATGTCATAGAATTTCAGTATGCAGTTTATCGTGCATGGTGGCTACACGTACAAGTTGCTCTTTTAATGAGCATTATTTGCCGAATTTTATGTTTCAGAAGGAGCGTGTTAAAAATCTATGATATGAGTTCTTCATTACCTATCAAGCACCACATGTGATGTCTTAGATTATGCCATTTGATGATTGAATGTTTGTTTCAGGAGATCAGTTGCACAGACTCAGACTTTATTAGGGTTATGAATTATTGAACACCCAGATTTCTTCGTGTGCTTTGTTGATAGTAGTGTATTTGGATTAATTTTTTTGGTCTTTCTCATGACCTACGAGTGATTTGCTCAATTTTGTTTCATAAGAAGTTTTTGGATAAGACTATTATAGTCTTTGTCTTTTGTACTACAAGTGTTTGGATTGACTGTTCCAGTCTTTCTTATTCAATAGTTCTTTGGACTTTTAATGCATTTGGTATTCATGGTGCTTTCTTACCCTTCAGGATTTTCGGAGACATTTTCATTATGGACTTTGAGTTAAGGGGAGATTTGTTAGAGATAATTTAAATATCCAAATATAGTTGTTAGAGATATACTCAATATATCTATAGAAGTCCAAATTATCAAGAACTCAACTCTTTTAGCTATATAAACCACTCCATGTATATGTAACATTGAGAGATTATAGTGAATTGTCTCTTATGATTTTTTTCTTCTATCTTGAGATTTTTCTACGTTAAAATTTTGTCTCCTGTGCTAACCCTAATAGTTTGGAACATAGGAATTTTGTAGGAACTTTGAGAAAACATTACAATTCCTCCAAAATTTCTAGCAGAAAACCTCCATTCCAAATGGATCGTTGTGCGCACGTCGTAGACTATTAGTTCAGAGATCTTAAGCAAACAATTAATACTTGGATGACGACTTCTCCTTTCAGAGCCAAATTATTGTAGTTTCAGTCCGTCAAACTGCAGTAGCTCCACGTCCATTGGAGGATGACCTCACGCCATCCGCTTTCTTGCACTCTACATCGTCTCCAGCACCGGCGATCTCCACGGCCGCCTCCCCGCTTGCTCCATATCCCTTGGAGGCCACCGGCAGCGCCGTCTTGGCGTCCCCTCCTTGTGTTAACAAGGAAGTTTAGATCATGAAGATTGTAGAAGATTGTATTATGTACGCCTTGGTTGTTGTCATAGATAATGTATACTATGTATAGAATAGGATCTGATATTTTTGGCAACAATCATACGTGTTTTCCTCTATGTAACCTCCTAGCGATTCAGCCTGGCCTTATAAATAAAACTAACGTGGCCTCGAGATGAGGTGACAACGCTTCCACAAACACATATGGTATCGCTTCATGGTATTAGAGCCAACCTCTGAAAATCTCATCTATGGCGAACAACGCGTCCTCCTCTACTGCGCTAGGATTGAACTCATCTCTTGTTCATTTGGTAACAGAGAAGTTGACAAAGAGCAATCACATGCTCTAGAAGGCCCAGGTTCTTCCGGCTTTGCATGGCGCTCAACTAACTAGGTTCCTGGATGGAACTATCAGTCCTCCTCTTGAGATGGTGGTCACCAAATTCGGTGATAAGGACGTTTAAGAAGCCAATCCTGAGTACATCAAGTGGGTAGCCTTGGATCAACAAGTCCTTGGTTACCTCTTCTCCTCTCTGTCACGAGAGGTTGTTGCTCATGTCGCCTCGATGACAAAGGCATCTCAAGTATGGAAGGCAATAGAAGATATGTCTGCCTCACAGATCCATGCTCGAGGAGTTAATACTCGCATGGCTCTTGCTACTTCTCAGAAGGGTACAATGACTATCCCTGAGTACTTCGGCAAGATGAAAGGCTATGCTGAAGAGATGGTTGCATTAGGAAAGCCACTCGATGATGAAGAACTCGTCTCCTACATCCTCAATGGCCTCGACATCGATTACAATCCTCTCGTATCAACCATCTTGGGACGTGTGGAACCCATCTCGGTTAGTGAACTATATACTTTGTTGCTAACATTTGAGAACAGGATGGATGTTCTTCAGGGGGGCATACACTCCCAAAGCTCGGCAAATTCAGCTGGTCAAGGTCGAGGAGTTTTCCAGCACGGTCGTGGTGGTCGTAATCGCGACAAGGGCCATGGTGGTCGCAGCAACCGCGGTGGTCGTGGCGGCAATTTAAGGAAGAACGACAATCGCCCACGCTGTCAGTTATGTGATAAACCGGGTCACACAGCTATTGACTGTTGGCACCGTTTTGATGAATATTATGTTCCAGAAAAGAGGACTGCTGCCATTGCCATCGCATCCAATGGAGTGGACACAAATACAGGTGCTATTGATCATATTACCAACGATCTTGAAAAGCTAGCCGTCCGTGACAAGTACAACGGTGGCGATCAGATCTATACTGCTAGTGGTGCAGGTATGGGCATTAAACACATTGGTCACACTATTGTTCATACTCCATGTCATGATCTTTATCTTAACAATGTCTTACATGTCCCAAAAGACCAAAAGAATTTTGTCTCGGTTCATCGCCTTGTCACTGATAATCAAGCCTTTCTTGAATTTCATCCAAATTATTTTTTGATTAAGGATCAGGTAACGAAGAGGGTTCTTCATCGAGGAAGATGTGAGGGTGGCCTGTACCCGCTCTCACCCTCTCCTACCGGCTCAAATAAATAGGTGTGGAGTGTCACCAAACCATCTCTGTCAAAGTGGCATAGCCGGCTAGGTCATCCAGCTCTTCTAGTCGTTCAACAAGTCATCAATATGAATAATCTCCAGTGTTCCTTTGAGTCCAATAAAGAAAAAGTTTGTGATGCCTGCCAACAGGCAAAGAGTCATTAGTTACCCTATTCCAAATCAACTAGTGTGTCACATTTTCCTTTGGAACTAGTGTTCTCTGATGTATGGGGTCCTGCACTTGAATCTATAGGGAGACATAACTATTATGTTAGTTTCATTGATGACTATAGTAAGTTCACTTGGATCTATTTGCTCAAGCGCAAATATGAGGTGTTTCAAAAATTTCTTGAGTTCCAAAGTCTTGTTGAACGACTCTTTAGCAGGAAAATTATTTCCATGCAAACCGATTGGGGAGGCGAGTATGAGAAATTGAATTCCTTCTTTAGAAAAGTTGGCATATCACACCAAGTTTCTTGTCCTCATACTCATCAACAAAACGGATCAACTGAAAGAAAACATCGACATATAGTTGAAGTTGGCTTAGCCCTCCTTGCTTACACATCCATGCCTTTGAAATTCTAGGACGAGGCATTCCTCGCTGCTACATATTTAATTAATCGAACACCTAGCAAGGTGATCCAGTCAAAGACTCCCTTGGAGCGCTTATTTCGTGTTAAGCCAAATTATTCATCTCTTCGTACCTTTGAATGTGCATGTTGGCCTAATCTCCGTCCTTATAATACTCGCAAACTCCAATTTCGTTCCAAACAGTGCGCCTTCCTTGGTTACAGTAACATGCATAAAGGTTTCAAGTGCCTAGATATTTCAACAGGGAGGATTTATATCTCTCGAGATATTGTTTTCAATGAGGAAATATTTCCCTTCTCAAAACTCCATTCTAATGTCGGGGCACGCCTTCGGACCGAGATTCTTCTTCTCCCTCCTACTCTGTTAAATTCTTTTGATAATGGAGGTGAACACATAGGTGATCAATTATTTAATGCTCCTGCTAATTCTGCTAATCAACATGAAAATCTTGCAAAATAAAGTTCATTGCAGGGAGCTAGAGCTAGCACTGAAAATTTTGAGGCAGGCTCTCCCGTCTAGACTCAATCCGAAAACATCAGCGACGCCGGACTCAATCGAATCATCAGCGACGCCGGACTCTTCACCGAATGTGCATTCCATGGGAACCTCAGCGACGCCGGACCATGCGGCTGGTGCGTTTCCAACGTCTGCTGCGCCGGACTCTTCATCGAATGTGTATTCCATAGGAACCTCAGTGACGCCAGACCATGCGGCTGATGCGTTTCCAACGTCTGCTGCGTCGGACTCTTCATCGAATGTGCATTCCATAGGAACCTCAGCGACGCTGGACCATGCGACTGGTGCATTTACAATGTCTGCTGCGCAGCATCGGCCAGTAACCAAGCTACAACAAGGAATTGTTAAGCCAAAGGTATTCACTGATGGAAGAATTAGATATGGTTTCTTTACCTCAACTGGAGAACCTTAGAATTTACAGGAAGCCTTTGACAATAAAAATTGGAAGAATGCAATGGATGCTGAATATTTAGCGCTCATGAAAAACAAAACCTGGCACTTAGTACCTTCAAAACCAGGTATGAATTTAATTGATTGTAAATGGGTCTATAAAATTAAAACAAGAGTTGATGGAACAATAGACAGATATAAAGCTAGATTGGTTGCAAAGGGCTTTAAACAAAGATATGGCATTGATTATGAAGATACCTTTAGTCCTGTAGTGAAAGCAGTCACTATCAGGCTTGTTTTATATATTGCTCTCTCCAGAGGATGGAATCTTTGCCAGTTAGATGTGCAGAATGCGTTTTTACATGGTGTTCTAGAGGAAGATGTGTTCATGAAGCAGCCTCCAGGATATGAAAACAAAACTATGATGGATTATGTGTGTAAGTTGGATAAATCTCTATATAGACTGAAACAAGCACCAAGAGCCTGGTATTCTAGACTCAGTGAAAAATTACAAGATCTTGGCTTTCGTCCTTCCAAGGCAGATACCTCCTTGTTTTATTATAGTAAAGGAAACATCACTATATTCATGCTTATCTATGTTGATGATATAATTGTTGCAAGTTTGTCTACAGAAGCAACTGCGGCTCTTCTTCGAGATCTCAAAATGGAGTTTGCACTTAAAGATCTAGGCGATCTTCACAATTTCTTGGGCATTGAGGTCCAAAGAACACAGGAAGGTATTCTCCTGACACAAGAAAAATATGTTACTGATATACTTAAAAGAGCAAATATGTTGAATTGCAAACCGGCGAATACACCCATGTCAACATCAGAAAAACTCTCTGCACAAGGAGAGATGCTTGGTCCTGAAGATTCTACAAAGTATAGAAGTATTGTTGGTGCTTTACAATATTTAACTTTGACAAGGCCTGATATTTCATTTTCAGTTAACAAGGTATGTCAATATTTGCATTCTCCAACCACGTTACACTGGAAAGCTATTAAGAGAATTTTGAGATATTTAAAACATACTTTGGGTATCGGTTTACACATATGTAAATCGTTGTCTATGCATGTCAATGCATTTTCTGATGCAGACTGGCAGGTTGTTCTGATGATAGAAAGTCAACTGGAGGTTTTGCTGTATTCTTAGGGAAAAATCTAATATCCTAGAGTGCACGAAAACAAGCTACAGTGTCAAGGTTCAGCACTGAAGTAGAGTATAAAGCAGTAGCCAATACCACAACTGAAGTAATGTGGATACAAACTTTGCTCAATGAGCTAGGCATCAAAAGTCCTCTTGCTGCCAGATTATGGTGTGATAATATTGGCACTACTTATCTCTTAACAAATCCAGTTTTTTATGCGCGGATTAAACATATTGAGGTAGATTATCATTTTATCAGAGAAAGAGTAAGTAAAAAATTATTGGACATCAAATATGTACCTACAGGTGATCAGATTGCAGATGGATTCACAAAACCTCTCTCCGTGAGACAACTTGAAGAATTTATACACAATCTCAACTTGAGAAAGTTGTGATTGAGGGGGCTGTTAACAAGGAAGTTTAGATCATGAAGATTGTAGAAGATTGTATTCTGTTCGCTTTGGTTGTTGCCATAGATAATGTATACTATGTATAGAATAGGATATGATATTTTGGCCAACAATCATACGCGTTTTCCTCTATGTAATCTCCCAGCGATTCAGCCTGGCCTTATAAATAAAACTGACGCGACCTCGAGATGAGGAGACAACGCTTCCACAAACACATCTGGTATCGCTTCACCTTGTGCTTGCCCCAGAGAAAGGAGTAGAGCCCGATCACGATCAGCACGGCGCCGACGACTCCCCCGAGGTATATCTTCTCGGCGAGGATGAAGGACCCCATGACGGCGACGATGATGATCATGAGCGGGCTGAACGCCGAGGCGAACACCGGCCCGTTCTTCTGGATCACTAGCCCCTGGACGTAGTACGCGATGCTCGACGTCACGATGCCCTGAAATTAACAGCACATCGATCAAGAACTCCTCGTCAGAATGTGTCCGTTGTTAAAGAGGTCACGGAGATTCGATCATTCGAGGGGTATGGAGAGCCAACGTACGGCGTAGGCCGCGGCGAGGAGGTTCATGTCGAAGCCGATGGTCCAGACGGAAGTCTGACGCTCCATGACGAAGGTGACCACGGTGGCCTGCAGCGTGCCGACGAAGCAGATCAGGGTGGTCAGCGAGAGGTGGGCCGAGTACCGCTTGATGGTGTGCGTCTGCAGGATGAAGAGGGAGGCCCAGGCGAGGGTGGCGATGATGACGAAGAGCGAGCCGAGGAACCAGTCCCTGCCGGTGGGGTCGACGGCGGCGATGGAGGCCTCCGACCCGCCGTGGCCGCCGGGCTGCACGTGCCTGGTCCACGCCATCTCAATGAGCGGGCCCTTGTAGAGGGTCATCAGCATCGCGCCGGCCACCGTCACCAACGTCCCGGTGATCTTGGCCTGGCACCTCACCTTCTTGAGGTCCACCTTCTCCATCCTAGCGTACGTCACAATCAAATAGCATGCAACGTTAATTAACTTTGTCCAGGTTTCATGCATGCATGCATGCACGTGTATGCAAAGTTCGTCGCAGAATTTGCACCTGAAGATCACCGCCATCACGAAGGTTATGGCCGGCATGATGTTGCTCATCGCGCAGGCGAAGGTCGGCCCGGTGAACTTTAGTCCGGCGTAGTAGAAATTCTGATCGATCACCGGCCTGCAACAACAACAGGTGAAATGAGCGTGTCATTTCAGAGAAGATTATCCATGCGAGTTTAAGTTTTTGGGTAAACAGGATAGTGCGTATAACTCAATATAGTATCACTGTTAAGAGATCTTAGTTCAGGACTTGGCTGGTACAATTAAAAAAATAGTTACAGTCCACTTCTATTACATGTCTTAGCATGAGTGCGCTTGCACGAAAGAAAAAGTGTTAAGTATAAGTAAATTACCTGTTTTTCTTATCAGTTCAAGCTTTTTCATTTTTGCAGGTGATAAGCTATGCCCTTTTTCTATTCCACCACTTGATGCATGCAACTCAATAATGATGATAAGTCGATGGCCTTTTCATTTTGCAATTTTGTTTTCTTTTCCAAAAACAGAGGCCACCATCGATCCCATATTGGAGCTTCCACTTTGGGTTTCTACAATTCAACAAAGTGATAGTATGCAGTGAGGCACTAACCCGAGCAGCGCGAGGACAAAGATCTGGAAGAAGATCGACCACGTCATCCTCGGCCTCACCTTCCTGCCATTTTCCAGTGACACATCAACTTTCGTCAGATGAAACGTAGACTAAAAATGTATACAGTGATGAGGAATAGCTGGTTTGCGTGCGTGATGCCTGGCTAAGTGGCTAGTAGCTACGTACCTCTCGAGGACCAGAGCAAAGGGAGCAATGGTGATCGTCGCGAACGCGTGGCGGTACACGACGAACACGTAGTGGCTCATGCCGTGGTTCAGGGAGACCTTCGTGATCACGTTCATGGCGGCGTAGCCGAACTGCAAGGAGATCATGGCGATGTAAGGCTTCGCCTTTTCGAGGAAACCGCCGCAGAAAGCCATGGCGATCAATCTATTTGCTCTATCGCATAACAGCTGATGATTATATCGGTTTTTTAGGATGGCAACGGTAGGTGTTAAGAACCCAAAGATCGAGCGAAGGAAGACAGGTGAAATGGCCGGGTGAGTTGATCGCTCTACTTATAGGGTTGTGGCGATGGGTGTTATGGTAAATTCGCTTCGTGTTTTGAGTGACAGTGTGAGTAATTAAGGTGGACCAGGCAACGCAGGATTCGTCCTACTCCATAATTAGTGGCTTCCGCGAAGAAATCCGGGCCCAGTTTACAGGGAAAGGAGCAAGGCAAGCAGCTCAATTTTATTCTTCTGCTAATGGGTTTATACGTGGAGCAGAGCAAACACCAAGAATCTGATTATCTGAATGTGGCGGCAACTCGCCGGAGCTTAACTGATACTAATACAGTGCGCCTGGTCATTTTGATGGAGGTCAAAGGTCCTGTTTGGAAGGGTTTAAGCTAACTTTAGCTTCTAAAAAACTTACAAACTCCCCTTCGAAATAACTTAATTTTTAAGCGGCTTTTGACATAATCCAAGAAATATATAAAAGCTGAAAACTGAGTTAGACCTGCTTTGACAATTATTGCTGAGGAAAAGTAACTATTTATAAAACGGTCTCTTATAAAAAGACACATCTACTTTTTAACTCAGAAAGCCAAAAAGCAGTTTTTTAGAAAACCATAGCTCCCTTAAACAGACCCAAAGTCTACTATATATATACTAATTTCTCTTCTACAAGTTATAGGTTTAAATCCAATCCTCGGCGCATGTTATTTGTCGTCGGTCAGTTTTGTCAACAGTTATGAAATTCATGGACTAGAACAATGTTCAATAGTTATAGAGTTCATGGACTAGAGTAATGTATCATGCAAACTTTTTTTCAATTTGTGTATATAGACCAAATGAGTCGTCTCTGATGGGTGACCGGGTCCCTTCCCAAAACAATGGTACAGTATTCGGGAGTGCAGGGATTCGAGGACTACACAGTGCTACAGTACAAGTGTCAAGCGCAAACCCTTGTAGAATAGAAAATGCATCGTGGGCGGCCGCGGAAAGCTACATCTCCAAACAGATATTGGAACGACAAGTTTTTGAGTGGTATCCATGGCGGAAAGGTACGTCTCCATATTAACCGCTGCTCTATGTCGTGTCGATCGCAACATATCCATCTCAGCTCTTAGCCATTCACAGTTCCTCATTAAAAAGTAGAGAGAAGAATGATTCTCTACTTCGGGAAAACTGGACTTAAATTAACGATATGAAAGATAAAGAATGACCCTAGCATAAAGTGGTCCCTAGTCGATAAACATATGAGGATATATATAAATAGATTATCATATATATTGATTGATGATCATGTTTTACTGGTAATAGATATGGAGATATCAAATTAATAATATGGACACATGTCAAAGAATATAGAGTTAGATCGACTCACCTTGAGATACTACGAGAACGTTGTAATCTTACTTGTCATCAGTTGGACCCATATGTAATGTGTATGTTATATCCTTATACTTGAGATTAACGCATGTACTTGAGATGCGTAATGACTTACTTAGGGATTACAAAATGTTACTCCGTAACTGATTAGTTATAAAGGTGGCTTTCGGGTTTGTCGTGAAGCATGCTACAAGGCATGGTCGATCAAGATGGATTTACCCCTCCATGTAACATGAGAGATATCTCTAGACTTCTCGAGTAGTTAGATTCCGGAAATGTATGACCATGCTACTCGTGGTTAAAAATTAACTGTAGCCAGCGATTTCGAGTCACGTAATTGAGAAAGAATTATCAAGCTAACTAAACAAGGATGACACGTACTAGCCTTAAGGTTGACCAATATCATGTGGTATTGGGAAATACGTATAACTAAATATTGTTAAGATTCGTCCAATGTAATCTTTACATGTACTCGTGAGTCAACATGTCCTACTAGGGACCGTTACCGATTAATAGTCGAGTATGAGTACTCAGGCTATATCCAAATATACATAAACCTATAGGGTCGCACATTTAAAAGGTTATGACTTAATTTGTATGGAGATATGAATTCTGATGAGCTTTGAGTTCCTAATAGGCCTCTAATATAGAGACAATTGTAAGGGTTCTATATAAAGGGAGGGGTGGCGGCTTTAGGATCAAGAAACACCGTAGGAATTCATAATTCTTAAAATCCTAATCACCACACCTCCTTTGCCCAAAACTGTGTAGCCGATACTAGCACTCCAGTGCTTAGTGTCTCTACCCCATACGTGTGGATAACTTGAAGGCGTTGCTGCAAACCTTCAATACTTGGACGATCCGCAACCTATGACGGTTACAACGACGATCTGCAACCTGTGACTGTCACAAGAAGCTATTTGAGGAGGTGCGAGGCTAGTACGACTACAATCGTATCAATGTGCTACATCGACTCTACTTCCACTAGGGCCTACGCGTCTAATGGTAATTTTGTGATCTATAACTTACATTAGTTCCTTGGTTACGGGATAAAATTTTTTGATTTATACTAGAGTAGTATACCTGTTCCCCTTCAATTCCACAGTCTGTAAATTGGTGAAGTCTTGCTCCATCTTAGCGTATATAACTGGAAACCTTTTGCTCTGTGAATGAAGGCATAAAAAGGGTTTGCAATCTTGTACAAAAAAGATGATGTTTTTTGACAGAAAGACGATCAAGTTGGGATGGAGAATTTTGGCCACCACTGAAATTTGTTTACTTGGGGAAGGATAGAGTGACACAAAGAAAAAGAGAGAGCCATTGGACCATCATGGACAGTGGATGGATACTAGGGTACAGCAACATGTAACTTTGCTTTGTTTCCCCTATCAATTTTAAACATATTTTGAACGACCAGAAATGACGATTAAAGAGGTGAATAATCACAAAACAAATTTTCCCCTAAACAAACCAACCAAAGTCTCACTAGGTTAAATATGCATGGAAGAACAAATTTTTGGCTAATTTCACCTCTAGGGCGGCACTACCGGTGTTAAATGGGCGATAATGCCAAAATGAAAAGTACCAGCGGCACTACCGTGCTACAGTAAAAATCGGGTCAAATTTATCGAATGTTGCACAAAAAATGGGTCAAATACAAAAACTTTGTCCTGAGCATACTCGTGGAGATTTGATGATCAAGATGGTCCTAGATGATCTTCCACATGTCACAACAAATAAGAACCCTAAAAAGATTGCCCTCAAACGTGCAAGATCACGATCTACCTCAAATCTTTCCTTCTCAAGCCAAAACCCAGTTTCTTAAAAAATCTCCTAATGATCATGAGAGAGCTTGTCTAGATGATTGGGTGATGATCTCTAGAGGATACATCCATCAATCACTCATTCTTGGCGACACAAGATTAAGAAAAAAAGAAATGTCAAGAACAAAAGCCAAATCTTGAGTACAAAATTAATCTTTATTTTAGAGCATAAGGATGGATTACAAAGCCTTTTACCTGAGAGCAAAACTCCCAAGAAATACTTATACACCCACATAAGAAAACCAAAATCTTGTAAAAACCCTAATCCTTCTTCTAGGCTTATTGGCTTCGAGCCTCACCTCCCACTACATTTCATTATATATTGGAAGTAACCTTAACCATAAAATCTGAACACACATGTGGATCTAATCCACATTTACATGGGCTAACCCGAAATCTAATACTCTTAATGGGTTTTACACTTACACTAGCACGCTTTTCAAAGTAGCTATTACATTGATGCCAAATCCGCTCTACGAGTCCAAAATTGTGTCCAACTCTATTTTGGTGTGATCTAAACCACTTAGGCCACTACAGTGGTTTTTCAAACCGTTTATACGCTGGTATTGAGCAAAATGACCATTTTACCCCAATGACTTGTCTTCCTTCTCCTCGAGGTATCGCCATATTTTGTCGCTTTGTACATAGCCTCAATGACTTACTATCAAGCCTCTCACATATCTGGACTCTCCCGAACCGTCCTCGTCTCACGTGTCCAGACTCTCCCGAACCGTCCTCGCTTGCAAATGGTCCTAAGTCACTTGGCGCACCACATGTCCTTAGCCACTTCATCATGATGGCACCAGCTTCCCTGACCATTCTATACCTCGACTCCTCCCTGAGTCTAGTCCCGGTCCATACCATTGCCCACCATGTCCATTACCAATGCTTCATGCTTCGGTTCCTTGTCTTCCTGACTTATAATCACTTTTTGGCCTCAATCATTTTCCAGCGTTTCTTAACCATTCTAGACCTCAACTCTCCTAGTCTAGTCCCGGTCTTACCTTTATCTCACCATAACCTAGTCCTAAAGTCCTACAACCACATAAACAAGCAAACCATCACATAGCTCCGCTTCACAACAGATGCATTAATCAACACATTTTGCAGACATTAACTTCCAACTTGTTGAAAAGTCGGCACTACCATCACCCAGGGCTAGTAGTACCACAAATTCGGTACTACCACTCCTAGTTGGCTGGTAGTACCGTTTCCTCTAAAAATCCCCAAGAGAACCATCTCTGAAAAATAACTACCATCATTGGAGGCCAATAGTACCACTCCTAGATGGCCGATAATACCACCCTTGTCTAACCCCAGAGAAAACATCTCTCTATGAAAAGACTACTGCTCACACGACCAGTAGCTCCACAAGGCTGATAGTACCACCAACCCAGGTCTGTAGTGCCGCCTTTGACCCAATAGCCCTAAAATTGCATCAAATTCAAAATAGAATTAAAAACAAATTTAAACTTAAGCACTACATTATCAAACACTGTTAATAACTTATCACAATTAAGGATAGACCTCCACAAGGTCTTTCATTTTTATTTTGTTTTAAGGTTTAACCGCTTCTAGTTCCTCTATCAATGCAGAGGCACTACTAATCAGTGTGCCTAGCCAACAAACACGTACAATCACTTGGCCAGGAGACTGTCGTAATATTTTCTCATGTCGTGCCATTGAACGCGAGTGCATGACACAATCTGTAAGCATTAATCAATCTGCTTCTTAGATCTTGTTTGTTTAGGTTTTACTATAGTTTAAAAGTCAAATTTTGAATAAATTGGTGATTTTTAATTGGGTTTTTCAAAAAGCACGGTGCATTAAATTCAATATGAACCGTTCATTCTTTTCAATCCAATGGATCAGATCAGCTAGTATTTATTTATACTTTCTTTAGTAGTAGAGTAGTAAGAAGGCCCTTAACAAATCAATAATTATATTTAATTCATACTACCCACTATATACTATCAATATAACGTACTGTAAATTTCTCTTTTAAAAAAAATAAGCCTCTATATACCTAAAATGCTAAAACCATCGTACATTATACCGATAATGTCGGCGTACTTTACGCTGGGGTATCCTCTCCGTCGTACAAAAGCGGCCCGCGTGACGTTCGGGCGTGGCGGCTTTGGCGGTGGCGGCGAGCACGCCTCGCCGCTGTGTCTTGCCACGCGGCGTTCGAGCGAGCAGTGGGCGAGACGCCCTACTGCCGGCGCCAGCCCACATGGCGGCTCGGCAGGCGGGCGGCGAGCACACCCCGTCGGCCAGTGCCGCCCACGTGGTGTTCGGGCGGCAGTGGGCGAGACGCCTGCCGCCGGCGCCCAACCCACGTGGTGGCTCGGCAGCGGGCGGCGAAGCCGCCCGCCGCCGTGGTCCGCCCACGTGGTGTTCGAGCGAGCACGTGGCGAGATGCCTGCTGCCGGCGCCCAACCCACGTGGCGCCTGGCGGCGGCGGCGAGCATGCCCCGCCGGCTAGGTGCCGCCCACGTGGCGTTCGGCGGCGGTGGGTGTGGGCGCCTGCTTCGCCTCGCCGCAAGGCAAAAAGGAGAACACATGGCTTCACCTCAAGTCTCATTCCCTATCGTATTATGCCGAGGCAGCTCGCATGTCGATCCATCGATCGTGAGGATTTACACACAGCCCATTCCTCGACGCCTCTCACCTACCCGTCACAAAGGGTCACATACCAGGCGGATCGGGCGAAGCCATCGTCGGCATTTAATGAGGCCGGAGGAACAGGACAAAGACGGAAGAAGTAATAAATGTATGAAGATCAGTATGATGACCCCCCTTTTACCTACCCATGTCGGCCTGGCCTATATAAGAGCACCCTAGTGCATAGGGAAAGGGGGTCGGTTAGTCGAGAGAGGTGAGGAGGAGATCAACCGGAGAGCCCCAGGAAGAACTTGTAACCTGAGAGCACTGTACTAGCTTCAAACACTCTATAAAAGATCTAGCAGAACGTAAGGCTATTACCCTGGTGAGGGGCCTGAACCTGGGTAAAAAATCTGCGTGTCATCTTAGTTCATAGGCTCTGGAATCCTTCGTGTGGGAGTCGTTAGGGTTTGCCAGCCGCGAAGACGCCCTCCTACTGAACCAAACCCGGCCTGTAGACTCGGACCTGTCAGGTGAAATACGCCGACAGATAGTATATAGAGACTTTTTTAAGCTACTTAGGAAAAAATTGAGAAGAATTTAAGTGAAAAACTAAGCAAATAGGGCCTTAAATACAAGACAACGAGACATCAACAATGTGCGTAGGTACCACCATGGCAACATGAGATGGGTAGAAGATATATGCTGTGAATAGAGCAAACATAGCTAATGTCCTGTAGCAATTGCATTAGTGATAAATTCATATGAATTTATGGAAGAATTATAATTTTTATGAAAAAAATTTATGGTGGGAGCTAACCATTTTGATAATATGGTTAACTCCTGTCGGTGTACTTTGCATCGGGGTACCCTCTCCGCCACAGAAGTAATAGGCCCAAGAAGTGGCTCGCCCGGTTGGAAAAGCCCACGTGGCCCCGGCAGCAACACGGTGGCCACATACCTCACGGGCGAGTGGCCCACGTGGCACCTGGCAGTACCGGGCGATCATGCTCGCCGCCACGGGCGAGAAGCCCACTCGGCCTGGCGGCGACTTGGTAGCCTGACGTGCTCATGGGGTGAAGCGGCCCACGTGGCACCTGGCGGGTGGCGGGCGAAAGCCCATGCGGCCTGGCGGCGACTGGCGACCACGCCCGCTTTCGTCGGGCGGCGCCCGTGGGCTTATAAAGCGGCCTGATAAGTGGGTGGGTGTCTGGGCCCCCCTTGTCAGGCCACGAAAGCAACCAAAGGAATGAGGGGCAGGCTTCGCCTCGAAGCTTCCCTCCCCTGGTATTACGTGTCAGGGTCATTAATTGTAAAGGATTCAGCTTTTGACACGACAACAGTTCATCCCTCTGACGCCTCTTACCAACCCGTCGCAGGAGCGTTCTGTCCCGGGCGGACTGGGTGAGGCCTCTCACCGACATTAAATGAGATTCGAAGGACAAGGCCACGGAGGCGCATGTAATAAATGAGTTGTGGATCGACGTGGAAGCTGGAATGATGGGTGTAAGTAATGTATTGTAGATAAGTATAGCGTCACCTTCTCCCATGCCCAGGCCGGCTCGTCTATATAAGGGCACCTCGGTGCATGGAGAAGGGGGCCGTTGGCTAGAGTTGAGAACACACAGAAGCAGACATAGAAGAGAATCCTTGTAAACACTTCAACACTTCCTGAACAAAGACCAAGTGGGACGTAGGGCTGTTACCCAAGCTGGAGACTTGAACCTGGGTAAATCATCGA
The DNA here is from genome assembly GCA_036346375.1 of Guadua angustifolia. Lineage (NCBI taxonomy): Eukaryota > Viridiplantae > Streptophyta > Magnoliopsida > Poales > Poaceae > Guadua > Guadua angustifolia. The sequence continues at coordinate 8,890,550 of CM070508.1, forward strand.
GTTCACTGGTTTGCTAATCCCCGAATCCATCGTTGAGAGATATTAGGGTTTCCAGCCATGAAGATGCCCTCTGCCAAACCATATCTTCCATCTAGGGAGCAGCCTACTCTGTTCATCGACGAAATCTTGTCAAGCGAAATACGCCGACAGGGGCGTGCCAGGTAGGGGGCTAGTGGTTGGCTTATCCGGCCATCTCTCCGGTGGATTTCGGTCTTCCGTCCGAAAGGACCCTGCATCCGGTGATGGCGGGTTCACACTCGCAGCGGCAAGAGGAGGCAGAGGCCAGCAGCACCCAAAACACGTCTCGGTGCTCTCGCCGGACGAGGGATCGCCTCAAGGCGCCCCCGCAGGAGGGCGGTGGCGTCCCTATGGCCGCAGCCGAGCTTCGGGTTCGACATCGGCTAGCCATGGAGGCCGCCACTCCGGCCCAAAACTTGCATGCGGTCCATCTCCTCCTGGATCACCCTTCGGTGGAACTTGCAGGAGACACCCCGGGCACGCTGTGGCTGTGGGATATTGCGGGCCTCGTGGATGCGGCTCAGCTCCGCTTAGGGATGCCCGACCGGTCTGAGGCCGTCGGTTCCCCTCGACCAAAGGTGCCCGCTGATCACACTCAAGCTTCCAATCGCCCAAGTCGGAAGCGCTCTGGCCAGGCGGGCCAGAGTAAAGGAAAGGGCGTGCAAGAAGAAGGTCCCAGCTCCGCGAGGAGCCGTGAGGACCTGAGGTCCCATCTGAGCTCGGCCAAGCCGGCGCAGCGGGTGATTCGCGTGATCGCTCAGAAGGCGTCGTCGCGCTCGCGACGGATGGATGGCCCCTGGGGGTGAGAGTCCCTCCCGCGGCTCTCATCTTCAGAGCGAGGATGAGGTTCGCTCCTTCGACTCTTTGGGGAGCCGCGGTCCGCCCTCTCCGGCCCAAATTTCGGGCCAGGGTCAAGGTGAACGGCAGGATCCCCCCTACGGCGTCGGATGCCAGGCGTTTTCCCGACGGCTGCGCCGTGTGGCGTGGCACGAAAGGTTTCACCCGGCCTCCATCAAGAAGTATGACGGCACCACCAACCCGGAGGAGTTCTTGTAGATCTACACCACTGTGGTGCGTGCCACTAGCGGGTCCGGAAAGGCCATGCATGCTAAACTGTTGAAATTAGCGCATGCTAAACTGTTGATTGTTACCGAGCCTACTAGAGTTTGGACTAAGCCAAGCTTAAGCCTAGTCCAATCTTTGACCCCAACTTAGGCTTGCTCGAGTTTGGCTCAAGTTTTTATTAAGCTCAAGCTTGTGAAGCCAAGCTCGCTTGACCTCGGCTCGTTTACAGCCCTAGTTGTCGTCAGATTTTGGTAGATAAAATAGTTAACAAAAGTATTTTTTTGGCATTTGACGTAATAATAAGATCAAGATTTGCTAGAAATCAGAATCAAGTATCGCCAGCGATAAGAAGCCTTTAGAAGATGCGAAAGGTAGATGCAAAGAAGGAAATCATTATTAGGAGATTGGAAAGAAGAAAACTTAAAAATAGTTAGGGATTCTATTCAAAGAAAGGTTGAACTGATATGAAGGGGAAGACTTGAAGCACAATCCAAGATTAAGCTGATTATTTTAAGTTATAAATACCCTGTACCAGTTGACAAAAAAACACGCACACACCAACCTTTTCCTGTACATCAGGAGTAGGCTGTAGGCAGTGGAATCTTACCTTTGTAATTCAATTTTGATCAATATTGCTTTACATTGATGTGTTGATTAATTTGTGAGTTACTCTTATCCCCTATTTTGAGATTAGTTCACGTTCTTGCTTTGCATCGACGTTTCCTCTATAATTAACTAGCCTTCATCAAGGTTAATGTTTACCTATCGATGACTTTGTTGATTTGCTAAAAAATGGGCTGCCATGTCGCATACACTGCTAAAGAGCACCCTCTATAGAAACGTGGTGCTGCTATCTCGAATTTCCGACAGTAACAGCTCAAAAACTTGAGATGCCACGTTCCATTAGGAAAGCTTAAGCTTCCAATGGCTTAAACTGAAACTAAAGCTTCTCTACACAAAGCCTTTGGATTTGGTACTCTCCTCAAATGTGCAGGATTTCTATTAACTCATAGCTATGGGTGAAAACGGTCGGAAAACACTAAAACCATTTTTGTTTTCATATTTTTTCTCGGAAACGATATCGGAATCGATAACTACGGAAACGAAAACGCATCGGTAATTCAAAATATCGGAAACGAAAATTCGATACAAAATATATATCAGAACGATCGAATCCGAAAAAGAGACCCAGAACGTCGTAAGGACATGTACCACCAATTGACTTCAAAAATTCACACAAATAGTACATCCACATAGAAATTAGTAATTAATAAATATTCACAAATTTACGATGAACACACATCAAATTTTAGACTTGAATGACTACATTAGAGTTTTGTTTTTATGATATTTAAAAATATCTATGATTGGTTAAATCATGAAAATGGGTGAAGATTGTAGCCCTCGTGATAAGCTTCGCATAGAGTCCAAAATCACCTAAATCGGAGTTCGGAGTAAAAAGTTATGGGCGTTTAGTGACCGAAGGAGTGTGATTTGTGGTGGAATAATTCCGTAATTACCGACGAATTTACCGATTTTTTCCGGATACTGAAGAAGCGGTCGAACCGATCAAAACCGTTACGTTATCGTTTCCAACAAAATTACCGATTCGATTCGATTCGAAAATTACCGAATCGACACGTCCGGTTGAAAAATTTCGAAAACGGTTTTCGGAATTTCGGGAATTACCGATACCGTTTTCACCCCTACTCATAGCCTTCATTAGGTACAAGAAGGACGCATACAACCCACACATATCACGCTTAGTCACTACATGCGCACACACACATGTGCGACCTCAAATGTACAGGGTTTCTATTAACTCGTAGCCTTCATTAGATACAAGAAGGACGCATACAACCCACACATATAACGCTTAGTCACTACATGCGCACACACACATGTGCGACCTCAAATGTACAGGGTTTCTATTAACTCGTAGCCTTCATTAGGTACAAGAAGGACGCATACAACCCACACAGCATATCACGCTTAGTCACTACATGCGCACACACATGTGCGACCTCAAATGTGCAGGGTTTCTATTAACTCGTAGCCTTTATTAGATACAAAAAGGATGCATACAATTTACACACATCACGCTTAGTCACCACATGCGCACATACACACGTGTGCGTCGTCTACGCACCCTAAACTCGTCTACACACCGTTTTAAGTTGATGAGGACCCGTGGTTCGAACACTGGTGAACAGCCTGCTCGACGGCGAGGCTCGCTAACAGAGCTACGGCTCAGTGCTCCACTGGCAGCCATCGACAGCAACGAAATTTCATAATCTGAGAGAGAGAGAGAGAGATCTAACGAGTCCTAGGCACACTCTTGAATCGCTTTAAAATCCCCAATAGGACCAGGGTAGACTCCTACAAATTTCCCTTCCAATAGAAACGAGCATGGCCAGCTTGCAGCGTGTGACCTCGGGCCGACGACCAGCTGTGCGCAGTGACCACTGACCACCTGCAGTCTTCCTCCGAGTAGCGTGACCGTACCTCATCAAATCACCTACCGACATGTGGGTCCAATTTCTCAAGCCCCACCTGTCGGTGACACTTACTGGAAATCAACCGCACAGCGGCTAGTGGCGACAACGAAGGGCCAGCGGGACAAAATATCCCAGGGGCAGTTCGGTCCGTTCGCCGCGGTTAAATTCGAACGGTGAAAGTGTCAACCGTCCGATCTGATGAGAGGTTGGAAGGAGTGCACGGTGGCCGTCGGATTTAGCCCCTACCTCCTCGTCCTCCTCCTACGGCTATATATAATTCTCCCTGCCCCCAGACGCTCCGCAGCCTTCAGCCCTCCACTACCTTGCGACCTTTCGCAGCTCCTCGTCGCCACCCTCCTCTGACGCCTCCGCGGATTAGCTCACTAATCGTAATTTTTTAGCCATTTTTTATTACATTTTACTGCTGCTAATGCTTGCGGATCTGATCTATCCATTCGTTTGAACTGGGCAAAATTTTTTCGCCGTGTTTCGTTACATTTTTTGAACAAAAATGTGTCGTTTTGGGTGAGGAAGTCGGCAATGTGCGTGGTTCTGAGTGTCAGTTCAGTGATTTTGGTTGATTTATGCGTCGATCCGGTTGTTCGATTTGGTGGGCAAGTTCGTAGCGGGGAGATTGGAGTGGTTTCAGTGAGAAATGCCGCGATCCGATCGGGTTTTGAGGATTGTATTGGTGCTGTTTGGTGATCTGCGAGGAGGGGAGGTCATGCATCTCGATCTCGAGTTTTTGAGCTTTCTGTACGAGAAAAGTTCGAAGTTGTGCCATTCGACTGCTTTGCGTGGAATATAGTCAAATTTTGCGCATGGTGCCCCAGATCTGAGGTGTACTCGTTTGGAGATCTGGCGCAAACGACGTGTCTAGTCCGTGAATATGAGTTTGGAGCAGCTTTAGCGCTCAAACACTAGACCCTGCTTTGTTTGGAGCTATACATACCATGATTCATCCACATTAGGCAATCTCAAGCTGAAAGCCTCGTCTCTCAGTACGTTAGTTCCAACTTGCGATTTTGCTCGAGGCGATATGATTTAGCTCTCAACTCCGTGTTAGATCATTTTTAGCACTAGTCTGGCGAAAATCTCACTGCACAGAGGCTATTGGTTTGGCTGAAGTGATCCAAGTTTGAGTTCAGTGTGTAGCCACATCTTGTCCTTTTAAATCCTAGTTTGCTTGTGAACCTTTGGACTATGGTGCCGTAGTGCCATATAGCTTGTTTGGTTCATACCAACAGTGGATGGTTTGCACTTTGTACACATACCTGATAATTTGGTTCAGAAAGTCAGTTAGATCTTGTTATGTTCTGCGTAAATCTAGCTGGACACATCACTTTGCGAGGTTTACTGCACTATCTGACATCTTGGTTACTCTATTCATGTCTGATTTTTCAGAGAAAAGATGAGAGAGATCCTCCACATACAGGGTGGGCAATGTGGCAACCAGATCGGTTCCAAGTTCTGGGAGGTGGTGTGTGATGAGCAGGGCATTGACCCAACCGGGCGCTATGTAGGCAACTCTGACCTGCAGCTGGAGCGTGTCAATGTGTACTACAATGAGGCCTCCTGCGGTCGCTTTGTGCCACGTGCTGTTCTTATGGATCTTGAGCCTGGAACTATGGACAGCGTCCGCACTGGACCGTATGGGCAGATCTTCCGCCCTGACAACTTTGTGTTTGGGCAGTCCGGTGCTGGTAACAACTGGGCCAAGGGGCACTACACTGAGGGTGCTGAGCTCATTGATTCCGTTCTTGATGTTGTCAGGAAGGAGGCTGAGAACTGTGACTGCCTTCAAGGTAATTGAACTTATACTAACTTGGCAAGAGCTTGGAATCCTTATGTCAGAATTTTCTTGTACTAAATGGAGTTTGGATTTTAAAACAAATTTATTCATAATTTGCAGCATTGAATTATGTTGTCACGCATGTGAAAATTTTAGGCTGATTCCGCAAGACAGCTTATATTTATTGTGCCATACCCAGTAACACTATATGCTAATGGTCTAGTCTTCTCCTATTAGTGTGCATCTTGTGTCATAGCCATTTTTACTTGATTAGTCGTTAGGGTTTATTGTATGATTTATGTTGAATTATACCCTGTGTGATGTTCAAAATTCTTGGTCATTTCATAATTCATAGTATGTAATGCTAATCAGCGTACAGACTGGTCAGCTTACAAGGTTGGATGATTTTGTGTATTATTCAGTTCCTATCTTGTCCAGTGTTTATTTAACCTTTTTCATTGATTACATTGTTAGATTATTGCGGGGGCTTTTTTACGCATGGCTTACCTATCTTGTGAAATATTTTGTACTCTCAACTAGCAGAACTAATGATCTAAGTACTTGGCTGCTTTATCACTCCATTTTAGTATTTTGATGTCCCTTTGCTGCTTTATCGCTCCATGTTAGTATTTTGATGTCCCTTGGCTGCTTTATCGCTCCATTTTAGTATTTTGATGTCCCTTGGCTGCTTTATCGCTCCGTTTTAGTATTTTAATGTCCAAGCAGTGGTTCATTATTTAGAAGTATCTGTTTATGTTTTCAGGTTTCCAAGTATGCCACTCTCTTGGTGGTGGTACTGGATCTGGTATGGGGACACTGTTGATATCAAAGATCAGGGAGGAGTACCCAGATCGCATGATGCTGACATTCTCTGTTTTCCCCTCACCAAAAGTATCTGATACTGTGGTTGAGCCTTACAATGCCACTCTTTCTGTCCACCAGTTGGTTGAGAATGCAGATGAGTGCATGGTTCTTGACAATGAGGCCCTCTATGACATCTGTTTCAGGACTCTCAAGCTGACCACGCCCAGCTGTAAGTAAAATTTTATTATTTTCTATTGTTAGTTTTTACAGATGGCTATAGCCCTCATGTACAATTAGATCTTCATAATCCTGACTATTTCGATGGCCTGTTAAACTTGAAATAACATAAAATATGTTATGTAATATACCTTGTACAGAGAACTCTTGTTTTGTTGATGTGTATTTTAATCTAGAGTTTATGTTATGACCTATGAATGATTTACTAATTATCTTTTTGTGCCCAACGAGATAGCCGTTAACCTACTGTGATATGTGTAATTGTCAAGCATGGGAATAGTCACCCATATGCTTAACAGAAATATGTAGTACTAAATTTATATTTTTGACCTCATCTTCACTGCACTAAACTGAAAGATTGAACCATGTGTTAGTCGGTTGGTTTTCAGAACTCTATTTTAAAAATGCATATATTATTTTAGGCTAGTTGATCATGTTAAACATGATCTGGAATGTTTGCACCTTAATACTTGGCTTACATGTTCAAAGAGCTTTCATTTCTTTGCAGTTTTTCTGCATTATTATGATTCAAAACTGTCTTCGTTGACATTAGTTGGCTTTAGTTAGACCTGAAGGCTGACTGTTAGGGCCTGTTTGGTAGAGCTCCCTCTGATTTTGATTCTCTGTTAGAAGTGATTCTCCGAGAGAAGTGATTCTGTCGCTGAAAGTGATTCTCTAACGAATCCATAGGATAAACTCTATGGAGAAACTGACTCTTTGTTGGGAGTGAATCAGGAGAAGCATCTTTTTTCAGCTCCCAGCCTCTAGTTCATTTCGGAGAATCACTTCACGGGAATCACCCTGGGAGCGATTATCATAAAACTGCTGTTTGGCAGAGCTCCACAGATTTACTCCGCAGAAGCTGAAAGCAGAGCTCTACCAAACAGGGCCTTAGCATGTCATGATTATCCTACAAACAGTTGAGATCGTACGATTGTTTTATCTTAAAAACTATGATATCCCTGGCTGCTTGTGAATTTTGTTTGTCTGTTTAAATGAAATTGGTACAAAAGTGAAGTTGATTGACTTATAATGCAACTCATGAAACAAAACACAGGTTTTGTTATTGCAGTTCTGCGCACTTTTTTGTGCTTTTCTGCTTAGAAATACATCACTTGCTGTGCGTTTCTGGGATTACCCAACATTTTTCTCATGCATGTTAATTAATTTCTGCAGTTGGAGATTTGAACCATTTGATCTCTGCCACCATGAGTGGAGTAACATGCTGCCTGAGGTTCCCTGGCCAGCTGAACTCCGACCTCCGGAAGTTGGCGGTGAACCTTATCCCCTTCCCCCGTCTCCACTTCTTCATGGTCGGGTTTGCCCCCTTGACCTCCCGTGGCTCCCAGCAGTACCGTGCCCTCACTGTCCCTGAGCTCACCCAGCAGATGTGGGATGCCAAGAACATGATGTGTGCTGCTGATCCTCGCCATGGCCGCTACCTCACCGCCTCTGCCATGTTCCGCGGTAAGATGAGCACAAAGGAGGTCGACGAGCAGATGATCAACGTCCAGAACAAGAACTCGTCCTACTTCGTGGAGTGGATCCCCAACAATGTGAAGTCCAGCGTCTGTGACATTGCACCGAGAGGCCTCTCCATGGCGTCGACCTTCATCGGCAACTCCACATCCATCCAAGAGATGTTCAGGAGGGTGAGCGAGCAATTCACGGCTATGTTTAGGAGGAAGGCCTTCTTGCACTGGTACACCGGTGAGGGAATGGACGAGATGGAGTTCACCGAGGCCGAGAGCAACATGAACGACCTTGTCGCGGAGTACCAGCAGTATCAGGATGCCACCGCCGAAGACGAAGGCGACTATGAGGATGAGGATGACCTACAGGCCGACGACGAGTGAGGTCCGTGAGCCTTAGGCTCCGCTGGGGGCTGTAAGCGGATGGCTCCGCACCGGTCTTCGACCCCTTGTTGTTACGGTGTGACTGCCCCATGTTTGGGCCCTACGATTGAGACTAGTAGTTTCCCGCAGCTACGGGGAACCCTTCGGTAGACTTGCTGCTTGTGTGTGTTCGGTTTTATCGCGCTTTGCTGGTGGAACTTGAGATATAGCACCGTAACAGAACTCCGTTATGATTTGCAATATGCCGGTACATGTGCCATGGTTCTGACTCCTAAATTCCTAATGTAACGTTTGCGCTTTTTCACTTACGTCTTCCTGGTTGATATTGCCGAAGGATTTTCCTGCAATATGCGAGGCGCTATGCATGTAGACTCGAGGACTAATCGGATATGTGCCACTCTAAACGGTAGCACTTTTGAAAGATACTGCTTCAAAATATGGAATTGGAAATTGGAGTGGTGCCTGTGCCCGGCCTCCTACTCCCTATCTCATCTCTATCTTCATAAATCTTACATACACAATAATATCATGTTTGTTAGGCTGTTTGGTTCCCCGATCCGCGCTGGCCTGGCTGGATTGCTGCATTGACCGCGCGTGAGCCGCCGTTTGGTTGCATGCAGCGATCGCGCGGAGCCTGGCCCAACTGCTGCAGCGAAGGCCAAAACGCGCGGAGACGCGGCACGCGGCCGTTTCCCGCGGGCCAGGCTCGAGCGAGCCGCGCTCGGCGCGTGCAGGGAACCAAACGCGCCATTTGTCGTGTTGTATTCGTTAAACTTATGATTTCCAATCTTATCACACACCAAAGCCAGTACATGAAACCAATAGGATTCGATGCAGTCTTCTGGAGACGGCGAGTGGTGTCCCTGGTTTCGAGTCTTTGACGTACTCATGGAGTTATGATCCTGTCTAATTTCAAAATCGATCAAGAAGTAAAAAATACATAGGTAGGGCGCTTCATGTAATACTCATGGAGACATGTTTGTAAAGCAGATGGCCAGAATTATATGTTATAGATGGTATTTTCTTATCTTAATATTACAATTATAGGGGTAGAGTTCTTACATATATTTACTTGATCTGCACCACTACAATCCACACCTAACAAAATCTACCACGTAGATCTTTCCTTTTATTCATGATTAATGTGGTAATTTTTAGCTCTTGAGAGCGAACATGCTAGTTTCTTTTTCTATTATTTTAAGTGATTTTCATTCCATTTTTATTCTGAGTTTAGATATTTAGGTATTTTAATTTGGAATTCAAATAAAAAATCAAATAGCTGATTTTCATTTTATTTTATTCTAAATAGGCATATTGTTAGATTGTACATGCCATAGATTAGTTTTATAGTTTTAGGTCAGACTTATAGACAAATCCAAATGGTTTTTTTTATTTCTTTCTTTTATTTCAAATTTAAGCTATATAGGGATTTTAATTTGGGGTTTAGTATCGAAATCAAATTGCTAATTTTAGCTATTTTTTTCTAAACTTAATTTTAGGTTGGAGTTCGTATACAAATGCAACAACTAATTTTCATTTAATTTTTATGCTGAATTCAAGTTTTACCTTGAAGTTTGTATGGAAATCATATTGCTTACTTTCTTTCATTTATATTCTAAATTTAAGCTATTTAGGAATTTTATTTGGAGTTTTTATGGAAATTAAATTTATAATTTTATTATATTTTTTGTGAATTTCAGTTTTATATAGAAATTAGTATACAAATCCAACCACTAATTTTGATTTAATTGCTATTCCAAATTCCAGATTTACTTTGAAGTTCATATGGAAATAAAATTGCTAATTTAATTTATTTTTATTCCAAATTTAAGCTATTTATATTTTTGGAGTTCATATTGAAATCAAATTGCTAATTTTATTATATTATTTTGTTTTGTATTTCTGTTTTTGGTAGAAATTGTATACAAATTCAACCACTAATTTTTATTCTAAATTTTGGTTTATGTTGAAGTTCATATGGAAATCAAATTGCTAATTTAATTTAATTTTTATTTAAAATTTTAGTTTTTTCGTGTTCATTTACAAACCCAACAACTAATTGTCATTTCATTTATTCCAAATTTAAATTTTACCTTTAAAATTTTTAAATTTGTTTTATTTTATTGCAAATTTAACCTATTTAAGGATTTTATTTTTGAGTTCATATGTGAATCAAATTGCTAATTTCATTATATTTTTTATTCTAAATTACAGTTTTAGGTGGAATTCATATACAAATCCAACTAGCAATTTCATTAATTTTTATTCTAAGTTTTAATTTTACTTTAAAGTTCGCATGGAAATCAAATTGTTAATTTCCTTTATTTTTTTACTCTGAATTTCTGTTATTTTTTTATTGTACTTGACCTGGACTCTTTTTTTAATCTAATCGGTTATAACTTGAGTTGGGTAGATGGACGACTAGATCTCTTTCTTCCTATTGACGTGAGAATTTATAAACCTCGAGATCGAACATGATGACTTCTTTTGTCTTTGATTTAGTAGATAGATATAAAGAGTCAGAAATACTAGGGCTTTCCAACGGTACAGTTGGTTCGTTGCTATATTCTGCAACAGTACACCCTTATTGGCCTTATGTTTGGAGATGCTTCGTTGGAAGGAGCTAGCTAATGGGCTCCTTTCTTTGTGTTGAGTAGATCATATCATTGTTGACAAGTTCTCCGTCGAGCTGGCCAATGGCATGGAATACATCACCGGCCAAGACGACGAGGCCCGGCCTACTGTGGTATGCTTACACGGAAATAGCTACTAGCTAGTACTGTGTAGATGTACACGTGAGCTTAGCTCTAACTAGGAGGTTTCTCTTTGCAGGTCTTTTGAATCAACCAAGACTCTCTTAAAGAACACTCCCAGAAATTATAAGAACTAGCTGAAGACCGTCCTAACTACAATGCTCCCTGCCTAGTTTTTCACCTTTACCACTTGTTGGACATAACAACGTGTTGGTTCGTGCTAGCCTTAGGTTCATCTGCTTGCTGGTGTTAACGCAAGAGGTGGCTGTGGCATTCATGTCCATCAACTTGACAGTGACACCGTGGCAGGCCCATCCACACGACGCCCCATGGCAGTGACACCAAGATTACCAAAGTGACATTTCTTGGCATGTACAAGCATTTCTTAGCCAAATCAAACTGTTTCTTGATGGATCTGATCACAAGGTTTATGGTTAAGTTTTATTAGGTTTCATAATATTTTATGATGTTTCACGGATAAGTTTCATAATATTTCACAGATAAGTCTTATTAGGTTACATAGTGTTCCATAAATATAATTTAGTTTCCTTAGCTCTTAATAGCTTTCGTGACTAAGTTTCAATAGATTTTATTCAATTTTTTACTAGGTTTCATTATAAGTTTCACATGGTTTTGTGATTTTCAGGATGTTATGGCTAAGTTACATGATGTTCTCAGATAGATTTTATGATTAAGTTTCATCAGGTTTCTTGGGATTTAGAAGGTTAAAAGATATGTTTCATGACGCTTCACTGATAAGTTTATGATGTTTCATAGATAAGTTTCATTAGATTTCACAGATAAGTTTTATTTGGTTTTAACATAATTTAGTTTCCTCGACTCTTAATAGCTCTTATGACTAAACTTCAATAGATTTCATTCAATTTTTAAACTCGTTGGACCTCTCTGAGACTTTTGAAGTTGTTTTTTTAAAACTCATTTGAGATTCTTCTTTTAACTTGTTTTTCATCGAGTTCTAGATTTGAAACTTGACATAACTTATATTTTTAGAATAAAACCATTGAAATTTCTTTGGAAATGTGTTGAAACCATATGAACCCTGTAAAGCATGCTCTGAAACTTTAGAATCTACCTTTTTGAAACTTAGTTGAAATTGTTCTGAAACTCTTTTTTTAATCAAGCTTCAAATCATTTGAAACCTATAGAAATTTGTTTAAATATACTGAAACCTTGTGAAACTAGTTTGAAACTTTTTGAAACCTGAAGAACGTGCTCTGAAACTTTGATGTTAGTTTCTTGAAACACAGTTAAAATTCTTTTAAATCTTTAAATCAAGTTTCAGATTTGAAAATGTACGAAACATGTAGTTTCATATTAAAACTCATTGAAATTTGTTAAGACATGTTAAGACACTCATAAAACCCATTTGAAACTCCTACAAAACCTATGAAAGTGGATAGATGCCTTAGTGAAACATGTCTATACACTACTATAAAAAGAGTTATATTAGACACATCATCATAGACTGTTTTTTTATGAAAACCGTCTATGATATGTTTCGGACATATCACAGACGGTTTATGACTGAAACTGTCTGTGATGTCGGATCATCACAGACGATTTTATCCACAAACCGTCTGTGATGAAAGCGACAACTTCACAGACGATTTGTTGATAAAATCGTCTATGATGAGGAAATATCGTAGACAATTTTATCTACAATCCGTCTGTAATGAAAGTGAGAACTTCACAGACAGTTTATGAATTAAACCGTCTGTGATCTTCATCACAGACGGTTGTTTGTATAAGTCTCTGACTTATCACAGACAGTTTTTAGTTAGAACCGTCTATGATATTCACACATCACAGACAGTTTTAATTTGAAACCGCCACAAATAATAAATATTGCTAATTACCTCTCCTACCTTCTAATTTAAAAGAATTAAAATTAAATAATATTATATTTGAAATAATTGGAACTAATATTCCATTTACAATAATTGAAAAGAACGATCGAAACAGATTCAAAATTTCAGAGGCCGTTTTGAGACCTAAACGACGTTTTTTTTAAATTCCGTCACCGCGCACGCACTCGCACAAACCATCAGGATCCGACTATCTAATTTTCGCGCACTTATGAAATTCAGATGCTACTTTTCGTTATCTTTCCAACGAGCCAAAGAACTCTCCAATCGAAGTTACGAGTTAAAAGTTATGGCTATTTTAGTAAACGTGTTCGGATTTCATATTTGCAAACTATAATCGGTACCCAAAAGAATATAATCGGAGAGCTCATCCTGTGATGATTTTGGAAAGCATAAGAGCACTAAAATCGATACGAGTCAAAAGTTAGATATTTTTACAAGTTTCATTAGCGTACCTGCAGCGATCGCTCGTATCATATCAGACTAGGTTCGATCGTTTTCTACTCAGTTCTCATAATATATCACGCATTGAAGGCTCGTTTTCTCATCTCCAGAACGCGGAAAGGGTAAAACCACAAGAACGCGACCGACGAGGCACAGCCGCACAAGTTACTTTGTATTTTTTTTTTCTCTCCTTTCCTTTTCTGTAGTGGGCACGGGCACCCTTTAGACTGATTCAGGAGGTCAAAGTCTGCTCTCTCCTTTTTTTTTTCTTGCTGTACTTTGCATCACTTGTGCAGTACGCCATGGGATGAAGCCTGGCACAAAGTAGTACCCTAGCTGAATCGCACCGTCAAATCTAACAAAGTACGCCAACAGTTGATATATATGCCGTCATTGCCGTGGTTGCAAGAAAGATCACAGTATCACACACCAACACATCCCTAAAAAAAAAAAGATTACAGTATCACACACCAACACATCCCTAAAAAAAAAGATCACAGTGACACACCAACGCAGCCCTCCAAAAGAAAGGATTATTTACAGGTCGAACTAGAAAAACCTCAGATTAAGTATTAGCAAGAGAAAAAAAATTGTCATGAAGCAAAGCAAAGCAAAGCTAGTCTGGTACTGCTAGTAGATTCGATTATATGTGCATGAATCATGCTGGCACTCTGGTCTCTGGTCTTCCGGCTGCAGGCTTGGCCGGCTTATGGCGGCGGTCGCGGCCTCTGCCCCACAACGCCGGCCAGCATCCGACGGCCAGAGGCGCTTCTGTCCTGAAGGATCAGATAGACGTTAGTTGGAACTTGGATGTATTCATGTTGTAATGGCATCTGAAATAACATAATGGTAATCATTTGTAAGCCAGTAGTTTCTGAAAAAATGCTGGAAAGAAAAAGTTTGTGAAAAGAAAAACCAGCTGGATAGCTACTCCTGTGTACTTTAGTCAGACTGTCATCCTTGTTTCCTTTTTTCCTGGTCACGCGTTCCATTTTTTTTACTCGAAAGCTAGCTAAGTCACAAGGATGGAAGAATCATGTGGTCTAAAGGAGGGGAGTACTTGGAATTGTCAAAGAAGTTGATCCTGAGAAAAGTGCACATAGCAGTATAGCACTGACCACTGATTATATATGCCTTTTAGTGCCGTTCTATGGAAAAAGAATGTTCATGGCCATAGACATAATTTCTTTTGCTGAATTCAGTAGTGTGTTGGAAAGTCGTAATGGCTAATGAGCACTTATAATATTCTCAAAGAATGTAATCATGTTATAATAATAATAATAATAATAATAATAATAATAATAATAACATGAGAATGATCGATCTAAGGGTATGTATAATAAAGCTACCTCAGTTTACTTTTATTATGTTCATATCAATTTTGTCCTATATGAAAGAGTGAGAAAAGAGCAGAGAGAAGAGAGCTGACTTTTATTTAGTAGGAAACATTGCGCGAGAACATAGGTAGATTAGTTATGTACAAAAGAGAAAAAATAATTATTGCACAGCATCTAGAGCTAACGTTTAGTGCAATTATAATAAGGCCACATCAGTTTACTATTAGCTTGCACACGTCAGCTTTGTTCTATGTGAAAAAGTGAGAAAAGAGGAGAGAGCTGGCTCTTATTTAGTAGCCAGCTTTGCACGGAAGTATAGGTAGATTATTTATGTACAAGAGAGAAGAGATAGTTATTACACAATATTTAGAGACAATTTTTAGAGATAGTTATTGTACAAACTGGCTTTTAGTTTACTATTAGTCGATAGTGGACTTTGTTATTATACTTGCTCTTAGAGATAGCTATCATATAAGTTAGTTCTAATACTTACTCTAGATAGCATAGATGATAGATAAAGTAAATAGTAGACTTTATTATTATACTTGCTCTAATATAGTTGCATGCACTACCACCGTACCAGTCAGACCTACTACTACACTAGCTATAAATGATCTACAGCTACTAACTAAATGACCTCGCAATTTAAAGAAGAGTTCAAGATGACGAACAGTTAATATGTATCTGGTTCCAAGCTAGGGTTATTTGACTGCATCCATGGTGCAAATTTCGCCGACTCGCCGTGTACAGTGTACACTACATCAAAGTAAGGGGTCTCCAGTTCTGTCTCACTTCCAAAGAAAATTTAGCCACACGCACGCTCCTAGGTTTACCGCTCACCTGGATTTGCCCGCAGAAACGGTAGCCGGTGTGGCCTGCCCGACCTCGGTCGGCAGCCTCCCGCGGCCTTGCCGCGGCGCCGTCATGCTCCTTGTGAGCAACCCCGGCACGTAGAAGTTGAGCAGCACGCCGTCCCCGCCTCCCCCGCAGCTTCCCCTGCTGTCGCTCCGCCGTCTCCGCAGCCTCCTCTCCCTCGCCGCCGCCGCCGCTGCCGCCTGCTGCTCGGACGACAGCGAGCTCCCGTGATCCTTCTGCGCCGGCGGTGTCGCGGCGTGGATAGAGCTTTCCTTGGCCTCGACGAGGTCGGAGAAGGAGAGCTCGCGGTCGGAGTCGCCGCCGGGGAGGTCCGCGAGGAGGCCCAGCAGCTCCTCCCGGCTCCTGGCGATCTGCCTCGCCCGCACAGACAGCGGCTTGCCGAAAGCGAGCGCCTCCATCATATCTGGGGGCGCGCACGCCGGCGTGCTACAACCAAGTATATTACGTTTGGTAGTTGATGCTAGCTCTCTCAAGAAAACAATGTGCTGCCCCTCTGCTTAAATGTAGAGGAGGACACACGAACACGACTGGTTTCTTTCTTTTCTTTTGTTTTGTGGAAAGAGTGACGAGCGCGGTCTAGAAGGCTAGGATTTGAACAATTCTATTTTTTTTCCTTGTATACTTTTGCTATGGAGACGCTTCTTTTTGGTAGGGTACTAGGGTCTCTGTGTCTTGGTGTGCATGACAAGTTGTCACTTTTTTGATCTCGAATCAAAAGATACGTCAGTCTTCTGATTTGCTTAAGCACAGTGGCGCATCCAGAAAAAAATTATAAATGAAGTAAATTTGAAGTATATATACATCTAGATATAAATTTATTAGGTTATATCCTACTTATAGACCAAATTTATTGGACTATGCAATATATATATATACCTGAGTGTAAGAAGTCTTGTAAATTATAGATAGAGCAGCAGTCTAACCTATCGTACTGTTGGATCCACCTCTACTTAAGCAGTGGACCTAGAGCTAGAAGGGTACATAATGTAGGAATTTCAGGAAGTCAGACCGGTCTTTATTTACTGCCATAATTCCGGCAACGTTTTTTATAATTTGGTCAAAAATGGGAACCAAAATCAAAGGTAACTCTCGTCGTAAGAGATAAAATGGTGTGATTTTCGAGATAAAATAGTCTACGCTTACCAGTTACCACCGCGCGCGTGCGGCCATACTACGCTTACCAGTTTACCACCGCGTCCGGTCATCCACCATCTGCAACTGCATGACGGTCGCGCGTCCACTGTGCTCGCTGTCGGGCCGAGGGGTCACCACGGCACAAGTCGACTGTGGCGCATCCGCGTATATACGTCGGTATGTGCCGTGGCTATGCAACCTCTGTCTAGATTAATAATACCGTTCCGAACTCGAATTTTGACGAATCGAAGGTATAAAGAAAATGCATAATGGGCTGAAAACATTGTGGGCTCAAGTAAATGCAAAAACGTGCCGACAGAACATTGTGGGCTGAAACGTAAAAAATTAATGACATGCAAATGACTGCCATGACTGCACGTAAACACTGAGGCTTGATCTTCCGCATTGCTTCTTCCATGACTGCACGTGAATGCAAGCAAATTAAACGTCTATCCCAAGCTCTCAGATGGGGCTTCTGAAAAATTGGAGCAAACAAACTAGTTTTCCTCTGGATTTGGTATAGGAAGCAAAGCAAACATTGTAGATTAAAGCACAAATACAAACCTCAAAGATATCAAAAGAACTTCCATGATTCATTTGTGTTTTCGGCTGTGTTTCTTCCGGACCTGGAAATAAATGCAAACAATCAAATTCTATCCTAGTCTCTTGTGAAGTTTTTCAGAATACACACTGCAGAGCTAGTGAACTTGTATAGCTAGCTAGATGAAGAATAAAAACCCTGGTCTAAATTTGTGAGAACTACATAGTGCTTTTCTCATTAATGACAGAAATGGTTGGAAGCCATAGTCATGTATGTACAATATAAGTATAAAACTAGATTAACTGACCAATCTAATTTTACATTGATATACCAAACAGAACAATTAATATCTGAACAACACATTTGTACTAACAACAAATGTTGAAAACCTCAATCAAGCTAGGTTCATAAAAAGACAAACAAATCTGCACAATATCCATCTATATTCATAGAAAGACAACCAAAACTGCTAGGACTTTTTCAATCACTTTGAAAATGGACTTCCATGATTCCTAGCTTTTTCGGCATTGTTTCTTCCAGACCTGGACATAAATGCAAACAATCTATTTCTATCCTAGTCTCTTGTGAAGTTTAACAAAATACACACTGCAGAGCTAGTGAACTTGTATAGCTAGCTATATGAAGGAAAAAAACCCTGAAGTCTAAATTTCTGAGAACTACAAAGTGCTTTGCCTATTATTCTTAGTAATGACATATGGTTCAAAGCCATAGTCATGTATATACAATGTAAGTATAAAACTAGATTAACTGACCAACGTTAATTTTTGTAATCTAACAAAACTATATTAATTTGAACTCTACCAAACAAAACAAGTAATATCTGAACGACAAACTTGTACTAACAACAAATGTTGAAAACCTCAATCAAGCTAGGTTCATAGAAAAGACAAAACAAATCTACACAATATCCATCTAGATTCATAGAAAGAATAACAAAACTACTAGGACTTTTTCAATCATTTTGAAAAGTTCAAAAACAACCATATTAAAAAAAAGATTCAAAGCAAAAACATAGAAAACACACATGGATATTTAGAAACAAACAAAACACACATGGATAGCAGTACACACTGATACAATAGTTCATAAAAAAATGACATAAGAAAAATAAACAAAACAGTTTTTAGGATAACAGTATAAGAGGAGGCATAGAATAGTACTTTGTATTAAGGTATGCTACTAAGTAAAAGTTCAAAAATAGTACAAGAGGAGGCATAAAAAATTGTACTCTGTAATAGGTATGTCAATAGGGTTCAACTGCAAAATACCTGCAAACAACAATGTCAAGACAGCAAAAAAATGTTGAAAAGCTCAACCAAGCTAACATGTTGATTGTGCACATTCTAAGCAACACAGAGTGGGTAGTTCTTAATTGATATTCACTCTGTTTGCATTGTTTAACAGAATACAAAAAAAATTGTAAGAGTAGCTTACAAAACTACCCACTCTGAGTTAAATCTACCACACTCTGAGTGTTCCAGACCTGCACATCAATGCAAACAATCAATTTCTATTTAGGGATATCTTTCTTTAGTACATGATGAACCAAACAAAAATTACAGTAATTTTAGGATTCTATTTAGTATCCTAATCAAACAATACAATCTAGGGATATTCACTCCAACAAGATACTTAATTGATACTTAATCCTATCAGTAGGCCCAAAAAGAAGGAGAAATCAAGTAGGAAGCCTTAGTAAAAAAAACATGGGTACATCTCTACAAACAGATCTTAAAAAATTATTACTACTGCAATCCTATATGTAGAATTTTAATGAAAAATGTCCAGAATGTAAAAGAAGAAAAATTTTGTGCTTGCAGGATGTCTCCGTGTGGAAAAAGGATAGAAGAAGTACAAGCTATATACAAAAGAAGAGGACAGTAGCAATATCCATAAAGAAAACAGGAAAGGTGGAAGCTCATAATGTAGAGGACAAAAAGACAGCAGAGCTAAAACATCTTCAGAAGTAATAGCTCAATTAGCAGCTTATGCGTGTGTACTGCATAAGAACAAAAAAGCAGTATCTTTAGAAGATTAAAAAATATATTGTCCAAGAATTTTGCAGCTATTATATTTGCCTCACAAATGTGACCATTTGTAGTTTTTGGACTCCATTCGGTATTTTGACTTTCAGTCTGTTCAGGATCATGTGCCACCTCCACCAAAAAGACATGAAAATGAAGAAAAAATCTACCATTTTCATTTTTTTAAGTAGACAAAACATTTTTTATTAGTAAAGCTAACAAACCTACTATTATAAGCACACAATACCTTAGGATTAGTGAGCTTGGTGAAACTATTATTCTATGACAACACAAAACCTGGCGAGTTAGTGAATAACAAAAATCTTATTGCAGGCACACGGTCCTTAGAATTTCTAAATCCGTGAAAACTGTATTATAAGCAAACAAAGAATTAGAAGCTACAGAGAAAAAACTAAATTTGAACTATCTTGCATCATTGTAACTAATTTTGGTATGTACGAAACCAAGCAAAACTACTACAATCAACATCCTTACCAGAAGAATATAAATCAAAGTTCTCTATGTTTAGCATATGCGAAAAGAAAAAATTAAAAAAATTGAGAAAAATGGTCATTACTCTAAAAGAAGGAGAACTATCATCATCTGACGCAACAATTAGCTGGGTGGACATGTCTGGGTTCCATTGAATAACAGAACATTTCCTTCTACTTGAATCTGCAAAGCTATTTAAACAGCATAACAAAAATTAGTAACAAAAATAATAAATGGCATTGGTATTTAATGGTAAATAGATCAAGAAAGTGCAAATGTAACTTGGGTAGCTGAATGACTTACCTAGTCAATGGTTTCTGGTTTCTTAAATCCCAAACAACTGCAGAGTAATAAATTCAAAAACAGTTAGATAAACCAACAAAACTTCCAAGTGGACATGGCTCGGTACATTTTTTAAGATGACAAAACATTTCCATTGAACATTTCCATTTGTTCTACTATAAATCCGAAAATCACAAACAACTGCATAGTAAAAAACTCAAAATAGTGAGATAAACCAACAAAACTTCCAAGTGGACATGTCTCGGTTCTTTTTTTAAGAAGACAAAACATTTCCATTGAACAGGACATTTGCATTGAACATTTCCATTTGGATTACCTGGATGAACATGCCTGGGTTCCATTGGAGAACACAACATTTCCTTCTACTTGAATCTGCAAAGCTATTTAAACAGCATATCGAAATTTAGTAACAAAAATAATAAATGGCATTAGTATTTAATGGTAAATAGATCAAGAAAGCGCAGATGTAACTTGGGTAGCTGAATGACTTACCTAGTCAATGGTTTCTGGTTTCTTAAATCCCAAACAACTGTAGAGTAATAAATTCAAAACAGTGAGATAAACAAACAAAACTTCCAAAGTGGACATGTCTCGGTTCATTTTTTAAGAAGACAAAATATTTTTTATTAGTAAAGCGAACAAACCTACTATTTTAAGCACACAATACCTTAGGATTAGCGAGTTTGCTTAAACTATTGGAGTATGATAACAGAAAACCTTAGAGTTAGTGATAAACAAAACTATTAGTGCAGGCACACAGTCACTATCATTTCTAAATCCATGAAAACTATATTATAATCAAACAATGTCTCAGTTCATTTTTTAAGAGGACAAAATCATTTCCATTGAAAATTTCCCATTTGTTCTACTATAAATCCAAAAATCCCAAACAACTGCAGAGTAATAAATTGAAAATAATGAGATAAACAAACAAAACTTCCAAGTGGGCATGTCTCGGTTCTTTTTTTAAGATGACAAAACATTTCCATTGAGCTGAACATTTCCATTTGGATTAGCTGGGTGGACATGCATGGGTTCCATTGGAGAACACAACATTTCCTTCTACTTGAATCTGCAAAGCTACTTAAACAGCATATCGAAATTTAGTAACAAAAATAATAAATGGCATTGGTATTTAATGGAAAATAGATCAAGAAAGTGCAGATGTAACTTGGGTAGCTGAATGACTTACCTAGTCAATGGTTTCTGGTTTCTTAAATCCCAAACAACTGCAGAGTAATAAATTCAAAACAGTGCGATAAACAAAACTTCCAAGTGGACATGTCTCGGTTCATTTTTTCTATATCACATAACTGATCTTTTCTTTTGTAGCCAAAGAAACTACTTTGACATATTGAGCAGTCCAAAAACCAATTCTAAGCGAACAAACACGATTAGTTTTAGTTAATAGAAAAAATATTGTCAGTAGTATTATGGGCATTCTTCACTTATGAAAATATGTTAGCAGGCAAAAAAAAGCTTAGTTAGAAGCATGTATTTGTAACAGTCACACAAAAAAGTTTAGATGGATTGTGGTGGAATGAAATAAATGACAATTTTACCACAAACTTGCTTCCCAAGCATCTACTCCACAAAAAACATCTTTAGAAGTAAAAGCTCAATTGGCAGCTTATTTGTGTGCACTGCAAAAGAAACAAAAAAAGTGGTATCTTTAGAAGATTAAAAAAATAGTTAACCTTTTAGAATTTTGCTGCTATTATACTTACCTGAAATATGTAACCATTTGTTGTTTTTGGACTCCATTCACTATTTTGACTTTCAGTCCCTTCTGGTTGGTGTGCCACCTCCACCAAAAAGAGTTGAAATTGAAGGAAAAATCTACCATTTTCATTTTTTAAGTAGACAAAACATTTTTTATTAGTAAAGCTAACAAACCTACTATTTAACAGTGCAAATGCAAATTACTGAACATTGCAACAATGTCAGCTAAAGGAGAAGTGTATAACAGTTAGTTGTGTGCTTGGCTGCCTGTAACTACATCAGATACTTGTCTATAACAAGCCTAAATGATAAACTGATAATCTACCAACTGCATAACCAAAGTTAACATAACTGAATGTGTGCGCAATGTATTCACAATGAAGCTTTTAATTTTCTTTCATATAAGTTACTAAGCTAGCAATGATGAAATTTCAAGAGGTACATAATGAAAGATCCTCTTTACGGTCTCACTTGACAAAACAATTCATCTCTTCTTCTGCGTTTCTACTGAAAATGTTAGCAGTGATAATGCAAAGTATAGGTACGCTATGGATTTCATGACTAGACATCTATTTTCAGCAACAGATACTACGGGCATCATAGAATTAGATCATCCAAAAAGTCATCGTAGACAAAACTTATATCCACTTTTCCCCCAAACGTTTGAGCACATGAACATATTTAAAATAAATATTGAAATCA
The DNA here is from genome assembly GCA_036346375.1 of Guadua angustifolia. NCBI lineage: Eukaryota > Viridiplantae > Streptophyta > Magnoliopsida > Poales > Poaceae > Guadua > Guadua angustifolia. The sequence continues at coordinate 8,913,055 of CM070508.1, forward strand.
ACACAAACACTTGATGGGGTTAAACTAAAGGAGTGGTTGAAATTGAAATGAAGCCCTAAATTTGTTACAAAATAATCAACTTACTAATTAATACCTCCGCATTAGGAATAATGGAAAACGGATCAGAAACACCTAAACTCATATACACCATTTGTCAAACCCCATAATTTCTTCAGGGAGGACAAAGTACAAACAACACACCCAAGGTTGAGGTAAGAAACCACCATTACTGAGGCTCAGATATTCACCACGATTTATGATAGCAACTCTACAAATCCCAAAGAGAAGAAGCTGCAGCACCTTAAGGAGCTGGTAAACTGATCACTTTACTGCTCCTTCAAACAAGTGCTCGATTCGCACCTCGACATCTTCTGGGGTGTACTTGATGTACAAGTCATGCCCGGTTTCGAGAGATGACTTCAACCTGGCAATAAACCACGTATACACTGGCCTCAGGGAATCTGCCACTGCTGCCCTAACATCCACCCGCAAATCATGAAAATTGAACAGAATTCGTTTAAAACTGAAGGTTTGAAAAGTCAAATGAATTTAAAATCTGATCAAACTATTGAGCGAATTTCGAACAAAATGAACGAAACCCTCTCAAATAGGCTTGAATTTCGAGCAGTTTTGGTGAAAATTGGCAACAGTTGAAAAAATAGGAAAAAATGTAAAAAAAAGTTAAAAATTCAAAAAAAGTATTGTAAAATTTGTTCAAAGCCATTAAAGGTCCAAAAAAATAGGGAAAATGTAAGAAATATATAAAAAATAATGAAAAACACAAAAAAATTTCCGCATAATTTTTCTTAAATATGAAAAAAAAATCACATGACCTTTACTATATTTTAGACAATTGCAAGTTGTAAAATAAGTATTTAGTAATAATATGTCAACAAATAATCTTTCATTTCAATACTACTTGCATATCAATCCAACAAATACAAAAATAAGCATTTACATAATGATATACCAATACCATTCACATATCAACACCATTTACATTTCAATACTTTTCATTTAAAGTTGTGAAGTAGGCATAGCTTTATGGTTCTTCTATTGTCACACATATGCGATGTTCGATCTTCTAAATATACTTCAACAAATATTGCTACTTGACATAATTGAACAAATATTGCTACTTGACATACTTAACAAATATTGCTACTAAATATAATTGAATAAATATTGTTACTAAAATATTTTAAAGTAAATATGTCTACTTGACATACTTGAACAAATATTGTTAGTTCAACAAATAGTCTCCAAACTAATTTTTTTTAGATTTTCTAATTTCTACATTTTGAATGGCAAAAAAACATCTCCAAACTTCATTTTAAAAAAAAAATCACGCCAGAGATCATAAAGCTATTAATACTAATTTTAGAGAATTTTTGGATATATTTTTTAAAATTTCTAAATTTTTTGAACTTGAATTTGAACTTGACCGGTAAACCGTGCGGTTTCGCTTTTCAAACCGAAGCGGTATAGGTGGTTTTCGACGATTTTTGAACCTTGCCTCTATCTCGAGCTAGCTGTTCTGACTTCTGCCGTCGACTTATCAACCACCAACGGTAGACTGTAATGTACAGTACAATACTCGATCGGCTGAGTATAAAAATGTAGATGAGTTACACGTGGTGTAGGGTTTCTCTTCTAGAAAATGGACTCGTCATATTGGAATCATCGAGAGGGTGTTGTTGCCGTAGATCAGCCGATGCAATGGAATACTTTTGTAGCCTCATGTGTATTTTTTTAAAAAATGGTATTCTTTCACGCGCAATAGTAAAAATATTTCCATCCATATCGTGAAAGCACCAGAAGATGACACGTGTCACCTAAGCCACAAAACTTTGGGAGAGCGGTGACGGCTTCTACAGTATGGGAGCGTGGAAAGTGATGCGTGTCATCTTCTAGCGCTTTCGCGGTCAAGGATAATACTATTTTCTCAATTAAGTTTTAAAAAGTCAAATTTGGAAAAAAAAAGTTACATAGGACTAGTTCAGTGATGAACTTGATGCAATGCATACCATATACGTAATCACGCTTTTCAACTTTGGGATTTCAGTAAGGAAAGGTGATTAGCGGTAGCGTACGCTGGCCTTTGTTGGTTGGTAAAACAAGCTGTGGTGGTTGACGTGATGCTAACTTCACTTAGGCCAGTGTTTAGAAAAAGGCGCATATGTGTAGAGGAAGACTGGAAGAAGAATGCTAGTTGTTCTGTGGTGACCGCCGTGTGCAGTGTGCTACTGGCTGAAGTGTGGCACGGGCAAGAAGAATAGAAGGACGCGCTTTTCGGCCTAGACATGCTTGGCTGTGCCCTGAATGGGCCAATCCAGGTCGCCAGGCGGAGGTGTATGGTGGCACATTTTGGGTCGGGCTGAGTTTCGGCCTAGTTGACACACGACAGACCAACATTTTATTCTCCTTTATTCCCATAAAAAATTGATTATATGTCATGGAATAGCTCTCTTCATGATATACCATCAAATAGCTAGCTCTTCAAAATATGCTATCGGATTCCAATCTTTCCTTTACAATATGCCATTGCCGTCACCTTGCCATCTATTCATTAACCTTGTCAGATTTTTCTGAAATGGAAAAAAATGCCACTATGTTCTCTCCCACCTTCTCTCTTTCCTTTTTCTCCCTTGGCTAGCGAATCCCACACCCGAGCAGCCCACTGACCTGGACCTCCTACTCTCCTTCATCACCCAGGGATGCACTCATCAATATGGAGTCTGGGAAGGCACGCGAGGAGGTAGAGGCGGAGGACATGCGGGTTCTCCCCTTGGAGGGATGGGAGAGGCTGGAGCCACATCATCTCCATTGTTTCCCCCAAGTTGAAATCTTCTCTAATTCATCGTCATGTCTCAATCTCCCTCAAAATTAACCATCTTAGTAGCTATTAGAGCTTTGTGCAAAGCCCTAGACAAGGTCTACCCTCCTAAGTCATCACCGGCGGTTGTCACCATGAATGCAACCCTAGGTAGGTCATCCCTATTAGATGTGGATTGCGTCCCATCGATCCAGGCTGATTTCAATCTCGTCGTGATCATCATCATGGTCTCCTCGCCTCCCTGAGTGTGGTCATCGTCGAGCTCTGCTCGCCACCAGAGCTTTGTCGTTGATGAGGACCTCCGCCACACTATACATGCCATTGTCGCTAGCTCAGCCTTGGCTGTTTCTGCCCTAGCCACTACTACTCTGTTAAGGTGATGCTCATCCACACACCACCTCAGCCTTCCTGTCACCAAATCCCACTGGCCATTGTGAAGTGATGCCCGCCAGGTGTTCGACCGCTATCACCATGCACCAGTGTAGCTGCTCGGATAGCATCCCTTGGTGTGCACACACAAGAGAGAGGGTGAAGAGAATAGAGAGGATAGAGATGGTGGATTTGCTTGGATTTACATATGAGAAATGGGAATAGAGGATGGGGAAGAAAGAAAGGGGAGGAAGAAGATGATTATGACTTGTAGTCCCCACGAGCAGAGACAGAAAGATGAGAGATGGCATCTGAGGTTTGGCTTGGTACTCACATGTCATGGTAGGCAAAATGGTCTTTTCTAAAGGCTTAATTGAGAGGTTGCGACGAGTGTTCACGGTGATGGCATATTGTGAAGAAAAATTAGAACCTAATGGCATATTGTGGAGAACGAGTTATTCAATGGCATATCATAAAGATGAGAGCTAGCGACTCTTTATTTTTGTACAAAGATAAAGTTATGCATTTATTTTTGCAACAAAAGTTGGTCTCTCTTGCGGTTTCTGTGGTGCACACACATATGACAATTTGAAAGTTGTGTGCAAGACTACATGCTATTGGTAACTTGCTAGCTTGACTTGGTCCGATTTCTAAGAAATACATATCATTAGGGAACTACTGGTGCTCGAATGTTGATTTGGGTAATAGGATCGGACATCTAGGGTAGTTGTTAGATCTCACTAAACATCCCATGTCATTGCCATTCAATCAACCCTTGGATTGGCAAAACAATTTTGTAGCAACTGCAACAATGCATCTTTAAGTGTCCAACAAAATTCCACTTGGCTTGCAACAAAGCTATATCAAGAAGACGACACAACAAACCACCAAACCTATTGCAAAAAAAAATTACTCGTGCGCAACAAATAAGTAAACCTACCGCTACAATAGCTCTTGCTACAAAGATTTGGGAAAGCCAAATTGTAACAAATACAAACACTTCATTCAACAAATTAAAATACCGATTGCAACAAATACACTAGTGGCAACATTTGAGAAGGGATGTTGTACAAAATAAAACACTTCATGCAATAATGGGGACAAAATGCTATAGCAAGTTGGAGAAACATATGCAACAAAGTCTATCGGATAGTAGGGCATGCTAGTGGATGCAACGATAGTTGACATGCTACCTCGTCTCCACCTGATGAACCCACCTCATTATCGGACATCCACTCACTTTCGACTGCCCCACCACCTACAACCTCCTTGCAAGGGGAGACCTCCACATGAGCTCTAGTTACGGTAAATGGCCTCGTCAAGAGCGAATGGCGATGAGTTTTGATCGCTAGATATATTGAGAAGGGGACATAGGTGCAAGCACCTAGCCACGGAAAAAATTGCTCACTCCAAACATAAGTGTTGTATCAATACCCATTTCTTTACACTCATCTTTTTCAAATACAAAATTAGTTTTTTTATTTGGTGAAGTGCACAAGTGTGTACTTCTAGATAAAACTAGCAAGGTGGCTCACGCACTTGCTTTGGCATCATCCTTAATGCATGTTTAAATATATATGTGCTTTTGCCTTTTAGAAAAATAGATTATTGTATAACTTTATTTGTTATATTTTAATATAATATATGAAAAGAGAAAATATTCACTTTGTTTCGCTATACTTGTTATTTGTGATCAAAACTTTCTTCCCTAAATATTTGCATAGTTGTTGATGCAATCTATATGCAATCAAATATAACCGCAATGTACGGATCAATTGTAGCTTTTGCCTAGAGTATTCTAGGGTTTATCGAACCCACAGGGAATATATGTAACAATCAACTAGAGTTTACTAATGATCTATCTAACTACGCACCAACAAACATATGATTTCATGAAGTAATGATCCTATTCACAAGTTCACATAAAATCCCAACAAAAAATAGTCACGTCGTAGAGTCCTCAGCCAAAGTGGAAATCAAGATATGATGCAAACAAATATAACTGATACAAACTTCTCAAATACTAATCTAAGGCACAAACTAATCTAGGGTCTAGCCCTTTCAAGCTAGCCCTAAATACATATCCATCTTTTGGCTTAAGAATTTCACGAGATATAGATATGGTATAAAGGTAATTAAGTAACTCTAAATGAATTGTGGATACATCTGTACCCTTAAAATACTGAAATGACTACCATTATTCAGTATCAAACCAATAGCGATTCATACAAGCTAAATCTTCCAATCAATGGTGGGCCAATGCCATCAACTGTCTAGCCATCAACTTACATCTAGACACAAGTATCATCGGATGCATTGGGAGAAATAATCAACACTAGATTCTAAATCAATCTAAAACCCTAAAATCAGTTACAATCTAGATCGTCCACTAGCTAGCCCTTTCACTGTTCTCTCTATAGGTTCATCGAGCTAATCCCCACCAACTAGCCATCGGTCTAAACTATAAAACCACATGCAAAGATCAACTAAAATCTAACTCAATCGATATGATTAGAGAAAGATTAACTAAAACAATCTATCACATAAATAGATCAATTATGAGAACATTGCATGTAAAAAGTTAAGGAATAAATAATAGTAGATGCAATCATAATAAAAAATATTCAACTAGACAAGAAAAATTAGATACATCTTACATGAAGTAGATGAAAGGCCTTAGGCCTCAGCTAACTAGTTAGCCAACATTTCGGGATGTAGGTGACAACGCCCACGAGCTAGAAGTAGAAGTTGAATCGACTCAAACTACTCTAGCTGTGTTGTGTTCAGCAGGTTCCACAGGAAGAGCACCGGTGATGTGCCATCGACGGCTCTGACACTACTACAAAAGAACTCATATTAGACCCCTCATCACTGGTAATTTCAAAAACCATCTGTGATGAGGGGTCATCACTAACGGTTTTTTGCAAAAACAGTTAGTGATGAGTTCCATGCTCATCACAGACGGTTTTTGGCTAAAATTATCTGTGATGAGAGGCACATCACAGATGTTTGTAGCCAAAAACCGTCTGCAATGAGAACAATGTCATCACATATGGTTTTTGACTAAAATCGTCTGTGATGTGCCGCTCATCACAGACAGTTTTAGGCATAAAACATCTGTGATGAGCTTTTCTTGAAAATAAGTATAGAGAGCCTTGACCTTCTTTATATTTTTAGCGTTTTCTAAGCTATTTTTAAGGTGGTTGCGATTGAGAGGCGATCTAGTGAAAAGAGACCCTAAATTTAGAAGTGTGATTGTAGATCCTTTCGTTCTAGGTCATCTAAGGTTAGTAATTGGTTCTAATTTGCATTATATTCAAGATCTAGCTTGGTAAAGAGAGAAATGAAGATGGTTTAGATTAGCTTGGTGTAGATCCATTTATTCTTTATGACATGAAGTAGTAATTGGTTCTAATTGCACTATGCTCAAGATGTAGCTAGTTAGGTAAAGAGAGAATTGAAGATGGTAAGGTGATCTAGGTTAATAATTGGTTCTAATTGCATTATATTCAAGATCTAGCTTGATAAAGAGGGAATTGAAAATGGTTTTGATCTAGATTGGTATAGATTCATTTATTCTTTGTGATCTAAAGTAGTAATTGGTTCTAATTGCATTATCTCAAGATGTAGCTAGTTAGGTAAAGAGAGAATTGAAGATGGTAACGTGATTTAAGGTTAATAATTGGTTTTAATTACATTATATTCAAAATCTAGCTTGGTAAAGAGGGAATTGAAGATGGTTTTGATCTAGCTTGGGGTAGATCCATTTGTTCTTTATGATCTAAAGTAGTAATTGGTTTTAGTTGCACTATAATCAAGATGTAGGTAGCTATGTATAGATAGAATTGAAGATGCTAAGTTATATATATTGTGATCTAAGTTTAAATATAGCTTATATGTAGAATATTGTAGATCCATTTGTTCTTTAGATCTAGTATGGTTTATAATTTATGGTAAGGTTTTAGCTAGTTAATCTATGCTCCAATTTAATAATGTGTGCATGTGCACTCCTAGTGTACTTAATTCATTATTTAACACTTATTGTTATATACGTAGCATAGATGGACCGAAACTAGATGTATGCTGAAAACCTTGCAAGTGCCGAGTACATTAATGGTGTCTCTACTTTTAGAAGAGCTGCAAAGGAGGGTATATTGAACTAGGGGGTGTAATTTATATCTTGTCCATGCATTGACCGCGAGAATCTAAGAATGTTTCGAAACTCAGGGCAAATTGAAGCATGCTTGATTCTAAGGGGTTTCAAAAGGGGATATGCATGTTGGGCCAAGCACGGTGAAGAGCAGATTATACAGGAAGCAAGTAGTATTAACATCGTCGATGAAGTCAACGATACACTGGATGATATCGATTGTGCTTTCAATAAGGATAGGTTTCACAATAATAATCTAGATCAAATGTTACGTGATGTAGAAGGGAACCATAATAAGCGGAAGTATGTAAAATTCCGGGACTTGATGAACAACCAGGAGAAACCTTTATTCCCGGGATGCAAGTCCAAATACACAAGGTTGTCATTTGTACTTGAACTGCTGAAATTAAAGGCAAACAACGGTTGGTCCAACAAGATTTTCACGGCACTGTTAGGTCTGTTAGTGGATATACTTTCGAGAGAAATGAGTTGCCAACAACCACCAACAAAGTCAAGAAGATTTTTTGTCCATGGGGAATGGAAATAGAAAGAATACATGTATGTCCGAATGACTGTATCCTCTACTACAAAGAGTATGTAAACTTGTATGTATGTTCAATGTGCAATGGACGATAGCAGCCAGGAAATTGATTCGGCGGCTGTGCACAGGCAGGAGTGGAAAAATATTTTGTTAGTAGGGCTCATTGGCTTTGTTCAAAATAACTTCAGTTACACTTATTAATCGATTAAATAATGAAATGGATCGATTTTAAATGAAATTGGTTTTTATTTGGCTTGGCTCATTAATATCGTTAGCTCGATTCTAAAAATATTTTTAAATTATAAATAAAATAATATTAAATTAAGCTATGTCAATTTTAGAAAAGTTTGATGAGACGAGGACAGGTTCTGGCAAGAAACCCTCACGAGCTCTGCCCATGTGACTATATACAGTAATTTGCCATGAATGACGAGTTGGGCCAGTCCAGCCCAACAAAAGTGATTCCCTTTTTCTTTTCCATTTCTTGTTGCTTTAATTCGAATTTAGATAATATCCAAACATAATTCATGGTTTAGGGTAGGGAGGTAATTAGAGAGAAAAATTATGGCAGATAAACAGAGAAGAACCATTGGCATAATTTGGTACTTACAAATAGCAGGGTGTTACAGCATGGCTCGTGGCCGGAATGGCGCCATTGTTGCTACAATGCAGGGGGGTCAAGCTGCTTCTGCTGCTCTGTGCTCCCTTGATGAGAAGAAAGCAATAATAGTAGTGTTGCATGTCGAGTAAATATTTAAGTTGACGCCTTGATCAGAGTGCAATATGACCGATATTGTAGAGGCCATAGGCAGGAAGTCATCATTTTTTAGTCCCAAAATTTTATTTATATGGCTCCTTTCATTTGAAATTATGAAGATGACTCTTTTGTAAGTTCGAAAGGTGTGGTAGATGATATGTATCCCCTGTCACACTAAGACAATTCGGAAGGTAGGTGACACCGCGACAGGTTGGGCGAGCGCGACGGAAGTGCGGGAATATGGTAGGAGATAGGCTGCTGCGATAGGGTAGTGCGGCACACCAGGCTCAGTAGCTTCTTTCAAGCTTCGAGAGCTCGATAGCGACGTGGGCCTGACCTTTTGCTATGGTTACCTGACCTATCGCGCACTCCACTGCCTCCCGAACTACACGACAACGATAGGTGATATGTTTCGGCAACATATCCTGTGCACACAGGCTTCCCGTGTACACAGCGTGCACACCAACTAACAAAAGTCACGAAAAATTCTGAAAAAAATTGTAGATGTACTTCATAGATTACTCTACATATGTATGAAGTTTCAAGATCAAATTCATTATATATTGAGAGTTACAAAAAAGAGAAAATTCTGACAAGTTTAAAGACTTTAAATTTGTCAGAATTTTCTCTTTTTTGTAACTCTTGATACATAATGAATTTGAATCTACAATTTTATATATAGGTAGAGTAATCTATGAAGTACATCCACAATTTTTTTCAGAATTTTTTGTGACTTTTGTTAGTTGGTGTCTACGGTGTGTACACGAAAAGGATGCATGCGATATGTTGCCATATGTTTCACCTATCTTATCTTTCGCGCTTCGATAAAGGTCAAAGTTGAAATTCTCCTCATACGGGACTATTTTTGCTAAAAAATAGTGACAAGGGACTAAAAAGCAAACAATTTCATAGGCAAGCCTGGACGGATAGGCACTCCATAGAAAATTTGGGTGGTTTTATCGTAGGACATGGACCGTTTTTTTTAATTGTGTAGGACATAGACGGCTGGTAGTGTTGTTATGAATGGAAACCGGAGCCTACGGCAAGGATCAAAATTTCAATGAAATTTGGCGAAGTTTCGGATTTCGGGATTGGGCGAATTCTAGAGTACCGGTCGAATTTGAAATTCTGAAAAAATTTGAATTTGCTACAGTAATTTCGGGTTTCGGGTTTTAAAACTGGATTTTGATGTTTTAGAGCTGGATTTGACCGGAATTAGTCCAATAACCCTTAAGAAAGTCATTTTACATGAAAATTTGTTGAAAAACTAATTTTTTGAGATATTTTAAAATTTGGGCAGAAACACCATCAGATTTTTATAAAATTGTACAAGCTTGATAATGTTCTGAAAAATTTAATATACCATCCTTAGTAGTGTAGGATTATACGGAAAAGTTTTCAAAATAATTGAACTTCATTTGTTATCTTTAAAAAATAAAAAACAGAATGGACATAATTGGGACAGTAAACTTGTTAGATTTTTCTAAATTTTTTCGAGTGTGATCATAATCTAAAATTTTTATGACAGATTAAGAATTTCCTCAGTACTATTCTATAAAATCTAAAAAAAATTATTTTTTTGTTTGGTCAATAAAATCTATAAAACCATTGAACTTCATTTGTTATACTATATTGCAAAAACCAAAAGAGAAAGAACATAAATGCTACTATGCCTTGTAAGAATTTTATAAATTCACTGGAGTGTGATCATGATTCAAAATTTTTATTGGATATTAAAAACTTCCTTATCACTCTTCTGTAAAATTTTCACAAATTTTAAACATTCTTTTATCGCCAAAGCAAATCTATGTATTAATTATCAGGCTTTTATCAGCACGTAGCAGTGTCAGAATTTTTGGAACTTCTTCAAGCATGATAATTATATGAACTTTTATAAAAATATTAGTGAAACATCAGGACCTTTCACAAAAATTTCCAAAATGTTCCAACATGGTTTGAACTATTTTTCATTCCGTTCAAATTTGTCGGTAAGACTTTTATCAGGATAGTAGCACTTTCCGAATTTTTAAAAATTCTTGAATCTTTATCACCATCCAAAAATTTTATTGAAACATTAGTGATTCATTAGCATCATTTACAAAAAATTTCAAAAATTTATAACGTTGTTTGTACCATTTTTCATTCGGTTCAAACTTGCTGGTCAACGTTTCATCTAGATAGTACCAATGTTTGAATTTTTAAAAATTTCACAGACCTGATAATCACCTGAAAATTTTATCAGAACATCTTTAATGTGTCAGGAACCTTCAAAAAAATTCAAAATTTTTGACATCGTTTGAACTATTTTTGGATCAGTGCAATTTTGGCGAAATTTCGGTTTTTTGGCGGAAATTTCGGTAGCAAAAAAAACAGATTTGAATTTTTCTTTTTGAATTTTGAACGGATTTCGTCCGAAATGCCGAAATTTCATCAAAATTTTGGATTTCGGCCATGGACAAAATTTTGTTTAAAACGAAATTTTGTTGCTCGGCCTACGGCAGAATGCATCCACGTGATGAATCCAAGGACGCGCCCAATAAGGCCAAGAACCAAAGATGCTGTATTCCATTTCCGTGGCTTACTCCCGTGCTTGTAAGATACCTCAGGTACTTTTTCTAAAAGTAATCAATTGGTTGATTTGCAAAAAGACAGTTTAGAAAGAGGAAATTATATAAACACGAGTAATTTATTTACCGTTCTTTGGCCCCCTTCGGGACAGCTTCTAATTATGCAGATTCTGGATTGTAGTCAGCTGTCTGGAGAAGCGGCTGTCTGAAGAATCTGCTGGCTGGAGAATCAGGTCGTTCGGCAATCCTGATTGTCTGTGTTGATTATTGATCGGCGTCGGTGACGGATGAGCGGATGAGGGTGGTGGAGGGGCCTAGGGACGGCGGCGGAAGCTCTTGTGCCTGCAACGACTTGTGGGAGGCGGAACTCACAGAATATGAGTCAGAATCCGTAGAATCAGGTGGGTGACAGCTTCTGATTCTGTGTACAAATCAGATTATAATTCTTGGAGAAGCTGTCTAGAATCCTACTGTTTGGCGCACAATCCACTTTTATTTTAAACAGAAGCTGTATTTAACTGAAACGATGGGGACCTTTACCTCAACCCTGAACGTTCCGCATAACCCTCATCTCCTGCTCGCCCGTAACCATCTTCATTTGCTCAACCATTATTCGTGACTCAGTAAACTTGACAGAATCTGTGCGACAGGTGACTGTAAATGTTTTATAAACTATACATGTAGATGATGCTTCATGGCACATAGAAATATGGCTGACCAATGCCCGCCATTGCAAACCCCTTAAGCTAGTGAGATTGCTTCATATGCGTAACAGATCTTCCTACAATTCCCGTCCGGCGGCGCCAAGTCTTCTGTCGAATTAAATATACTAGTGAAAAACACATGGAAAAACAGGTCTTGACTCTTGAGAGACGACTGCTGTCTTTGTCTTTCGAGCTCAACGGTGCAAAAACTTGCCGGGTTCCTTTTACACTTGACAGCAATTCCCGTGCTGGACTGTCCATGATTTCTATTTGTTTTGTTCTAAGAATTCATATCAAGAAATCACCAAGCATTTTGTAGGATCGGATGGCGTCAATCAGAGGGGGGGTGAATGATTGCGCGGAAGCTAAAATCTTATTCTTAAACTTTTTGAAACACTCCAATTCAAACTCAAATTACTTGAAGACCGGTTCACGAAGTTGGGAGATCAGTTTAGAAGTCTAGGCGACCAGTAGAGCACATGGGCGACCAGTAGCACACTTGGGCGACCAGTTCGAGCACCTGGGCGACCAGTAGGACACTTGGGCGAGCAGTTTGGGCACCTGGGCGACCAGTAGGACACTTGGGCGAGCAGGTAGAGCACCTGGGCGAGCAGTAGGACACTTGGGCGACCACGCGCACAGTCTGGGCGAGCAGACCGATATACATCCACTAAAATAGAAATTCCTAAAGATCCAGCCGTTGGATTGACGTCAAATTTTAACTGTAGAAACTAGACTTAATTACGCAGCTAACACAAAAAGCATCAGGTCGATCGGACCTACGGATCTAAAGTTATGACCTTCGCAAGATGACTGAATTCGGGCGACCACGCGAGCAGTCGGGCGAGCAGGACATCAATCTGGGCGACCACAAATTACCAAAGATCTAACCGTTGGATTGATATGAAATTTTAACTGTAGAAACTAGATTCAATTACGAATCAAACCCAATAAGAATCAATCTGATCGGATCTACGGATCAAAAGATATTACCTTCGCAAGATGATACCTTTGCAAAGAACAGAACTCCGTGATGAACTTCGTGACTGCTGCTGCGATGAACAAAATTTCAAGCGATTGATCAACTATGTCGAAGCCAAGAGCAAATCACAACCGCAAGAAGAAGCTCTCTGGAAGATTGATTTTTATTTCATTGTCTAAAGTACTCCAACACAAGAGTACAAACCTTCAAAACCTGAACGCTCGCCACACCGATAAACAGGGGACACCTCTCTATTTATACAGAGCAAACTCACAGAGATAGAATACAACTCCACTTCCAACATGGAAAGAGTTCGTATTTATCTCAACTTGGCCCAACGTGGCCAAAAACAACTCTTGCACGTATGTACAGCCCACCTGCTGTAATTACGTGACTAACCAGCAACCTTGCACGCATGAACAGCCCACCTGCTGCGCATACGTGACTAACCAGCCTTCATGTGCATGTTCTCTAGCCCGAACGTCTCGCATGACATCCTCGACCATCAGGACCTCGATTCCTCCCTGAACCTAGTCCCGAACCTCAGTTCCTCCATGAACCTAGTTCCGGTCCCATCATCGACCACGTTCGCCCTCGAGCAACACCTACACATGAATAAACACAGAAACCGTGCACGAGCACAAGTCCACAACTTGACTCAAAGTCAATCTATGCAACCACTCACACAAGTGCATTGCATCAAGCAGAAACCATCATGCTATCATCAGCATAATAATTATCTCAACATGACACATGCATATGCACCATACATGCTATAATCAAAGTCACTTTACAATGCCAATTTCACCATTCAACCAATTTTTCATCACATGATCTCACACATTTGATTTGATCAGGGGTGGAACTGGAAAAAATTCTATGAGCATACACACTTTACATATACAACTCAATAGTCTTGTACAATGATTTTGTAATATTTTAAATACAGTACATATATTTGAATTTTACTAAAAACACAATATAAATAAATCACCGAAATCAAAACCAATTCTATCAACAAATTTAGCTTATTAAAACTATGATTTTGTAGCATTTTCTAATTTTTTTGGGATACTGAGACATACCCGGCCCTGTATTTGATTGTTCAACTCCAGGATCCAAGATTGCATACAAAGCAACCAATCACTAGGGATAGATATTTGAAAGTGCATCTAGGCCCCTAATTATGTTTTGGATGATTAATGACAAACGATTAAGGGACTAATGGCTTAAATAAGTGTATGAGCAGGTATTGGTCCCAAAAGAAATGCATCTACGGACAATGGTGACCCTCAAAAGTGAAAAGAAGAACGGCGTCAACTAAGCGTAGACTTTTCCATTTTATTGAGTCAATAGGAACGCCGTACTATTAAGAGGGATGGGATGTAGATGTCTTAGAAATGATCCTAGTGCTCAGAAGAACATCTTTTACAAAACAAGTTTTCGAAGTCTTCTAGCACGACGCTCACCCTGTTTTCATTTCGTTCTGATAATATCGGAACATCCGATGTATATATCGGATAGTCCGATAGTATCGGACTCTCCGGTGTGAGTGTGGGTGCCTGTCTGAGAACTCTCGGGAAAAGTCGGATAGTCCGATGCCTCATATCGGAATGTCCGATGTTGTTTGAAAAAATTTCTAAGTCTTTTCCTAGATCTTCGGAAACATCGGATAGTCCGATGTTAAAATCGAATGTCCGATGTAAATTGAAAATTTTTCTAAGTCCTTGACCGAACTCTCGGGAAAAGTCGGATAGTCCGATGTCATATATCGGATAGTCCGATGTGGACTTAGAAATATTTTTGAAGTTTGTTTTTCGCTCGGATCTCTCTGAAACATCGGAACATCCGATGTGTGAAATCGGATAGTCCGATGTATGCTTTTCTCAAAGAAAATTTGAATTTTCGAGTGGAGTTGATCTCGAGATTTGCTCGATCGGATAGTTCGATGTTGGACATCGGATAGTCCGATGTGGGGTCTCGACACAAGGCGTAAGCGGCTATATTTTGTGTCTTGGCTATAAATACCCCTTCTCTCCTCATTTACTCTCACCAACTCGATTATCTTGTGCATTAACTCTCCTCTTGCTATTTTCTTGGTCTAATCTTGCTCTCTCTTGAATTTGTCTTTGTGAAATTTGTTGAGAGAGTTGAGCAAGTGCCTTCTAGTGCTTTGTTGCAAACCGTTAAAGTTCTTGTGAGCACTAGGGTGATTTTCAAGAGCGGATCTACACTCCATTTATTACTCTTGGAGATTGGGGTCTCCTAGACGGCTAGGAGTCACCGGTGAGCTCCCGATCTAAGTGTGAGAAGTCACGGAGTTTGAGAAGGTCCGATTCCACCTCCGCAAGGAAAGGAATCAAGAAGTGAAACCGCGAGTGCTTTGTGCAACACCGGAGGATCGTGGTCGAGGGGACCCGGGCTTTGTGCCTCCTCAACGGAGACGTAGGATCTCCCCAAAGATCCGAACTTCGGGAAAAAATCACTGCCTCTCTTCGGTTTGTGAGTTTTCTCTTGTCCCTTTTGTGATTGGGTTAAATCTTTTGGGGATTCAAGTTCTTGGTAGCTACTCGTGGTAGAAAGTGGTTGATCTAACACCTTGATAGTTGCCTTAGCTCAGAAATTTCTTTTGGTAGAAATCTAGCCTCTCTAATTTCTCAGATCTACTTTTTAGGGTTTTCTGCGCTCTGATCGGATAGTCCGACTTTGCATATCGGATAGTCCGATACAAATCGGACAGTCCGATATCAATATCGGATAGTCCGGTGTTTCCGCTGCTTATTAGATTTAATTTTTGTTAACGCCTATTCACCCCCCCTCTAGGCGACTTTATCGATCTTTCAATTGGTATCAGAGCCTAATCTCCTTAGTTGGGCTTAACCGCTTGGAGAATCAATATGTCGCGTACAGGGACAAATGTCGAAGACCTTACTCGCACCTCGGGTACGGGCGACGACATTAGGGTGGGTATTCCACTTAATTATAATTCCCTCAGCTCTTCATCGTATGTTTCCGTGCCTTCCGGTCGGGCGCCTCACTTCGATGGCACTCACTACGCGGCGTGGAAACATAAGATGAAAATGCACTTGAGGTCACTTCACCCGTCTATTTGGAAGATTGTGCAAACAGGTTTCACACCCGTGGATCCGGACAACCTCACGCCTGCAGAAGATAAAGACCAACATTTCAATGACCTAGCAACAATGCTTTGTTCAATGCTCTAAGTGACTCTGAATTCAACCGAGTAGATGGTCTCGAGGAAGCCAAGGCAATTTGGGATAGATTGATGGTTTCCCACGAAGGAATATCAAGTGTGAAGGAATCTAAGATTGAGCTCATTATCGGTGAGCTAAGCCGATTCACATTGGAAGATGGTGAATCATACACCAAGATGTTCGACCGCTTGATGGTGCTTGTGAATCAAGCAAAGGGTCTTGGTTGCACTGATCTGTCTGACAAGGCGGTGGTAAAGATCATTCTTCGTGTGATCACCCCTACCAACCGCAACCTTGTGCAACTAATCCGAGACCGCCAAACTTTGACACAATGACACCTCATGATGTAATTGGCCTCATGATGGATGAGATGATGGTAAAAGAGGTCAAGTGGTAGAAGAACTTAAGTCCGGAAGAAGAAGGGTATTGCTTTGAAGGCGCCAAAGTTGTGCGCCAAGTTGAGGAAAGCACGAGCAAAGACGAAGAGTCTTGTGGTCCATTGACAAATGAAGATATGGCTCTATTTGTGAGAAGGTTCAACAAGTTCTTCAAGAAGAAGAATTTCATCAAGGTGGACAACAAAGAACTTTAGAAGAAAATCAAAGGGAGGCACTCCTCAAGAAGGTGCTATGAATGCGGCAAAACCGGCCATTTCATTGCCTAGTGTCCGTGATAAAGAAGACAAGGAAGGCAAGTCACACAAGGAAGACAAGTACCGAGGCAAGGACAAGGAGAGGAGCAAGAAGTATAAGGGCAAGGGTCGTGCTTACATTGGAAAGGAGTGGAACTCCGACACCGACTCCAGCTTCGACTCCGACTCCGAGTCAAATTCCGACAATGAAGGTGGAATCGCCGCCGTCCGCCATCGCCGCACCATCTACCTCAACAACGTCGAAGGGCCTCTTCGACAATTTAAGCGATGACGATGAAGTTGCTCCAATATGCCTTATGGCTAAGGGCACAAGGTATCATCATTTGCCACCACTCCTCTATTGCTAATGATTGTCTAGATGAGCATAATAGCGATAGCGATGATGATGATATAGACACCGTGCTTAAGTCTATGAAGAACCTTGACATTCAAAAACTAAATTTGCTTCTAAAAGACATTGAAAAATTAGAGGAAGTGGTTGAACAAAAGGAAGCTATTCTTGAGGCTCAAGAGGATTTGCTCATTCTCGAAAAGGAGAAGAATCGTGAGCTAGAGAAGGGCTTGTCTTTTGAAAAGAAGAAAATGAAGAGTTAGTTGAAAATCTAAATTCAACAAAATCGAGGTGACTAGTCTCGAGATCACCAAGGCTTCACTTGAAGAGGAACTTGCAAAGGCAAAGGATGCTTGCAAGGCTCTTGAGTTGATGCTTGTTGATCTCAAGAATAGCCCTCCGATTACCTCAACCATTAGCTCCAATTCTTCTTTGCCGTCTTGAGCAATGGATGCGCTTAGATGCTATGACGTTAATATTGATACTCATGCCACTAACCTTGAGACATTGCAAGTGTTAGCATATGAGAATGAGAAGCTCAAGGGAATGCTCGAAGATGGACTTCAAAAGTCCTACAAGGCAAGTAAGGGACTAGAGGAGTTCCTAGGTAAGCGACAAGGTAACAATATGAAGTATGGGCTTGGATATATTCCACCTAAAGGGAAAAAGAGCAATATTGTCGTTGCTCCCTTAAATAAGCCCATACAATTTGTTAAGAGCAATGAAAACTCTAAGTACAAAACTCATTCTACATTCTTTGCATCATATGTACTTAAGAAGACTAACTTCGGTCGTGTAGTTGCTCATCATATTGGGGGTAAGCCCAAAAATGCTTCTAATATGCGATCTATTTGGGTTCCCAAATCTCTTGTTGCTAACTTGCGCGGACCTAAACAAGTTTGGGTACCAAAAGGCAAAAACTAAATTTCTTTTTGTAGGCCTACATCTCCGGTGGAACAAGTTGGATTTTGGACAGCGGATGCACGCATCACATGACCGGAGAAAGGGCAATGTTCGCATATTTAGAAGCCAATGGATCAAATAGCGAGAGTATTATCTTTGGCGATAATGGAAAAGGCGAAGTGGTAGGGTTAGGTAAAATCCTAATTACCAATGACTTCCATATTAATAATGTTTTACTTGTCGAGTCGCTAAGTTACAATTTATTGTCCGCTTTCAATTGTGTGAAGCGGGCTACAATTGTGTGTTTAGCGATAAGGGTGTGGATGTCATTAAGAGAGATGATGATTCAATAGCCGTCAAGGGTCGTTTGAAGGGAAATCTCTATCTTATAGATTTTTCTACGGATAGAGTTAACCTTGAAACATGCTTAATGGCTAAATCTAGCATGGGTTGGCTATGGCATCGCCGGCTCGCCCATGTTGGTATGAGGAACCTCCACAAACTCATTAAAGGCAATCACATCCTTGGTCTAACTGATATTGTTTTCGAGAAAGATAGGATTTGCGGCAAGATGTCAAGCCGGAAGCAAGTTGGAGCATCTCATCCCATAAAGAACGTGATGACCACCACAAGGCCATTGGAGATGTTACACATGGATTTATTCGGGCCAGTCACCTACATAAGCATCGGAGGAAATAAGTATGGCTTAGTTATTGTAGATGATTTTTCTCGATTTACTTGGGTGTTCTTTTTGCATGATAAAAGTGAAGCTCAAGGATCTCTAAAGAAATTTATGAGAAGAGCTCAAAATGAGTTTGAAGTAAAGATCAAGAAAATTCGGAGCGACAATGGCACCGAATTCAAGAATACCGGTGTTGAAGAGTTTCTCGAGGAAGAAGGCATCAAGCATGAGTTTTCGGCTCCCTATTCTCCTCAACAGAATGGGGTAGCCGAACGGAAGAATCGAACTCTCATCGAGATGGCGCGCACGATGCTCGACGAATACAAAGTCTCCGACATCTTTTGGGCGGAGGCCATCAACACTGCGTGCCACAGCTCAAACCGTCTTTATCTTCACAAATTGTTGAAAAAGACGGCATACGAGCTCCTCACCGACAAGAAACCAAATGTCTCCTACTTTCGAGTCTTTGGTAGCAAATGCTATATTCTTAACAAAAAGGCTAAGTCTTCTAAATTTGCTCCTAAAGTAGATGAGGGTTTCTTACTCGGTTATGGATCCAATGCATATGCATACCGAGTCTTCAACAACACCACCGGTGTAGTTGAAATCTCGCGTGATGTAACTTTCGATGAAACTAACGGCTCTCAAGTAGAGCAAGTTGATCGTGCTGTGTTTGACAGTGAGGAACCTCCATGCGAAGCCATCAAGAGGTTGGCGATTGGAGAGGTAAGACCTCTTGAGCAAGAAGAAGCCTCTAGGACTCCAACTCGAGACGCATTGTTGGATGAAGCTTCATCATCTTCGATTCAAGCTCAAGATGGATCAAACATCGCCCGAGACAATGAGGAACCAATTCGAAGTCAAACGAATCGTTCTCATCCAAGAGTTCATCGAATATTCAACGAGACCACCCGTCGACAACATTCTTGGTGATATCAACAAGGAGTAACCACTAGATCACGTGTTGCTAATTTTTGTGAATTTTATTCCTTTGTTTCGTCTCTTGAACCTCTAAAGGTGGAGGAAGCTCTTCAAGACCGGATTGGGTGATGGCAATGCAAGAAGAGCTAAATAACTTTGAGAGAAACCAAGTGTGGAAGCTCGTCGAAAGACCCAAGCAAAATGTTATTGGAACCAAGTGGGTATTTGGAACAAGCAAGATGAGAACGGATCGTAACTAGGAACAAAGCTCGGTTGGTAGCTCAAGGGTACACTCAAATCGAAGGTCCGGATTTCGATGAAACTTATGCTCCAAAGAGCTAGGCTCGAATCAATTCAAATTTTACTTGCCTTTGCTACTCACCACGATTTTAAGTTGTACCAAATGGACGTGAAAAGCGCTTTCCTAAATGGACCCCTCCGAGATGGTCTATGTTGAGCAACCACCGCTTCAAGATCCAAGTCATCCCGACCACGCCTACTTCCTACACAAAGCTCTCTACGGACTCAAGCAAGCACCGAGAGCATGGTTTGAATGTCTCCGAGATTTCCTTCTCGGTCAAGGGTTTGTAGTCGGAAAGGCCGATCCCACACTCTTTACTAAAAATATTGATAATGATTTATTTGTCTCATCAAATTTATGTCGATGATATTATATTTGGATCTACTAATGAACACTTATGCAAGGATTTTAGTAGAATCATGACTAAAAGGTTCGAGAT
Source organism: Guadua angustifolia (assembly GCA_036346375.1). Lineage (NCBI taxonomy): Eukaryota > Viridiplantae > Streptophyta > Magnoliopsida > Poales > Poaceae > Guadua > Guadua angustifolia. Next base: position 8,933,405 of record CM070508.1, read on the forward strand.
GTCCATGATGGGAGAGTTGAAGTTCTTCCTCGGTTTTCAAGTCAAACAACTCAAGGAAGGAACTTTCATATGCCAAACAAAGTACATCAAGGACATGCTCAAGAAATTCGGAATGGAGAACGCCAAGCCGATCAAGACGCCGATGCAAGCTAACGGGCATCTAGACCTCGACAAAGAAGGTAAACCGGTCATCCAAAAGGTATATCGTTCGATGATCGGTTCCCTACTTTACCTTTGTGCATCTAGGCCCGATATCATGCTTAGTGTTTGCATGTGTGCAAGATTTCAAGCCGCTCCCAAAGAGTGCCACATGGTGGCCGTAAAAAGAATCCTAAGATATTTAGTGCACACTCCTCACTTCGGCCTTTGGTATCCTAAAGGTTCGTCATTTGGACTAGTCGGCTATTCCGATGCGGATTATGCCGGTTGTAAGGTGGATAGGAAGAGTACCTCGGGTACTTGTCAATTCCTAGGTAGATCCCTTGTTTCTTGGTCCTCCAAGAAACAAAACTCCATAGTCTCCGCCCACAAACCGAATTTAATACATTGTCAGGAAGTTGTTGCGCCCAATTGCTTTGGATGAGACAAACACTAAATGACTATGGCCTAACCTATAACCATGTTCCACTTTTGTGTGACAATGAGAGTGCCATAAAAATTGCCAATAATCTTGTCCAACACTCCCGAACAAAACATATCGATATTCGCCATCATTTCCTAAGAGATCATTCCTCTAAAGGAGATATTGAAATTCAACATGTGAGCACAAATGACCAATTAGCCGATATTTTCACCAAGCCTCTTGATGAAAAGAGATTCTGCGAATTAAGAAGCGGGCTAAACATTTTAGATTCTCGGAACTTGGCTTAAAAGATTGCATACTTGCCTTGCTTGCTAGTCTTAACCAAAATGTTCTTCAAAAAGCTTATTTACTTCTTTAAAGCTTTAATTCTTGGTTTTTGTCAAACCACTCGTGATCATAGCTCCTACTGCCTCTGTGTTCGCTGATCATAAGTGGAGAGACGGCAAAAGTGTTCAAGTCATTCCATCTTGTTCCTCAATCTCAACTCTCATTGTGCTGGAATTTTTACTCAGATCGGACTATCCGGTTTCCTGATCGGACTATCCGATTTCTGTAAACATGCACATATCGGATTATCCGATGTCGTAGATCGGACTGTCCGATATCTGGATGATTGCACACATCGGACTGTCCGAGGTCATTATCGGACTATCCGATGTGGGGAAGTTTAAAAGAAGCCCGAAGGGTTTTTCCTCTCTCATTCGGTCATTCTCTCCAAACTCATCGTGTTCTCCTCTCCGGCGAATTTGGGGTCTGGAGATCTTCCTCCTCTTCCAAGGGTCTCCCTCCGTGGATCTCATCTCTCTTGGTGGAGATCTTCATCCCCATTCACCTTCCCTCTCGGTTTTGATCTTAAGGTAACCCTAACCCCTCATAGATCTAGGGTTTCTCATCTCCTTTGGATTTTTTTAATCTTCTTCGGTAGATGCATTCCTTTTGTCCTTAGGATCATATCCCACGAATTTGTTGCGAAATGCGTGGTCAATCTTTGTGAAATCTGCTTTTGCATCTTTTCCCGCAAATATCGGATTATCCGATCGAGGGCATCGGACTGTCCGACCTTAACATCGGACTGTCCGACCCAAAATATCGGACTATCCGATATTTCCAGAAAACTGCAAAGGTGGGTGATTCGTTTTCATTCCTTCAATCGTCGCTTCAACTTCTATCTCGGTTTCTTCAGATCCGTTCAATGGCTGCTGGCGATGACAAAGGAGAGAAACTGAAGAGGGCTCTCCATACCGACGAGCAAGGGCAGTTCAAGAGGAAAACTCCAACGAATGTCCGAACCAAGGCCGCAGCAAATCGTGGAAATCCTCCGGATATTTCAGATTCTCCTCCTGAGGTTGCGGCTGTTCTGCTCCACTACCTTCAAGGCGGTAAATCAAGAAGAAAGTTGTCACGATCCTAAGCGTATGGGCATTACAATTTCGAGCCTCGACAAGATGATGCTCTTCACGCCTGTCGCCTCCTCCTACTCCATCCGCAAAGGCAAAGGTTCTTCATCTAGTGCTCCAACCGCCGATGACAAGGGTAAAGGTCCCATTCCCGAAGAAGAAGAAGATGTTCTTTATCCATTGATGTCCAAGCCTACTCGCACTCGATCATCAACAGACGCTTGTCAATTACAAGGGCAAGTCGGGATGGTCGCCAAAGCTAGGCATCGACCTTATATCACCAAAGCGCTTTTCCTCGATTTGCGTTTTGGACTTTCTTCCAAAGAGATTTTTATGAAACCGCATTCTCCTCGCAAGAATCCAAATGTAAGTATGCGATGGGTGGATTGGGAGTATATGGAGTCTTGTCAAGATCCTATCTTTGATGAAGTTATTGAAGCGTGTGAGAGGCTCGGGATCAAGAGAATCATGGGCATGAAGCAAGATTGAATATCTGAAGTTATTGCCCAATTCTACGCCACCCTCCATGTCTCCAATGACACTATGACTTGGATGACCGAAGGAGAGCAATACAGATGTCCGCTGGTCGTTTTGGTACACTTCGGGATTTAGAGCCAAGACGCTATGGACAAGGATGATCTTCATAATAAGCGTTCACGATTGCGAGAGAATCTTAATGATCTATACATTGAAGATTCGTCTTTGAGCTCGGCAATACCAAGAACTTGAAGCCTATGATTGCCGCCGCCAATGCAGACTTCTTCGCAAGACCATTGCTCCCAAGGAAGGTGACGATCCCACATCTTGTCTTACACTCGTGACATCCTCGCATCGCATGCTTTGCCAGGTGGTCGACCTTTTATGGTGTCGCTTTACTTGTGGAACGAGATTCATGCAAACTCTTTGGATCCTAAGCGCAATGTGGTTTTGCTCCTTACATCATGAGGGCAATTTTGGGCGTCTCCAAGGCGAAGTTTGAATGTGATGTTAAGCACCTTGACCGCAGATCGACCCATTAAGATCGCTCCTCCTCAAGCTCCTCCACCATCGGTCTGCAATGTCGACTCGCTCTGGCTCACCGCCTCCTGCTGCTTTCTTCTCGACCATCTCCCTCCACCACGCATCGAAAGTGTTGAAATATCTTGTGAAGATGGCGAAGAAGAATGCGGTTGCTCAAGTCCATCCAACGTCATCTCGGCCTTCCTTGTTCCAAAGGGCGCGAGGACTCCATCATGGATCCTTCGCTCACCGGCTATTGATGACTCTTCTGATGATGATCCCGTCGCGTCCTCGGCGGACTCCGAAAGCGAGGAAGATTGATCCTTCTGCTGTTCTTTTCTCCCTTTTTGGTGCCTTGATGCCAAAGGGGGAGAGAAAAGATATTTGTCTCTGGAGTCTCAAGATATATGACTCTTGAACACTATTGCTTTGCTTTTGGTTGTGTTTTTGGTTGTGCTAAAGTTTACTTGGCTATGTTTGGTTGTTTTAAACTCTATGGATGTTATGGATGTTAGTATTACTTTTATGCTAATATATCATATACCTCGCTTCTAATGCTTTAATTCCTTGTTGACCGCTCACTTGAATGTCAAGATGTTGGGGGAGCTCCTCATGAATTTCACCTCTAAATTGTGCATTTAACTCTATTTCGAAACTCTAATGCACACATTTAGGGGGAGCTCAACATATCTTGGGCATTCTCAATATCATTACTCAATTATTCAATTATTTTAACCTTGTCTTAATCGTGTTGTCATCAATCACCAAAAAGGGGGAGATTGAAAGTGCATCTAGGCCCCTAATTATGTTTTGGATGATTAATGACAAACGATTAAGGGACTAATGGCTTAAATAAGTGTATGAGCAGGTATTGGTCCCAAAAGAAATGCATCTACGGACAATGGTGACCCTCAAAAGTGAAAAGAAGAACGGCGTCAACTAAGCGTAGACTTTTCCATTTTATTGAGTCAATAGGAACGCCAGTACTATTAAGAGGATGGGATGTAGATGTCTTAGAAATGATCATAGTGCTCGAGAAGAACATCTTTTACAAAACAAGTTTTCAAGTCTTCTAGCACGACGCCACCCTGCTTTTCATTTCGTTACGATAATATCGGAACATCCGATATATATATCGGATAGTCCGATAGTATCGGACTCTCCGATGTGAGTGTGGGTGCTCGTCTCGAGAACTCTCGGGAAAAGCCTGATAGTCCGATGCCTCATATCGGAATGTCCGATGTTGTTTGAAAAATTTCTAAGTCTTTTCCTAGATCTTCGGGAAACATCGGATAGTCCGATGTTAAAATCGAATGTCCGATGTAAATTGAAAATTTTTCTAAGTCCTTGACCGAACTCTCGAAAAGTCGGATAGTCCGATGTCATATATCGGATAGTCCGATGTGGACTTAGAAATATTTTTGAAGTTTGTTTTTCGCTCTGATCTCTCTGGAAACATCGGAACATCCGATGTGTGAAATCGGATAGTCCGATGTATGCTTTTTCTCAAAAAAATTTGAATTTTCGAGTGGAGTTGATCTCGAGATTTGCTCGATCGGATAGTTCGATGTTGGACATCGGATAGTCCGATGTGGGGTCCGACACAAGGCGTAACGGCTATATTTTGTGTCTTGGCTATAAATACCCCTTCTCTCCTCATTTACTCTCACCAACTCGATGTAATCGTGCATTAACTCTCCTCTTGCTATTTTCTTGGTCTAATCTTGCTCTCTCTTGAATTTGTCTTTGTGAAATTTGTTGAGAGAGTTGAGCAAGTGCCTTCTAGTGCTTTGTTGCAAACCGTTAAAGTTCTTGTGAGCACTAGGGTGATTTTCAAGAGCGGATCTACACTCCATTTATTACTCTTGGAGATTGGGGTCTCCTAGACGGCTAGGAGTCACCGGTGAGCTCCCGATCTAAATGTGGGAAGCTCACGGAGTTTGAGAAGGTCCGATTCCACCTCCGCAAGGAAAGGAATCAAGAAGTGAAACCGGCGAGTGCTTTGTGCAACACCGGGAGGATCGTGGTCGAGGGGGACCCAGACTTTGTGCCTCCTCAACGGAGACGTAGGATCTCCCCAAAGATCCGAACTTCGGAAAAAATCACCCTCTCTTCGGTTTGTGAGTTTTCTTGTCCCTTTTGTGATTGGGTTAAATCTTTTGGGGATTCAAGTTCTTGGTAGCTACTGTGGTAGAAAGTGGTTGATCTAACACCTTGATAGTTGCCTTAGCTCAGAAATTTCTTTTGGTAGAAATCTAGCCTCTCTAATTTCTCAGATCTACTTTTTAGGGTTTTCTGCGCTCTGATCGGATAGTCCGACTTTGCATATCGGATAGTCCGATATCAATATCGGATAGTCCGGTGTTTCCGCTGCTTATTAGATTTAATTTTTGTTAACGCCTATTCACCCCCCCCTCTAGGCGACTTTATCGATCTTTCAATATTTGAAAGCTTATCTTCAATGGTGCTACTCTAGCTAGCTATAAGGGTGTTATCTTAGCATTTTGCTTAGGTGGAAGAGAGAAAATAAGAAGAGAAATATAGACCGGCTACTAATGTATAGTCAGACTATAACTGATTCCAAAGCACTTATTATTTATTATATGTGGGCTAATATTTAATTTTATAGATAATACTATTGCTAATTCATTAGAGATATTATCTATTTACTATCTATAGATAATATGAACGTTTCTTATAGCTAGTATCATAGGAGATGCTCTTGTAGTTCAAAAGAGGAGTAAATTTTAATACAAAGCATCACTCATATCGATGTCGTCCATCCTGACCACTGACCAAGTGACCAATAGTCGACCATCACCGTGGCTCCAAGTCAGAAATGGAAACATCATTGATCGACGGCGCATCCGCCTTCGCCTGGTTGCCAACGGCACGACTCGGAAGGACGAAGGCCGGCACCGTGGGCAGCGGCAGCGTGATCGACCGGCTGTTGAGCATGACGACGACCGCCGCCATGCCGGGCCGGAGGTGCGCGTCTTCCTGGACGCAAAGCAGACCTACGTGGATGCATCTCAGCATCTCCTGCGGCCGGCACCCGTCGGCCGAGCAGCCGTCGAGCAACTGCGTCACGCTTCCACGGCTCCAGTGCTTCCAAACCTGCCCACGCGCGCATGAGCAGAATTAGCAATTTTTATTAAGCAAGCATACTTAAGCTACTTGTACATTAGATAGATGTTGAGCTCACAGAGGTCAGAAGATGTTCAGAAGGTCCCGAATCTTCGTAGTAAGCGTTGCGCCGGCCGGTGACGATCTCCAACACAAGCACGCCGTAGCTGAAGACGTCCGATTTGGCCGAGAAGATGCCGCGCAGGGCATATTCTGGCGGCATGTATCCGCTGCATTTTGAAGACACGACATGTTAGGTGTGCATGGCAGGTTGGCAAGCATGATTCTGGTACTAATTTTGCTGTTGGAACTTGGTTGCAGCCTGCAGGCAACAAACTTACTAAGTTCCGGCTATCCGGCTCGTGTTTCCTACGCTTGTGTCCATGTTAAACAACTTTGCCAGGCCGAAGTCTGAGATCTTGGGGCTCATGTCTGCGTCCAACAAGATGTTGCTCGCTTTGAGATCCCGATGGATGATCTTCAACCTTGAGTCTTCATGAAGATAAATAAGGCCCCGGGCGATCCCTTCGATGATCCTGTATCTGCGCCCCCAGCTTAGCTCTTGCTGCCTTGTAGGATCTGAAAAGATCAATTTTGCTTAGCAAAGCAAATAGCTGGATCTGCAATGACAGCAGGATTATGATCGTATGAATGAAGTACCGAAAAGGATTTTATCAAGGCTTTTGTTGCTGAGGAACTCGTAAATAAGGAGTTTCTCATCTTGATCGATGCAGTAGCCCAACAATCGCACCAGATTCTTGTGCTGGAGCTTTGCAACCAAGACGACCTCGTTCTTCATCTCCCCTTGTCCTTGCTGTGAAGTTTTTGACAATCTCTTCACTGCAATCACCTGCCCATTCTGTAGTGTGCCCTGAAGAACAATGGATTCAGACAGACAGTTCTACGCTCACGCAAAGTCATTAATTAACGCTCACGCAAAGTCATTAATTAAGGCATGCAAGTGGAGTGCTCAAATTAATTTTCAGGTTCCGGGATTAAGTTACTTTGTAGACAGGCCCAAATCCACCTTGGCCGAGCTTATTTTCTTCTGAAAAGTTGTTAGTGGCAGCTCGTACAGTGCTCAAATCGTACAAAAGGGAACTTCTCATTTCTTCTTCGTCTCCATGTTCTGTTCATAAGAGAACACCAGAGAGATGGAGAGATTTAGACTGAAAGTTGTACAACTAGCCTACTATGTATCTTTTAGATATACTACTATTATTAAGTTTCAGCGCTTACCGAAGCTGGCAATCTGCACATGCATGCGTGGTTTTCTGTTCCTCTTGCACACACAAAAAGCAATGAGCAGCAGCACGAACAGCGCGACAGCAACAGGAATTGAGACTAGAAGAACTGTCTTGACTGTGCCGTTACCTCCTGCACCGACGGCGACGTTTGGCGTCGTCAGAAATTCAGAATGCAAGCTTTTTCAGCATCTTACCAAGTTCAGTCACTGCACTACTTTCTAAAGGAAATCACAGCTCTTTGAATGCATAGCTCTAACTTGTTTAGATTTTAGAGACAGCAGTCGATAGTGGGGCACAGTCAACTCCGGCGTCATGCAATTATCCAGTCAAAACGCAAGATTTGAGAAAGAAGTCTAAAAGAAAAGCACGGTACGGTACGTACGTGATGCAAAATGCAAATGCTGAAGGGTGACAAATAAACCGAATTTTTTTGAGGTGAAACTTTATAATTTGAAATTTTTTGATTTAATTTTTTTTATTTGAATTTTTTTGGTTGAATTTTTTTCGACTTGAATTTTTAATCAAAATTTTTCGAACCAAAAGTTTTTTGAATCAAAATTTTTTTCAGCCGAAAGCTTTTGAGTTGAAGGTTTTATGAGTTGAAACTTTTCGATTTAGAAATTTTCAAGTTCAAACTTTTTGATTTGAAACTTCCTGAGATAAAACTTTCTGATTTTAAACTTTCTGAGTTAAAATTTTCTGATTTGATTTTTTTATTTAAAAATTTTTGCTTTGAAACATTTTGAGTTGAAACTTTCTTAGTTAAAATTTTCTAATTTGAAATTTTTTAACTTAATTTTTTAAGGTTTTAAAACGAAACTCTTCAAACTGAAAGTTTTCAAAGTTGAAACTTTTTTATTTGAATTTTTTGTGTAGAAAGTTGTTGATTAGAAATTTTTTCGAATTGAAATTTTCTAATTTAAAATTTTTCTACTGATTTAACTAATAGTTTTTCTTCATGTTTCGAAAACTTCGGAATAAAAAGGTTTTAACTCGCGCATACACGCTGCGGCCGTTTTCAAAAAAAAAAACTGGCGCATACACGCATGCATGCATGCAGCGCAACGCAGTAGTAGGGGATCAAAAACTTCGGGAGAGTTGTTGAAACTTGAAACGCATGCACGCACTGCGCGTCTGCGCTGCGCTGCTCGCACAAAAAACACGCCACATGGCGCCATGGCGGGCACAGATGCAAAGAGCAAAACTAGTTTTTTTTTACATAGGACGGTAGGAGCGACCGTAAACTAGTGATCCCCCTTACCGGTGCTTCCTTGTTCGGAGCGGTCGCTGCCGTTGACTGGCACGCCTGTTGGCGCCGGTGCCGGTGACATCGCTTCCTCGGCGGCCTGGGCGTTGAAGAAACGGTACACCTCGAACCGCATGGAGCAGAGCTGGTAGATGGCCTGGCCGCCCTGCTTTCCGTCGCAGCAGTTCTGGATTTGCGAGACGGCCGTCTTGAGGCAAATGTTGCAGTCGTCATCGGCAAGGTCCCGCGTGCACTGGGCCATGCCGTAGATTTTCTCCAAGGGCGGGATCGGGAAGTCGGCCTCCCCGGCGGCGAACATCCGCGGGGACTCGTACGCTGCCCTGCTGGTGAGGTTGCTCATCAGCGCGCCCAGTTGCAGCCTGAACCGCTCCGGCTGCGTCGCGTTCTGCGAGTTCTCCAGTAAGACTACCTTCGACGTGTCCGAGGTGCCGAAGAAGCTCGCGTTGCCGTGCCGCAGAAGGCAGGAGTCGTAGATGAGCGTGGACGTTTTCTGACCGGGGCACTTGGTGGCCATATCCTGCACCGAGGCGTCGAGGCACGTGCGGCAGTCGGACTCGTCGACGTCGGCGCGGCACTGCGCGAGGCCGTACGCCTCGTCGGGCGCTGCGCCGGTGGCGTTCTTGGCGAATCCAGACGCGGCGGCCGCGGCGGCGGGGAGGGAGGAGAGGAGGGCGTCGAGGTTGGCCTGGAAGGCGCCGCCGCGGGTGTAATTTGTGTCGCTCGGGCAGGCGGTGTACACAAGGCTGTTGGCGTTGGCTGTGGCGACGAGGAGGAGGAGGAGGAGGAGGAGAGGGAGGAGGCTCTGAATGGCGCGTGGGGAAGGCCCCATTGTTGCTGCGCTCCAGGGTCCGTGCGTGCTGCTCATTTCTGAATTCTGTGCTGTTTTGGGAAGAAGGCAACGTTGCTTGATTTGTCGCGTGATTGAGTACGTATATGTTGGCCTGGAGCCCTGGACGGGATGCGAAAAGCAGAGGAGATGCATGTCGTGCGTCGCACGTGGACCTTTCGCGACGCGGGAGATTGACTCTATCTGCCATTGCTGAGATCGATATTTCGCCAAGATGGTACACAAATGTCTTCCTCGATCGCCATCTTGCGTTTTCTTTGGACACACAGCTGTTTACCATCTGAACGAGAGAGATAGCGAGAGATGTACGTACGTTGCTTGCACGACAAGTGTACTGTTGAACGAACATCGAAGATTCTTGGCCGTCTGATAACATGATCAACGGTTTGGGTTGAACACTGAACACTGTCCGACGCAAAGTGCGTGAGATAAACACAAGGGCAAATTCGGTGCCTCCTTCGGCTGCTCGCGTGCATCCATACGGTGGAACCTGTCGTAAAAAAAATTACAAATATTTTAATTACGTAGTTCAAAATATAATCAAGTATTTGAATTGGTGTATATATATGATATATAAATACAAAGTTGTAAATATAAAAAACATTTTTTAAAATGGACAAAGATAACTGAAACATGAATTATATCTGTACATTTGCAGACAACATGGTGAAATTAAAGGATCTTCTTCGTTCTAAATGCTGAAAATTGTAAGTGGTCCTTGAAATTAAAAAACTAAATAATTCCCTAAAAGTATTCTTATTAACCGAGCTAAAAAAGAATAGATCTCAAGAGTAGTGCTCATGTGCTTTTCCTCTGATATAAGTTAAAATTTTCAAAACAAAAGCATAGATCTCAAATATCCATCAGATGGCCTAGTTATAATTATAAGTGCCAAGGTTCCCGTGAACTGCTTGTGGAACGCCTCCACACGAAGGATATGCTCCAGCGGCACATAATTACGGGGCTGTTTGATTTGAGATCAAATTTGTCAAATCAAACCTTACCAAAAATTAGCATGCCAAAAATTTAGTCACCAAATTGGTTGCCAACGTTTGGCCAAAAATTGGCAAGAAAATGAACTAGGGTGCCAATGAAGAGAATCTAGCCAAAATTTGGTTGCAAACCAAATGCTTGCCAAATTTGGTTAACACTACCAAAATTTGGTAAGGCAAACATTGGCAACAATTGGAAACAAATCAAATAACTTTTGAAATGACATCTTGTGTGACTTCTAACTTCTAAAGTTCTAAGCATATTGAGGAGACTTCTAACTTCTAAAGTTCTAACTTCAATTCAGGCTATTGAGGAGACTTCTAACTTCTAAAGTTCTAAGCATATGCTTTTCACTTGTGAATTTAGTCAAGAATATTGGTCAATGCTTGCCGGCCATTCAATGGAATTCGCATCAAGATGTTCATCAATTGCTGCAGAGGCAAAAAAATCAATTTGTACAACCTTTCTTTATCACTACAGGAAAACGACATTTTTTCGTCGGTCAAATATGTTTTCGTTGACTGTACACAGGCCGATGATAATAATAAAATATTTTCGTCGTCCCAAGGGAGACCGACGAAAATATATTTATTTTCATCGGTCAGAGCAAACAGCCGTCGAAAATAACTATATTTTCGTTGGTCTGTTCACGAAACCGACGAAAACAGTCAAATCAGAGGGCGGCAGTTGAATTTCAAATTCTTTTCGTCGGCTTCTCTGGCCGACAAAAAAATAGCAGCCCACTCGTCTTATGCCACGTGGCATAAATAACTATTTTCGTCGGCCCAACTGGTCGACGAAAATAAATAACCCTGCCACGTCGGCGTTGTTTTCATCGACCACCTAGCCGACGAAAATAGGGCGTAATAACCCCGGGTCCGTCCTTTCGCGTACGCATTCGCTCGCACCGCCTGATCGATCAACCGCCGTCGCCTGCGCCACGCCCGACCGCGCTTCCACGCCGTCCACGCCGTGTCTGGCCGCCGCCGCGCCGCGCCGCCGTCGAAAGTCGTCATCGCCCGCCGTCGCAATGCCGCGCCGCCGCTCACCGCCTCCCACGCCACCGCCACCGCCTCCCAGCGCCGCCACAGTCTTGTGCCTGACCTCTCCCAAGCAAGGAGAGTTTTCCACCGTTTATTATTTTCAGTTGTTTACTGTTTTTTAGTTTATTTTGTTCATCAGTTTTAGTTTTGGTTAGGATTTCGATTAGTTTAGTTTAGTGTCGATTAGGGTTTAGATTAAATAAACTAGCTGCCATCATAGCCTGCAAGCGCCGCCGCCCCCCCGCCCGTGCGCGTCGCTGCGAATGTGATGATAAATTGTTTAGTTTAGTTTAGATTAAATAAACTAGCTGCGAATGTGATGACATTGTTTACTTGCAATGCCATATTGTTTACTTGCAAATGTGATGCCATATTTACTTCATATGTTTGAAGCATGCCATTTTGTGATGTCATATTGTTTAATTACAAATGTGATGCCATATTGTTTACTTCGTAAGTTTGAAGCATGCCATGCGATGCCATATTGTTTTCTTTATAACATCGAATAGAATTGTCAATGATTAGATGATTAGTTGTTTATGAGTTAATGTCTAGTTTGGGGTTAAAATCGGTAAAGCATGATTCAACTAAGTAGAATCGATTTGGTCAGCCAAGCCTAGGCGTCACCCATTCGGGAACGGCGCATGTCACATTTACTTGTGAGGTGTGCCGTTCTGGAATTGTCCAGTTTAATTTGGATAGCCTAGGAATGGACGCTAGAGCATATGTAGGATTTATGACGAGCCCAACGGTCCGAACGAAATCTCGGCAGTATGATTCAGTTGTTCCCCGATGCACCACAACTGGGCGTGCATTCGGAGAACGGGGTTATGCTGCCAAAATTCCATTCGGACCGTAAGGCTCGTCATAAATCCGTGCTCTGGCGTCTATTTTTGGGTGGGTTTAGGACCTATATTTCCCAGTAGAGCTCTTGTTCGCAACTAAACCGCTGTGGTTGATATCGTTGTCTGTGTTTAGCTTCGAGAATGGATGATGATCGAAGGTGGATGTATGATGGTTGGAGTAAGACCGGGGCGCACTCAAGAGAATGGACGGTCATCGCACAGGCGTTCGTGGACCATGCATTCGCAGGGGCTGCTGGTGGTGTCGCAAGTGCCCGTGTAGCAAGTGCCGCAACTATTCTTACCACGTTAAGTCGGATGTAGAGCGGCACCTGTGCAAGTTTGGTTTCATGCCCGACTATCTGATATGGTACGAGTATGGTGAGGCGGAGCCCATTGTTGAGTCGGACCATAAGGATGAAGATAGGATGGATGAGATGCTGAATGATATTGGTAGGGAGTTTGAGGTTAATTCGGAAGAGGAGCCTGGGCCGGAGGTGCAAAGATTTTATAGGCTCCTTTCGGCCTCAGAAGAGAAATTGCATGAGTTCACTAACGGACCGTCCTCTGACGGTGACGCTGCTCATGTCAATGAAGTCAAGTACAACTTTTCGAACAAGTGCTACAACGATATGGTCCAACTGATCAGTGATATCCTTTCGCCGAACCATAAGATGCCGAAGGACATGTACCAGTCCAAGAAGATGTTGTCCGGCCATGGGATGAAGTATGAGAAGATCGATGTTTGCGAGGATAATTGCATATTGTTCTGGAAGGAACATGCCAACGACACTCGTTGTAGGTACTGCAACAAGTCTAGATATGTCGAGGTGGTAAATGATGAGGGGATAACGGTGATGACAAAAGTCGCGATGAAGCAGCTCCAATACAGGCCAATCACACCTAGAGTTAAACGTCTATACTTATCTAAAAAAATAGCCAAGCATATGAGGTGGCATAAAGAAGGTGTCCGTGAGATCGAGGATGTGATGGTGCATCACATTGGACCGCTCGACCTCGAATTTGCAAGTGACCCTAGGAGTATTCGTTGGCGGTGGGTTCACACCTTCATGCCACCCGCACTGTTGGCGGTTTTTATTGTGCCGTACAACCTACCACCTGCATTATGCTTGAAGGAGGAGTACATATTTCTAGCACTAGCCATTCCGGGTCCTGATCATCCAGGGAAGCACTTCAATATGTTCATGCGATCGTTAATGGAAGAGTTGTGGAGAATGTTAGCAGAGCTTAGTTACTTCTATAGGCAGTTATGTGCTAAGAAAATCTCGAAGAAGATGATGCGAAAGTTGCAGAGAGAAATACTGGTGCTTGTATGCAAAATGGAACAGATATTCCCACCTAGTTTTATGAACATGATGCAACATCTGTTGGTGCATTTGCCTTGGGAAGCGGAGGTTGGAGGACCTGTGCAATTCAGGTGGATGTATTGCGAGGAAAGAGAATTGAAAAAGCTCAGATCAACCGTATGCAACAAGGCTAGGGTTGAAGGGTGCATCGCTGAGGTGTATGCTCTAAAAGAGATATCGTACTTCTCAAGTACGTATTTCACAGATGAGCACAATGTGAATGCCCCTACAACACGGTATCATATCGCAGAAGAAGCACCCCTGAGTAACCTTTAGATTTTTTAGTGGAAGGGTAAAACTGTTGGCGCTTCTACTCCACATGAGGTGTCGCCAACAGAGTGGAACTCGGCTCTGCTTTATATGTACTCCAACATGGATGAAATGGAAAAATATTTCGAGTAAGTAATGATTCGTATTTTGTAGTGAATTGTCTAATCTTGAACCTATTCTTATTTGGTGAGTCCACACGTAGATTGTTTGACCAACAACATTGAAAATCTGCTCACCAACCTACTAGCAAGCAGCTGGATAAGCTACGCTGCGAGGGGTTAAACAGCGGCCCTAGTTTCGTTGGCTGGTTCTGAAAGCATATAATTTTCTCCTCCCAGTTTTCTAACCGTAAACTTCAAATTATTTCCGTTGCACCTAGTAATGATGTCTTAACCTATGCAGTGCATGCTCGATGCCGACGTCCATGATGACTTGCTCCAGCTATCACACGGTACCGTTACGGCAAGGAACTTCAGTCATTACGATGTCAATGGGTTTCGTCTCCAAACTGCAAAATTGGAAGCGAGATACCCACTTGCGGCCACTGTGAACAATGGAGTGGTAACTAAGGCGTGCGATGCAAGTGGGTGCGTAATTAACTACTATAGTGTTCTTTAAAACATAATTGAGTACAAATTTGGGGGTCCAAAGAACTGAGAGTAGTTTTCTTTGAATGTGATTGGTTTGATCCTAACAATGGCACACGTGTCGACGAATTTGGCATGGCAGAGGTCAAGCACCAGTCAAGGCTTGAAGGCCACGACAATTTCGTGCTTGCTCACCAGGTTGAGCAAGTGTACTACCTGAATTATCCTCATCCTAGCTTGCATGCTTGGTGGGTAGCATATAAAGTTAACCCACGTGAACGGTTATATCCTCCTAGGGATGCTGACTACGTTGACAGTATGATGGACGACGAGGAAATGGATGTCTACCAGGAAGAAGGTCTACCAAGATCTTTTCGGGTTGCTCATGGGGATGCCCTTCATCAGGTAGCCATCGATGCCACAGACCTAATAGTTGAGTCTCGTCCATCAAAGAAATGATACCGATATTCTGTAAGAATTCAACAGCTGTGAAAACACGTCTTTCTAGACAATGAGTCGCCAATGAACCTCCAGACGCTGATGAGTTCTGATAAGTACATATCCTCTTATTACTGTAATACTACTTTGATTATAATTCTTACTATTTCCATATTGTTGCTATAATTGGTTTTAAATGTGAATCTAACTCTATTGAAATGTTTGCAGATGTTCAAGCATACGAAGGAGAAGACTGTTGGTAAGTTCAGTGGATCTAGCTCCAGGAGTGGGGGTAAGGGGAAGAGTCAGGGGTCCAGTGGTCAGGACTCCTCAAGGAGTCAGGGCAGTCTCTTCCAAGGGACTGTCTAGAGTAGGCAGAGGCAGCAACAGCTCCTGGGGTTCATGGAGAGGGCACGGGAGGACAACGAGGAGTACCTGCCATCTGCCTCTGACTCCTCGGACGAGTTGGACTTAGCAGCAGCGGCGGAGGAGGTAGTGGAAGAGTTGGCGGAGGACGCCTCCAGGGGTAATGATGGTGATGAAGAGAGCCTAGAGGACGCTGAGGCGCCTTCTTCACAGCGTTTCAAGTATTCGCGTTATCAATGTTAATTTTCGTATGCATAGACTTGTGATTCTTATTTTTGGTATTTTTCAGGTTCCAGGGATCCAACAACGTCCCCCTAGAGCTGAAGCTAACCAGCGGAGGGTGATCAGGCCGCATGGGGATTGGTAAGTTAGTTTTCTCATTTTAAAAAAGTGATCTAACCGGTTTGATTTCATGAATTGTAGGCAATGGGATGACGTGGCGTGGAAGGGTAGGCACCAGCGTTCGTAGGTTAATGCAGTCTTGGGAGCTCTCTGCCGCCACCACTACCTGGGTATGGTGACCATCAACGGGGTGCCGCAGGCGGCCCTAAAGTGGGAGCACTACAGGTTGGCTCTTGAGGCGCGTCGCGGCACCTGCGCTGACGCGGTCTGGCACGATTTCTGGGTGAGTTCCTTACCTCTTTACAGTTCATTCATTTATAGTGATATGTCGCTAGCTCAAGAATTGTTTTTGCAGGAGAGGTACCGCCTGGAGGACGAGGATGTCCCCGCAAATCATGAGAAGGCCAATAAAGTCTTCAACACAGCGGCCCATAAGGTCGTGAAGGACATGGTGTCCAATGCACGCATCCAGGCGGTGTGCTCGTACTACAATGGGGTGAAGAAGGAGAAGATGACCAAGAAGCTCGGGGCGTCCAAGATCTACCTGCGCGAGGACGAGTACCTCCAGGCATCCATCCCCTGGCTGATGAAGTGCCAGGAAGCTTTCAGGTACTTGTGTAAGTACTGGGCATCGGCTGACTTTGTTGCTAGGTCCAACAAGAAGCAATGCAACAGAGAGGCAGGTGACCCGGTGTTGCACCGGTACGGCGCGGATGGACACCTCCGCTTAGCGAGGCGCATGGTAAGTATCTAGCCTTAGTTCAGTACGCTTTTGAATGCATGTCGCTAACTTTGGATTACAGGAGGCTGAAACTGATGTTGCCCCGAGCTACTTCGATGTTTATGTTCGGGGACACCGAAGCGCCGATCCAGAGTCGTCTGGACAGCTGTGCAGCCAGTCAACGACTCAGAGGATTGTGAGTTGTTCGACCTACTTTGATGAAATTTATGTCTTCAAACTGTTGTTTCAGTAATGTGGCATGCAGGGCAATATGGGGAAGAAATGGCTCGGCGTCACGGCCCGGAGTACGACTAGAGGATCGAGGAGCTTGATGTCTCAGTGCTATACCAGAGTGGTGGGGGAAAGAGACATGGAAGGTAAGATCATCCCCCTTATTTGTGTTTTGTCGGAAATCCTGATATCATCAATAGTTGCACTTTTTATGAATGCCTTCGGTTTTGTATATGTCTGCTGCAGGTTCGCCATGTTCAACAGGGTTGTGGACTCCGACGTCGCTATGTCCCAAGGAAGAGCATCGGGGTCCTCACAGAGCAGCGCTCGCTCTTTCAGGGATAATGCAAGGTTCGCGGAGTATGAGGAGCATGCTCGCCAACAGCGTGAGTTGATAGCGAAGTACGAAGCGGAGATGGCGCACTTCAGGCAAACGCAAGCATACCTCCAGGGAGCTCTTCAGGTAAAAGCTCGAAATCCAACTGATTGATTAAGTTTTCATATTGCAGATTTAACACTTTGACTATATGCAGCAACTCTACGCAACTATGGGTCCTCCATATGGCTTGCCTACGCTTCAGCCTCCTCCGCCGTTCTATGGGTATCCACCTCCAGTGCAAGTACCGCAGGTACATATGCTTTAGGTTAATTCAGTTTTGAAAATTATTTGCAATTTTAAACTAACATGAAATTTCATAACTCCTCTACAGGATTCTCAGCCTCCTCCGCCGTTCTACGGGTATCCGCCAGCAGGGCAAGCACCGCAGGTACATATGTTTTAGGTTAATTCGGTTTTGAAAGTTATTTGTTTTTTTGTACTAATGTGAAATTTCATAACTCCTCTACAGGGTTCTCAGGCTCCTTCGCCATGGCACCCGTTTCCACCTCCAACACCAGGGCCAGCTCAGGGTTCGAGCTCGCACGGTCCCAATGCAGAAGTCGACGGCTTCTTCGCCTCTGGAGGTAGCGGCCAGAATTCAAACACCCCGGAGAGTTAGGATTGTAGATAGGACAATGTGATAGTTGGGGTAGTGTAGTTGGATGAAACTAATTGTGATATGATTTGGATGTTTATGTATGTTCGTGCATTTGCTATATTAATATGATGCATTTGCGAATTTAATAGTAATGTCATTTTCAAATTGTGTGATGCCATTTGTGATTGTTCTGAGAAATATACGCTGGTATACATGAATTTCTGCAAAAATTGTATGTTCGTGCAGCAAAAAAGCAAAACCAAATTTGTTTTCTGCCGAAAAGTCCCGATATTTTAAATGCGGCCTAGTGGCCACTTTAAAATACTAGGAGGTAGCAACAAGTAAAAATGCCATGGGGAAGCAATTCTGCATCTAGTACTCCCAAGATTTTAAATGGGTCACGCGGGTCGACGAAAATATCGACCAATTCTGAATTGGCGAATCGATCTTTTTTACCACATGGCCGACATGATATTTTAAATACGATTTAAAAATCTCACCAATATTTTAAATCGACCACGCGGGCGATTTAAATTAGTCTGACGTGGCAACGCCGGGCCACCTATCGGCCTCTTTTTTCGTCGGCTAGACTGGGCCGACGAAAAAAGGTTATTTTCGTCGGTTACCGACGAAAATATTGCCTATTTTCATCTACTTATTTTCGTCGGTCTATTTTCATCGGCAAACCGATGAAATGTGTATTTTTGTCGGGAAACCCCCTTTTTTCGTCGGTATTTGGCCGATGAAAAAAATATTGTTTCCTGTAGTGTATGGAGGTATTCATCGTTGCTGCATGGCATATATGGAAACAAATAAATGGAAAAGTTTTTGAAAACAAGCGACCTTTGGTGAATTCATGGAAATTTCTATTTAAAAATGATCTCTCTCCAAGTGTGTAGAGTGAATGAACAAGACTTATTTTTTATTGGCTAGATTCTCTAAGTTGATTTCCCCGTTCAGTGAAGGTTTGTAAATATTGTCTAGACTGCTTCTAATTATTTCTATTATTAATTTATTCATACTGTAGGAGTCTCCCTACAATTGTTGAGTAAAAAAAATTAGGACGAGATATATATTGGAGAAATATCCTATGCAATCACACATATGTGTGTAAATGTGCAATTAAGCGATCTGGAGCACCCAATCTATATTCAACACTGACTGCTGTTTTTACGTTTAAACCCTCCCACCTTACCCTTCATCTCTTCTCTCCCTGCCCCTAAATTTTGCTGAACACCCCTACCAACAGCCAGCGTTGGATATAGATTGGGTACTCCAGATCGCTTGATTGTATGCTTGCACACATATGGGTGATTGCACAGAATATAGCCCCATATATGTTTACCGACATCGATCTATCGTGCGCCAAGAGAACTTACAATATTTTTAGGAGATATTTTTTTTTGGTGGATGCTGATAGCTTTATTACTCAAAATTCAGAACTAGCATTACAGTGCTCCATCAAATATTAATCTTCACCCATGTATGAGAAAGAGCTTACCATCTGACATATATAAGTCCACCTATTGCGCGAAGACCAGATGTTCCATGAAATGGTGACATGCATGGAAGAAATGTTGGAAAGTAATCAAGATCGACTTGCTAAAAGGTCCAAAACTATTGATTTACCGTGGGGTACAAAGCATGTAAAGATCACGATAATCGGATCAAATTAGTTAGGCTTTCCATTTTTAGTGTTGCCTTGTTTACTAAGTTGATTAAGTGGTCCGCCTACTATAAAAGGGTATGTATCCCATGAGTTCGGGAATATGACACAAGAGAAAATTACCTCAAAACTTTTGTGTTCTTCGTGTTCATAATCTAGGGCTAATCCCAACAATTGGTATCAAAGCGAGGTTCTAAGTTTGGTGTTGTGCTTGCCCTAGGGAGGCCATTACTGCTGTGTCTCGGGGCTTCGTGTTCATAATCTAGGGCTAATCCCAACAATTGGTATCAAAGCGAGGTTCTAAGTTTGGTGTTGTGCTTGCCCTAGGGAGGCCATCACTGCTGTGTCTCGGGGCAGACTATCGTTGTTGAGCGACCTGGTATTAAGCAGGATCCGACAATGTATCAAATGTGGATACGGTGGTGTATGCTGGTCCACAGCATACGACAAGTGAAGATAGTGCCGTTTGGTGCTATGTTGAGGATTGGCGCCACCAACGACATGGCATCACCGAGGGTGGCAACAAGAGGCTGTGGCAACGTTAATGTGCACAAGGATTGGATGGCCTTGGCGGCCATCTATGGAGGCATCCTGGAGGAAACGATATTCCTACTAGTCGAAAAGGAGACAGTCAAAGATGCGTAGGTGTTTAAGATGATGCATCTTGACATAGATTGTGTAGAGGAGAAAAAAATCACTTCTTGTCGAAGCTCAAAGTGATGATGAACCGGTGATGCTTTGATGCTATATCAATTATGAGAGTTGAGTTCAGGACGTTAAGAAGATATGGTGCAAAAGAGTGGAGAAGGCGTGACTCTCCGATACCCACTATTGGCGAGTGTTGTCGACAATCGGTGTGTCAAGATAGCATTGACGACTATCTACGTGTCTCGTCGAGAAGGTGACTAAGCTGCATGTTCTCATGTCAATTATATCTACGAGATAAGGTCCATGATCACATGAGTTCTTGTGTGAGTTGTGTCTATAAGATAAATATATGCGAGTTTCTTTAGAGAGGTCGTGCGCAATAGAAGAGATCATACTGCGCGAGAAGATCAAAAGGAAAGTGCTAAATGTGCACGAGAGTTCTTCTAGGTGTGTCCAAGTTCTCTTATGGGTAAGCTCCGATCCGAGTTTGTGTCACCGTCAAGTTGTGTCATCGGTGAAAAGACAATTGGAGCTGAGACAAAGATCGTAATCACTAGTGAGGTGTGTTACCGATGGCAAAGATGTGAAAGACATTGACAAGTTATTTCATCGGTGGTATAGCCAGTAAGAAGAAGGTGGAACTTCTTGGAGATATCTTTGCTATCCTGTGTTAAATATAAGTTGGGCAAGTCATAGTTGAGACCGATTGTCTCAACGAGTTAGAGTCGACAAGTCTTAATTAGGAGGGAAATTGTTATGGTAAGTAATCAAAACTTGTAAAGCTATTGACTTGCTATGTCCTACAAGGCAAGTAAAGATCATGATGCAATCGACAATCTGATCAAATTAGTTGATTTGTTTCCTTGGTTAGGCTTTCCATGTTTAGTGTTAGCTTTGGTTACCAAGTTGATTAGGTGGTTCGCCCACTATAAAAGAGCATGTATTCCATGAATTTGAGAATATAACACAAGAAAAATTGCTCCCAAAACTTTCGTCTTTTTCTTTGTGTTTATGTGGCTGGGTTCGTGATCCAGGGCTAATCCCAACAAGAAGCTCGGCTGATTTTCAGAATTTCTAACTTACAGGCTGGATTTGAGATGTCATCCCAACCAACGCGCGCGCGAGAGAGAGAGACCGGTTAAAATGGACAGGGCTCGACAAGCTACTTGGGTGGAGCTAGCCGCGCGATGATCCTGCGTGTTCGCGTCAAGAAAATGCCGTGGCCCCTGGGCGTTTGGCCTATTGTCGGCTCACCTGATGTGAAGCGCTCCCATCGGACGGCCTGTGCTATCGGGGACGTTCATGATCGTTGCGTCTAAGGCATCATGGCTACATGGGCGTGCAGTGCAGCCTAATAGTCTCCCAATCAGTGGCGGAGCCAGGATTTTGATAAGCCTCGGGCTAAAAATTTAGCCGCTATTACTAATGTTAAAGACTATGTTAAGTCTAAGATAAAAAAAAAGTACAACATGACTACACAGTTAAAAATAAATTTGAACTCTATGTTTAACATTTCAATAAAATAGATAAAATATATCAAAACAATATAGTGTAGTAGAGCAGTAGAAAAGTTAATACCTAATTAACGAATGTTTGGTGTATCTGAGTCGTGGGAGAAGCTGCTTCAGAGGCCGAGGCGGTGAGGCCCGAGGGCGTAGGAGTGGCGCCAGCGGTCATTTAGGATCTGTGATGGTGGTGGGGAGGCGGCAGTCCGGCGGGCGGCGGCGAGCGAGCGGCGGCGGGCGGCGTCCGCATCTCGCCCAGTGCACGCGGTGGGAGGCTGAACGGCGGTCGACGGAGGCGCCTTGGCTCGGGCCGGGGTGGCGGGAGCGGTGAGTGGGTGGCCGAGAGCGGCGGCAAGGGCCGAGGAGCTCCGGGACGCTGACGCCGAGGCGCCGAGCCATCGGGTGGCACGCAGAGGCCGGAGCCGGAGCACGCTGGTCGGTAATCGGTGGCGCTGGCGGTCGATTGGGCGAGAGATTGGAAGAGGTAGGGTTATCGAAGCGGCGTATCCTCCGCCGTTATTATTCTTCGCCTTCTCATTGTTGCCTCTAATCTAACCCTCTATTCCAAACCAACGTCCACGATGGCCACAAGCAACAAACCTCTCCTTTGCTCGCTCGCTCTCTCCCTCATAGGCTCTCCCCCATGGCTTCCTCTCCGCGCCATATCGCACTGAAGAAAAGTAAGTAGAATCGACCTAAACCAAAACGCTAAATGATACTGAGACAAAAATAGCAAACTGATTACATCCTCAAATTCCTAAGAATCTCCGGAAACATGACCAAAAAAATCCAAGAATGCATTGAAGAACAGCACAAAATGATATCTGAAGCTGGGATAGAACGGATGATGAGCAATAGAATAGCATCATTTTGCTGATGGCAGGCGCCTTCTTACCTGCGCTACTTGAGTTGGGCCTCGGGCCCAGGCCCCGGTGGCCCGAGGCCCAGCTCCGCCCTGTCCCAATCACAGTGTTCTGGCCTAGCTTCCTACGTGCCTGTCTCCAACAAATTTGAGAGAGGCCTGGATAGCCCTCGACGGATGACCAATCTAAATTTTCGCTCCTCCGATGTGGGCGTTCCTACTATACATAGCCCACGGGACACAAAGTATTGGGGAACCCATCTGTCAGATGGGGATCGACGGCCAACGTGTTCCTCCATGTATTGACCCATCACATCCAACACCAACTTCATAACACAACTGAAAAAAAAATCTAATCTACAGAGTATTTATGTATATTTAAGCTTCAAGGGTGTGCCTGGCGTGAGAATGCTTGGAGGTGATCAAGATTCTGAAAGGGGTGTCTCGATGATCCTACGTGATGATCCTGGAGGAGATTAAGGCCAAGGCGAAGAGCTTCTCTAACTGTGCTTTCTATCACGGAAGGAGGAAAAATAATGTTGATGCTCATAATCTAGCAAGGCATGTTTGTGCCTTGGAGTTGGAGGTAGGGCGCCATGTTTGGTTCTCGACTCCTCTGAGTTTCTTTGATGCATCTATGAGCATTGTGCATGAATAAATGGCCTGCTCTCCCTAAAAAAACTGACAAAATCTATAGACGGGAGTCATGTAGAGAAAGGGAGAGATACCTATTGTCGCTGTTATCATTTGTCATAATTAGAGAACAAGTAACTGTAGTCCAACGGATAGAATAAGAGAAAAAAAACATTCTCGTAAACATCTCCTAGTGAATTTTGCTTTCATACATCTATGGTTTTTTCTATAAGGATTTTCTGCATGAAATTTGTGATTCATGTTCTTTTTTTTTTTTTTTTGCGCATTACTTGCAACAATTGATGTTAAATCACATGAGATTTGACCATTTCCGCTACACGAACACAAAAGTGTACAAAGAATTCCACAAAACTTTGTTACATCCACTTAAGGAAGGCTACCAAAATTTGTACTATCTTTCTACGTACACACAAAATTGTACCAACAGAATTAATATTTCTTCCACATGGTGACTGTGAAGTATGTTCTTGCATAGCCTTTGAGGAGAAGCAAAGAAAAGATCGTAAGGCCTTATCTCAGATTCATCTCCACCTATCAAATAATATTCTGTAAGACATTTTGAAGGAGGATAACGTTGCCGCATTATGGTTGAAGCTGGAGTAGATTTGCATGACCAAAGATCTTATCAGCAAGATGCATTTGAAATAGAAGCTTTATTCCGCGTAAGATGGCAAAAGCGGTCATTATTCAACCACCTGATATTATTCAAAAAAGTAGTCTTGGATTTCGAATCTATAGAGGCTCCAGTGGCGGAGCCAGGATTCGTCAAAGCCTCGGGCCGAAAATTAAGCGACAATAACTAACGCTAAAATATACACACACCGAGATACAATAAAAACACTACACAAATATACAATTAAAGATAAATTTGAATTTCATGCTTAACATTTCAATAAAATAGATAAATTGTTCATCATGTATTTTCTATTGCATCAAATTGAGTTCAATCAATTAATTATGAATTGTATAAATTGTTCAAATCAATATACTCAAATCTAGCATCGATTGCATAAGCATAATAACTAATTCATAGATACAATCATACAACTATCCTTTTCAACAGCTCAATCAATAATCAGAACAACTAACAAATAACAAATAATACCGAAGCAATACAATCAGTAATCTATAATCATTCAACATTTCAACAGTTCAACCAATTAACAACTATGAACTATCATTCTATCATTGAATCATTCATTCATTCTATAGAGTATAGTCTCGTATGAGGAAGAGTAGTATGCTATGGACTTGGCAATTATTGATCCTTGTTTTCTCATGGTTCTCCAAGATATGAGTAATAATTATCGATATTATACATTATCGATAGTATAGTATAACCGCAGTTTAGTTTCGCCCAAGATCAAGAAACCATATGCTAGTTTAAACTAAAATAAGCTGACTCCGAGTCTGCGTGCCCTGCATGGAGGTTCGGTACTTCAGTCAGGAGTTGCGCTTTGTATTGGTAATTGTTCCCGGATTAGATCCGAGTCGCAGTAGCGCACCTGATCCAGATAAAATGCGATCATGCGAGCATGGTTCATTCCTCACCATGCGAGCGAGATAAACTAATTTATTAGCAAAGTCAACTCCAATCCTTCCTGCTAACAACAGATATGAGAGTGCTAATCATCCAATCCTCATTAGTGCTCCTTGTATTTGAGCTGGGCCTGGGGCCCAGGCCCCAGCGGCCCCAGGCCCAGCTCCGCCCCTGTATAGAGGTAAAATATGATAATGAAAATTTAGATATTATTCTTTTATGCTCACTGCCTAGTTTGTACTCTGTGTTCAAAGAGTTTGGCCATATTTTGTGAAGCACAAATCATATATATTCAAGAAACTCAAGTAGTCAAAGATTGTGACTGTAAAACTAACTGGCAAGTATGTAAAGAAGCTATGTATTGATAAAGGCATGGAGTTTTGACGAAGGCCAGCACCGTGGGCGACGGCAGCCTGATCGACCGGCTGTTGAGCATGACGACGACCGCCGCCATGCGGGGCCGGAGGTGCGCGTCTTCCTGGACGCATGTCAGCATCTCCTGCGGCCGGCACCCGTCGGCCGAGCAGCCGTCGAGCAACTGCATCACGCTTCCACGGCTCCAGTGCTTCCAAACCTGCCCACGCGCGCATGAGCAGAATTAGCAATTTTTATTTGCATGCATACTTAAGCTACTTGTACATTAGATAGATGTTGAGCTCACAGAGGTCAGCAGATCTTCAGAAGGTCCCGAATCTTGGTTGTAAGCGTTGCGCCGGCCGGTGACGATCTCCAACACAAGCACGCCGTAGCTGAAGACGTCCGATTTGGCCGAGAAGATGCCGTGCAGGGCGTATTCTGGCGCCATGTATCCGCTGCATTTTGAAGACACGACATGTTAGGTGTGCATGGCAGGTTGGCAAGCATGATTCTGGTACTAATTTTGCTGTTGGAACTTGGTTGCAGCCTGCAGGCAGCAAACTTACCAAGTTCCGGCTATCCGGCTCGTGCTTCCTACGCTTGCGTCCATGTTAAACAACTTTGCCAGGCCGAAGTCTGAGATCTTGGGGCTCATGTCTGCGTCCAACAAGATGTTGCTCGCTTTGAGATCCCGATGGATGATCTTCAACCTTGAATCTTCATGAAGATAAAGAAGGCCCCGGGCGATCCCTTCGATGATCCTGTATCTGCGCCCCCAGCTTAGCTCTTGCTGCCTTGCAGGATCTGAAAAGATCAATTTTGCTTAGCAAACCAAATAGCTGGATCTGCAATGACGGTAGGATTATGATCGTATGAATGAAGTACCGAAAAGGAATTTGTCAAGGCTTTTGTTGCTGAGGAACTCGTAAATAAGGAGTTTCTCATCTTGATCGATGCAGCAGCCCAACAACCGCACCAGATTCTTGTGCTGGAGCTTTGCAACCAAGACGACCTCGTTCTTCATCTCCCCTTGTCCTTGCTGTGAAGTTTTTGACAATCTCTTCACTGCAATCACCTGCCCATTCTGTAGTGTGCCCTGAAGAACAATGGATTCAGACTGTCAGTTATACGCTCACGCGAAGTCATTAATTAAGGCATGCAAGTGGAGTGCTCAAATTAATTTTCAGGTTCCGGGATTAAGTTACTTTGTAGACAGGCCCAAATCCACCTTGGCTCTTGATTTCCTCTAATGATACGTTGATATGTCTATGCATGTGATATAGAAGTACAACTCAGTAGGAAACAAGCTCCCAGAACGATGAACATCCTTCATTCATGCCAATCTCTAAGGCTAAAATCATTGGTTTCAGTAGCCAGAAGAAGCAAGTGTCATGAAAACTCATATGAAACTAATTTTCATTTGTTTTTCTTAGAATGTTGTGAAACTTGCATGAATTTTATCGAAACTTTCTCAATATTTTGATTTTGTTTCTAAAACTTGGCATTGAAACTTGAAGTTTGTTTTAAACACCATGAAACTTGCATAAATTTTTATTGAAACTTACCCAAAACTTTGAATTTGTTTCTGAAACTTGGCATTAAAACTTGAAACCCTTTTGAAACACTATGAAACATGCATGAATTTTGTTGAAACTTACTAAAACTTTGAATTTGTCTTTGAAACTTGCTATGTTTCACAACGTTTCACATATAAGTTTCATTAGATTTTACGAAATAAGTTTCACGATATTTTATAGGTTACAACGGATAAGTTTCATGACGTTTCACGAACGTTTCATTAATACGCTTGATAAGGTTTCATTGTATAGTTTCATATCTAAGTTTATAGTTTCATTAGATATTGATACACTGTACGTCTATATTTTAGCATGTTTCATGTTTCAGTGCTACGTTTCATAACACTTCACATGTTTCATGAGGTTTTATAGTGTCTCATCTAGATATGCAAACCTTGTGAAACTTGTTTGATTTTTTGAATATTTGGTGAATCTCATGAAAATTAATATGAAACTGGTTTTTACATAAGCAGCAGCTGCAATGAACACTGTCATGTTTTTTGTTCGTAGGCATGTACCTGCAGAGAGCTGCAAGTTGCTATCCTCTTGGCTGGAGAAGTGACGCTTGTTGCTATACCGTGTTAATAGAGCACTCTAACGCAATAACACTTGTAGAGTTCAGGATTCAGAGCCACACCTGGCCAGTAGAAACGCGTCGTAATAGTGCATACCGGAAACCTTGACTTACCGGTGCTTCCTTGTTCGGAGCGGTCGCTGCCGTTGACTTGCACGCCTGTTGGCGCCGGTGCCGGCGACATCGCCGCCTCGGCGGCCTGGGCGTTGAAGAAAGGGTACACCTCGAACCGGATGGAGCAGCTCTGGGAGACGGCCTGGCCGCTCTGCTTCCCGTCGCAGCATTTCGGGATGTACGAGACGGCCACCGCGAAGCAAATGTAGCAGTCGTCGTCGGCGAGGTCCCGCGTGCACTGGGCCATGCCGTAGATTTTCTCGAAGGGCGTGAAATCGGCCGCCCCGGCGGCGAACATCCTGTTAAGATAAGCTTGATGTTGAGTTAGAGTAGAATACTCTGTTTTACCGTTTTGGTGTCGTAGTAGGAAGGTTTTCTGTTTTCGGTTGGTAAACAGTAGTAATCCGAGTTGAATTCAGATTTTGAGTCGGCTGTGAATTGGAGTCTATCCGGACCAGCCTTGTAATTGTTAGACTATAAATACAATAGAGAGGAAAACAGAAAAGCTGCGCAGTATTGGCAGCACCAAATTATCTCCCAAGTTTTTTCGATTGCTCTGGTGTTGTCTGTTTTGTTCTTTACGCAGGACAAAGGATCACCTGAAGGTTCTGAAGATCAGGTGTTGAGGGGAGGCTGCGCCAACATTTGGTATCAGAGCCTGTTGAAGATCCAAGGATCATGGCTCTAGCAAGAACGGGACCGACGAGGGCAAGCGTTCCAATCCAAGATATCAATGTTGACCGACACAAACTATGGCGTGTGGTCAATGAAGATGAAAATTCTGCTAAGTTCTCTTGGCGTGTGGTCGGCAATTGAAGGAGCTCGGTGATTGATCTAGAGACGGATCAAGGGGCTCGTCGCGTTGGCTCAATCCGTTCGGATGAAGTGCTAATGGTGATAGCACGAAGCCAACCGCAAGAGAAGCGTGGAATACCTTGAAAGAGATGCGCATTGGAGAGGATCACGTGAAGCAGGCCCGGGTTCAAGTTCTGAAAAGGCAATTCAACCGGTTGAATATGGAGGAAGAAGAAAGCATCAACAAGTTCTCACTTCGACTTACCACACTGGTAAGCGAAATTCGGTCTCTCGGTACGGAGATGACAGAATCAACCGTGGTGGAAAAGTTGTTCAGTTCAGTTCCCGATAAATTCATGCCTATTGTCGGTACGATTGAGCAATGGGGAGACATTACAACGATGTCTGTCTCTGAAGCAGTTGGCAGACTGAGAGCATTTGAAGAAACACTGAAAGGCCGGCGGCAACAAAAAGAAGAAGGTGGTCAATTGATGTTAGCATCAAAGTCTGAGGCATTCAAAGGCAAAAACGATGATGAAGCTTCAAACAGCTTCAACAGAAGAGGAGGCTGGCGAGGACGAGGTCGCGGTTTTGGAAGTGGCCGAGGACGAGGTCGTGGCAGATCAGTCGAAGATGGGGAACCCAAGACTTATCAAAATTCTGAAGCTGAAGAAAAACCATATCGCAGGTTTGACAAAATAAAGATTAAGTGTTATAACTGCAATATATATGGTCATTTTGCCTCAGAATGTCGAAAACCAAGGAAGGAGAAGGCAATGTACATTGCAAAAGAAAAAGAAAAAGAAGATAATAATGCAGTGCTCATGATTGCCGAGTGTTCTGAGCAGTCCAAAGAACTTCACTCAGTTGAAGAAGTAATGCTTAATGAAGAAAAAGTATTCCCCGAAGACTGAATCAGAAGACGGCAAAGTGTGGTATTTTGATTCTGGTGCAAGCAACCATATGACGGGGTGCAGAGATATATTCACTCATCTTGATACGTCTGTCCGGGGTTCTGTGAAGTTTGGAGATGGATCAGACATCAAGATTTGTGGCCGAGGCACAATCCTATTTCAAGGATTGTCAGGAGAGCACCGAGTGTTGACCCAGGTATATTACATTCCCCTTCTTCAAAGTAATCTCATCAGTCTAGGACAGCTAGATGAGCACGGGTACAAGACTGAAATTGAAGATGGTATCTTACGAGTATTGGATGTCGAAAGAAGATTGCTTATGGAAGTACCGAGAGCACAAAACAGATTATACAAACTCCACCTTCTTAATGCTCAACCAGTAAGTCTTCTGACTGTGCATGGTTCAAAGGAGTGGCTTTGGCATCAAAGGTTCGGTCATTTGAATTTCCGAACGCTAAGGGATATGTCAAAGAAGCGAATGGTGGAAGGGCTGCCTGAGATTGATCACGTCGAGAAAGTTTGCGAAGCATGCCTGGCTGGGAAGCAGCACAGACTGCCATTTCCAAGAAGCATAGCATATCGAGCATCAGTACCACTTGAATTGGTGCATGCAGATCTTTGTGGGCCGATTACTCCAGCAACTCCAGGAGGAAAAAGGTATTTCTTCTTAATGGTGGATGATTTTTCACATGTTATATGGGCTGTGTTGATCGCCACAAAAGATGAAGCTTTCAAAGCATTTAAACTAGTAAAAGCAAGAGCAGAGGTTGAAAGCAGATGCAAACTCGCCGGGCTAAGAACAGACCGAGGAGGAGAATTTGTATCCAATGAGTTTCAAGCATACTGTGAAGAACAGGGAGTGAAACACTTCTTAACCGCACCATACACCCCTCAACAGTAATGGGGTTGCGAAAGAAGAAATCAAACAATTGTGAGTATGGCAAGAAGTCTTTAAAGAACAAGAAGATGCCAGAAGATTTTGGGGGAAGTCAGAGCAACCTCAGTCTATTTGCTCAACCGATCGGCAACCAAAAGTGTTGAAGGGAAGACACCATATGAAGTGTGGTTCAAAAGAAAACCTCAGGTACATCACCTTCGCACTTTTGGATGCATTGTTCATGTCAAGAATGCCAAGCCACATCTCAGGAAGTTGGAAGACAGAATCTCTCCTATGGTATTCCTTGGGTATGAACCAGGATCAAAAGCCTACAGAGCATATGATCCAGTGAAAAATAAAGTTCAGGTGTCAAGAGATGTAGTGTTTGAAGAAGAAAAAGAATGGCAGTGGGAGAAATCAGTAGGAGAAGAAGCAGCTGAATATTATTCTGGAGATGTATTTGATGTAATGAATGAGACATCAAATCCGGATGATAGCACTCCAGAAGAGGTAACACCCGCAAACACTACTGAGAGATCAGGCTCGGCAGAATCAGATCCAGCAACACAAGAAGAAGATAGTATGTCAATAGATGATCCGGCAATATTAGAAGACGAGCATCCAGCAGATTCACCTCACACACCAATGGGGGGAACAACAGGGAGTTTTGAGAATGCAGAAAATAGTGATGGGTCATCTTCATCACCAACGGCACCAGTGAAGATGAGATTGGTGAAAGATATTTATGATTCAACCAATCCCATAGAATTGGAATTTTCTCGATCAGGCCTACTAGCACCAAAGAACCAAAGATCGATGGAAGAAGCCTTAAAGCGAGTCTTTGCCGAGGAAGGCAATGGAAGAAGAAATGAAGTCTATACGTAGCAACCAAACACGAATTTGCTAAACTTCCTACCGGGCAAAAGGCTATTGGATTGAAGTGGATATTCAAAGTAAAGAAAGACTCGGTGGCAATGTGATCAAGTACAAGGCGAGATTAGTGGCTAAAGGGTACTCCCAACAGCAAGGAGTAGATTATGATGAAGTATTTGCTCTCAGAGTCTTAATGGAGTCAATGAGAGTTCTTATTGCTCTAGCAAAGACAAGGAAATTGGGAAGTACATCACATGGATGTAAAAACAGCATTCCTAAATGGAGAGATCACCGAAGATGTATATGTGCATCAACCACCTGGCTTTGTTGATCCTAGCAAAGGACATATGTTTCTGAAACTAAGGAAGGCCCTGTATGGACTTCATCAAGCTCCCCGAGCTTGGAACGCTAAACTGGACGGCACTCTGGTATCATTGAAGTTTGAGAGATGCCCAGTGGAAAATGCGGTGTATCGAAGAGAAAAACAAGGCCATGTATTGCTGATCGGAGTATATGTGGATGATCTTATCATAACTGGCTCACGGAAGGAAGACATAGCTGAATTCAAGTCCCAAATGAAGAGTCATTTTAGTATGACAGATCTCGGCTTACTCAGCTATTATTTGGGCATAGAGGTGAAACAGACAAGTAAGTGCATCACCTTGTGTCAGGCTGCATACACTGAAGCAATATTGAAGAAGGTAGGGATGGAAGAGTGCAAACCATGTTCAACCCCAATGGAGCACCGAGCCAAGCTGAGTAAGGAGAGCTCAGAACCTGCTGTGGATGCTACATCATACAGGAGTATTGTAGGAAGCCTAAGATATTTGGTACACACCAGACCAGATATTGCTTTTTTGGTGGGTATGGTAAGCAAGTTCATGGAAGCTCCGACTGCACCACATTTGGTAGCAGTAAAAAGGATTCTTAGGTACCTTCGTGGTAATCGCTTGGATATGGCTGCGCTTTTGAGAAGAATTTGCGCCAGAAGCAACTCGACGGGATACAAGATGTGATGATCTTGCCGGAGATACAAACGACAGAAGAGTACCTCGGGATGGTGTTCTTTCTAGGCTCAAGTCTGATCACCGGGGATCCTGTATAAAAGATCGCTGCTCTTTCCTCATGTGAAGTCGAGTACATCGCTGCAACTTCACCGCATGTCAAGGAATATGGTTGAGCCGATTGATAGCGTAATTGAGAGGAAAGAAACCCGAGAAGGTAAACCCGATGGTAGACAACAAATCGGCGATTGCTCGAGCAAGAACCCAAAGCATCATAATCGAAGCAAACACATAGATACAAGGTTCCATTTTATAAGGAACTGTGTGGAAGAAGGAAAGATTGGCATTCAAGATGTAAATCTCAAGAACAAATTAATGACATCATGACAAAGGCACTAGGGAACATTAAGTTCTTAGAAATGAGGCACAAGATTGGTGTGATCAAAGTAAAGAAGAAGAACATCAAGCTTAGGGGAAAATGTTAAGATAAGCTTGATGTTGAGTTAGAGTAGAATACTGCTTTTACCGCTTTTGGTGTCGAGTAGGAAGGTTTTCTCGCTTTTCGGTTGGTAAACAGTAGTAATCCGAGTTGAATTCAGATTTTGAGTCGGTACCGAATTGGAGTCTATCCGGACCAAATTTGTAATTGTTAGACTATAAATACAATAGAGAGGAAAATGAAAAGTCACAAGATATTGGCGACCAAATTATCTTCCAAGTTTTTTATTGCTCGTGTTGTCTGCTTTGTTCTTTACGCAGACAAAGGATCACCAAGGTTCAAGATCGTGTTGAGGGAGGCTCGCCAACACATCCGCTGAGGACTCAGACGCCTGCCGTGAGGTTGCTCATCGTAGCGCCCGATGCGACTGAACCTTTTAAGGCTGCGTGCGTTTTGCGTGTTCGTCAGGGAGAATACCACCGACGGTTTGAGGTGCCAAGAAGCTCGCAGAATCGCACTGCAGAAAGCGGGTCGAGAAGAGCGTGGCGGAGGTATTCTCGACCGGCACTTGTTGGCCATATCTCGCACCGAGGCGCCGAGGCATGTCGGCGGTCGGACTCGTCGGCGACGCTTGCTGCTGCATCACATGAGGTCAGACGCCTCGTGGGCGCAGTGCGGTGGTGTTCTTGGCGAATCCGGCGCGCGGCGGGGAGGGAGGAGAGGAGGGCGCCGAGGTTGGCTCGAAGGCGCCGCCATGGTGTAATTTGTGTCTCTCGGGCAGGCGGTGTGCACAGCGTCGTCGGCGTTGGCTGTGGCGATGAGGAGGAGGAGGAGGAGGAGGAGGAGAGGAGGAGGTTCTGAATGGCGCGTGGGGAAGGCCCCATTGTTGCTGCGCTCCACGGTCCGTGCGTGCTGCTTATTTCTGTGTTTTATGCTGTTTTGGGAAGAAGGCAACGTTGCTTGACTTGTCGCGTGACTGCGTGAATACGTTGGTGCCTGGAGCCCTGGACTGGATGCGAAAAGCAGAGGAGATGCATGTCCTGCCGCGCGGCCCGCCCCGGCGGAAACGGGGGCTGCACTGCGTCGCACTTGGACCATGACCAGTTTGCGACGCGGGAGATTGACTCTATCTGCCATTGCTGAGATCGATATTTCACCAAGACATTGCTGACAAATCGCCATCTTGTGTTTTCGTTGGACACACAGCTGTTTACCATCTGAACGAGAGAGATATAGCGAGAGATGTACGTTGCTCGCACCACAAGTGTATTGTTGAACGAACATCAAAGATTCTTGGCCGTCTAATAACATGATCAACGGTTTGGGTTGAACACTGAACACTGTCCTATGCAAAGTGCGTGAGATAAACACAAAGATAACTGAAACATGAATTATATCTGTACATTTGCAAACAAAATGGTGAAATTAAAGGATCTTCTTCATTCTAAATGCTGAAAAATGTAAGTGGTCCTTGGAATTTAAAAACTAAATAATTTCCAAAAAGTTTTCTTATTAACCGAGCTAAAAAGAATAGATCTCGAGCGTAGTGCTCATGTGCTTTTCCTCTGATATAAGTTACAATTTTCAATAGAAAAGCATAGATCTAAAATATCCATCAGATGGCCTAGTATCTTATCTATTAAGCGTCAAAGGAATGCTGCGAGCTCAGCTACGCCACGTCACTATTTTGGCGAAAAAATCCATCGAAAAAAATGCAATCGCAGACGGATCCTTTTGTTTGGCCCACCGTTCTTTTCCGCCTCCCGTGCTGACGCCGCTGGTTCTTCCTCCGTCGTAGATTCCTGCGTCTTGGGTGCGTCGTGGGCACATTCGCTCTCCACCTATTCGTTCTTCTCAGCCTCGCTTGCATCGCCCGTTCCCCCTCGGAAGCTCCGCCGGTCCCCTTGCTGCTCCGCCGCTTCACCCATCGACCGTCTCGTGCGCTCCGCCGGTGCTCCCCCATCCGGCTTCCCTCTCGCGTCCTCCGACACTTATCCCGTCACCCTCCTCGCGCGCCTCGATGGTGCTCCCCCTTCCGTCTTCCCTTTCGCGCTCTCCGCCGCTTCTCCCTTGGAGCATCCTCCGCGTTCGCCCGTACAGCCATCGCCAGTGCGCCCAATCACGCCGTGCCGCGCGTCGTCGGCTGCTTTCAGTCCGTGCCTTCGCTCCGTTCTCTCGCGCGGGCTTGCGCTGCGCTTTTCCGGGCCGCCGCCCAACCCGATGGATGGTTGCTTGCCGTCGATTCGCGGTGCCGAGGTTCTTCGCATTCCATTCTTCCTTTTGTGCACTTGTGCTCATCGATGTGCCTCATCGATTTCGTCGTTCTGGAGCCCTCCACGACGAGACAAATCCCGGCCTCCGTGGTTCCCCATTTCCGGCTTCGCTCCCCACATCCTCCCTCAAACCCTCGCGCACTCCGCCCGCCTTCCTGCAGCACTCTGCCGCCTCTTCCCTGTCGTGCTCCTCCGCTTTGGGTCTTCCCCAACTGTCAGGCCGGCCATGCCGCCTGGTTGCATCCTCTCTCTCAAGGCTAGGTCTTCAACATTTCTGTTTGTGCCGTCTACCCAATCCCTATCCCTCCATCCCTTCATGCCGTCCCGAGCCCCTGGTTTGCGCTGCCACTACGCCGGCCTGTCCGCTGCCTCCATCGCCCTCCCGCACCGCTACGGCCTCCCAAAGACTCCGCCCATCGCTGCGGCTCTCGCTCCAGCCATCGCTCAGATGCCCCAGTGCCCCTCAAGCGTTACTCCACCACTTGCGCCGGCCCAGATCACCTCCGTCGGCCTCCCGTCGCCGCTTCATTGAGAGCTTCCGTCCTCAGGTCTTCTCCAGCTATTGCGCTAGCCTAGACGCACCCTCTCCCTCAAGCTTGGGTGTTCGACATTTCCGTTCGTGCCTCAGCTTGGAAGTGTAACCACCTATCCATCTCTAACTCTGGCAATATAGCTATCCCACTCTGTATAAGCAATTGAGTTTCACTTCTTACCAGTAAGTCAGTCGATCTTGATTTGTTCTCCTGTATTATTCTGACTGAGCTATAAGATTTGCATCAAGAACCTATGACATAAGGTTTTGTGTTTGGGGCTTATTATAATCTGTTTTCTATTTTATAGGTCTGAACTGGATTATGTGAAGAGGATGGACAAAGCCCGTCTGAACGTCTCTTCTTGTGATTATTTTGCCTATAATTTCTGGCAATGTTTATTTACAGGCCACATATAACAACTTGGGGGGGGGGGGGTTCGTGTCCATATGTTTTGTCAGTTCGATGTTTATGCGATCATCACGATTTTAGTTTTTCCCTCTTGCACATGCCGACGATTCAATGATCTTATTAATCGACAAAACAAAACTACAAAGGATCTACTTTCAGCTTTGCTTAGACCAAATAATAATTCAAAAGCGCGTTAAGTTCTTACAACAGCTAAACTGTATTATGTTCTAATTGCTAGATTGGATTTGCAAAACAATGTTGGATAGTCAAGTACATGCGTCCAATGGGCCAACAAGGTTTTCTTAATTGCTATGTACATCCTGAAGATGCTTGCCTTCTACCGTTTGGCACAGCTTTGCATCTTATTTTGTTGTGCAATGCCTTTGGCAAACATTTTGTTATTCTGGGTTACATAGAGATGATAGATGCAAGGAGGCCAAATTTTGCCGCTTTTGCATATCCATGAGGGAGTTGCTCGCCTGCTCCTAGCCTCCTACCAAAGGCCTCATATTGCATGCGGTGAGTTCTATTTTCAACAGACTTTTACCAATTCACCATTGATTTATTGTTTCCTCGAGTTTTTCCTTTAAATCTATGATAATTTTTTTAGCAAAAGAAAGTGCTATGTATATCTAGATTTAGATGTAATGATGCCCACAAATGGATAGGAGTTAAATTCGCCCGACTGCTTTTAGGAATACACATGATCGATTCACTACAACATTTTTGTTTATGCAGGTTACCGGACTATAGGTGTACTGGCTAAATGATGAATGATTCAATTGTAAAAGGTGCCTTTCATCAGCCATCCAAATGTAAATCTTCGCTACAAGATTCTCTAAATTAATTTTATGTTAAACTTTTATTCACGGAAACTAGGTGGTTGTCAGAACATACCCAATATTCAAGAATATCAAATTAATTTTGTTGTTATACGCATGTTTCTATGAACCTATTATGTGTTCAGGTGTTGGTGACCCGCATGGGCCACACCAACGATGCATGCCTGTAATCTATGCTTGTCCGCTTTATAAAGCATGATTAATTTGGACTTTTTATACGCCTTCCACTTATCCTTTTGACTGTATTACTATGTTCTGTGTTCAAGCTTGGGGTTTCAGGTTATGCTTACCTTTTCGCCATAGCTATGGAGGGAGGCACTGATAAGTTGTTTGATTCGTAGTCACATGACAATATCTGTATTCAACTTCAAACTAGAAATCATATTTATAAATAGAATGGAAGGTACTTATCTTGGGAAACTAATCTAATATCAGGGTCCATTTAACACTTTCTTGGTCAGTGCATGTATGTATGAAATTTATGGCATCAAATTTAGTAACAATGGCAAGTCTATGCTTTTGACAACTCACAGCCATATATATATTTTGGATGCAAATAGAGGGCATAAGGTCAGTTAGCGCTATCATTGCAAAATTTTGCTTTAGATATTAAACTATGAAGTGCATGATTTCCTGTAATTTTGTTGTTAACATCCTCACAACCTTTTTATTAATTTTTTTACTAATTAATATTTGTCTATTAATTTGCAGAGGTATGACTTTAGTTTAGAGCCGTCTCCCAACATAACGACTGAAGCTGCTTTCTCTCCAAATGGTCAATATGCAATTTCAGGAAATGGTATATATTATTGTTGTTTTTCCATTTCCCTGGCATCTATATTACAACATGTTCTAATATGTACCGGTTCTAACAAAAATTACCCATAGGTTTCCATGCATATGTAGTTAGAACTTCAAAATTTTAAAGTATATCTAACATTTGCCTTTTGTGTTTGTTGCATCTACTTCGAGAACTTACGATAATCATCAACATATTCTTCGCTATCAGCCTGCATTTAGCCAATGACCAAACATCGGAATATCGATATTTTTACAACACGAGAGAGGCTCTCATACTGTTTTTGTGTCCATTAAAAAATATAGCAGATGATCGTTTTTTGATATGGTGGTGTATTTCCTTTCGACACATCATACCAAAGCAGAAATCTCCTGTTGGACATAACAAACCCATTTCGAAAGATGATGTGGTGATTTCTTACAGTTTTCGTGTTGTCTGATATTGCTGCTGTGATCACAAAATATGCGCAACCCAATATTACACACACACCTACCTTAGTGATTGGCTATATATTTCTGCATCTCTTTCCTCCGATCCTACCATTCCAGCACTCAATCGCACTGTCATCTCGAAGGTGGTCCTAAATTTGCTGCCTTTTCTTAGTATAGCTGTTCTTTTCTTGCAGATTTCCACAATTTGTTTGAAATTTCGGATAGGTGTTGTGCTCTACACTTTCTTTTTTTTCCTTCTTTTAGCTGCTATCTCAATTGGGAATTTTTCAGTCTTTTGAGAGGAATAAGAGGCTATGTATGTTGATCACATGACTGGTTGTTTCTGTGGCGGCTCATCACAGTGGCGAGCAACCATTGTCTAGGATCGCGATCAAGAGGACGACGTTCACTGTCCATGAGTAGGCGGATGTCAGGGCGTCCCTTTTGATTCTTGGACTCAAGGTTAGCCCCAATCCTCACCGCTGTTGTTTATCAGTTGTAGAATGATGGTTTCCTGACAATACTTTGGGGGCACCTGCGAATTATGATGCTCCAAGGCCAGAATAGTGAATGGGTAAAGGTACAGTTCTTTCATCCAGATCTCTCCAATGGTGATTGCGTTGGTGTTTTCTCTCCTGCCAATTTAGGTAAAAGTATTGGGAAATTTACATTTAGACAAATTGATTACCGCATGAATCAATCCAATTAGGCATTTTCAAGTGAATTTTTTAGTGTTACAATCTCTCAGCCTGAAAATGTGGGCCAGTATCCCCCAGTGCGATGCACAACACCTATCACTTATGTTCCAATTAATTGATCTTCAGGTATAATTCATTGTTAGGATTCAAACTTCATGACGTGTTCTTTCGGTTATTGTATTTTCCTGATATTCAGTGCCGTACCAAATTGGAAGCTTTAAAAATGATGGCTGCAATAAGTCTAGAAATGGACACTTGAAACTTCGATCGATCAACCAGAGGGAAGATTTATCATTTGCACTATTTTCTGGAGGCCTCTTGAAGGTAAGATAATACCATATTTTCTCAACTTCTCTACATAATAGCAACTCCAGTGTAATTCTGAAAATGCATTTCCTCTTTTTTCTCAGGTTTGAAAAAAACTTACTCCGATTAATTGATCTTTAGGTATAATTCATTGTTAGGATTCAAACTTCATGACGTCTTCTTTCGGTTATTGTATTTTCTTGATATTCAGTGTAGTACCAAATTGGAAGCTTTAAAAATGATGGCTGCAATAAGCCTAGAAATGGACACTTGAAACTTTAATCGATCAACCAGAGGGAAGATTTATCATTTGTACTATTTTCTGGAGGCCTCTTGAAGATAAGATAATACCGTATTTTCTCAACTTCTCTACATAATAGCGACTCCAGTGTAATTCTGAAAATACATTTCCTCTTTTTTCTCAGGTCTGAAAAAAACTTACTCCTGTAACAGCCGAAGATGATTTCTATCTCACACAAGGTCGCATTTATGAACCCGAAGACACCTGTGCACCCACGTTTAGCACCAGGGAAGTCTTTGAATGAAGTAAGCTTGCCTATCAATACAAGCTGATTAATTTGTTCTCTGTGTGCCATTTACTACTTACGTCCTGTAGAATGATTCTTATTTAACAAACACAATAAAAGAAACACAACCGCATGTGTCACACTGGACCACTCGATTCATGTTTAATCAGTGCTAATTACACTACGTAATGTATCCATATATACAATACAATCATCGACTTTATGTACACTATAACTGCCTAATCCTCTGATCTTTGTGCTTATTACTTACGCATCCAACAACCACCTTATAGTCTTTTGCCTTCTTTAGTCCATGTCTCCGATTGGGTGCTGATCCGTCTGGTCGTGCAAGTGAGAACACGCTTCTTATAAAAGTTATCACATAGTTATATTTCTATGCACATTTGTATCCTTATGTGAGTTATGTCATTATCAGCTCAATGTCTATTCTAGGTTTTAGTTTGGTGCTGCACTACTCAATTTTGAGTGGTTTTAATGGTACATATACTTGATTCTCCAGACATCAAGTTATGAAGAAGCTGCTCGCAATTTTGTCTGGTTTTAATGCACTACTCAATTTTGTGTGGTTATGATGAAACACGCTTCTTATAAAAGATACTCAATTTTGTGTGGTTTTAATGCACTACTCAATTTCTCTCAGGTCTAAAAAAATCTTACTTTTGTAGCAGGTGAAGCTGCTCGCAGTCTGCTATTTCTTTTTATGATGCACTTGTTAGATAGGATGTTCTTATTTCCTTAAAACTGTGAGATGTTAGCTATTTTCATGTGGTACAAATGTGATCTTGCACAACTAGCTTTTTTGCTGTTACATTTGATTTTGGTAGTTCTTTTTTGTTTATCTTGGGAAGCTTATTGTTCGGTATATATTTCAACAAGATTATATCTTTATTTATTCGCCTGTCATGAGACATCTTTAATTATTTCGCTTTAAATTCATAGACTTTAAGAGGAGTATTGGCTACTAAAACAAACCCCTAATACTAATTTTTCCACTGTGCCATCACGTCCCTGCTATTTTGAAAAACATTCTTGCAATCTAGATGTGGCTCGAGTAGCAATGTGGCACAATTGAAACTTAAATGCATTGTTTTGCTATACCAGTGCTATACTGGTTATTCTGAGGAAAGCTTGCTGTTCTGATCACATCTTACGTGTTTTGCTACTAGCATTGTTTTCTTGTTTGAAAAACAGATCATCGGTTCGCTGTATTTCTGGCCTGCTCATTTGGCTGGCCCTGTCTGGGGTCCATTACCGTCTTGGTACTGTGCTTGGCTGGAGACCATCGGTCTTATTGTCGAATTGGCGATGTGTATGCTCGCTTGGCAATTACCGTCTTTATCATATAAGTGATCAATCACATGCTTCGTTTTACGTAGAAAGGCCTCTTTTTCAGTAAGTAATTTCCATTTGATTCTTAGGTGGAAACAATTGAAAATTATTGTCTATCTTAGTACTCTCATGGGCTTGAAATCAATCCGTGTAGCTTGTGATACTAGCTCACTGCAAGTCATAACAGAGACTCGTGTGGTTGTTCGTTTCTTTGAGCATTTGATTTAATCACATGAATTTCATTTGGTCAGGTTAGTATTATTTGGTAACTCTATCTCCATATGGCTCCACAGTTGATGAATTTTTTTAAAATAATATTATTTTATTTCGAAATTGCGACATTAATACTCGCATTAAAAAAATTACAGAAATAATATCCGGTCGCCAAACGGTTTGGCGACAATAGTGTAGTCGTCAAACGGTTTGACGACAATAGGTTAATCCTACCGTTTGAATGCAAATAACAGAGATGACCCAATAGTCGCCAAGTGGTTTGGCGATTCTTTAGCTACTGAGTCACCAAACCGCTTATGATAATAGAATATACCGTAACTTTTTACTCTGAACTCCGATTTAGGTGATCTTAGACTCTATGTGAAGCTTATGAAGAGATCTTCGCATAGAGTCCAAAATCACCTAAATCGAAGTTCGGAGTAAAAAGTTACGTATTTATTATTAGTCGCTAAACGGTTTGGCGACTCATCGAAGTTATGTTCGCCAAACCATTTGGCACCCAATCATCTCGGTTATTTGCATTCAAACGGCAATCCTATTATTAAACCGCTATTATCGCCAAACGATTTGGCGATTAATAGTATAATCGCCAAACGATTTGGCGACCGGATATTATTTCTGCAATTTTTTTAATGCGAGTATTAATATCGTAATTTCTAAAAAAAATAATATTATTTAAAAAAAATTCCACAGTTGATACACCATTTAATTCTGGTTAGTTGCAAATATGAAGTACTAACCGGACAATTCCATGTGTGCTTAAAGCCTTTGCTGTTTAGCTTTACAAAATTACCAGAATTTTGTAAATTGTGCTGGAATTCTAAAATTGAAACATAGCTACTGCTAATTTATGTATATTTGATATTGATCCGATATATCTTATATCCTATATGTTATTTGTTTTAGGTTGAGCTTGGTGATCAAAATTTTTGCATAGTCTTAAGGCTTTAAGACCATTAAGATTGCTATCTAGAACAATAAGCGTTCTAAGCAGGACTGCCACTTTCCAGCAGTCCGAAACAATAAGCGTGCGTTCTAAGAGGGCTATGTAGTATGACAAGTGTGTGCCCGGTCCACCCGCTCCTAGCACCATTGTCCTTTTCATCGTAATTGTCGTCGACTACTTCATATCAATCGAAGCCCTTCCTGTCCTCAGCTAGGTCTAGGCACACCACTCTGTATTTGTGCCAGCCAAATTTATGATAGACAGCTTTAATTCACATTTACCTTGCTTAAAATAATTTTTATTTCGTGCCTGCTAGATTTATGATAGATGTGTTTTTGATAAAATTGGAAAGTTTTCATTTTGTTTTACCTTTACCTCAATTCTTGTGGTGTTTAGTGTTATTTTCCCCCACAAAAGCATTCCTAAATCGGTAGAATGGTGCTCTCTAGCTCATGTTCACCAAATTGCTCCTGCAGATCTAGAGATGATTAGTTTGAAATGTGTGCTGGGCTTGGTTAACTGCTAAAGTTGGATCATGTAGCTGGTGAAGTTGGATCATGTTAAGATAATTTTTATTGGTTTATCTCAAGTTTTCAATAGGGTGTTATCTTTTGATATCGTACATTAATCTGTTAAGAATTAGTGATAGGAACTATTACAGTTATTCTCTAAGCTCGGTAAATTAGTTGGGTTGGTTTCATAACTGTACATGGTACTGAAGTCTAATCAGCCATTACGGATGTTTTGCTTTCAGATTCTACAATCGTTGGGATGTTTTGGTTAAGAATGTTTCTCTGTGACCAAACCAGCTGCACGCGGCGTAGCACGTGAAATCTACCTAGTTATAATTATAAGTGCCAAGGTTCCCGTGAACTGCTTGTGGAACGCCTCCACACGAAGGATATGCTCCAGCGGCGACATAATTACAATTGAAATGACATCTTGTGTGACTGTGTCATCAGGCTATTGAGGAGACTTCTAACTTCTAAAGTTCCAAGCATATGCTTTTCACTTGTGAATTTAGTCAAAAATATTGGTCAATGCTTGCCGGCCATTCAATGGAATTCGCATCAAGATGTTCATCAATTGCTGCAGAGGCAAAAAAATCAATTTGTCCAACCTTTCTTTATGTAGGTATTCATCGTTGCTGCATGGCATATATGGAAACAAATAAATGGAAAAGTTTTTGAAAACAAGCGACCTTTGGTGAATTCATGGAAATTTCTGTTTAAAAATGATCTCTCTCCAAGTGTGTAGAGTGAATGAACAAGACTTATTTTTTATTGGCTAGATTCTCTAAGTTGATTTCCCCGTTCATTGAAGGCTTGTAAATATTCTCTAGACTGCTTCTAATTATTTCTATTATTAATTTATTCATACTGTAGGAGTCTCCCTACAGTTATTGAGTAAAAAAAATTAGGACGAGATATATATTTACCGTCATCTACCGTGTGCCAAGAGAACTTATAATATTTTTAGGATCTATTTTTTGGTGGATGCCGATAGCTTTATTACTCAAAATTCAGAACTACCATTACAGTGCTCCATCAAGCATTAATCTTCACCCATGCATGAGAAGGAGCTTACCATCTGACGTATGTGCAACGCATCCTAGCTATGGACGACAGCAGCCAGGAAATTGATTCGGCGGCTGTTCACAGGCAGGAGTGGAAAAATATTTTGTTAGTAGCATTGGCTTTGTCCAAAATAACTTCAGTTACACTTATTAATCGATTAAATGATGAAATGGATCGATTTTAAATGAAATTGGTTTTTATTTGGCTTGGCTCGTTAATATCGTTAGCTCGATTCTAAGAATATTTTTAAATTATAAATTAAATAATATTAAATTAAGCTAGGTCAATCTTAGGAAAAGTTTGATGAGACGAGAACAGGGTCCGGCAAGAAACCCTCACGAGCTCTGCCCAAGTGACTATATACAGTAATTTGCCATGAATGACGAGTAGGGCCAGTCAAGCCCAACAAAAGTGATTCCCTTTTTCTTTTCCATTTCTTGTTGCTTTAATTCGAATTTAGATAATATCCAAACATAATTCATGGTTTAGGGTAGGGAGGTAATTAGAGAGGAAAATTATGGCAGATAAATAGAGAAAAACCATTGGCGTAATTACAAATAGCAGGGTGTTACAGCATGGCTCGTGGCCGGAATGGCGCCATTGTTGCTACAGTGCCACAGGGGGGGGGGGGTTGGTTCGAGCTGCTTCTGCAATATTAGTGTTGCATGTTGAGTAAATATTTAAGTTGATGCCTTGATCAGAGTGCAATATGACCGATATTGTAAAGGCCATAGGCAGGAAGTCATTATTTTTTAGTCCCAAAATTTTATTTATATGGCTCCTTTCATTTGAAATTACTAAGATGGCTCCCTTGTGAGTTCGAAAGGTGTGGCAGACGATATATATTCTCTGTCACACTAGGACAACTCGGAAGGTGGGTGACACCACGACAGGTTGGGTGAGCGCGAAAGGAAGTGTGGGAGGAGATAGGCTGCTGCGATAGGGTAGTGAGGCACACCAAGCTCAGTAGCTTCTTTCGAGCTTCGAGAGCTCGATAGTGACGTGGGCCTGACCTTTTGCCATGGTTATCTGACCTATCGCGCACTCCGCTACCTCCTGAACTACACAACAATGGTAGGTGATATGTCTCACCTATCTGATCTTTCGCGCTCTGATAAAGGTCAAAATTGAAATTCTACTCATACAGGACAATTTTTGCTAAAAATAGTGACAAGGGACTAAAAAGCAAATATTTTCGTAGGCAGGCCTGGACGGATAGGCACACCACAGAAAATTTGGGTGGTTTTATCGTAGGATATGGACTGTTTTTTTTAACTGTGTTGGACATAGGCCTCCTTCGG
Source organism: Guadua angustifolia (assembly GCA_036346375.1). Classification (NCBI taxonomy): domain Eukaryota; kingdom Viridiplantae; phylum Streptophyta; class Magnoliopsida; order Poales; family Poaceae; genus Guadua; species Guadua angustifolia. Next base: position 8,977,672 of record CM070508.1, read on the forward strand.
GACAATTTTTGATTATGTAGATTCTAAATTGTAGTCAGCTGTCTGGAGAAGTGACTGTCTGAAGAATCTGCTGACTGGAGAATCTGGTCGTTCGGCAATCCAGATTGTCTGTGTTGATTATTGATCGGCGTCGATGACGGATGAGGGTGGTGGAGGGGCCTAGAGACAACGACGGAAGCCCTTGTGCCTGCATCAGAATCCGCAGAATCAGATAGATGACAGCTTCTGATTCTATGTACAAATTAGATTCTGATTCTTGGAGAAGTTCTCTAGTGTAACATCCCCAATTTCGGGTTTCTGCTAAAAGCTAATTTAAAATAATTAAATTCAAAATTTAGATTTTCCTCGGTTTTCTAATTAACCTGGCATCCGTATCCATCCGAAATTGAAGTTCAATCCTTTACCATCCGCAAAGCCAAAATTTCAAATTCCGGTCCTTATTCGAAATTTCACATGAGTTCCAAAATACTCTAAAAATCTCGAAACCTATTGCATTAGGTTCCAAATATTCTATAATGATTTTAGGAATTTTTTTAAGATTTATAGAATCTCTCTGGTATTTTATCTCTCGCGCTTTCATCAAATCTATTATATTCGTCCCAAATTATCTAAGTTCTAAAATTCATCCAAAATTAGCGAAACCAATTTTATTGGGTTCCATTTTACTCTTTAAGATTTTTAGGATCTTTTCCAATATTTTTATATCTTTTTATCTATTTTATCTCGCACGCTTTAAAATCTGCACTGTTCATCTTCTCTAAAAAGTCCAGCACCTGTCCAGTTGCCACCCCTACTTCTGTCCAATTAAATATACTTAGTGAAAAACACATGGAAAAACAGGTCTTGACTCTTGAGAGACGGCTGCTGTATTTGTCTTTTGAGCTCAACAGTGCAAAAACTTGCCGGGTTCCTTTTACACTTGACAGCAATTGCCGTGCTGGACTATCCATGATTTCTATTTGTTTTGTTCTAAGAATTCATATCAAGAAATCAACAAGCATTTGATTTGATCAGAGGTGGAACTGGAAAAAATTCTATGAGCATACACACTTCACATATACAACTTAATAGTCTTATACAATGATTTTGTAATATCATAAATACAGTAGCATATATTTGAATTTTAATAAAAACACAATATAAATAAATCACCAAAATCTAAATTTTTGGGATGCCGAGGCATACCCAGCACCATCCCTAGACCCGGCCCTATATTTGATTGTTCAACTCCAGGATCCAAGATTGCATACAAAACAACCAATCACCAGGGATATAGATATTTGAATAGCTTA